>JALGQZ010000001.1:51237661-52480161 GCA_023105745.1 Austropuccinia psidii
TCTCTACTTTTATTTATCAATAAGTTCTTCGGAGTATTAGTGAGTCATTCATCTTTAGTTCTTAAAGTTTTCTCTAGTAATAGTTTTCTTCAAGAATTATCTTTATAATTATTCTTGTAAAAGATAATTATATATTAAAAGAATTTTATTATTTTAATAAAAGAAGTATTTATTATTAAATTCTTCTTGTGATTGATTCTTGTAGACAATTACTGCTCACTGTTATAATCACTAGTAGTGTATAACACGTGAAAGAAATAATTTTATAATTATTTAATTGTGGTTATAATAATTTTTATTATTATATTTCATAAGAACAGACATAGTACTGTTGATTAATAGTAATATTATCATCAGTTTCATAGTCAAATCTTACATTTGGGGGCCTGGCCGTGTTTTTTTTTTGAACCTTGTACCCTTAATTAATATATTTTTAAGTTCTAAAATATATTAATTTAACATTTTTTTTTCAATTTAAAGAAAAAATTATTTTTATTTTGAAATTGTCTTAAAATCTTATTTCATTGAGGAATTTGGTTTAATTTTGTACTGTTTTTACACGTGGCTTTTTCACATCCAAAAACCTATAAAATTATTCTTTGAGTTACTCTGACTTAATTTTTTATTCAAATTCTTAAATTTTAATACCTTTTTCTTTAAAAAGAATATTTTTTTAACATCAAAAAATAATAAAACTTATAAAAAATCTTTTAAAATATCTTAAATCATAAAAAATAATTTCTTTTATCATATTTTCTTTAAGTGTCTTTAATCAAGTACTGTGCAGCTGGCAACAGACTCAGTAAAAGATACATCACTAGTCCTGAATCTTCAGAAGCAGAATCTGAAGAAAGTATTGAGGTTCAAATTGCTAAAAGAGGCACCTTATTCAATTCTGAAAAGAATAAATTACCACCAAAAGGTGTGTTTTTATTTTTTAAATTTACTCTTTATCCTTAAATTGACGTAAAAATGGTGCACACTAGAAATGGAAGCAACTATTCAGTCCAACCAGATGGATGTGGACAAGGAAGAGGCAAGACCAAATCCAGAAGTGCCAAATCTTCCTCAAGAAAGACACATTTGGAGGATGCCAGAGTTGCCCCCCATTCCCCAAGGTCTGTGCCAACAGATTTTGATGTGAATTCAGAACCTGAACTGATCTATGGTAATATTTCCAGGGCTGAACCACTTTCAGGTGGCAGCAATAGAAATATATCAATGCCAGTACAAAAACTGGTTCAGAGCAGCCAAGGAGGAGGAGTGGGAAATCTGCCCAAGCCTTTGGCAGGGGGCCATGAACTCCTACTTACACATCAAGAGCTTTCTGGGTCAGGAGAAGACCATAGAACTCTTAGGAGGTTGGAGCCCCCTGTCTTTCAAAGACAAGGTCAAAAAGATAAAGAATTGGTTGAAGAACCAAAGTCTTTTATCCATAGACCAGAAGAAAGAGTTGGAAATGACTCCAGCTTTGGAGACAGAAGCCCCAGTGGCATCTACCAGCTCCAAACCAGCTCCAGACACGTCCAAAGACAAGCCCAAAGGACCTCAGAAGAAGCAGAGAGGTCCCAAGAACCATCAAGGAAAGGGCAAAGGCAAAGCCAATTGGCACAGACCTTACCCACAGGGGTACAGGATCCCCAAACTGGAGCCTTCAGCTGTAGACAGTGTGTTCAATATGGCCAGAACTCTCATGGAATTCACAGCCAAGGAGCAGGACTTTTCCACGCAAATAACTGATGTACAAAGAAGCATTAATGTAGAAATTGGCAAACTTGATTCAAAGTTAAAGAAAATTACATTAGACATAAGTGATTTAAAGAAAAGTAACAAGAAACATACTGAATTATATCAATTGACAACTGTCACCCTTGAATCAATTAACAATAATTGTGAAAGAATTAAGAATACATGTCAAATGCAGGATAATGACATGGGAGATCTTTCCATTCTTAACATGAATGATAGACTTAAAACTCTTGAAGACTATGTCTTACAAATAGTTAAGAATACCAATCAATTTGCTATACATTTAGCAAAAAGTGACAGTGAAAGGCAGAAATTGAAGAATGAAATAATTGCAAGTGTGGAACAAATTCATAAGAATCATGAACCACATATGCCAAGACATTCTACACCTTTAACTGAAGAAAAACTCTCTGTTAAAGAAAGTCTCACCCCATTCTTAGGAGAAAATGCCTACTCTACAAGAGATATTCCCAAAATAGAAGAATGGCCAACATTCTCTGGTGAAGGAGAATACAACCATATTGAATTCATCAGGACTATTGATATGCTGCAGGAAGACTTTAATATACCTGATGAAATCATAGTGGGAAAATTACATTTTCTGTTTACCAGAACTGCAAAGAAATGGTATTACAAAATGAGGATTGATCATGGTAAACATGATTGGTCTTGGTGGAAATCTGAAGTGATCACCAAATGGGCCAACAATTCTTGGAGGTTTAAAATGGAAAATGCTTTTGAAAGTGCCATTTTTAACTCAGAAAGAGACAAACCACTTACTTGGTTCTTCAAACAAAAAGACAGATTATCTGCTTTACAACCAGATATGTCTGACACTATGATTAATATGAAAATAATAAGAAAGTGTGGAGGAGAACTGGAACATGCTATCAAAAGCAAATGTGTGGAACCCTGTTCAACAGAGGACTACATTAATGCCATGGAAGATATCATTGCCAGAACAAGAATTGGTAAAACTTGGTCTAAGATCCCATCAGAATCCAAGATAACCTCTAAGATTCCCAGAGAGGATAAGAGACCAGAGAGACCTGTCTTAAAGTGTCATAAATGTGGGAGCACTTCACATTTAGCCAACACTTGCACTAAAAAGACAAAAATCAATGAAGTTCAAGTCATTGAAGAAGTTCAGTGTACTGAAGAGAGGGAGGAATCAGATCAAGATTCTGCAGTCTCTGAGGATACACCAGTGGAGGACTATCCCATTGAAAACATTACAGCTTTCTTTGAGGTCACAGAAGTCCATACCCACTTGCCACAATACAGTGAAGATTGCTGCAACCTGATAAATATCCAAGATGCCAAAATGTGTAAAACAAAACCTGCCAGAGGAAAAGGTTACACTGCTGGAGCATCCTGTATCACATCAGTTTTTATGAGTGATATTGAAGCCAAAGTTAATTTGGATACAGGGGCATTTTGTACTTGTGTAGGCAAAGATTATCTCCAAATTATACTTCCTGAATGGAAAAACCATCTATTACCAATAGAAGGTGTACAATTCAGTAGTGCCAGTAACAATATGTACCCCTTGGGTATATTGGACACTACTATTGTATTTCCACATCCAGCAGGAAGTGTAAGAATGAAAACTGAGATTGTAGTAATGGACAATTGCACATCTCAGCACATCATTCTTGGAAATGATTACTTGAATATGTATGGTATTGATATAAATAACCATAAAGACAGATATTTTACAATTGGAGATAACAAAAGGCAAAAATTTGCTTTCTCCAATATGCCAAAACAGATATCTGTAGTATCTTCTGTCAAAGATACTTATAAAGATGAATTTGTGTCTAAACAACTTGTTGAAGCACAAATTAATCCATCATTGTCACCAAAGATGAGGAATGAAATTATTGATGTATTATACACATACAATAATGCATTTTAATCTGATAATGAACCATTAGGTGCTATAAGGGGACATGAAATTGATATTACTCTTAATATTGATAGACCATATCCTCCAGTACTTAGAAGACCAGCTTATCCAGCCAGTCCCAGAGCTAGAGAGGCCTTGGAAAAACATATCCAAGAGTTAATCCAACTTGGTGTACTAAGGAAAGTAGGCCATAATGAGGAGGTTGAAGTGACAACACCTGTTATCATTGCTTGGCATAATGATAAATCAAGAATGGTTGGAGATTTTAGAGCTTTGAATACCTACACAGTTCCAGATAGGTATCCAATCCCTAGAATCCAAGAAACCTTGACTCAATTGTCTAAAGCCAAGTATATAACATCAATGGATGCATTAAAAGGCTTCCATCAAAATGTTTTAACGCCTAAAGCTAGGAAATTACTTAGAATTATCACTCACTGTGGTATTTATGAGTATCTTAGAATGCCATTTGGCATTAAAAATGCTCCATCCCATTATCAAAGGATGATGAACACCATCTTTCCTACAGAGTTGTCTGAAGGATGGCTCATCATTTATATTGATAATATTATCATATGTTCTGAATCATGGTCTTTGCACCTTGAAAGACTTGCAAGAGTACTTCATAAAGTTGCAGAAGTGAACATGAAAATTTCACTTAAGAAATGCAATTTTGGTTTTGAAGAACTCAAAGCATTAGGACATATTGTTTCTGGTTTGAGCTTGGGTATTGACAAGAATAAAGTGGCAGCAGTGCTACTTAAGCCAATACCCCAGAATAAAAAAGAAATGATGTCTTTTCTTGGATTTGCTAGTTACTATAGGCAACACTTGAAAGACTTTGCAATTCTAGCCAAATCAATCTATAGAATCTGTGATCAACAGACTGTATTTGAGATTACACAGGAGAGAATTAAAGCTTATGAGAAGATAAAGAAAGCCCTTACAGAAGCACCTTTACTCCTCATGCCTGACTGGAATATTCCTTTTAAATTGTACATTGATGCATGTGGAGATGGATTAGGGGCAGCCCTACATCAAATCCAAATTATTAATGACAAACCTACAGAAGGACCAGTTTGTTATATCTCAAGACAAGTCAAACCAACAGAAGCCAGATATGGTGCAAGCCAAATGGAGTGCTTATGTTTGGTATGGGCACTTGAGAAATTACACTATTACCTTGATGGCAGTGTTTTTGAAGTGATAACTGACTGTAATGCAGTAAAATCACTCCTTAACATGAAAACTCCCAACAGACATATGTTGAGATGGCAAATAGCTATTCAAGAATATAGAGGAAACATGACTATAGTTCATAAAGCAGGAAACATTCACAAGAATGCTGATGGACTTAGTGGATGGGCTTTAGCCAACACTCCTGATAACCCAGCTTATGTATCTTTGGAAGCTGAACCACAGATTCCAATTGAAGGAATTAACATAACTGATATTGGGACTGAATTCTTTGAAGAGGTCAGAGAGTCTTATAAACAAGACAAGAATTGCCATATCTTGACTTCTTTATTAGATAAAGACTGCAAGGATACATCTTTAGTTAATGCACTTGATGAAGTTTGGAAGAATTCCTATTCTGAAGGAAGATTTCACTTGTTCAATGGGATCATTTACCACAGAACAAAACATTCTTGTGTTATGACATTGTGCAGTAGATTACTTATCAATACCATTCTTCATGAATGTCATGATAGTATCCACTCTGGACACCTGTCAGAAGACAGAACACTTGAAAAAGTGAAGAACTGTGCATGGTGGCCATCTTGGAGGAAAGAAACCATTGAATATTGCCATACCTGTGATAGATGCCAAAAAGCAAACAGGAGTACAGGCAAGAAATTTGGATTGATGATCCATATTCAAGAACCAAAATCCCCTTGGGGAGTTGTTCACATGGATTGGGTCACAGCACTTCCTCCAACTGGTGACAAAAGCTATAATGCTTGTTTAGTCATTGTAGACAGATATAGCAAAACTCCCATATTCTTACCATGTCATAAAGATGACACTGCTATGGATACAGCTCTTCTTTTATGGAGTAGAGTTATTTCTCATACAGGGTTATTTAAGAATATCATAAGTGACAGAGATCCCAAATTCACATCTGCACTTTGGACCAATCTTCATAGATTGTTTTGGACTAAGTTATCATTCTCTACAGCATATCACCCTCAAACAAATGGGCTAGCAGAGAGGATGATTCAGACTTTAGAAGACATGATCAGGAGATTCTGTGCTTATGGATTAGAATTCAAAGACTCATATGGCTTTACCCATGACTGGTGCACTCTGATACCTGCATTAGAATTGGCATACAAGACATCAGTCCATTCTTCCACAGGACAAACTCTTGCTATGTTAGAGAAAGGGTGGAATCCAAGACTCCCAGAAGACACACTGAGGAAAGACTTGATTGAAATTCATCCTACAGCTTCCAGCTTCAAGATAATGCTTGATAAAGTGAAACATCATGCAAAACAAAGTATGGATGATGCTTTTGATTATGCAAAACAGAAGTGGGACAAGAGTCATAAAGTACCAGACTTCAAAGTAGGGGACTTAGTTTTAGTTTCAACCTTGAATTTTAATAATATCAAAGGCCCAAAGAAACTTAAAGATTCTTATGTAGGACCTTTTTTTATTGTTGCTTTACATGGAACCAATGCAGTTCAAGTGGAATTGAGTGGTGAATTGGAAAATAAACACCCCACCTTTCCAGTCAGCTTGTTAAAACCTTATCAACCAGCTGATAAAGAATTGTTTCCTTTAAGAAACCCAACTCCTTTAACTGTACCACCTGTGGAACATAATAAAGACAAAAAGATAAAGAAAGTCATTAAAGAAAGGAGACTTAGAGGTAAAAATCAAAGAGAATATCTTGTCAGATATAGAGATCCAGTACATGAAGATGAATGGATGGCAGAATCAGAAATACCTGACTCAGATAAACTCTTAAGAAGATTTAGACATGAAAGAAGGCCACAAGCCTGAATATGTCTATAAATGTGCTTTAAATTACTTGATCTGAGTGATGTGAAGAGGTTGGACAGTGGACATTAGCCCCCTTTGGGGCCTTATTCTTTTTATCACTAATAAAATTGTAGGAAAATTTTATTTTTTGGTGGGAGGGAATGTGAGCCTTGAGGTATATTTTACATACCCAAATAGGCCACAATTATCTTAAAAAGAAATTTTGAATTATGCACAACTCATAAGTCATGCATATATCCAAAATTCATCTATTTCAATTTCAGAAAAGATGAATAACTTTTTATTGAATAGGTAAATCCATGAATTTAAGACCAGATTTGGATTCTACACAAAAATTCACCTAGGGTGGCCCCATAGAGTGAATAAGCTCAATTTAAGTATTTGAGGTGGTAAAATGGAAAATACTTCAATACCACATCATTAATACCACATAAAAGATCAATGAAAATTTTTGTTTTTCTTGCTTTTAAGCTAAAATAATGGGAAAGTGAGAAATCCCATGTTACATATACACTAAAAATAGTGTTATGCATGTTTTGAGCACTTAATATCATGGTATTCTTACATGGACTTTTGGTACACCCATAGTGGATATCTCACTTTAAGCTTAATTTTGTATTTTTACGTGAAAAATGAGTAAGGGGGACAAAAGACATCAAAGAGAGCCAGGGTACCCAACTTCTGAGGCCTCAGAGGCATGGATAGCTCCAGAGCATGGATCCATGGCTCATCTTGGCCCAATTGGTAAACTAAAACTCTTTGGGAACTTGATTACCAAGTTACACCTACTGTAATCATAAGAAAACAGCAAATAACCTGCTATTTTGACGTGCCAAGGAGGTAATGAGCTACTTAGACTGCTGTAACCACGTCAATTCCTGATGACTTTCCATGAATAGACCCTAAAAGAGTAATTAAAACCTTTTTGGGACATATATTCATTGATTTACCTCATAGCAACCAGCAAAATACTGCTATTTGCAATTCTACGTAGAAATGAGGTAAAAACTTCAAAAATTCATTAAAAATTCAATTCTTAATTAATATTTATGAAACCTTTAGGACTAATAGAGAACTGTATTTCCTACGGTACAACCAAAAATAATTATGGTTTTACTAGTAAAATTAAAAGTTTTACTTACAGTCCATTTTTGACCATTCTACATGAAACACTGAATCTTCAAAAATTCACAGTAATTACAACCTGTGATGAAATTGGCAATAACATTGATAACTTTGAGAAATCAATAATTCTTTTAGAATAAAAGAAGATTTACAGATGTTACTCCTTTTATTCTCAACCATATTGGGGTTGGTAGTCACGTAAAAGCATCAATTAAGTAATTATGATAACCTTACGTGACAACTGATGATGCAATCAATAATCCAAAAGGGTTTATTGTTTTCTCACTCACTGGTTTTTCAGTTTGCTCCATGACACGCCTCTGTGAGCTGTTGTTGACTTAAAAGAGGCCTCCTCTTGTTGTTTTTTCCACATCATCATCTTATCAATTTATTAAATCATTATTACTATCAAGTAAGTATTAGTTACAGCTATTCTTAAGTGTTTTAAATCTTTCAGAATCAACCAGAAAGACGTTGTGGTAACTCCTTTTGGTGTGGGATGAAATAAGGAAGTACCTTGAGGGGGAAATTATTGGTAAGTCTGTTTTGAATTTCAGAATTGTCCAATAACCATGGGTGCTAAGGTGTATTAGCTGCCCCTCTAAATAATACTGAATAGTCAGCCTACAGAGAATCACAAAATAAAAAAATATTTGTGGCTTTAACAGATAGAGAAGACTTATCAGCAGTCTCTAAATCAGACCTATCAATAACACTACAGTAAAAATTCTGATCAAAAATTTCTGATAAAATAAACACTAGATTTTTTTATTTTATTTTAATAAAAGTGATGATAATATATATATATATATATGTTTTGGGTTTCTGTTATTTTAATGAAACTAATAAGAATATTTTTTTTGTTTTTTTTTTAATAAGAATGATAAGAATATATATATTTTTTATGGTTTTAGGTTGATTATAATGATTTTTTTTTTGATATGAGTACTAATAATTAGACTACTGGATTTGATTCTTTTAGGATTTTTTTTAATACTGAGTTTATATCACTACTACTTCTCTTTGTTAATAACACTAAGCTTTTGAGCAAGGCTACTAAGCTTTTACTATGGCTATACTACTATTCTTCACTAATACTAAGCTACTGAGCAAGGCTACTGAGCTTTTTACTATGTTTATACTACTATTCTTCACTAATACTAAGCTACTGAGCAAGGCTACTGAGCTTTTCACTACTAAAACACTACTACTATTCTAGATATCCTGCTAGTTCAGGGATGGTGGTGATCCTGCATAGTGGGAACCTGTTCCATGATGATGGGAAAAATGAGGGAGAGAGGACCTCTATTTATAGCTTTTAGGCCTCCATAGAGCTTCTCAAAACAGGGTACTTAGAAAAAATCATAGTTGAGAGGTTTTAGCTAGTAAGACGTGTAGTTTTGGTGTAGCAACGTGTTTGCTGAGAGAATTATGCTGGTGGTGCTTTTTCTTATCAAAGTCATGTGATGTATTTGAGATAATTTGGCTGGTGAGATTGTCTTGAAGGTGGGGAAAGTATTTTTTTTGTTTCTATTTTTTATGTATGTTATGAGAGAATTATGCTGGTGGTTCTTTTCCTTATCAAAATCATGTGATGTGTTTGAGATAATTTCGCTGGTGAAGTTTTCTTTTTTTGGTGACTTTGTTATGTATTTTCTGAGAGAATTATGCTGGTGGTGCTTTTTCTTATCAAAATCATGTGATGTGTTTGAGATAATTTGGCTGGTGGGATTTGCTTTTTGCCAAGAAAGTGGAGAAAATACAGCTCCTGACAATTGAACTGTCTTCTAGTCATATGATATATATGAGAAAATTATGCTGGTGTTTCTGTTTCTTGTCAAAATCATGTGATGTATTTGAGATAATTTGGCTGGTGATGTTTTCTTGAAGGCGGGGAAAGTATTTTTGTTTCTATTTTTTACGTATGCTCTGAGAGAATTATGCTGGTGGTGCTTTTTCTTATCAAAATCATGTGATGTCTTTGAGATAATTTGGCTGGTGATGTTTTATTGAAGGCGGGGAAAGTATTTTTGTTTCTATTTTTTATGTATGCTCTGAGAGAATTATGCTGGTGGTGCTTTTAGTATTGCATCATTTCTATCAAGTTTGATGTGTGTTATTATTGCTAAGGAAGCATTTGTTCTTGGAACATATCTTGTAATTTTATGCATGGCCTTGAAGTATTTCTTCTTTCAATTGAATCAAGGTGGGGAAAATACAGCTCTGATGCTGTGGTGCGTCTTCATATACCTTTATTTAGATTAACTCCTTTTAATTGCATAATTTGTTATTGATTATGCAATAAGGTGGATAAATTCTTTGATACTATACTGTTTTGATAAGATCTTGAGGCTATGTATTGTATATTTCTTTTTGAAATTTGTAATTGTAATGTGTAAATCTGTTTTTCATAATTCTTTTTATCATCATTTTTTTTTCTTTTGTTTTATTGGTAAGCTTGAAACTGGTACTAATGGTATGGAATACCACATCCCCCTCTCCATTTAATGCTGTCCCCAGCATTCCAGTTGAAAAGCTTGCCAATATCAATCATATCTATTTTGATCAATTTCTTCTCCCTCTGATATTAAATCTTCTTCTTCAATTTCTTCACTGCTGTCATTTTCTGACTCTGTACTTGATTCAACTTTCTTTCCTCTGGGATAAAACCTCTTGATGTGACTTGCTGCAAATTTTCTTGTAAGTTTAGTGCCATCCAATTCTTCAAGCTCATAAGGTCCAATATTAATTTGATTTATGACTCTATAAGGTCCATTCCAACGGTTCTTCAAGAGTAAACCCCACTGTGACTCAAGTGGCTTATTATAAACTAATACCAAGTCCCCTAGTTCAAGTGCATTTCTCAGTCTATGTGCCATCTTTTTGTCCAAATATTTAACTGATTTGTGTCTTGAATCTCTTAATTTCTCTGCTGCTTCTAATCTTGTTTCCTCTTTTGCTGCAATCTGTATTGCTCTTGCTTCCAATAGCTCTTCTGTTGTTGAGATTTTATTCCATTCTATGGCCAGGTATGTGTTTGTTTCTATGTCAATTGGTAAGACAGCCTGCTGACCAAACTGAAGTTCAAATGGTGAGTATCCTGTTGTTCTTTTTACCAAAATTCTATCTGCCAAGGTTACAATTGGTAAGTATTCTTTCCATTTGGATCCATTTTCACCACACATTTTTACAAGTGCATCCTTCAATTGCTTATGGCCTCTTTCAATCATTCCTTGTGCTCCTGGGTAGTAAGGTGTAGTTATTCTGATTCTTGATCCTGCAATTTTGACTGCTTCTTGTAGCTCTTTTCCAAATTCTGTTCCTCCATCTACTGTGACTTCTCTGGGTGCTCCATATCTACAAATCCATTCTGAATTAAACCATTCTGAGACTGATTTTGCCGTTAGCCTATTTAATGCAACAGTTTCCGGCCATCCTGAAAAGTCATCTCTTGCTACAACTAAGTATTTCCATCTTCCTGCCTTAATGTGAACCGCATCCATGCTGACTCTTTCAAATAAAGTAGATGTTACAGATATCTTTGCTTCTTCTTTTTGTTGCAAATGACTCCTTTTTTGACATTTGTGACATGATTTTACCCATTTTTTAACTATCTTTTTCATTCCTTCCCACCAATATCTCTTCTTGATTCTCCTGTATGTTTCATTTTCCCCTCTATGCCCCAGCTCTTCATGCATTTTCTTTAGTATCTGTTTCTGAGCTTTTTCATTGTATACAACTATTTGTGGATGTGCTTGATTTCTTCTTTTCAGCTGCCCTCCTTCTAAATAGAAATTCACTGATCTTCTTTTAATTTTCTTGAAGTAGTCTTCCCCAATACTTTGTGGCTTTTTCAAACTATTCACATATTCCTGCATATGTTTTCCAAATCCTTCCTGTTTTATTGGAATTTCAATATTGTTTGTTTTATTCCTTGATAATTTTCCCACTTTACTTGTATTTACTTCTTTTAGGCCAAATCCTGGATGTGGTTTAATCCAATCTTCATCTTCATCTTCATCAAAATCATCCCTTTCACTTTGTTCTTTGTCTTCTCCTTTTGGTCTTCTTGATAGCCCATCTGGCATAGTAAATGTTTTTCCTGGTTTGTGTACAAGATCAAATGAAAAAAGTTGAATGTATGCCACCCATCTTGTCATTGGTGCATTTGGTAAACATGGTGTGTTGATCATTTCTATTAAAGCTTTAGCATCTACTTGAAGTTCAAAGTGTTGCCCCCATAATATTGTTTGAAGTTTTTTGAGTATTCTTGCTAAACCGCAAAGCTCTAATTTTGGCTGAGAGTATTTAGATTCTAGTCTGGAAATGTTACTGATTCATATAGTACTGGTCTATCCTTTCCATCTTCATCCTCTTGCATAGTAACTGCACCAGCTGCAATATAACTTGAATCTATTGCTAATTTTATTTTTCCTGAATCTTTATCATAATTTAATGTCTTCAAAGTAATCTCTTCTCCTACTATTTTCCTGAGTTTTATAAATGCTTCTTCACATTTTTCATCCCATTTCCACAATACATACTCCCTTGTCAATCTTCTCAATGGTGCTGCAACTTGTGAAAAGTCCTTGATAAACATTCTGACATATGCACATAGTCCTAAGAATGCTCTAACTTCCTTCTTTGTTGTTGGTCTAGGCCAGTTTTGTATCTTGTTTATCTTCTTTTTTGAAATCTTTCTTCCTCCCAAAGACACAACATTCCCCACAATATCAAGTGCTGGAACACAACATGCAAATTTTGATCCTGAAATTGTGAGTCCTGCCTCTTCTATCCTGAAAAGTATTCTTTCTAATGTTACTGAATATTCCCAAACAAATCTTCTTATGAGTGGATTCTCCTTCAATTTTTCGTGCCAATACGTTGATCTGGGTCCTTTAATTCCTCCATCATCTATAAATATTCCAAGGTGCTCTGGTATTTCCTCCTGAAGTATCCAAGTCATTTGTGCTTGATAAACCGCCACAGAGTTTGTTGCTCCTTGAGGTAGTCTTGTAAGCTGAAGTCTTCCAAGTGGTGTTTCAAATGTTGTAAGTGGTCTTGTAGTAATATCCAATTCTCTTTCATCATATCCTCCCATAATATCTCCCCATCCATAACATGCTCTTCCTGAAAATGATCCTACAAACTCATCAACATTTGGTGGCAATCCTGCATCTTTTATTGTTACTTTATTGAGGTCTTGAAGATCATGAACTATTCTAAGTTTTCCATTGGGCTTTGCCACACAAAATACTGGGCTGTTATAGCTTGATGTTGATTGTTCATAGAGTCCTGTACGTATTCTTTCTCTGACTAGTTCAATAAATTGAGGTAAAATTGATTTTGGTATTGGTATTGGTTTCTTTTGCCATGGTTCATGTGGTATAACTGGTATTTTATAAGGTTTTCCATAAGAATGCTTTAGTACACCTCTTTCTTCTTCACAAAATGCTATAGCCTTTTGCCTTAGTAATATAACATGCTTTAATAAATTAATCTCTTCTTCTGATAACCATCCAGATGGTCCAAAGTTTATCATTGAAATTCTTTCTTCTGTAACTTTTGATGTTTCAAAAAATGGAGGTGGGTTAGGTGATAGGGGTGTTTCATATGGATCTCTTGATAATTCAGGTCTTCCCAAAGGCGGATTCAGATCTTGAGGCATAGCTTCATTGACTGGTCTAACCTTCTTGAGTACTGACTTATATTTTGCAGCATTGGCTTGAGCTTCCATGATTATTAGTCTGGTTTTAAAGCATAAATTGATAATTTTTTTAGTTGAAATAAAAACAGTCTTTTCAGTTCTTTCTTTTCTTTTTATTCATAATTGTATTTGAGTTGTAGTTTTAAGTCATGCAAGGACTTTACCTCTAGGTGGATAAAACCCAGTATATTAGGTATACCAAATCCTGCAGTTTAATGTCATACAAGGACATTTGTGAGCCCTAGTCCTGAGTTTACTGTTTTACTTGAGGCTTTCATTATTCTATTATTCATTTTTGTTTTACTCTTGATATCTTCTCTTTTTTTTATTTTCTTGATTCCTTGATTTTACTTGCATCTTCAGCCCTCTGGTGTGCTACCCCTGTAGTTTGAGCCATACAAAGACTAAATTTTAGCCTTCAGGTTGCTACCCTGTAGTTTAAAGTCATACAAGGACTGATTTTAGCCTTCAGGTTGCTACCCTGTAGTTTAAAGTCATACAAGGACTGATGTTAGCCTTCAGGTTGCTACCCTTGTAGTTTGAGTCATACAAAGACTAAATTTTGGCCGTCTGGGAACCACCCTGTAGTTTAAAGTCATACAAGGACTAATTTTAGCCTTCAGGTTGCTACCCTGTAGTTTAAAGTCATACAAGGACTGATTTTAGCCTTCAGGTTGCTACCCTGTAGTTTAAAGTCATGCAAGGACTTATTTTAGCCTTCAGGTTGCTACCCTGTAGTTTAAAGTCATACAAGGACTAATTTTAGCCTTCAGGTTGCTACCCTGTAGTTTAAAGTCATACAAGGACTGATTTTAGCCTTCTTCATTTGATCTGATCTTTTATCCTTAATTTTAATCACAACAGTTTATTTTATTTATTTTTGTTATTATAAATTTTTTTTATGTTGAAAAAAGATTTTTTTTAAAATTATTTTCTGTTAAAAAAAAATTTTTTTTTTTTTTTATGTTGAAAAATATTTTTTTTTTTATTTTTTTTATGTTGAAAAAAAAAATTTTTTTTTTTATGTTGAAAAAAAATTTTTTTTTTTTTTTTTTTTATGTTGAAAATTTTTTTTTTTTTTTTTTTTTTTTTTAAGAGTGATTAAATTGATGAGTGATGTTGAATGAGTTTTCAATTTGAGGAGTGATGTTATATTTTGAAATGGTGTAGTGGTTAGTGATTCTGGGTTGCTTTCAACTTTCACCAAGGTCCTGGGTTCAATTCCTGCCTCTGGCAGCAGTGTCGTCAAACTACAATCATGCTGGCATTATGTTCATCACTCTGTGGGGGGTGCTCTGTACTGGTGGCCTAGTATCTGTTGAGTTATGGTGATCTGTTAGGACTGATTGAATGATATTCTGGCTATGCTTGGGGAGCCCACACCCTCTTTCATATCTATGATTACTGTGTTCAATTTGAATTTCTGAGGTGGATGTATGGGAGTACGTTGAAGAGTGGCTAAACCAATAATATTGGGCTAACGTTATCCAGTATACCTCTGTGTGTGATGTTTTTTTGCTAATTGTGCCATAAATTTGAATTACTTTTCTGGTTTAATTTTTATATTCCAAGGTCTTCTTTTACTGTATCTGAGCACCTTTTGTTGTTTGGTTACTTGCTTTTTCCTATGGAGATACTGTTTGCTTGCTTTTTCTGAAGTCACTGACCCAATTATGACCGGCAGTCATAATTTTGACATTTGAAATTCTTTGATCTTCCTTTTCTGTATCTGAATGCCCTAGCTTGTTTGGTTGGTTTTTCTTCCCTGTCTTGATATATTTTTCTTGCTTTTAGGGCAAATTATGACCAGCGGTCATAATTTTGATATTTTGAGCTATCTATATCTTCTTTTGTTGTTTCTTCACACCATCTTTTCATTGTTTTTTTTTCAAAAAAGAGAAATAACATTAATAAAGGCCTATGGGCCCACACTTCCCCAAACTTGTGCCATTTTTTATATGAGGTGGAATAAGAACAGATAACCACCCCTGTTTTTTTTTTTTTTTTTTATAGTGTGTGAAGAATATTCTTCTGAATCCATTGTACAAGGTGTTTCTTGAGTTTTGATATGAATCTTCTTTTTTCTTCTTTAATTTTTTTTACAAATAATTCTTCCCAGACAAAGCTCCAATGATCCTTATTGATATTATAATTATGTGCCTTGAGACACATAATTCCAGGTATAAAGACCTCTTCCCATAAGACATCCCAATTCGTGTTTTCAATTACATAATTTCCATGCTTCCATAAGATTCATCCTTCTGGTATGTCCAGTAAATCCAGAAACAGCCCTCTTGAGACTTCCACATCCCCAAAAAATATTTTTCTTCTCCATTCTGAATCTGTTAATGTATCCTCTTCCCAATATGTGTTTCCTAAATTTCCCTTGATACCATCATATGTAAGTAATTCTAGAAATTCCAGTCTTGAAAGAGAGAATCCTGGAAGCTCTTGCCAATCTTTAGATTCTTGAATTTGCTGATGCAGTTCTGGAAAATTGAACAATTCTTCAAATTCTAAGTATGGAATTGATATCTGAAATAAATCCTCTCCTTCTTCAACAAATGGTTTTTCCCAGTAATTGACTTCTTCTGTATTTCCTACAATTTTGCAATTTACGTCTGTCCAGCCTTCTTCATTCCAACCAAGATTCCATTCCAATTCATTTTCATGTGTAAGTTTGGCATCCATTACTGTCTAGATCCTTTCTGAGGTTTGGTGAGATTATTGAGTTTTGAGATAAAAGACTAATTCCTCTTTGATAAGGCAGGAGGTCACTTCCACTGAGTGATAAGAGTGTTTAAAAAGGATTTTTTTATAAGTTAGTTTGAATGATTTGAAATTCCTTTTTGATAAGGCAGGAGGTCACTTCCACTGAGTGATAAGAGTGTTTAAAAAAGATTTTTTCATAAGTTAGTTTGAATTATTTGAAATTCCTCTTTGATAAGGCAGGAGGTCACTGCCCTTGATACTAATACAGATATATACAGAATTCTCTTTTTTTTTGGTGATTTTTTTATTTTATTTTGCTATTTTTTATATGGTTTTTTATTTTTTTACTTGGTGATTGAAATTGGATTACTTCAGCTGTTATTGAGAAATATTCAAACTTCTGTTGTGAATTACTGAAAGACATATGTCCTTCAATATTTCTCCAAATATCTTGTTGCGTTGTTTTCTTTGTGTATTTCCTTTCCATTCTGAAACAAAACCTTTGACTTCATGAATAAACATGTACCCAACATCACACCAGCAAAGAGTTCCCCCCAAGATTTCCAAACCATCTAGATTCAAGTCTTCTTGAGCCCATAACATTTTGTGATACAGTCCTTCTATTGTCATTTGATAATATCCATAAGGCTTCTTCCAGTAAGGATTCCTTAAATTTCCTTTGATTCCAATAGTGGTTAGTAATTCCAGAAAATCAACATTTGTAAGATTTGATCCAGGTAGTTCTGAAATATATTTGGTTTGAATTATTGGTGAATCTAGCTCATAATCATACAGTTCCTTAAAGGTTATTATTGGAAGTATTACATAATATTCCAGTCCTTCATATTCTGGTATGTCTTTTTGTATGCCATTTTGATTCTGGGAGTCATTTGGTAATCCAAATTTAGCTCCTTGATTTTGATTAAATAAATCAGTTGAGCTTGTAAGGAAGAATATTTGATCATAGGCATGATTAAATTCTTCTAGAATGCTAAGTCCAGCTAGCCCTTGTGTATTTTCTGATAACTCTCCTTCTTCTAGATCTTCAAATATTCTTCCTTGCTTATATTTATCTTCCAAATCTCCATTATTTTGTTGGTATAACTTCAAGTCATCTTCTGATTCTGCTGTTTCCATTTTTTTCTCATTCCTCTTTTGAATATTTCTATCCCAAACTTGATCCATTTTGTCTTCAGTAATTATGGCACTATCCTTTTTCAATTCTTCAAATTTTCTTTTTGCCAATGGCTTGATTATGCTATCTTTTGGTTCTTCACTTAGTAAATCTTTTTCAGTGTCACCAATGTACCCAATTTCCTCTTGAGATAAATTGAAATAGTCTTCTGAAATTCTTGAGGAATTTTCTTCAGGTGGCTTCAGATCCATTTTGAATTTCTTCTGTGGGCTTTCTACTTGATCTTCTTTGTTCATACCACTTAACTCAAGTGCTAGCCATTTCTCTGGATCTTCTATGGCCATGTCCAAATTTCTTCTCATCTTATTCAGTTCCATTTTTATTTTTTCTATTGCTTCACTATCTTCTACCTTTAATTCATCCTCTTCTGGATACTTCCCTTTAGATTTTCTTTCAGTTTGAGGTGGAATACTTTCTTTAGATGAAGATAATATGCTTAACTTTTCTTCATCTATTATCTGGTTGAAATTTCCAAATACTAAGAAGTCCAGGTAGGTTTTCTATTCACTTTCCAAAGTGACTTCAAGATTTTTAATTTGACCAATTGGCTTCAAAAAGTTATCTGATGATTTTGATGTGTAAGGGCTGATTTTGAATTCTGCTTTTAGGGCCATTTCCTGAGTTATAACATTCAAGTCATTTTTTGCATCAAAAATGGCTGAGAAGGGTATTTGTTTTATTCCAAGAAATATTGTCTTCAATCTTGTTGAAGATTGACTTTCTGTTTCCTCTGTTTCTTTTCTTTTGGATGATTCTGCTCCACGTATTGACCATTTTCCAATCTCTGAAGATGCACAAAGCTCCATACCTATTGGTGGAGAAATTTTCCAGCCCATAGCTTGAGGGTTACATATTGGTAAGCATAATCGACGTCCATCTTGCTCTGGATAACTAAATATTTCCCCTTGCTTGTGTGAAAATTCCAATTTAACATTATTATCTGCTAAAAATGGTCTTCCAAGTATGGTGTGTACAGCTCCTTTTGCTATGAATAAATGAATTTCTTTTTCTTCTCCTGTTATCATAGTAATTGGTGTAAATTCTGAGAGTCCAACCAAGGATGTGGTATGTCCACCAATTCCTCTGAGATTCATATTGAGCTTTCTACTTGTAAGTGAGGCTTGAATTGCAATTTCCTCTGGTATTATATTAATTTCTGATCCAGTATCCACCAATGCAACTGTAGGATATTCTTCTCTTCCAATAAATACTTCCATAAATCCAAGTGGGCATGCATAATGTAATCTTGGGGTATCATAGTCCCGTAGCTTTACTGAAAGTAGTCTTTCTTGAATATTTGACGTATTGACTGATTTTTTTACTTCTTTTTCCTGGGCAGTTAAATTTTGTAGTTTATCAATAAAGGTTGGTGACATTGATAATATTTCTTCAAGAGTAAGATTTATCTTTTGTTCAAGTATTCTCTTCATCACATGTTCAATTATTATCTTTGGGTTATTGGGTGTAGATTTTACCTTGTTTTTTAATTCCATCTTTTGTGAATCCTTTCTAAGTACCTCCTTATTCTTTTCCTTGGAAATTATTTCAATATCATTATCTACTTCCTTTCCTTCTTGTGTTTTCTTGTATTTTGTTGGAATTAGAACTCTTATTTCTTCTTCTTCCTCATCTTCCTTGTGGTAGGCACCTGGTATCTTCTTTTTAAAGGGTTTGTGTGTTTCATTTTTATCCTCTTGCTGGGTTTGACTTTGAGCTTCCTGTCTTGCAGCTCTTTGCCTTGTCTGTCTAAGCCCAACATTTATTTGAATATTTTCATTTGCTGGTGATATTTGAGGAGGTTTCCAGTTTCCCCATTCTTCTATTTGAGCTATAGCTGCTGCCTTCTCACCTTTCCTTTCCTCAATTACTATTGTCTCTTGCTTCTTTTGGGGTGGATTTGATTGTTCCATCATTTTCTTTGTAAAATCCTCCTGCTCTTTGGCAAAATGTCTAACTAATTCTTTTGCAGATTTAGGGCCTTCTGTGGGTACTCTTTGAAAATTTGGAAAAAGATATGTTCCTCCACGCTTCAAGACAATTCTTTTCTCCAAGTCTTCTGTGAGGTGATTACATCTTATTGCCTAATGTCCTTCTTCTGAGCAGTAATAACACTTCAGTAGCTGTCTTGGAGCCATTTGTGCTGGAACATATGGTTGATAACCAAAAGATATGGGTAGTAAAGGATATCTTGGCCTGAGTGGCTGTTAGTTTTGTGTAACTTTCTGATCTTGATTATTGCCTGCTTGTATTTTATTTGGAGATTCAACTACTTCTGAAAGGTGTTTGAGCTGATTCAATACTTGCTTAACTGATTCCTTCCCAGTATCCTTTGATTGATGCCCTTGCGGCTGAGGATTTTGAATTTTTTGGGTAAGATCTTTCATTTTCTTTAAGACTTCTTCCCAGCTTTCCTCTTCAAACCTAGCTTTCTTCTCTTGTGACTTTGGTTGTGAAAATTCCTTCTGTTGAATTAAGACTTTGGCTTCTAAATCTTGTTCAATATATAACTTTAAGATTTCCAATCTTGGAATGATATAACCACCATCCAAAGCTTGCACCATGGCCTTATCTTTAATCATTTCTTTGTAAATAGATTCTTGAACACTTGAGGAAAGACTGGCCAAAATTTCTTGATTGTGATTGATATCTCCTTGTATATATTGATACCTTCTGAGATAATTAATAATGGATTCATATTCACCAATGAGCTTTTTATATTGGGTCATATTTCTAATTCCTCCTTCTTGTTGAATCTTTGTAAATAATTGAGTAATTGAGTACAGCTTGTATCTTCTTTCAGGTGACACTGTTCCCCATCTCCTCTTCATATCCAATTTTAATTGCTCCCAATTGCCAGTTTCATATCCGGGCATTCCTTCAATATGGTAGCTAATTTCTTGATCTTTAGTCCAAAAGGATATCTGTCTTGCTATATCCCTTCCACTTTCACCTTCAATTTCTGCTATATTTTCTACTCTTTTAATAAATCTTTCCACTTCCTTTCCATCAAACCATAAATTATAATCCTTTGGTCTGATCTTGACAATGGGTGTATTGTTTCGTGGGATTTCTTGTTGCAATGGGCTTGAAGCCTGTGCATGAATATTAACCCGCTTTGGTAGAGTATTTGGTCTTTGTGAAGTGAATGGAGTTGATGAGGCCATAGGCCTTGAAAATGGTGATGGTGACCCTTCTTGTCTAAAGATTCTTGGCATGCTCGTAGTTTCTTCCATTGGGCTGTTTTCTGTGGTAAAACTTGACTCTTTCCTTTTCCCTTCTTTTTTAAGGAGTTCAATTAATTCTTGTTTCATTTCCAACATTCTTTGACGAAGTCTTTCTACATCAGAAATATCTTCTTGTCCTTGCATGGTCTCTTCATTTATAATTTCTTCTTTGGATTCATCTGGATTGTGTGGTATCTTTGATGATGATGCTGAATCCATATTGATATATTCTTTATTTATTTTCTCTTTTTCACTTTTCTTTTTAATTTCAAATAGTTCCTTGAGTAATTTCTGAAAATAATCTGTAACTATCTTTTGATCTTTCTTCTTAGTTCTTGGTGTACCAACTGGTATACTATAATGTATAGGTGATTCTTCTCCAGGTGGTGTTTCTCCTCTTTTTGGATAATAATAGTGAAATGATTTTGTTGAAGAACTTGATGGTGATGATGATTTAGAATTTTGTGGTTTTTCTGATTCCAGATTGACTTGATAGGTGCTTGAAATTGTTTATTGATAAAAGGCTTTTTCTTTTTATGGACTAAATTTGATTTTTTTTTCCTTTGATAATTGACGGATTATTGATGATTGAAGTTGTTGTTGGCCACTGTTGGGACACCAGGTGTGGTAACTCCTTTTGGTGTGGGATGAAATAAGGCAGTACCTTGAGGGGGAAATTATTGGTAAGTCTGTTTTGAATTTCAGAATTGTCCAATAACCATGGGTGCTAAGGTGTATTAGCTGCCCCTCTAAATAATACTGAATAGTCAGCCTACAGAGAATCACAAAATAAAAAAATATTTGTGGCTTTAACAGATAGAGAAGACTTATCAGCAGTCTCCAAATCAGACCTATCAATAACACTACAGTAAAAATTCTGATCAAAAATTTCTGATAAAATAAACACTAGATTTTTTTTGTTTTATTTTAATAAAAGTGATGATAATATATATATATATATGTTTTGGGTTTCTGTTATTTTAATGAAACTAATAAGAATATTTTTTTTGTTTTTTTTTTAATAAGAATGATAAGAATATATCTATTTTTTATGGTTTTAGGTTGATTATAATGATTTTTTTTTTGATATGAGTACTAATAATTAGACTACTGGATTTGATTCTTTTAGGATTTTTTTTAATACTGAGTTTATATCACTACTACTTCTCTTTGTTAATAACACTAAGCTTTTGAGCAAGGCTACTAAGCTTTTACTATGGCTATACTACTATTCTTCACTAATACTAAGCTACTGAGCAAGGCTACTGAGCTTTTTACTACGGTTATACTACTATTCTTCACTAATACTAAGCTACTGAGCAAGGCTACTGAGCTTTTCACTACTAAAACACTACTACTATTCTAGATATCCTGCTAGTTCAGGGATGGTGGTGATCCTGCATAGTGGGAACCTGTTCCATGATGATGGGAAAAATGAGGGAGAGAGGACCTCTATTTATAGCTTTTAGGCCCCCATAGAGCTTCTCAAAACAGGGTACTTAGAAAAAATCATAGTTGAGAGGTTTTAGCTAGTAAGACGTGTAGTTTTGGTGTAGCAACGTGTTTGCTGAGAGAATTATGCTGGTGGTGCTTTTTCTTATCAAAGTCATGTGATGTATTTGAGATAATTTGGCTGGTGAGATTTTCTTGAAGGTGGGGAAAGTATTTTTTTTGTTTCTATTTTTTATGTATGTTATGAGAGAATTATGCTGGTGGTTCTTTTCCTTATCAAAATCATGTGATGTGTTTGTGATAATTTGGCTGGTGAAGTTTTCTTTTTTGGTGACTTTGTTACGTATTTTCTGAGAGAATCATTCTGGTGGTGCTTTTTCTTATCAAAATCATGTGATGTGTTTGAGATAATTTGGCTGGTGGTATTTGCTATTTGCCAAGAAAGTGGAGAAAATACAGCTCCTGACAATTGAACTGTCTTCTAGTCATATGATATATATGAGAAAATTATGCTGGTGTTTCTGTTTCTTGTCAAAATCATGTGATGTATTTGAGATAATTTGGCTGGTGATGTTTTCTTGAAGGCGGGGAAAGTATTCTTGTTTCTATTTTTTACGTATGCTCTGAGAGAATTATGCTGGTGGTGCTTTTTCTTATCAAAATCATGTGATGTCTTTGAGATAATTTGGCTGGTGATGTTTTCTTGAATGCGGGGAAAGTATTTTTGTTTCTATTTTTTACGTATGCTCTGAGAGAATTATGCTGGTGGTGCTTTTAGTATTGCATCATTTCTATCAAGTTTGATGTGTGTTATTATTACTAAGGAAGCATTTGTTCTTGGAACATATATTGTAATTTTATGCATAGCCTTGAAGTATTTCTTCTTTCAATTGAATCAAGGTGGGGAAAATACAGCTCTGATGCTGTGGTGCGTCTTCATATACCTTTATTTAGATTAACTCCTTTTAATTGCATAATTTGTTATTGATTATGCAATAAGGTGGATAAATTCTTTGATACTATACTGTTTTGATAAGATCTTGAGGCTGTGTATTGTATATTTCTTTTTGAAATTTGTAATTGTAATGTGTAAATATGTTTTGCGTAATTGTTTTTATCATCATTTTCTTTTCTTTTGTTTTATTGGTAAGCTTGAAACTGGTACTAATGGTATGGAATACCACAACATGAAATCATAGAATCCAACTATATATTGTTTTAATACTGTTATAAATCCTTTTGATCCCTTAAATCCACAATTCCACGTCAAATTTCTCTACTTTTATCTATCAATAAGTTCTTTGGAGTATTAGTGAGTCATTTATCTTTAATTCTTAAAGTTTTTCTCTAGTAATAGTTTTCTTCAAGAATTATCTTTATAATTATTCTTGTAAAAGATAATTATATATTAAAATAATTTTATTATTTTAATAAAAGAAGTATTTATTATTAAATTCTTCTTGTAATTGATTCTTGTAGACAATTACTGCTCACTGTTATAATCACTAGTAGTGTATAACACATGAAAGAAATAATTTTATAATTATTTAATTGTGGTTATAATAATTTTTATTATTATATTTCATAAGAACAGACATAGTACTGTTGATTAATAGTAATATTATCATCAGTTTCATAGTCAAATCTTACATTGCCTCAGCAATGGAAGTCAGTTCACCCTGTATTCCATGTGTCTTTATTAGAACCAGTGAAGCATTCAGCTATCCCAAATTGACATCAATTGCCACCACCACCAGTCTTAGTGGAGGAGCAAGAAGAATGGGAAGTGGCTCAGGTTCTGGACTCAAAACTCAAAAGAGGTAAATTATGGTATCTTTTAGAGTGGAGAGGATTGAATGAAGACCCAGAAAGAACCACTTGGGAACCAGCTTCCAACCTTACCAACTCACCAGACCTTGTCAAGGACTTTCATTCATTGTATCCAGACAAGCCTGGCCCAAATACCTAAAGAGTTTGATTTTATGGTTCTTGGTGGGGAGAAGAAGTTATGAAAGTAAGTTCCTCCCCTGGCATACACCTTTAAGGGGGTATTCTACCCATATGTTGTTGTAAGGATCACCTTTTCCACTTTCTGAGTACTTTTCAATTCTTTGGACAGGTTCAGGAAGCATGCAACATCAATATCCTCCCATTTGGACCTTATCAATATATTCCCAAATGTTCCTTTCTTTCTTTTCTTTTTTTTTATTTATCATTTCATTTATGCCAATCATCATAATTCAAGACATTCCTTACTTCAAGTCATTTATGGCAATTCATTTCAGAAGTCATTATGGCAATTCATTTCAGAAGTCATTATGGCAATTCATTTCAGAGGTCTTTTATGGCAATTTATTTCACGCTTTATGGTGCTTGGTGGGGAGTGGAATTTATGAAAGTAAGTTCCATCTCCTGGTATACAACCCTGAGGGTTCTACTTCTTGTAAAACATTACCTTGGCCACTCTGTGAGCATCAAATGCTTGGTTTTCATCATTTCAGACATTTCTTGGCCAAAATCAAGCAACTCACCACAAGAAGGACAAACCATCAGGAGTTTCTTTATTTCTGTTTCTCTACTCTCTTTTTCTCTCATTTTCTTTCTTTTCTTTACTTTTATAATTTTGTTTTATTTTTTATTTTTCTTTAAAGCAGCAGCATCCCCTCCCAAATCATGTATTGGGAGGTTCCATTATTTTTTCATTTTTTAGTATTTATAAGAGTGGGGATAGAAGTGAAACCAAACACAAACAAGGATAAGGAAACTATTTATGTCTACCTAATTCATCAAAAGTTTTCTGAAAATCATTTATCAACTCATCTTCATACCAGGCAAATTTTGCAGCCATCTCTTCAGAAGCAGTACCTGGAATAGTCCTGTCATTGGCATACATAATCACCTCTCTGCTATTTCTATCAACCCTCCTGAATAATCTGGCCACAGCATCTTGGTTTTCACTAGCTGCGTTGGGATCTTCTCTGGTAACCTGGATAGGCCAACGTTCTCTTCTTTGAAAAACTTGAGCAGCAGGAAACAGCAAAGGGGACAATCCATCTCTTCTTCTGCTGGAGCTGGCCACAGTTTGGAGTTGGTGGGAGGTGGTTATGGGTGAGTTTCTGGATTGCTGAACTGATGATGGTCTTACTTCTGGATTCAAGGCAGGCCTGGCATGGGAAGTACTGGGTGAAGGAGGAGGAATGGTAGTAGGAATGGAATAAATAATTGGTTGGAAGGTTCTGGGAGTACTTGTAATTACTTGGCTTTGAAATCTGTTGGCAAGGGGTTGAGAAGAGGAATTGCTGGATGGATGGCCAACTGAATGAGGAACAACTTGAGCTTTTTCACCATCCAACTCATCACTTCCTTCAGCATCTGGATCAGTGGGGGAATAATCAATCCTTCTTACTCTCTTCACCACCTTCACTACCCCTTCAGTATTGGGCCTTGAGATTGGGACCTCTGAGCTGGAATATATGGGCCTACCACCAACTGGAATAGGCCCTGCAACACTAGTCCACCTTGCCACATCCCTCTGCCTGGAACCAGTCACTACATCAAAATATCAGTACCAATTCAATCAAGATATGAAAATCACTCACATTGAGAAAATCCTGAAGTTGCATCAGGAGTAGGTTCCTCAGAGATGGGGAATTCTTACCCAAAAGGCCCATCCTTTGTACTCCATAAATGCCTCCTGACGTTAGAAGACGTCATCCCGGTATGACGACATGGTTTCTTTCCAATGAAGCAAAAATGGCATTTTGAAGATCGGGGATTGTAGTGTTGAAAACAATCCTTACCCTTGGCCAAACATTCAGTACAGGCAGGATCAAGAACCTCAACTTCTCTGTATCCATCATAGGCTTGGGAGAGATCAAAATGACCAGAAGATGCCATGGAGGGGGAAGATAATTGACTGAAGACGCCAGAACCACAAAGAACAGATGGTGGCGGTGCAGAAGGAGAAGATTCAGTGAGTTCAGTCAGTTTGGAACTCATAACTGAAGAATATGCAAGCAGAAAATTCAAGACGTCAGAATCAGTCCACTCCATATTAGAAAAAATTTGACCTCAAGGAAATGGGGGCCATAACTCAATTATGCCCCCCTCAATGCCTCTAAGGTGAGGATTAATACCCCTTTGGGGCTGAATTCATCACCCACGACCTCCCCTGCAACCTTGGGGAGGCCAGGCTCTTAATGGTCCTGGACCCCATCAATGGGTCCAGGCCATGTATGGTGAGTTTTTGGATCTGGGCCAATTCTGAACCCCATGACACCCCTGGGTCCCCAGCAAAATTGGGCCCAGGGGGTCCATTTTGGTCCTGGGGGGCTCCAATAGCCCCCACAGACTGCAGACCGTATGACCCCAAAAGACAGAAATGGCCTAAAAAGGCCATACAACATCAAATCACCAAAAATCACCAAGGACCCCAAAAAGGCCCAAACGGCCATGGAATCCAATTTTATCAAGATTCATCATAGAAGAGGCCACAGCCCAAGATCATCATAGAGGGCTGTTTGAGGCAATTTTCAAGGACAATGGGGACAAGACCCCTTGAAGGAATTGTTCAAGATTTTATTTTGATTAAGCCTTGCCAAATGAGTACACTTCATACACTCATTGGGCATCATTTTTTGAGCACAAGAGCTCAGTGGCCATCATTTTGGGATACATCCCAAGGCCATACCCCAAGGACAAGATTGATTGAATCAGAAGAAAAGAAAAGGCATATTTTGAAGTGGAATACTTACTCAAAACTTGAAAGAAGGGGGGAATCAATATAATTTGACAGAGAAGAATTTAAAAAGAATTTTCAGGATAATGGCCAAGAGGAAAAGAAAATTAAAAAGAAATTTTTTTTGAAAAAATGTGGGGATATTGAGATTCCACTCAACAGTGGCAGGGTATTATGGTGTTCAGGAGCCCACCAGTTTCAAGAGGGGGATACTGTAACAACCACTCACCAGGGGTAAGGGTATTCATTAATACACCCACTCAAACACCTCAAATCAGCATATCCACTATCTGCATCAGTATTCAGTTTCAGCAATCTTCCTTTCTGAAACATGCATACAGCTTGGTACTTCAATACAGCCTGTCAACATCTGTACAGGTTGGATTCACCCAATACAGTTTCAATACACCAGCATTAAACTGTATGATCACTCAAATACACCACACCTCTTGTACAGGTTCTGTAAAGCTGTACAGGACCTGTATTGGCCAGACTCAATTCAATCATTCAATCCTCTCATGAAAATTCTTCCTCTGGATCAGGGCTGGTGATTCTCACATATATCAGCCCCTCTTTCTCCCCCCTGGGACTTTTCCCCAGTTAATTAATTTAGTTTATTTATTATTATATGAATATTCTTATCCTTATTTTGGGTATTATAATCATTTAATATTAAGTTAGTCTTTGTATTTCTCTCTTTGCCTGTACAGTATGAGTTGGGTGGCCATATCCTTATTAACCCTTCTCTCTTCATTCTGACAGGTTGAAACAGTGGACTTGGACTTGTTTGTGGTTGGCTCTTCTATTCTTTATTCTTATTTCTTTTGTTGCTGCTTTCTTATATTCTTTATCTTAGTAATTCATCTCTTACACTATCAAGTGTACTCTTTCTTACCATATCTCTGAGCCCTCCATAAGTGAGTCTCAGTTTACTGAGTGCCAGGTCATCCTCACTTCGAAGAGCCCCTGTGACACCAGGTTGCAACCATGTTGTAAGGCAGTTTGATATTAAAACATATTACAATTCATTGCTCTTATCAATTCCTCATTTACAAAAAATCTGAGACTATAAATATCTTTATGTCACAATGCTGTCTGCCAGACCTCAACAACGGGATATCATGCCAAAATGCATATTAAACTGGTTTGAAGCCCAGTTGATACTGGAAAGTTGTTGATCACATTCCAAAATGTGACACTTTATTGCTTCGAATCACTGACACACAAAATGGACTGAGAAAATCTACAGAAAGATCTTGTATCATCATAACAATCAGGTTTAAATGAGAGGCATATTTGACTCTCAAATATTTTCAGATTTCACTAAATTATATTCAGATATGTCAATGAAGTCTCAATTAATTTTTATCCACAAGGCTTTTGTGAGCCTCTAGATATATATTTTACATACCCAAATAAGCCACATCTATCTTAAAAATAACTTTTGAATTATGCATAACTCATAAGTCATGCATATATCCAAAAGTCATCATTTTTGATTTCAGAAAAGATGAATCACCTTTTATTGAGTAAGTAAATCCATGGATTTAAGGCCAGATATGGCTTCTAAACAAAATTTCACCTAGGGTAGCTCCATAGAGTGAATAAGCTCAAATTAACTCTTTGAGGTGGTAATATGGAAAATACTTCAATACCACATAAAGGATCCATGAAAATTTTTGTTTTTCTTAATTTCACGCCAAAATAATAGGAATGTGAGAAATCCCATGTTACATATACACTAAGAATAGTGTTATTCATGTTTTGGGCACTTAATATCATGGTATTCCTACATGGACTTTTCGTACACCCATAGTGGATATATTAAAGCTTCAATTTCTATTTTGATGTGAAAAATAAGAAAGGGGAACAAAAGACATCAAAGAGAGCCAGGGTACCCAACTTCTGAGGCCTAAGAGGCATGGACAGCTCCAAAGCTTGGATCCATGGCTGATCCTGGCCCAATTAGTAAACTAAAACACTTTGGGAACTTGGTTACCATGTTACAACTACAGTAAATCTTAAGAAAATAGCATATAACCTGCTATTCTGACATGCCAAGGAGGTAAAGAGCTACTTAGACTCCTGTAACCATGTCAATTATTAATGAATTTCCATGGATAAACCCCAAAAGAGTAATTAAGACCCTTTTTGGACTTGTATCCATTGACTTTCCTCATAGCAACCAGTTAAACACTGATATTTGCAATTCTACATAGAAATGAGGTAAAAGCTTCAAAAATTCATTAAAAATACAATTCTTAATTAATCTCTCTGAAAGTATCAGGACCAATGTAGAACTGTATTACCTATGGTAAAACCAAAAATAATTATGTTTTACTTACAGTCCATTTTTGACTATTCTACGTGAAATACTGAATCTTCAAAGATTCACAGTAATTACAACCTGTGATGAGATTTCCAATAACATTGATAACTTTGAGAAATCAATGATTATTTTGGAATAAAAGAAGATTTATAGATGTTACTCCTTTTATTCTGAACCATATTGGGGTTGGTAGTCATGTAAAAGCATCAATTAAGTAATTATGATAATGTTACGTGACAACTGATGATGCAATCAATAATCTAAAAGGGTTTATTGTTTTCTCACGCACTGGTTTTTTGGTTTTCTCGATGGCATGCCTCTCTGAGCTGTTCTTGACTTAAAAGAGGCCTCCTCTTGCTGTTTTTTCCACATCAAATCATCTTATTATCCATTTATATCATTGTTACCAACAAGTAAGTGTTTATTAAAGTATTCTTAAGTGTTTCAATTCTTTCAGAATCAATCAGAAAGACGTGAAATCATAGAATCCAACTATATATTGTTGTAATCCTGCTATAAATCATCTTGATCCCTTAAACCCACAATTCTACATCAAATTTCTCTACTTATATCTTTCAATAAGTTCTCTGAAGTATAAGTGAGTCATTTATCTTTAATTCTTAAAGTTTCTCTCTAAAACTAGTTTTCTTCAATAATTATCTTTATAATTATTCTTGCAAAAGATAATTATGTATTAAAATAATTTTATTATTTTAATAAAAGAAGTTTTATTATTAAAATCTTCTTGTAATTGATTCTTGTAGACAATTACTGCTCACTGTTAAAATCACTAGTAGTGTTTAACACATGAAAAAAATAATTCTTTAATTATTTAATTTTGGTTATAATAATATTTTATTATCATATTTCATAAGAACAGACATAGTACTGTTGATTAATAGTAATATTATCATCAGTTTCATAGTCAAATCTTACAGCTTTCTTGAATCAAAAAAGGAAGCTTTTGATATATATTGACCAATTCTTAAATCAAAATTCATTTTTGTGCTTCAAACTTATTTTTGATTTGTTTGTTTCTTATTTCACTTCTCTTATTTCCTTTCTTTTTATCTAATTTCTTGTCACAACATTTCCATATTTGACTAATATAATCCAAATTGAAATGAGTTTTTGAATTTTTTATGTCTTTTTGTAACCATTTTCCTAATATTTTTTGAATTGTCATGTTGATATCTTGTTATTTTGAAGTTTTGACTTCTTTTGATATTTCTATTTTTTTGTTAAATTTTTATTTATTTTTGATTGATTTTTATTGTTGAATATTATTCAGCCTGAATGTTCAAATTTGTTTGAATTGTTAACTTCAAGTATTTCTTATTTCTTATTGGTTTGGTTCTTTTTTTTATTTTTTATAGCTACATATTATGTTATTTTCTTATTTTCAATTTTTTGTAATTTTTCAATTTATTTTAATCTTTTTTTATTTTGTAGTTTTTTCGAATTTTGAACTTTTTTTTCAATATTTTGTTTTTTTGGATTTTTTACTCTAATTTATGGTTTTTGTTTTTTGACATTTTTTTTTGAATTTTTTCTATTGATATTTTTTATTAATTTTTTGTTTCAATTTTTATTTTTATTTTTTCTTATTTTATCTTTTTTTCAAAAAAAATTCTTTTGAATTTCTTTTCAAACTTTTTCATTTTTCATTTTTTTTTTTTGGGATGCAAGCACTACAAATAAGTATTTTGACACTGATTTGGAGTGTTTCCCCCCAAAAAATATAAAAAAAGAATTAAAAAGAATTAAAAGAAATTCAAACAAAAATTAAAAAAAAAACAATGAAAAAATAAGTCAAAAAAACCAAGAAAAAACAAGATAAAAAAATACATAATCAATTCAAGAAAAAAAAGCATATGAAAAAAAAACCAAAAAGAAATAAAAAGTAAGAAAAAATGAAAATTAAATCAATAAGAAATTTATCAAATCAAATGAAAAGAAAGCACAAAATAAAATGAAAAGAAATGAAAAATGTAATAAAAAATAAAATTTACAAAATTTCAAAAAAATGAATAAACAACGGAAATATGAGAGATAACAACTCCAAAAAATCAAAATAAAATTGAAAAATTGAAAAATTGAAAAAACTTGCAATGATGGGGAAAAATCCAAAAATTCCTACATTCCAATGATTAGAAGTATATAATTAAGGAAAACAACAAATTAAGAAAAAATTTAAAAATCTAAAAACAAGCCCAAATAAAAAATAAAAAATGAAATTTTGAGAAATAATATCTTTGCTTTTTGTAATGACACTTAATTTCAATCCTTCTTTGTGCTTTTTTCCAAATAAATTCCAAAATTGACAATATTTTGACTAATAAGACAGATTTGAATTCTGGGGGGTACATAAATGTTAAGAAATATCAAGAAGATGAAACAGAAATGGGAACTTTTAATATTGAGCACTATTATTATTTCAAAATCTATTTATGGAAAAGTAATTGATTTATTGAATATGAATATGATGACATATTAACAAATATTGAATAATTAGAAAAAACAATTGAGCTGATTTCTAAGCTTCAAGGATGATAAAGCCCATCATGTAAGGAAATTCAATTTGGAAAACACCTTTTATAATACAAATATTCAATTAAATGGAAGAAACTTACATATCTGAAAAATAGACTTTGAATGAATATCTTCAAAGAGAAAATGAACAGTAAATAAATTTGAAAATAGAATACTGACCCTGATTCATGTAAATTGATAGTTTTAAATTTAACTCAAAATAATTTCAGAAATAATGTGTTCTAAAACAATATTGGATATAAATGCATGATACAAGATAGATCATGTCTTTAGCAAAATAATATATAGATTTTGTAATATATCCTTCAAAAGGTATTTGAAGTATGTAAGACATGTCAAAAATATTCTAATGGATGATTTTGATTGGAAAATCTTGACTTTTACTTATGAATCTTTTTCATAAAATGAAGTTCCTACAAAGAAATTTTCCAGATTAATAGCTTGTAGTGGTGAAAAAATGGGGATTGAGTTATTCTCAATACAAAATACAATGAAATTGATGAGAAATTTTTTACACATTGTAATCAAAGAAGTCTGTATGACTTTTGTAAATTATAATAATTCCAGAAACTCTTGTATTAATGAATTATGGATATGTAATTTATGATAAAACAAACAAAAGTAATGGGAAATCCATTATCTTCCATTCCAATTGGGTAAAATTCTTAATGACAGAATATGTGGCTGAAATTATCTGCTAAAAATTGCAAGGTTAGAATCAAGGTTGATACTCAGGTTAAAAGCAGGTTGGGCCTAGGTTTGACCTGCTAACCCTTCTGGCTGGAATAATTTTTTATTGAAAATGAGGAGGTATTTCCCATGGTTGTGACACATAGTTTTTAGTAATTCTTGAAGAAAAAACCATTAACCAAGCTCCTCCAATCATTTTGCAGAATAAAATTGAATCAATTGTAAAATATCTAAGATATTAAACCTTTAACAATTCATATCCAATTGGATGATGATGAATAGATTTCATCCTTTTAGTGGATATCAAGCTTGAATTGTTAAAAACAAATATTGAGACAGAACTTGAAATATAATTTACAAAAAAAATCAATTTATCCTCTGTAAAAGTGCTTGATGTTGAATAAAATGTTTGTAAATTATAAATTAAATTAACTGTAAATGACTCTTTTGATATTTCCAAAAAACAACCCCATTTGAAGTTAAAAATATCAAACATCAATTAAAAGCTTAATAATATATCTCAATTCTTTGGTTTCAACATCTCAATAGTTAATAATTGATGTCTATTTTGAAATAGACATGAAAAATTTCAATTCTAATTTTTTCAAAAATTCTGAATTAGAATACTTGTTTTTTATGTTTACTACATATTGGCTCAGTTCTTCTAGTAGTAAAATATGAGAGTACAAGCTAATAGCCCTTTATATTGATAAATCTTGAGATAATCATCCTCATTTAGCTTGAAAAATATAAGAACTTACCTTTGAAAATATTGAATTTTTGCTGAGACTACATTATTTCTAATTAAATACATATTTAAGAACCTTTCCATTTCACCCATTCAAAGAAACTATGACTGAAGTGACTTGAAAAACTTTAAACATTAAGTTTAAGGTGTAGATATGAAACTTTGATTAAAAATAAAGTACTTTTCCTGTCCTCAAAATTTTTATAGAGTAAAAAATGATTAAAAATAGTATGAAATAGTATTTTCAAAAGAAAACATGCAAAATTTATTTTTTTTAACTTTATAAGTATAAAAAAATGATATTATAAAGATTTATTGTTTTGCCAACAATAAAAAGTTATCCAAAAATACTCTACAAGAGATATTTAAGGCTACAAAAGAAATTTCTTCAAGAGAAATTTCAATTGGAAGTAATTGAGAAAAGAACTGCAAGAAATTAATTAAAGAACAAAGTCTTCAAGAATCTATTTAAAGAGAAAAAATTCCCAAAAGTGACCAGAGTGAAGTTGGAAACAAAGTGACAAAGTTTACAGTGATGAAAGATGCTTTAATTCACTTATGGGGTGGTTCAAAGGGTAAAAATGATTATAACAGTTACACATAATAATTATAATAGTTTTTTCACGTGGTTAAAGAGTTGAAAATGATATAAAAGAGGTGGTTGTAATCTTTTATTGATTGGTTTAACAGTGTTTGAACTAATTATAAAAGGAAAAGATTCTAACATGAAGACAAAAGTGGGGCAAAGAAGACATTCTTTTATAGCCATCAATTTTCTTACTCCAAAAGTAAAATTTACTCTTGTCAGTCGTGGAAAACACTCTGACAACAGAAAAGCCAATTATGACCTCATTGAACCTTGTTTTAGACCAAAAAAGTGCTGGTTTTAGCCATTTTAGACCCTTAAATCAGCCATTACTATAGTAATACCTGGTCTAGAGCTTTCAAAACACGTCAGAATGTGTGTATGAGACTTAGAAACCAGTTAAAACTGTTTTTACTAAGATTCTTTTAACTTAAGGGTAGTTCTACCCTCTTGGAAACAGTTAAAACTGCCCTTGTTGGTATTGAAACCTCATCATCAATTGAGTCACAGACCCTGTGACTCAATTCCAGGCCAAAAGTGATAAACTTTTGCATGGAGTTTGACACCCCATTCCAGTTAGCAAGGATTTTGGGGGTATGGGTCCCCCTTAGAGCTAGAGTTCCTTTCCCCCCCAGAATTAATCATTCCAATTTATTTTTTCTTCAATTCTTCATGTAATACACTTGTAATTTACACATGCAATTCAATTGAGTTTTTGCAGTACCCAACTGTAATAATTGATACCTCATATGTAAATTACATTTCACTTATGTAATACACACGCACATTTTGACATTTCAATTGAAAATACTTCAATTCCTCATAACTTCTAAACTACACACAACACCTCAATTTCAACACAAAAATTGATGGTTAACACCACATGTGATGTAAATTGAGGTAAAGTTTTGAGGATTTTCACCTTATTTGCAGAAGATACTGAATACTGAATTTAAGATTATTTTGAGTTGAGTTACAGAAATCTTACCAAGAGGCAACCCCACATTATTTTTTATGAGTAATCCAATGAATGACAAGAAAATTTTCTCATGTTTATTTATTGGATAAAAAGTTATACTATATTTTATGTAACTTTTTACCAATAATATTTTAATTTCATTAATTTTATTAAAAATTCATTTTTACTTAATTTTTTCAAGTAAAAATGTATTTTCATCATTTTAAAATTTAATGTAATTTTTATTTTAAATTATAATCAAATTTTTATTTTTATATACAAATTTGTATTTATATTTTAATTTTTTATTTTGATAATATAAATAATTTCATTTTATTTATATTTGTATCTTATTTTGTTATTTGTGGTCTTTTGGGTATATGAAAATACCTCTAAGGCTCACATTAAGAAACCCCAAACACTTTATTAATCCTTTTAATCAAAGCTTGAAAAATTAAATTAGACTATTCATTGCTATTCAATATTTTACAATTATTGAAAAATTAAAATTTAAGTCTCATCTTATTTTTTTTCAGTTGAAAGTTAATTTGAAGTAAAAATTTTCTCTTTCAAAGTTTAATTTGTAATTTCAACTTCCTTTCCTTAAAATTCTATTCAAATATTATTAATTATTGGGCTAATAAATTTTCCAAAAATTAGTCTCTCATGAGTTATCTCATAAGGATGTTTTTTTTTGAATTTCTGATGCGCGCAAAATTTTATTGTTAAATGACAATCGGATTTTTCTTTTCATCGATTGAGTTCAAATAACTTTTCTAGCTTTTTATTTTAAGCTTATTTTACTTAAAATAACTTGGAAGATCGATAGAAGTCATCAATAGGTAATTCTTCTTGAAAATCAAATTGTTTCCGATTATTTCCCATTATATTTTCCATCTTTTCGAGATACTTTCACTTTTTTGAAAAATTTAATTTTAAGTTACTCAAGAAATGGAGAGGGAAAGTTTCATAAGATTAATTTCAGAATATGTTGTTGATGAGGTGGAGCTCAGTTCAATGTGCTTTGGTATGTATGGCCAACTCCCCAATGTTTCTCATATGTTACTCAGATATAAGAACTCAGAAAGCCTTCTCATTGCAAGATTGGCTTTATTTCAACATTTCCAAGTAATTTTTGGTGAAAAGCGTACCAAGTTGACAAATACATCTGCAAGAAGAGCTCGAGGAATTAGATAATAGGCGATACTTGACGAGACCCAATTTGAAATAAGAGGAAAATAACTGGCCTAAATGTGACCTGGCCATCCGCACAGTTTTCTGTGTTATAGACTGAAGGAATTAGCAATAGATTTGCCCGGGGAAAACTCCTCGACCTCCATGTGTATATTTATGAGTTCTTCCCTAAGCTTACACGGGGACCGGCTATCAAGCTCGTACGTGATATCATTTGAGAGTGGTGACACCTCATCGCAAGTCTGGGGGTTCTATGAGATGGTTGAGTAGCCATGGGAGGATCTCAGCCGAATGACCTGCATAACATTGCTTTGATATTTTTAAGTAGTTTTTCCAGCAAAGATTCTGTTTTGCTTTTACCAAGTCAATGCTGATATTCAGAAAATGGAAAGCCTTCTGATCGTTCTGGCTCGTTATAAGCTGGCATACTCAAACATTTTTCTAATGAAGCTCTTATCTGATGCATTTCGATTAAAAGACGTACTTTGTGAACGATCTCAGAAGAAATGGCGATACTTGATCAATCTGAGAAAATAAATCCAAGATATATTCACACCAAACGCAATCAAGCTTGCGGAGATGGGCGCAGGCTCGAAGCAGATCAGGTCACATCCCGGAGCTGCTCAACGGCGAAGCGTGGCGATCCAAGCCAACTTTCAAGCGGTGGGGTGTGTACTGCACACCCTCGTAATATTGGTTATGGCCAGACGATAGAAATCATCCGCAGAGATTGGGAAGGCGAAAAATATGGGCATCCGCTCGAACGAATCGCAGAACACCACTGCCGACTGGGATCCTTCAAGGTATTTATAGACAGACTAGCCGGCGGATCGATAGCAGGATGTGTGGCGATAGACCGAGTCGTCCGAGTGCTCTTCGATATCCATCTTCGCTCTGGCTCTCGGGCTTTCGTCGTCTCTAAACGCTCAAGGACAAGCTGTCATCCTTGTCAGAAGCACTGCCAATCAGTCTCCGTGCCCAGCTACGTACACCCAAAGATTTGGTTCATGTCTCATTCAAGCAACCGACCTATAATGGCTGCCAGCCCATTCAATTCTCTGCAGTCGAAGCTGCCCAACTCTCCCGAAAGAGTTCTTCGTCAAAATTGTCTTTCTATGAGTCAAAATTTTTCCAACGACTCAGAGCTTTGCCCAAGTCCACGCCCAGCTTCTTTTGCAGTTTTCCCCGTCATTCACAATGCAGGGTCTGATCACCAGGTATCCAGAGATTTATTGGTGGAGCCCTGGCGCGCGAATGATTATCATAATGAGGCCGGACAGCAAGAATCACCTCCTGATATCTTAATTGTGAGTTCTGCTGGGATTTCTTTCCACCTCGCGTCCCTATCTCGATTCTCGATTGGATTTTGCCTGATGAGTTTAAAGGCAAGATTCCTTCCTGTGACTCGAAGCTAATGTTTTGGTGCGTCTCCAAACCCGACATGCAGGCAGGCGACAGCTTTCAATCTAAGTTAATCAGCGGCTTGGGGAACATGATTGGCTGTCTGGGTGAGATCAAAATTTCTTGTGCTCGATGAACCACTGAAGTTCTTATGTCTTCTCTCTTGCCAATTTGTGCTTTTTGTTCTTTCTATAAGGCTCTATTCCTGGGTGTTTTTGTTTCCCGTCAGTTTCTCGCAGCTAACCCACAATGAACTCCAATTAAAAGTGTGAGTATTAAGCTGAAAAACAAGTTGTCTTTATTTTTTCTTCTTTCAGTACCTCCCATATGCAAATCCAAGAGGGTCATACTGGTCTGGTATGCCGATTCGGCAAATATACCAAAAAGGTGATAGTTGCATCTGATTTTTGCTTCAGTTTCATCTTATTGATATCATCCCAAAAATTGGTCTCGAGAAGGTTTCCCCGGGTTCAATCTATGTCAACCCGCTAAGCGAAATACTTACCACAGTAGACTTGAAGTTACAAATTCTTCGGATGATGAGGTAATTGTTTAATCCGATCCCCTCAGCTAAATCGGTTCCGGTTATAAAAGTGTATTGATCTGTCCTTTTTTTACAGCTTAAACCTCGCGACCAAAGAGTTTATTAGTGTGGAAGTAAGCTGGGTAGTATATTGGTGTGTCGTAAGCTGTTTCATCTCATGACTTTTAGTAAGTTTCAAATATTTTTTGTTATGCTTGATGTTAATACGGCCGGGATGAATTTATATTATATCACAATCTGTTCCGAATTTCTTGGCAAGATAAATCCTTGTCAGTAGATTCTAAAAACAACTGATAAGAGGTGAATATTTCAAATTAATGAGATTTCGCATTTGTTCGGGACTGTAGACAAAGCAGCTTTTTCGGTAAGCAGCGTTCCGGACGCCTTGGACGCGCTTTCCCGGGAAGCTATGCAAGCCTGCGTAGGAACAAAACATTTAAAAGAACTTCTTGCTAACTGCAAAGCATTAGGCAGGGAAATTAAAATTATGCTCAATGATAAATGGTTCGTAACAGGAATTTGCAAAATAATAGCATTGTATCGTGCAAGTTTCCAAAGTTGATGAGAGATCTATTTGTTTTCCGGAACAGTCGTGATTGGGGCATAAAGGCAAGCCATGACCGTCCCTCGCTCAAAATTACAAAGCTGATGATTTGGGTGATATTACGATAACTCTAGATTGACTCGGTGCTTATCGGTGAATTGATTCTCCCAAGCGAGCTTCATAGATCGCTTGATTTGCGAGCCATCAAAAAGATAATGGGCTCACTCAATGAAATCCCTTCGTCTCGCGAGATAGAGAACACCCAAGCATCTAAATACAAAGATTGATGAGTCTGGTCGAAACCGAAACAGTCATCATAGAGTTCTGGGAGAAAATTATTCAAGAGTGCCAACTATTGTAAACGTATTCTTTGAGAAGAATAAAACCCAAGCCAAAATAAAGCATATACCAGCGTTGCGATTTACAAACAAATATGCGAATATTGGAAATTTGTTTCAGTTACCCTGCGTTTTCTGATCTACTTGGAAAATTTAAATTTCTTAGAAAGCTAAAGATTAGATATTAACATAAAATCATAATTGAAAATATCTGACCATTTCTGCTAAAGCCTCAAGTAACATATGTTCCCAAGCTAATCTGTAAATCAGTAAGAAAGAACTTGGCTTTTTGTACCGCTTAATTCCAAGATCTTAAACTGTTTTGGCTGTTAAAACAGCTTATAAGCACAGAAGGTAGTCCCTGCTTCTTGTCATAAAAGCAAAAATTATCCTCACCTATTGTCCTTACTCTAATTATTCGTATCCACACTTTTTCTGTATAGGCTCAATGAACTAAAGTTTGTATTAACATCAGATAAATATAAATAAGGATAAGAAAGAGGAGACCGAAGTACCTAAAGGTGAATAACAAAGTTTATAATATAGAGAATGAAATGTGGACACGTAATGGAACTAAATAGCAAATCTAAGTATGATGGAATTAATAATAGTCTTTGAAATTCAAGGGTACAACATGAATCTAGCATACCGATCGTAGAACTAGACAAGTACTTCTAATTAACATGTTTATATTATTTTAGATGAAGTAAGAGGTTAAAACACTAAAAGAAAAGTTAGTTTACGAAAAGCGGGTTCTTCAGAACTCCTATAAGGAAATACCAACCACTCGTAGTGTGTTATTGAAACCGTAGTCTTTATGTCTCGGGGATTAGAATGATAATATGGCTAAAGAGAAATTTTTCTTTTCTAGTTAATCCTCTTGATTGACGACTATTTCCTTCAACCTTTAGACTATTACTCATTTCTTATTTCCTTGGATCTTCTTTATGAGGTGTCTTAATGCCTTGGGGATTCAGTTACTTGTTCTGAATTATTGCTCTCAGTTTGTGCGCACACTAAGCTGCTTTCCTTAAAAGGGTTGGGAGACACATTCTCAATATTAACATTTTCCATACTCCCAAAAGTTCTACGACTGCCCTTCGTTCACTCTCATGAATATTAATTTATATGGTCTATCAACTTCGTTTGGTCTACTTGCCAAACCAAAACGAAATTACTAAAATAGAATTGTCTGCTCATAAAGCAGACTTGTCTTGTCTTAAACCAATACTTGACTTGTTGGCAAGGAACCAAGACCACTTGTCAACTTTTATTTGGCTTGTTCCTAAAAACCCAGCCACCCAAGATTTTGAGCGAAAAAAATATCTTTAATAGTGTAAATTTCTGTACAAACTGCAGTATTCAGTACAGATGTTTCTGATATTATAGTTATATCTACTAATTAATTCAATTCTAATCTTTCTTTTTTATTTTGTTCTATTTTAAAACACTGTATGATTAATTTGCAAAGAACTGCTACATTCAAGTCATGGTGCAGCTAGGAGTGCACCAGTAATTGGCTGAATTTCATGACAGCTTTGATAGAACTTTTTGCAGTGTAAGAAGAAGTTTTTACACTTTTCTGGAGTAAGTGCTTGTGTAATTGCATTTTCAATCTCCTTAACTAATTCTGAACGCTGCCTTGGCTCTTGGGAGCGAACAAAGGATTTTATTGAGTGAAAACTTAATTTGATTGGGTTAAGAAAGGGTGAGTATGGTGGAAGAAACTCAATCTTGATTCCCTTTGAGGATTCAAGTGTTTTTTTTACTTCTTCAAATTGCTGCCCCTGGTGGATAGGGGCATTATCCATGATGACAATTGAATCTTTGGGTATTTTGAATTGAAGCGCAAGTAGAAAGAGTGCAAACTCATCACTCCCAACACCCTTGGTCATCTGACCATTTGCATTGAGAATCTCATGGTAGACAAAGCCACTGTCTGAAATTGCAGCAATGAGTTATTTGCTTAACTCTGGGAACCAAGCTGAGTACTGCAGGTTGACCTTGGTGAAAAGAATTAAAATGATTAAAATAAAGAAAAAAAAGAATAACACAAAAGAAAGGGGACAGACCTGAAGGGGCATAACCAAATGGTCTTCCTGAGTGGAGATCAAAGCCCGATTCATCAACAAAACCAACTTTTCGGTCAAGATCCAGACCATGGCAATTTACAAAGTTGGCTCTTTGAGTTAATAAGTCCTCCTTGTTCCAAGATGCAGGGATGTTTGTAACCTGCTTCCAAGTGATATCCATATCACAAAGGAGATTACTGATTGACTGGCAAGATATTTTGATTGGGAATTTCTCCTCTAAAAACTTCTTCATTTCCTTTAAAGTAACTGTTGACTTATTGTCAATGAAGTAAAGAAGCTCTGTTGTCATTTCAGCTGTTATTTTTCCTTCTTGTTTCTTGTAAGTTTTTGTTTGATTTGGATATTCATGTAGAATCCAATAAACTTGGCAAGATGAAATTTTGAAGGCTTCAGCAGCTGCCTTCTGCGACATTCCCTTCTCCACAACATTTTCTTGAACCAAACTGCAGATACAAAGGCTCACAGTTGCATTGGGCTTGCGCTTTTTGTGGGTTAACTTTTCACTAATTTTTTGGCATTTTCTTTCTAATTTAGACTGGGCAGTATGGAGCATCTTTTTGCGAAAAAGTTCTTCAATTTTCTTCTTTAATTGTGAGGCTACTTGAAGAATTTCTTCCTCTTCAGCCTGTATTTGAGCTTCATATACATCTATTGATTCAGCAGATGGAGCTGAGTTGGAGCTGCTCATCTTGGTAAATAAAAAAAATAAAAGAAAAAAAGGAAATGTTGAGCATTTTTGAGTCAGATTCTGGTCTGGTTTTTTTTGAAATCAGGTCAGAGGCTCTTGTTTACCAGCCAAGAAATTGGCTCGCTGTGAAGTGGCTTTTAAAGCCAGATTGTCTTACTCCCAAGTGAAAAAACCAATTGACTGTACACAGATTTACAAGCAGCCAAACTCGCTTGACACACCATAATTCAACTTTGCAAAGTGGAAATGGTGTGTTACTTCACCAAAAATTGCACAAATGGATCTATTAGAATATTAATTTTATATTTTTTTCTTTGTAGCTAGTAAGCCATGTCTTAGTAGTAACCTACTATATTCATTACTAAAGCAATATTGTGATCAGAGGTTTGTTTCTATTTAGCACCCTGATAACATATAGTTATTGGTTTTTGTATCAAATTTTTCTTGAGTTCCTTATTTTATATTTGTCATTGTTAATCATCTAGTGACCTGTGTGTTACATTTTTTTGTTCACCTTCAGGTACTTATCATCTTACTATCGTTCTTTCTTTGCTTTCTTATGTTGGTACAAACCTTCAGTTTTCTTAGGCTTTCAATAATAATACACAAAATAAGGAGGAAGTACCTAAAGGTGAAAACGTGAAGTAACTATTCAATGAAGTAAGTACAATAAAAAGTGTGACCTTGAATGTAACTATTATAATGGTAACATTAATTGAGATTCGACGATACTGATAGTGGTACAGTACTAACCTATCAGCCCGTAACTAGTTGTAACATCAGAATACAAATTTTGAGGATTTTAAATGGAATTGGAAGTATACACTAAATATAAAGGTTAGCATCGTGTGAGTAATTCATTAAATCAAGACAAACCAAATTCTCAGTTTCTTTGAGAAACTACCAGCTGTAAAATAAGTGATAAAGTAATAAAGAGGTGATTGTTCCCCCTTTTGTCTTGAAAAACTTCTGTGTATATATCAAAATAATCTGCTTGAGTACACAGAAACATTTAGATGCTTGTGATATTAAAAATTCACAGTGTGATTATTTTGAGAGTACCATTCTTATTAATTTGGCTGAGCTTCTCACAAAGTTTGGGAATTATTATATAACAGAAAATACAACACCAATCTCTCAAATAAAATTTTTAAAAAACATGGCATGACCACAATCTCAACTAATCAGAGTGGAAGGCTAGGGGTAGTCTTCCCAGCCTGGATTCCATACTTTATTTCTTTAAATTATGTTCAAAAGCTCTCTTGAAATTATAATGAAATGTTCTGGGTAAAAATAAGTCATTCTTGATGAAAGACAAACACAATCCTTGCATTGAATGACTTCTGAGTAGCAAAATTTCAATAGATTTCTGTTAAATCTTAAAAAATAACACTTCAGGAGAAACTTTTATTCATTGTTATCAATAAAAATCTAAACCAAAAATATTTTTAGCCCATATTTCCAGGAGTATGAGCTTGAGAATATGACTATCTTTGTCAATGATAGTATAAAGTAAAAAATAATGTGGAGATTTAAAAAATTATTCCAAATGAAATGATCATAATTAATTTAGTCAATTCAGTAAACAAATTATGCTTACAACAATTGAGGAAAGCATTTAAAAGTGAATACAAAAAGTTTCAGTTAAAAGAAACTAAAAAAAACATCTTAAGAATATTCAACTAACTGAATTACAATGCTATAAATAATAATAAGGATAATTAAATTTTAGATTTAATTAAATTGTGAAATACCAGTGCCTACAACAAAGATCAAAAGTCCTGTTGAGGCAATATTCTTTTGCTTGTATTTTTGTTGCAAAATTCTTTTCCTCACAGCTTTTTCTCAATTTATTTTTTATTTTCAGACACCATTAAAACAATAAAATATACTTCATGTGTCAGCCTGTGACTCAAAGCCAGAGGACAAGCATGGAAGCCAAGTACTATAAGCCAATGGTAGAGAAAAATACCACCAAAACATGGAGCTTAGCCAAAGAGGCTCAAAAAGAATTAAAAGAAAAAGGAAACTCACCTGTCTCCAAATATGCAAGTCCCATCATCATAGGACAAAGAATAACAAAGTTATTCCTTCTCAAAGATATTTCTTGGCATAAAACTGATTTTCACCGCTCATCTGAAATCCAGATAAAGGGGATTAACCCCAGAAAATGGGTATTCAAATCAAAGCTCTAAGGAAGGGCTATCCAATTGTACTAGCCAAATTGAGCCAGAAAAAAAACTATAGAAGTTATGGCCAATATGATGCCAAATAAGGAGGAACAAAATGGTCACCCCTCATCTAACTTCTTTGGAGTTAATGTGAGATACTTAAAGTGGGGTCATTTTAAAAAGAGCACAATCAGGTCTATCTGTTGGTGCCCACCATTTCTGTGAGCCTTAGAGGTATTTTCATATACCCAAAAGACCACAAATGATAAATGAAGATACAAATATAAATAAAATAAATTTATTTATATTATAAAATAAAAATTGAAATATAAATACAAATTTATACTTAAAAATCAAAATTCAATTATAATTTAAAAATAAAATTACAATAAAATTTAAAATTATGAAATTACATTTTTACTTGTAAAGATTAAGTAAAAATGAATTTTTAATAAAAATTGTAAAATTAAAATATTTTTGGTAAAAATTTATATAGAATCTATTATAGCTTTTTATCAAATAAACAAAAAAAGTAAATTATCACACCATTGGATTCCTGAGAAAAAATAAAGTGGGGTCGCCTCTGGATGAAATTTCTGTAACTCAACTCTAAATAAGCTTAAATTAAGTTTTTAGTTTTTTTTGTACAAAAGTATGAAAATCCTCAAAAATTCAATTTAATTTGAACAACATTTGGTGTTAACCATCAATTTTTGTGTTAAAATTGAGGTGTTGTGTTTAGTTTGGAAGTTATGAGGAATTAAAGTATTTTCAATTGAATTCAATTGAAATGTCAAAATGTGTGTGTGTATTACATAAGCGAACTTTAATTTACATATGAGGTATCAATTGTTATAGATGTGTAATTAAAAACTCAATTGAATTACATGTTTAAACTATAATTGTATGACATAATGAGGAATTAACAAAAAAAATAGATTGGAAAGATTAATTCTGGGGGGAAAAGACTGTGAGCCTTTGAGATATGACCACATACCCAATAAAGGTCACAAAAAAGATTAATAATAATTATACCTTTAATATAATTATATTAAAATTAATTAGAATAATTATACATTCAAAATAATTACTCAAATATACAAAAAATACCATAAATTGGTACTAAAATTGGTTTAACTTAAAAACCAATGAATCAACATGTAAAAAAAATTATACCATTGGATTCCCCATGGAAAAATACACATATACCACTTTTATGGCATATCTGTAAAGTCAATATTTAAGGAATTATAAGGTATAATACCTTATAAAAATCATAAAACCTTATTTATCTCAGAAACTAATGAAGCAACATGTGAAATAAATTGTACCAGTGGATTCCCCACAAAAATCCACATATAAAATAATTAATAAGCTAATTCCCAAAATCAATACTTAAGGAATTATCCTGAATATATGCACTTTTTTGGTCAACGCATATATTCAGTGATCATAGCTAATATCTTCTAAACTATACATGCTAGAATGATGAACCAAAAATAAAGTTACCACGTAATTACTGTAAGAACACAGATATGAACTTTATTTGGCAAATTATAAACAAGGTTAAGACTTATGAGGAAATATTGATAAAAATCAACAGAGCTGTTGACCACTTTGTTGTGAAAGTAGTCCAAACTTAAAAAAAAGTACACAGTTGGATTCTCCTAGTTCATTCGTGAAGAATGATGTAATTTTTATTATTAAATTCAGGGTATAACCCCCTGAAATCAAGGTTTGAAGTTTAAAATATTGAATTTCGACAGAAAAGATGAGTTACAAGAAAAATCATCAAAATTAGAGTTTTGATGATGTAATGAAAAGCTCTTGGCAGCATAATAAGGTTATGTCAGGCTATCAGAATTCACTCTCTGAATTGCTGTAGCGTGAAAACCTTAAAAGTTATTGAGGATCAAAGTTTGAGCTTAAATTGAGCTGTTATGATCACATACTGTAACCTTAAATTAAGTTTAACAGTCTTAATAGTGATAAAATTGGTGAATACTATTAGTTTATGATTAAAACTAATAAAATCCACGAAATTTGGGGTTCTGCCAAGCCTCTGATGTCATCACACTTAGAGTTATAGTGATAACTCTAAATAATGGTGTAATAATGATGTAATATGGTTTGATCATGATGTAATCACCCTCAAACCTTAAAATATTGATCAATTCCAGTGGATATGATCAGTACACGTCTACTAGAAGCCTGTTGGACTCTAGGAGGGAGGTATTTACTATAAATAGAGCTCTTTTTACTCTGTTTTCCCCTCAGACGCATCAAAAACATTAAATCAATTAAATAAAAGGTAATTTCTTTATTCTTTATATATAAAACTCTTATATTATTAAAGACCAAAGACCATCTTAATATTAATCACTATTTTTACGTGATTAAATCAATTCTTTAATTGTTTTTGTTATAAATCTCTCTATAAACTCATTTCCACGTAAAATCAAGAATTTTAGTAATTTTCTTTATTTTTTATTGTAAATACAATTTGAAAAAGTTGTATTATATTCTTTTGGCGTAAAATATCTCAAAATTATTATTTTCAGTGTTAAAAGTAGGTTATTTCATCTTATTATAATAATTTCTCTCTTATTATTACTCTTAATAATTCTTATTTAATATAAATAGTATTTATATTAATATATAACTTTAATATTAGTAATATTATTGTTATTAATTGTTTTTATTTATAAAAAACAGTTTTTTACGCCTTTATTATTTGTTGGTAACAATAATAAAGAGCTTTATAATATATTAATTATTTTATATTAATATATTATTTATGATATTATAATTTCATATAATATTAATTATATTATTATATTTATTTAATAATATAATATTTTTACGCCATCATAATAATATTTCTTTATTATTATTATTATTTTAATCTTATTTATTTCAATTATAAGGACATTCAGAGTACAATAAGTAAAAATTAGTAATTTTTACTTATTGTTTCATAGTCAAACCTTACATTTGGGGGCCTGGCCGTGATATTTACTTAAAAGACCTTTAAAAAGATTCTAATTGGGTTTATCCAATAATAAATTATATTTATAATCATAAAATTATATAATAATTTTATATTTTCTTAATTTTAAAAGCTATTGAGGCATTTGGAAAGCAATTGTACTGTCTTACACGTGGTTTTTCACATCCTTAGACTTGCAAGAACTTTCTTTGAGTGACTCTAGTGATTAAAAAAGATAATTTATAAATTAAAAATAATTTTTATTATAATTTAATTTTATAAGAATCATATTCATTTTTTATTTTATTCTTTAAAAATAAAAATATACATAAAAAATATTAAAAAATATTAAAAACCAATAAAAAAAAGTTATTTTTATTCATTTTTATTCATTTCTTTATTTATTTCATTTTTTTTAAGATATAAAAGCAATTTCTACGTGGAAAATTGCCATATCTTGCCAAAAATAACACTTCTTATAAAAAGACTTATATTTATTTGTCTTTTTTAGTGTTTGAAGATAACCCAACAGAAGACAACCAAGCTACTGTTGAGAGATTGGTGGAAGAAACTTGTCAAAGTTCTCCAACACCAGTTATCACCAAAAGAAAGAAAGCTAAGAAATTAGACTTTCCAGGGCCCACCATTCAAGACTCTGAAGGTGAGCACCTCTTTTTAAATTGCCATAAAAGAATTTTATTCTAAAAAACTTTTATTTTTTCTTATTCTTTAATTATGACTACCAGAAGAGGTTCCCAATACTCCATCCAATCAGATGGAGCTGGACTCAGAAGTAGAATTGATCCCTCAAAAGGGAAAAGAAAGGGCAATATCCCCAGTGGAACAGAATCCACACAAGGAAGTGCCTTATCCCAAAGGCAAGTCCCAGAAATGCCCATGATATCTGAGCCTGAATTGGAACTAAGTATGAGTAACTCAAACAGGTACAAATAACATTCAGAGGGCTCAAATAGACATCTACATGAGCCAGTACAAGCAGTATTACACAGTATACAAGGACAAAGACTGGGAAATGCTGCCTCAAATACACCAAGGAGTGATGAACTCCTGGCACATCTGTCACAGGGGCTCTTGGAAGAAGAGGGCCTGGCACTCAGGAATCAAGAACTCACTTGGAGGGCTCCAAAGATAAAAGAATAATAAGAATGGATTTCTTTAAGAAAGAATAAGGGGAAAACAAGTATGCCAAAAGATGAGATAAGAAAAGATGAAGCCAATGGCCAAAGATAATAAAGAAGCCAAAAGCCAAGAAGCCAACCAAGTGAATTCTCAATTCACTGTTTCAACCTGCCAGAAAAGGAAATGGAATTAGTATAAGGATATGACCACCAATATCCACTGGACAGGCGAGGAAATAAAAGAAAAGGGTGCTGAATGACTGACTTAAGATTATCAGTATTAACTTTAATAAGGTAAAAGAAAATAAGGATAAAAAGAAATCCACTATATTAATTAACTGGGGAAAAAGTCCCCAGGTGCTGAAAGGTGGCCAGTATATGTGAAAAGCTGAAAAGTTGATCCTGGAAGGTGGATCAATGACTGTATTGTCCGAATCGGGAAATACAGTTCTGGCCATCTTGAAATTTGAACTGTGTGATGGAATTCCCACAGTGGAATAAGAAGTGGCCCAATTGGGCCAAGGCCATACAGGTTGATTGAATAAGGCCTGTACGGATGAATTGGGTTGTCCAAAGAGTATTGAATACTTGATGTCTTGACAACTGATTGAATTTTGTAATACCTCTTGAGAATTGACCTTAGAATAATCCTGAATGAATTTTACCAACCCAACTCCTGCAGATACAGGTGGTTGGGATCCTTGAATGATCTTCTGAATTACCGCCATGGAATTGCCAGACTGATAAGCTGAAAAGTCCTCCTTCGAAATGGGCGTTGGATTTATGGACCTTGAAATGGAAAGGTGGAATTGGGTCCTGAAACCGTCACCATTGGATTGCTGAGTAAAAATGGTGCATAATGGTATATAATACCATATATGCACCACACCTGCAATCTTGAGTACGGAGTACATGAAGGAAAAGGGAGGAATTCCCCTTAAGTTGAGGGAAATGCTTTTTGAGATGATTTGGTGGCCTCTGGTGGTTGCCAGAGGCCATGACGGTGAAGTTGGTCCATGGTGGTCCAGGGCCAAAAGTGGGTCCTACGGGATTTATGGCCAAAATGGGTCCAAGGTGTTTTTGGTCCAATTTGGGTCCAAGGGATTGGTGGCCAAAAATGGCTCAGGTGGGCCCAATTGTGGTTTGGGACCCACCTGGCCTTGGGGGCTAGGTGGCTGCCCCCTTTGGCCTCATTGGATTAGGCCAAAAGGGGCCTAATCCGCCTACGGACCGCGTATTACGGCCCGCGGACCGTAGAAGCCGTGGGGGGCCTAAATGGCCCAAAAAGGCCATTTAGGCCAAAACCCCCATAATGAAAGGGGTGGCCAGGAAACCAATGAAGGTGGCCATGGGGCCTGGAAGCCCCTGGAAGACAAAGGGACCCCCCAGGCCCAAAAACAGTGATGGTGGCCTGGGGGTTGGTGAGGTGGAAATTGGCCAAGAGGGCCAATGACGCAGGATATGGCCTGAGGCCATAAGTGGCCAATGGAATGGGTTATGGCATAAGAGCCATGGAACACCCAAAAGGGGTCAATTGGCCATAATTGATATGACATGGCCAATTGGCCCCAACTTGGCTCCAGGTTGGATTGCCGCCGCCATCAAGAGGGAGGGTCAAAATACGTGGTTGTGACAACATCCTGAAAAAGTTCCTCAAAGAGGAGGAGATAATGAGATACTCCAATGGATGGAATCCACTGTCATCCAAACCTCAAATCAAAAAAATCAAGGATTATCATGCCAAAAAGAGGGAGGCAACCAAGGAAGAAGCCCCAGTAGCTTCTACCAGCAAGCCTCAAGCCAACCCACTTCCCCAAGAAGGGAAGAAGAACAAGAAAAAGCATTGGAGGAAACCATATTCCCCAAGCTACAGAATCCCAAGAATCCAAAAGGATGCCATGGACAATGTTTTCAACATGGCCAGAACCTTGATGGAATTCAAGGACAAGGAAGAGCAAAGAATGAGACAACCTCATTTCCCAAAGAAATAACCTTGTCCAAAGATGTTGTAAATACTTTAACAGAAATTAAAAATAGTATATTACCTCTAAAAGAAATTAAAGACAGTTTATTATCACTACAAGAAATAAATAACAATTTATCTTCTTTAACAAAAATTGTTGTACAAAACAAGAAAGAAATTGACAACATTAAGTTTATTGTTGAAAATAATAAACCAAAAAATTTAATTGACAATACTCAAAAATTAATACAAGGACAACAAGAATTGTATAAATACATAAAAGATATCAAAGATAAGACTTTGACAATCAATTATGATGTGAGTATTGACAATCTTACAGAAAAATTAAATAAATTAAGTATTTCTGTAGAAAAATTTGAAGAAAAGACTTCATCACACCAAAAATTACTTTTGGACCATGTGGAAAAAAGTGATGAATCAAGAATGCATCTGAAAGATGATATTCAAAGTGAAATAAGGCTTATTACAGAAAAAATGGATAAAATTAATGAGGCTAATTTAAATATGCCAAAGTTATCAACACCATTTTCTCATATAAGAAGCCCTATTAAAACAAAAGAGGAATTGTCAAATCCTTTCATAACAGACTTGAGTCACCAAGATAATAACCAAGTCTTAATGAAAGAAGCACCTCAACTGAAAGAATGGCCAACATTCACAGGAGAAGGTGAATATGACCACATGTCATTCATTAAAACAATTGACATGTTACAAGAAGATTATGCCATACCAGATGAATTAATCACTGCAAGATTACATTCTTTGTTTGAGAAATCTGCAAAAAGATGGTATTATGGCATAAGACAAACAAATGGTAAAAATACCTGGTCTTGGTGGAAACAAGAAATAATCACCAAGTGGGCAAATGATGCCTGGAGGTATAAGATAGAAAATGCATTTGAAAACTCTTTCTTTGACCCAGAGAAAGATAAACCTTTAACTTGGTTCCTAAAACAAGTTGAAAGGCTTAATGCACTGTACCCAGAAATGTCACAGAAGATGGTGCATATGAAAATACTTAAAAAATGTGGAGGGGAACTAGAACATGCCCTAAGAAGCAGGTGTATAGAACCATGCTCCACAGAAGAGTATATAAATGCACTAGAAGATATAGTGACAAGGACAAAAATTGGCAGGACTTGGAAAAAATTGGACATTAAAAGCCCAAATAAACCATTTATCAAGAAAGATAAATCAAAAGAATCCTTCAAACCCAATACATCCAACAATAATGAGCAAAGAAAATGCCATAAATGTGGAGGTATTGGACACTTAGCCAATAATTGCCTTAAAAAAGCAAAGATTAATGAAATTGTGGAAACAGAAAACCACAATGACAAAGAAGAAGAATCTGACTCTGAAAAAGAGACAGAAGAATCAGAAAGCTCTGAAAGTGATGAAATCAATATAATTAATGCACAAATTAATAATATTGATATCATTTATGAAGTACTGGATGTTAACTCAAACTTGCCACAAGTTGGAACATCTGACACAAATCTGACAAACATACAAGATGCCAAAATGTATAGAACCAAACCTGCAAGAGGAATGGGATATACAGCTGGAAAATCAAGTATTAGTATTGTTATGGTTGATAACCAAGAAGGAAAGGTTAACTTAGATACAGGAGCATATTGCACCTGTGTTGGCAGAAATTATTTAAAAACCATTGTCCCAGACTGGCAAGAAAAACTTATGCCAATACAAGGTGTCAAATTTAGTAGTGCAAGTGAGAGCATGAAGCCCCTTGGAATAATTGATTTAACACTAATTTTTCCTCATCCCTCACAATGTGTCAGAATCAAAGTAGAGTTTGTAGTAATGGACAACTGTACTAGTAATCATTTCATACTTGGAAATGACTACTTATCAATCTATGGTATAGATATCTCCAACCAAAAGGATAGATATTTTACCATAGGGGATAATAAAAGACAAAAGTTTGGATTCTTAAATAACAAAAAACAAATCACAGTTATTAAGAATGAGGAAAAAATTCCAGAAAAAAAGAACTTTTTATATCTGAACAACTCAAAGAGGCAGAATTCAATCAAGAATTAACAGAAAAAATGAAAGAAAAATTGATTGACCTCTTATTTAAGTATAAAAATGCCTTTGCAACTGACAAAGAGCCACTAGGTGCCATAATTGGACATGAAGTGGATATAATTCTTAATGTAGAAAAACCTTACCCACCTTTATTAAGAAGACCTGCTTATCCAGCCAGTCCAAGAGCTAGAGAAGCCCTAGAGGTGCACATTAAAGAATTAATGGACCTTGGAGTATTAAGAAAGGTTGGACATAATGAGCAAGTAGAAGTTACTACACCTGTCATTATAACTTGGCATAATGGAAAATCAAGGATGGTAGGAGACCTCAGAGCCCTGAATACCTATACCATTCCAGACAGATATCCAATACCCAGAATCCATGAGACATTGACCCAATTGTCACAAGCTAAGTTCATCACAGCTATGGATGCTCTTAAGGGTTTTCATCAAAATGTCTTAACAGACAATGCCAAGAAACTACTAAGAATAATAGTCCATTGTGGAATTTTTGAATACTTAAGAATGCCATTTGGGATAAAAAATGCACCTTCCCATTATCAAAGAATGATGAATACCATATTTCCTGAAGAATTATCAGAAGGATGGTTAATAATCTACATTGATGATATCATAGTTTGCTCAGAAACTTGGGAAAATCACCTGACAAGACTAGAAAGTGTACTACAGAAAATAGTCCAAGTAAATATGAAAATTTCATTGAAAAAGTGTCATTTTGCATATAGTGAATTGAAAGCCCTAGGACATGTAGTATCTGGACTTAGTCTAGGCATAGACAAAAATAAAGTAGCAGCAGTACTACTTAAACCAATGCCTCAAACTAAAAAAGAAATGCAATCATTTCTAGGATTTGCTGGTTACTATAGACAGCATATAAAGGACTTTGCAAAGATTGTTAAATCCTTGTATAAGCTATGTGACCAACAAACAGTCTATGAGATGACAGAAGAAAGAGTCAAGGCATATGAAGAATTGAAAAATTCTTTAACAAATGCCCCATTTCTTCTAATGCCAGATTGGAAACTACCTTTCAAACTGTACATTGATGCTTGTGGAGAAGGACTAGGTGCTGCACTTCACCAAACACAAATTATCAATGATAAACCAGTGGAAGGACCAATTTGTTTCATTTCAAGGCAGATAAAGCCAACAGAAGCAAGGTATGGAGCAAGCCAAATGGAATGCTTATGCCTAGTGTGGGCTTTAGAAAAGCTGCATTATTATTTGGATGGCACAGTATTTGATGTAATCACAGACTGTAATGCTGTGAAATCACTATTAAATATGAAGACTCCAAATAGACATATGCTGAGATGGCAAATTGCTATCCAAGAATATAGGGGAAATATGACTATTGTTCATAAATCTGGAAATATTCATAAAAATGCAGATGGTCTTAGCAGATGGGCTCTAGCAAATACCCCTGACAATCCAGCATGGGTACCACAAGAAGAGCACCATATAGAAGGAATATGTGTTACAGACATTGGCACAGAATTCTTTAACCAAGTTAAAGAAAGCTATAAGACAGACAAAAATTGCCATATCTTAAGCCAACTTCTAATGAAAGACTGCAAAGACCCATCACTTTCATCAAAACTAGATGAAATATGGAAAAAAGCATATGATGAAGGAAGATTCCACCTCCTTGATGGAATCCTTTACCATAGAACAAAACACACATGTGTTATGGCCTTAACAGACAGAACACTAATAAACACTATTTTACATGAGTGTCATGATAGTGTTGCATCTGGACATCTCTCAGAAGATAGGACACTAGAGAGGGTGAAAACCTGCTCTTGGTGGCCAAATTGGAAGAAAGATGTTGCAGAGTACTGCCAAACCTGTGACAGATGCCAAAAAGCCAACAGAGCCACAGGAAAGAAATTTGGAATGATGATCCAAATCCAAGAACCAAAATCCCCATGGGAAATAGTTCATATGGATTGGGTAACAGCTTTACCTCCAGGAGGAGACAGGAGTTATAATGCATGCCTAGTATTAGTTGACAGGTACAGTAAAACTCCCATGTTCTTACCATGTCATAAAGATGACACAGCTATGGATACAGCCATAATGATATGGAATAAAGTCATTAGCCACACAGGCTTATTCCAAAATATTATAAGTGATAGAGACCCAAAGTTCACTTCAGCATTATGGACAAATCTCCATAACTTGTTTGGGACAAAATTATCATTCTCAACAGCTTATCATCCTCAAACTGATGGTCTAGCAGAAAGAATGATACAGACCCTAGAGGATATGATCAGAAGATTCTGTGCTTATGGGCTAGAATTCAAAGATTCTGATGGTTTTACCCATGATTGGTGTACACTAATACCAGCACTTGAACTGGCATATAAGACATCAATCCATTCTTCTACTGGCAAAACACCAGCAATGCTAGAGAAAGGTTGGAATCCAAGACTTCCTTATGATACCCTCAAAAAGGACTTGGTGGATATACATCCAACAGCAAGCAGTTTCAAGATAATGCTTGACAAAGCAAGACACCATGCAAACAGATGCATGCAAGATTCTTTTAAATATGCAAAAGAAAGATGGGATAAAAGTCATAAGCCACCTGACTTCAAAATAGGGGACTTGGTTTTAGTATCAACCCTTAATTTCAATAACATAAAAGGCCCAAAGAAATTGAAAGATTCCTTTACAGGACCATTTATGATAAAAGCACTTCATGGACCCAATTCTGTGCAATTAGAACTCACAGGTGAACTAATGAACAAACACCCAACTTTCCCTGTAAGTCTGATAAAACCTTACAGTTCAAGTGACAAGGAATTATTTCCACTAAGAAATAAACCCCCACTTGAAATTCCCCCCTTGGAGGAAGGAGAGGAAAAGAGAATAGTAAAAGTCCTTAAAGAAAGAAGGACAAGAAAAAAAAAAGAAAGGGAATACCTTGTAAGGTATAGAAATTCAACTCAAGAAGATGAATGGCTACTTGAGAAAGATATAACAAATGCTGATAAATTACTAAGAAGGTTCAGACATGAAAGAAAACCTGAAAAATAAAAAGTTAAGCATTATTGAGCTTCAAGACTAACAAAAGTCTATTGAAGAGGTAGGACAGTGGATGATACCCTAATCACATATATCAGATTGTGGTACAATCTTTTTTGGTGGTAGGGAATGTGAGCCTTTGAGATATGACCACATACCCAATAAAGGTCACAAAAAAGATTAATAATAATTATACCTTTAATATAATTATATTAAAATTAATTAGAATAATTATACATTCAAAATAATTACTCAAATATACAAAAAATACCATAAATTGGTACTAAAATTGGTTTAACTTAAAAACCAATGAATCAACATGTAAAACAAATTATACCATTGGATTCCCCATGGAAAAATACACATATACCACTTTTATGGCATATCTGTAAAGTCAATATTTAAGGAATTATAAGGTATAATACCTTATAAAAATCATAAAACCTTATTTATCTCAGAAACTGATGAAACAACATGTGAAATAAATTGTACCAGTGGATTCCCCACAAAAATTCACATATAAAATAATTAATAAGCTAATTCCCAAAATCAATACTTAAGGAATTATCCTGAATATATGCACTTTTTTGGTCAACGCATATATTCAGTGATCATAGCTAATATCTTCTAAACTATACATGCTAGAATGATGAACCAAAAATAAAGTTACCACGTAATTACTGTAAGAACACAGATATGAACTTTATTTGGCAAATTATAAACAAGGTTAAGACTTATGAGGAAATATTGATAAAAATCAACAGAGCTGTTGACCACTTTGTTGTGAAAGTAGTCCAAACTTAGAAAAAAAGTACACAGTTGGATTCTCCTAGTTCATTCGTGAAGAATGATGTAATTTTTATTATTAAATTCAGGGTATAACCCCCTGAAATCAAGGTTTGAAGTTTAAAATATTGAATTTCGACAGAAAAGATGAGTTACAAGAAAAATCATCAAAATTAGAGTTTTGATGATGTAATGAAAAGCTCTTGGCAGCATAATAAGGTTATGTCAGGCTATCAGAATTCACTCTCTGAATTGCTGTAGCGTAAAAACCTTAAAAGTTATTGAGGATCAAAGTTTGAGCTTAAATTGAGCTGTTATGATCACATACTGTAACCTTAAATTAAGTTTAACAGTGTTAATAGTGATAAAATTGGTGAATACTATTAGTTTATGATTAAAACTAATAAAATTCACGAAATTTGGGGTTCTGCCAAGCCTCTGATGTCATCACACTTAGAGTTATAGTGATAACTCTAAATAATGGTGTAATAATGATGTAATATGGTTTGATCATGATGTAATCACCCTCAAACCTTAAAATATTGATCAATTCCAGTGGATATGATCAGTACACGTCTACTAGAAGCCTGTTGGACTCTAGGAGGGAGGTATTTACTATAAATAGAGCTCTTTTTACTCTGTTTTCCCCTCAGACGCATCAAAAACATTAAATCAATTAAATAAAAGGTAATTTCTTTATTCTTTATATATAAAACTCTTATATTATTAAAGACCAAAGACCATCTTAATATTAATCACTATTTTTACGTGATTAAATCAATTCTTTAATTGTTTTTGTTATAAATCTCTCTATAAACTCATTTCCACGTAAAATCAAGAATTTTAGTAATTTTCTTTATTTTTTATTGTAAATACAATTTGAAAAAGTTGTATTATATTCTTTTGGCGTAAAATATCTCAAAATTATTATTTTAAGTGTTAAAAGTAGGTTATTTCATCTTATTATAATAATTTCTCTCTTATTATTACTCTTAATAATTCTTATTTAATATAAATAGTATTTATATTAATATATAACTTTAATATTAGTAATATTATTGTTATTAATTGTTTTTTATTTATAAAAAACAGTTTTTTACGCCTTTATTATTTGTTGGTAACAATAATAAAGAGCTTTATAATATATTAATTATTTTATATTAAAATATTATTTATAATATTATAATTTCATATAATATTAATTATATTATTATATTTATTTAATAATATAATATTTTTACGCCATAATAATAATATTTATTTATTATTATTATTATTTTAATCTTATTTATTTCAATTATAAGGACATTCAGAGTACAATAAGTAAAAATTAGTAATTTTTACTTATTGTTTCATAGTCAAACCTTACAAAGACACTCTAGCTCTAAGGGGGAGCTAGACCCCCAAAATCCTTGCTGACTGGTGTGGGATGTCAAAATCCACGCAAAGGTTCATTACTTTTGGCCTTAAATTGAGTCACAGGGTCTGTGACTCAATTGGTGATGAGGTTTTGATACCATCCAGGGTAGTTTTAACTGCTTCCAAGAGGGTAAAACTACCCTTAAGATAAAACAATGTTAGTAAAAATATCTTTAACTGGTTTCTACGCCTCGTACACTCATTCTGACATGCTTTTAAGGCTCTAGACCAGGTATTGCAATAGTAATGGCTCATTTAAGTGTCTAAAACAGCTTAAACCAGCCCTTTTTTGGTCTAAACCAGGGTTCAATGATGCCATAATTGGCTTTTCTGTTGTCAGAGTGTTTTCCACGACTGAAAAGAGTAAATTTTACTTTTGGAGTAAGAAAATTGATGGCTATAAAAGAATGTCTTCTTTGCCCCACTTTTCTCTTCATGTTAGAATCTTTTCCTTTTATATTTAGTTTAAACACTGTTGAACCAATCAATAAAAGATTCCAACCACCTTTTTTAAAAACATTTTAAACCTTTTAACCACATGAAAAAATCATTATAATCATTGTTTGTAACTCTTTTAATCATTTTTACCCCTGAACTACCCCAAAAGTGAATTAAAGCATCTTTCATCACTGTTAACTTTGTCACTTTGTTTCCAAATGAACTCCGGTGACTTTTGGGCTTGTTTTCTCTTTAAATATCTTTTTAAAGACTTTGCTCTTTAACTAATTGCTTGCAGTCTTTTGCTGAATTAATTTAAATTGAAATTGCTCTTGAAGAGATTTCTTTTGTAGCCTTAAATATCTCTTGTATAGTATTTTTGGATAAATCTTCATTGTTGGTAAATTAAGGTTTATTATATTATTGTTTTATACTTAGAAGGTTAAAAGCAATAAAATTAGTGTGTTTTCTCTATAAAAATACTATTTCTTACCATTTTTAAATAATTCTGTCTAATACAAATTTTGAGGACCGGAAAATTACTTGATATTTTATCAAAGTTTCATATCCACACCTGTCATTTGGGGGCCCAGCCATGATATTTTACCTGTGAAATAGATTTTTATCCTTTTTTAATCCTTTTTCTTATATTGGAAAATTTGAAAAACATATAAAAAATACTTATAATTCAAAAAAATCCATAAAAAATAACTTTTTGTTTCATATTATAAGTGTGAGCCTTTGAGATATGACCACATACCCAATAAGGTCACAAAAAAGACTCAGAATAATTCTACCTTTAATATAATTATATTAAAATTACTTAGAATAATTATACATTAAAAATAATTACTTAAATATACAAAAAATACCATAAATTGGTACAAAAATTGGTTTAACTTAAAAACCAATGAATCAACATGTAAATTAAATTATACCATTGGATTCCCCATGGAAAAATACACATATACCATTTTTATGGCATATCTGTAAAGTCAATATTTAATGAATAATAAGGTATAATACCTTATAAAACCCATAAAACCTTATTTATCTGAAGAACTAATGAAACAACATGTGAGATAAATTGTACCAGTGGATTCCCCACGAAAATCCACACATAAAAAAGTTAATAAGCTAATTTCCAAAGTTAATACTTAAGGAATTAACCTGAATATATGCACTTTTTTGGTCAATGCATATATTCAAGGATCATAGCTAATATCTCCTAAACTATACATGATAGAATGATGAACCAAAAATAAAGTTACCACGTAATTACTGTAAGAACACAGATATGAACTTTATGTTACAAATTATAAACAAAGTTAAAACCTATCATGAAATATTGATGAAAATCAACAGAGCTGTTGACCACTTTTTTGTGAAAGTGGTCCAAACTTAAAAAAAAATATACAGTTGGATTCTACTAGTTCATTCGTGAAGAATGATGTAATTTTATTATTAAATTCAGAGCATAACCCCCTGAAATCAAGGTTTGAAGTTTAAAATATTAAATTTCGACAGAAAAGATGAGTTACAAGAAAAATCATCAAAATTAGAGTTTTGATGATGTAATGAAAAGCTCTTGGCAGAATAATGAGGTTATGCCAGGCTATCAGAATTCACTCCATGAATTGCTGTAGCGTGTAAATCTTAAAGGTTATTGAAGATCAAAGTTTGAGCTTAAATTGAGCAGTTATGATCACCTACTGTAACCTTAAATTAAGCTTAACAGTCATATGAGTGATAAAATTGGTGAATAATATTAGTTTATGATTAAAACTAATAAAATACACGAAATTTGGGGTTCTGCCAAGCCTCTGACGTCATCAAACTTAGAGTTATAGTGATAACTCTAAATAATGGTGTAATAATGATGTAATATGGTTTGATCATGATGTAATCACCCTAAAACCTTAAAATATTGATCAATTCCAGTGGATAGGATCAGTACACGTCTACTAGAAGCCCGTTGGACTCTAGGAGGGAGGTATTGACTATAAATAGAGCTCATTTTACTCTATTTTCCCCTCAGACGCATCAAAAACATTAAATCAATTAAATCAAAGGTAATTTCTTTATTCTTTATATATAAAAGTATTATATTATTAAAAACCAAAGACCACCTTGCTATAATCATCTATTTTGACATGATTAAATCATTTATTTAATTGTTTTTGTTAAAAATCTCTCTAAAACTCATTTCCACGTAAAAATCCAGAATAATTTGTAATTTTCTTTATTTTCATTGTAAATACAATTTGAAAATGTTGTATTTATATTTTTTTTGGCGTAAAATATTTCAAAATTATTATATTAAGTGTTAAAAGTAGGTTATTTTCTCTTATTATAATAATTTCTCCATTATTACTCTCTTAATAATTCTTTAATTAATATAAATAGTATTTATATTAATTCATAACTTTAATATTAGTAATATTATTGTTATTATATGTTTTTTATTAATAAAAAACAATTTTTTACGCCTTTATTATTTGTTGGTAACAATAATAAAGAGCTTTTTAAATATATTAATTATTTTATATTAATATATTTATTTATTATATTATATTTTCATAATATAAATCATATTATTATATTTATTTAATAATATAATTATTTTACGCCATAATAATAATAATTATTTATTATTATTATATTTTTAATCTTATTTATACAATTCATAAGGACATTCAGAGTACAATAAGTAATAAATTAGTAATTTTTACTTATTGTTTCATAGTCAAACCTTACATTTGTGGCCTGGCCGCGATATTTACTTAAAAGACCTTTAAAAAGATTCTAATTGGGTTTATCCAATAATAAATTATATTTATAATCATAAAATTATATAATAATTTTATATTTTATTGATTTTAAAAGCTATTGAGGCATTTGGAAAGCAATTGTACTGTCTTACACGTGGTTTTTCACATCCTTAGACTTGCAAGAACTTTCTTTGAGTGACTCTAGTGATTTAAAGAGATATTTTATAAATTAAAAATAATTTTATTATAATTTAATTTTATAAAGAATCATATTCATTTTTTTATTTTATTCTTTAAAAATAAAAATATAAAAAATATTAAAAAATATCAAAAACCAATAAAAAAAGTTATTTTTATTCATTTTTATTCATTTCTTTATTCATTTCAATTTTTTCAAAGATATAAAAGCAATTTCTACGTGGAAAATTGCCATATCTTACCAAAAAATAACACTTCTTGTAAAAAGACTTATATTTATTTGTCTTTTTTTTTAGTGTTTGAAGATAACCCAACAGAAGACAACCAAGCTACTGTTGAGAGATTGGTGGAAGAAACTTGTCAAAGTTCTCCAACACCAGTTATCACTAAAAGAAAGAAAGCTAAGAAATTAGACTTTCCAGGACCCACCATTCAAGACTCTGGAGGTGAGCACCTCTTTTATAATTGCCATAAAAAGAAATTTTCTTCTGAAATACTTTTACTTGTCTTATTCCTTAAACTATGACTACCAGAAGAGGTTCCCAATACTCCATCCAATCAGATGGAGCTGGACTCAGAGGTAGAACTGATCCCTCAAAAGGGAAAAGAAAGGGCAATATCCCCAGTGGAACAGAATCCACACAAGGAAGTGCCTTATCCCAAAGGCAAGTCCCAGAAATGCCCATGATATCTGAGCCTGAATTGGAACTAAGTATGAGTAACTCAAACAGGTACAAATCACATTCAGAGGGCTCAAATAGACATCTACATGAGCCAGTACAAGCAGTATTGCACAGTGTACAAGGACAAAGATTGGGAAATGTTGCCTCAAATACACCAAGGAGTGATGAACTCCTGGCACATCCTGAAAAAGTTCCTCAAAGAGGAGGAGATAGTGAAATACTCCAATGGATGGAATCCACTGTCATCCAAACCTCAAATCACAAAAATCAAGGACTACCATGCCAAAAAGAGGGAGGCAACCAAGGAAGAAGCCCCAGTAGCTTGTACCAGCAAGCCCCAAGCCAGCCCACTTCCCCAAGAAGGGAAGAAGAACAAGAAAAAGCATTGGAGGAAACCATATTCCCCAAGATACAGAACCCCAAGAATCCAAAAGGATGCCATGGACAATGTTTTCAACATGGCCAGAACCTTGATGGAATTCAAGGACAAGGAAGAGCAAAGAATGAGACAACCTCATTTCCCAAAGAAATAACCTTGTCCAAAGATGTTGTAAATACTTTAACAGAAATTAAAAATAGTATATTACCTCTAAAAGAAATTAAAGATAGTTTATTATCACTACAAGAAATAAATAACAATTTATCTTCTTTAACAAAAATTGTTGTGCAAAACAAGAAAGAAATTGACAACATTAAGTTTATTGTTGAAAATAATAAACCAAAGAATTTAATTGACAATACTCAAAAATTAATACAAGGACAACAAGAATTGTATAAATACATAAAAGATATCAAAGACAAGACTTTGACAATCAATTATGATGTGAGTATTGACAACCTTACAGAAAAATTAAATACATTAAGTATTTCTGTAGAAAAATTTGAAGAAAAGACTTCATCACACCAAAAATTACTTTTGGACCATGTGGAAAAAAGTGATGAAGCAAGAATGCATCTGAAAGATGATATTCAGAGGGAAATAAGGCTTATCACTGAAAAAATGGGTAAAATTAATGAGGCTAATTTAAATATTCCAAAGTTATCAACACCATTTTCTCATATAAGAAGCCCTGTTAAAACGAAAGAGGAATGGTCAAATCCTTTCATAACAGACTTGAGTCACCAAGATAATAACCAAGTCTTAATGAAGGAAGCACCTCAATTGAAAGAATGGCCAACATTCACAGGAGAACGTGAATATGACCACATGTCATTTATTAAAACAATTGACATGTTACAAGAAGACTATGTCATACCAGATGAATTAATCACTGCAAGATTACATTCACTGTTTGAGAAATCTGCAAAAAGATGGTATTATGGCATAAGACAAACAAATGGTAAAAATACCTGGTCTTGGTGGAAACAAGAAATAATCACCAAGTGGGCAAATGATGCCTGGAGGTATAAGATAGAAAATGCATTTGAAAACTCTTTCTTTGACCCAGAGAAAGACAAACCTTAAACTTGGTTCTTGAAACAAGTTGAAAGGCTTAATGCACTGTACCCAGAAATGTCACAAAAGATGGTGCACATGAAAATACTTAAAAAATGTGGAGGGGAACTAGAACATGCCCTAAGAAGCAGGTGTATAGAACCATGCTCCACAGAAGAGTATATAAATGCACTAGAAGATATAGTGACAAGAACAAAAATTGGCAGGACTTGGAAAAAATTGGACATTAAAAGCCCAAATAAACCATTTATCAAAAAAGATAAATCAAAAGAATCCTTTAAGCCCAATACATCCAACAATAATGAGCAAAGAAAATGCCATAAATGTGGAGGTATTGGACACTTAGCCAATAATTGCCTTAAAAAAGCAAAGATTAATGAAATTGTGGAAACAGAAAGCCACAATGACAAAGAAGAGGAATCTGACTCTGAAAAAGAGACAGAAGAGTCAGAAAGCTCTGAAAGTGATGAAATCAATATAATTAATGCACAAATTAATAATATTGATATAATCTATGAAGTACTGGATGTTAATTCAAACTTACCACAAGTTGGAACATCTGACACAAACCTGACAAACATACAAGATGCCAAAATGTATAGGACCAAACCTGCAAGAGGAATGGGATATACAGCTGGAAAATCAAGTATAAGTATTGTTATGGTTGATAACCAGTAAGGAAAAGTTAACTTGGATACAGGAGCATATTGCACTTGTGTTGGCAAAAGTTATTTAAAAACCATTGTCCCAAACTGGTAAGAAAAACTTATGCCAATACAAGGTGTCAAATTTAGTAGTGCAAGTGAAAGCATGAAGCCCCTTGGAATAATTGATTTAACACTAATTTTTCCTCATCCCTCACAATGTGTCAGAATTAAAGTAGAGTTTGTAGTAATGGACAACTGTACTAGTAATCATTTCAGACTTGGGAATGACTACTTATCAATCTATGGTATAGATATCTCCAACCAAAAAGATAGATATTTTACCATAGGAGATAACAAAAGACAAAAGTTTGGCTTCTTAAATAACAAAAAACAAATCACAGTTATTAAGAAGGAAGAAAAAATTCCAGAAAAGGAACTTTTTATATCTGAACAACTTAAAGAGGCAGAATTCAATCAAGAATTAACAGAAAAAATGAAAGAAAAATTGATTTACCTCTTATTTAAGTATAAAAATGCCTTTGCAACTGACAAAGAGCCACTAGGTGCCATAATTGGACATGAAGTGGATATAATTCTTAATGTAGAAAAGCCTTACCAACCTTTATTAAGAAGACCTGCTTATCCAGCCAGTCCAAGAGCTAGAGAAGCCTTAGAGGTGCACATTAAAGAATTAATGGACCTTGGAGTATTAAGAAAGGTTGGACATAATGAACAAGTAGAAGTTACTACACCTGTCATTATAACTTGGCATAATGGAAAATCAAGGATGGTAGGAGACTTCAGAGCCCTGAATACCTATACCATTCCAGACAGATATCCAATACCCAGAATCCATGAGACATTGACCCAATGGTCACAAGCTAAGTTCATCACAGCTATGGATGCTCTTAAGGGTTTTCATCAAAATGTCTTAACAGACAATGCCAAGAAACTACTAAGAATAATAGTCCATTGTGGAATTTTTGAATACTTAAGAATGCCATTTGAGATAAAAAATGCACCTTCCCATTATCAAAGAATGATGAATACCATATTTCCTGAAGAATTATCAAAAGGATGGTTAATTATCTATATTGATGATATCATAGTTTGCTCAGAAACTTGGGAAAATCACCTTACAAGACTAGAAAGGGTACTACAAAAAATAGTCCAAGTAAATATGAAAATTTCCTTGAAAAAATGTCATTTTGCATATAGTGAATTAAAAGCACTAGGACATGTTGTATCTGGCCTTATTCTAGGCATAGACAAAAATAAAGTGGCAGCAGTACTACTTAAGCCAATGCCTCAAACCAAAAAATAAATGCAATCACTTCTAGGATTTGCTGGTTACTATAGACAGCATATAAAGGACTTTGCAAAGATTGCTAAATCCTTGTATAAGCTATGTGACCAACAAACAGTCTATGAGATGACAGAAGAAAGAGTCAAGGCATATGAAGAATTGAAAAATTCCTTAACAAATGCCCCATTTCTTCTAATGCCAGATTGGAAACTACCCTTCAAACTGTACATTGATGCTTGTGGAGAAGGACTAGGTGCCGCACTTCACCAAACACAAATTATCAATGATAAACCAGTGGAAGGACCAATTTGTTTCATTTCAAGGCAAATAAAGCCAACAGAAGCAAGGTATGAAGCAAGCCAAATGGAATGCTTATGCCTAGTGTGGGCTTTAGAAAAACTGCATTATTATTTGGATGGCACAGTATTTGATGTAATCACGGACTGTAATGCTGTGAAATCACTATTAAATATGAAGACTCCAAATAGACATATGCTGAGATGGCACATTGCTATCCAAGAATATAGAGGAAATATGACTATTGTTCATAAATCTGGAAATATTCATAAAAATGCAGATGGTCTCAGCAGATGGGCTCTAGAAAATACCCCTGACAATCCAGCATGGGTACCACAAGAAGAACACCATATAGAAGGAATATGTGTTACAGACATTGGCACAGAATTCTTTAACCAAGTTAAAGAAAGCTATAAGACAGACAAAAATTGCCATATCTTAAGCCAACTTCTAATGAAAGACTGCAAAGACCCATCACTTTCATCAAAACTAGATGAAATATGGAAAAACGCATATGATGAAGGAAGATTCCACCTCCTTGATGGAATCCTTTACCATAGAACAAAACACACATGTGTTATGGCCTTAACAGATAGAACACTAATAAACACTATTTTACATGAGTGTCATGATAGTGTTGCATCTGGACATCTCTCAGAAGACAGGACACTAGAGAGGTTGAAAACCTGCTCTTGCTGGCCAAATTGGAAGAAAGATGTTGCAGAGTACTGCCAAACCTGTGACAGATGTCAAAAAGCCAACAGAGCCACAGGAAAGAAATTTGGAATGATGATCCAAATACAAGAACCAAAATCCCCATGGGAAATAGTTCATATGGATTGGGTAACAGCTTTAACTTCAGGAGGAGACAGGAGTTATAATGCATGCCTAGTGTTAGTTGAAAGGTACAGTAAAACTCCCATGTTCTTACCATGTCACAAATATGACACAGCTATGGATACAGCCATAATGATATGGAATAAAGTCATTAGCCACACAGGCTTATTCCAAAATATTATAAGTGACAGAGACCCAAAGTTCACTTCAGCATTATGGACAAATCTCCATAACTTGTTTGGGACAAAGTTATCATTCTCAACAGCTTATCATCCTCAAACTGATGGTTTAGCAGAAAGAATGATACAGACCCTAGAGGATATGATCAGAAGATTCTGTGCTTATGGGCTAGAATTCAAAGATTCTGATGGTTTTACCCATGATTGGTGTACACTAATACCAGCACTTGAACTGGCATATAAGACATCAATCCATTCTTCTACTGGCAAAACACCAGCAATGCTAGAGAAACGTTGGAATCCAAGACTTCCTTATGATACCCTCAAAAAGGACTTAGTGGACATACATCCAACAGCAAGCAGTTTTAAGATAGTGCTTGACAAAGCAAGACACCATGCAAACAGATGTATGCAAGACTCTTTTAAATATGCAAAAGAAAGATGGGATAAAAGTCATAAGCCACCTGATTTCAAAATAGGAGACTTGGTCTTAGTATCAACCCTTAATTTCAATAACATAAAAGGCCCAAAGAAATTGAAAGATTCCTTTGCAGGACCATTTATAATAAAAGCACTTCATGGACCCGATGCTGTGCAATTAGAACTCACAGGTGAACTAATGAACAAACACCCAACTTTCCCTGTAAGTCTGATAAAACCTTACAGTTCAAGTGACAAGGAGTTATTTCCACTAAGAAATAAACCCCCACTTGAGATTCCCCCCTTGGAAGAAGGAGAGGAAAAGAAAATAGTAAAAGTCCTTAAAGAAAGAAGGACAAGGAACAAAAAAGAAAGGGAATACCTTGTAAGGTATAGAAATTCAACTCAAGAAGATGAATGGCTACTTGAGAAAGATATAACAAATGCTGATAAGCTACTAAGAAGGTTCAGACATGAAAGAAAGCCTGAAAAATAGAAAAGTTAAGCATTATTGAGCTTCAAGACTAACAAAGTCTATTGAAGAGGTAGGACAGTGGATGATACCCTAATCACACATATCAGATTGTGGTACAATCTTTTTTGGTGGTAGGGAATGTGAGCCTTTGAGATATGACCACATACCCAATAAGGTCACAAAAAAGACTCAGAATAATTATACCTTTAATATAATTATATTAAAATTACTTACAATAATTATACATTAAAAATAATTACTTAAATATACAAAAAATACCATAAATTGGTACAAAAATTGGTTTATCTTAAAAACCAATGAATCAACATGTAAATTAAATTATACCATTGGATTCCCCATGGAAAAATACACATATACCATTTTTATGGCATATCTGTAAATTCAATATTTAATGAATTATAAGGTATAATACCTTATAAAAACCATAAAACCTTATTTATCTCAAGAACTAATGAAACAAAATGTAAAATAAATTGTACCAGTGCATTCGCAACGAGACTCCACACATAAAACAATTAATAAGCTAATTTCCAAAGTTAATACTTAAGGAATTAACCTGAATATATGCACTTTTTTGGTCAACACATATATTCAAGGATCATAGCTAATATCTCCTAAAATATACATGATAGAATGATGAACCAAAAATAAAGTTACCACGTAATTACTGTAAGAACACAGATATGAACTTTATTTTACAAATTATAAACAAGGTTAAAACCTATGATGAAATATTGATAAAAATCAACAGAGCTGTTGACCACTTTTTTGTTAAAGTGGTCCAAACTTGAAAAAAAGGTATACAGTTGGATTCTACTAGTTCATTCGTGAAGAATGATGTAATTTTATTATTAAATTCAGAGTATAACCCCCTGAAATCAAGGTTTGAAGTTTAAAATATTAAATTTCGACAGAAAAGATGAGTTACAAGAAAAATCATCAAAATTAGAGTTTTGATGATCTAATGAAAAGCTCTTGGCAGCATAATGAGGTTATGCCAGGCTATCAGAATTCACTCTCTGAATTGCTGTAGCGTGTAAATCTTAAAAGGTATTGAAGATCAAAGTTTGAGCTTAAATTGAACAGTTATGATCACCTACTGTAACCTTAAATTAACTTTAACAGTCATATGAGTGATACAATTGGTGAATACTATTAGTTTATGATTAAAACTAATAAAATCCACAAAATTTGGGGTTCTGCCAAGCCTCTGATGTCATCAAACTTAGAGTTATAGTGATAACTCTAAATAATGGTGTAATAATGATGTAATATGGTTTGATCATGATGTAATCACCCTCAAACCTTAAAATATTGATCAATTCCAGTGGATATGATCAGTACACGTCTACTAGAAGCCTGTTGGACTCTAGGAGGGAGGTATTTACTATAAATAGAGCTCTTTTTACTCTATTTTCCCCTCAGACGCATCAAAAACATTAAATCAATTAAATCAAAGGTAATTTCTTTATTCTTTATATATAAAAGTATTATATTATTAAAGACCAAAGACCACCTTGCTATAATCATCTATTTTGACGTGATTAAATCATTTATTTAATTGTTTTTGTTAAAAATCTCTCTAAAACTCATTTCCACGTAAAAATCCAGAATAATTTGTAATTTTCTTTATTTTTATTGTAAATACAATTTGAAAAAGTTGTATTTATATTTTTTTTGGCGTAAAATATTTCAAAATTATTATATTAAGTGTTAAAAGTAGGTTATTTTCTCTTATTATAATAATTTCTCTATTATTACTCTCTTAATAATTCTTTAATTAATATAAATAGTATTTATATTAATTCATAACTTTAATATTAGTAATATTATTGTTATTATATGTTTTTTATTAATAAAAAACAATTTTTTACGCCTTTATTATTTGTTGGTAACAATAATAAAGAGCTTTTTAAATATATTAATTATTTTATATTAATGTATTTATTTATTATATTATATTTTCATAATATAAATCATATTATTATATTTATTTAATAATATAATTATTTTACGCCATAATAATAATAATTATTTATTATTATTATATTTTTAATCTTATTTATACAATTCATAAGGACATTCAGAGTACAATAAGTAATAAATTAGTAATTTTTACTTATTGTTTCATAGTCAAACCTTACAATAAGTTAGGCTTGTTTTTTTCTCTTGAAATACCTTTTTTACTTAATTAATTGGCTTTTTCATTAATTTTACTGTCTGAAAACGTGGTAAGACAAGAAAACATTGAAACAGCCTCCACAGTTACGAGCATTATTCCTGCAAGCACTGTGATTTCTGATCATAATAGCACTGTTATTATAATTCAGAATAACCAAAAAGAGCCAATTTCTTCTGAATTGATCAGCTTGGAAATCAGTAATACTTTTCAGAAAGCTAAAAATTTGGCAAATAGTAAGTTTTTGACATAAAATTACTATCTTAAACCTTTTTAATCATAAAATATGCCTTCTACCAGATCAGGACCAATCTATAAGCCCTCAAGCAGCTCCCAAAAAGTTCATAGATGTGATTATGGCAGAAGCCAATCAGATACAGAAGAAAAAGGGTCAGTAAAAGACTTCCACAACAAGAAATTGTCCAATTCTGAAGCTGATGACACTATTTTACCTTCAAAAAGAGCTGACACCGCCACAAGAAGACTCAGTGGACATGTACAAAGCCAGCCAGAAGGCTTAAAACAATGCACTGCAGCACAAAGAGTACCAGATCCTTGCAGATCTGTGGAAAAACTGCATGTAGGAAAATCCCTGGGTCATCCCAACACTTGCAGGTTACTCAATGGATGCCATCAATTGATGGAAAAGAAGAATATGATGCGTTTAACAGCAGAATGGAGGAAAAAAAACCCACCACCACCAAAGGAAGTTCCAAGACCAGCCCCAGTGGCCAGCAGCAGCAATTTCAACGTTAAAAAGCAGCCACAAGCTCAAAACAAGGGCAAAGGGAACGCACCAGCCCCAAAGCCTTACAGCCAGGGATACAGGATTCCAAAGATTCAGCAGGATGCCATGGAAAATGTATTTCAGATGGCCATAATCATGATGGAATTACAGAAGAAGGGGGAAGCCAGATTAGGATTCCAGAAATGATTTCTGACATATTTGATTCCATCCCAGAGTTGTATGAAGCTATAAATGACATGACAAAACATCTTTCTGATAAGAATGAAACCTTTTGTAACAGCATTAAAACAAACAACTTGAGTCTGTGCCAAATTAATGAATCACTTATGTGTTTTGGAAAAGTTTTAAGAACAATTAAAACTTCCAATAATGATAATTCTTTTGGCAATAAAATAAATGAACAATCTGCCATTATTAAAGGGTTAACAGACAAATATTCCAAATTCAATATTGATGACATAATTAAAACAAGAATTAAACAAGCCATAAATATTATCAAGACAGATAACACAAAAGTCCTTGATGAAATTTCAAATTCATTTACTGAAGTAAAGACATATATCATTGCCTTGAAAAAGTATTTTGATGCTTCACAAGAAGAAGTATCAAAATTATCAATGAAATTGAATCAAGTCACTGCTGAGAATTCAAGACAGACAGAATTATGGCAAGAACTGACACATAAAGAAGACATGTATAAAATTGAATTAATAAATTCAATACAAGCCTTCCAACATGAATACAGGAATTCCCAAAGGTGTAGCAACAGTAAAATGAATGATATTGAACAAATACTGAACACCTTACCAAGAATTTCTACACCTCTGAATCAAAATGAGGGCACAAGGATTCCAAATCCACAAGTATGAGATCCTGATAATTCACAATTAAAAATGAATTATACACTTCTTTTCATAACTTGGAACCATCAATGGGCCAAGCACTTTTGACAGAAGTACCAAAACTCAAAGAATGTCCTCACTTTAGTGGTGAAGGAGAATATGACCATATGAAATTCATAAGAGGAATTGACATGATTGAAGAAGATTTTGAATTACCAGAGAGATTGGCAACAGAAATATTTAACACCTTGTTTACCAGATCAGCTCACAGATTGTATATCAAATTAAGACAAGCACATGGACACCAAGGTTGGACTTGGTGGAAAACCCAAATTATCAACAAATGGGCCAATGATGCTCGGAGATTTAAAGTGGAGACAGCCTCTGAATATGCCAAATTTGATGCTGATAAAGACAAAGCTTTACCTTGGTTTTGCCAATAAAAAGACAGACTAACAGCATTATACCCTGACATGTCAGAATTTATGATCCACAGAAAGATTCTGAGAAAATGTGGAGGTGACTTAGGGCATGCTGTCAAAAGCAGGACTACTGAACAATCTTCAGCAGAGGATATTATCAATATATTAGAAGAAGTAACCACCAGATCCAAACTTGGTTCTAGTAGGGTGAATCTCAAAAAAAGGTTTAATACACCTTGGAAAGATTCTGTGCACAAAAACCCCAAAGAAAATTCTAATAATAAGTATAAATCTGCAGATACAGTCAGAAAGTGCCATATTTGCCAAAGCACCACACATCTAGCCAATACATGTCCAAAAAGAGGGAAAATCAATGAAATTGATATTGAAAAGGAACCTGTATTGAAAAAGATGAAATAATTGAAGGCAATTCAGATGATAAGTCATCAATCTTTTCTGAATCTTCAAAAGATATAGAAAATATTAATGCCACTTTTGACATAATGAAATCTTATTCCCACTTGCCAAAATTAAGCAATGGTCAACTTGATTTATCAAAAGTTCAAGATGCACAACTTATGAAAACAAAACCAAACAGGGGGAAAGGTTATACAGCTGGTAACTCCTGTATAGCAGAAGTGGTGATTGACAATGAGCCAACTAAGCTTTTGCTTGACACAGGAGCCTTCTTCTCTTGTGTTGGTAAATCTTTTCTTAAAACTTGTGTACTAAGTTTTGAAAACCAATTGTTGCCAATTGATGGTATAAAATTCAATAGTGCAAGTAATCCAATGAAAGCATTAGGAATTTTTGAGACCAATGTCATATTCCCACACATTAATGGGAATTTAAGAATCACAGTTGAATTTGCTGTTATGGATAACTGCTCTAGTACCCATTTTATATTGGGAAATGACTATTGGATCATGTATGGGATAGATTTGCATAACAAAAAAGACAGATACTTTACTATTGGAGACAATAAGCATCAGAAATTTGCCTTTTTAACATTTTAAAGACAAATTACAGTAAATAAAGTATCACCAGTCAACTTAGAATTGGAAAAATTCAAATCTGAACAGTTGAGGGAGGCTGAAATAAGCCTTCATCTGACTGATAAACAGGAAAATGAACTTTCTTCCCTTTTGTATGACCACAAAGGAGCATGTTCTTCAGACAAAGAACCTCTAGGAGCAATTATTGGTCATGAATCTGACATCATTCTTAATATTGAGAGACCTTATCCACCACTCTTGAGAAGACCTGCATACCCAGTGTCACAGGGCCTCTTATGGAAGCAAGAGGGCCTGGCACTCAGGAATCAAGAACTGACTTGGAGGGCTCCAAAAGATGATAGAAATACTACCGAATATATTTCTTAAGCAGGGGAAAGAGAAAGGACAAATATGCCAAAGATAACAAAGAATAATAAGAATGAAGCCAACCAAGTGAATCCTCAATTCACTGTTTCAACCTGACAGAAAGAAAAATGGAATTAGTAAAGGATATGACCACCAATATCCACTGAAAGGCAAAGAAAGAAAAGAGAAAGGGTGCTAATGACTGACTTAAGATTATCAGTATTAACTTTCATAATGTAAAAGAAAATAAAGATAAAAATAAATCTACTATATTAATTAACTGGGGAAAAAGTCCCCAGGTCATGAAAGGTAGCCAGTATATGTGAAAACTGAAAGATTGATCCTGGAAGGTGGATAAATGACTGTATTGTCCAAATAAGGAAATACAGTTCTGGCCATCTTGAAATTTGAACTGTGTGATGAAATTCCCACAGTGGAATATTGAATGGCCCCATTGGGCCAAGACCATACAGGTTGATTGAATGAGGCCTGTACGTATGGATTGAGTTGTCCAAGGAGTATTGCATACTTGATGCCTTGACAACTGGTTGAAATTATATAATACCTCTTGAGAATTTCCCTTGAATAATCCTTAATGAATTGTGCCAACCCAACTCCTGCAGATACAGGTGGTTGGGATCCCTGAAGAGTATTCTGGTTTCCGCCATAACTTGTCAGACTGATGAGCTGATTAATCCTACTTTGAAATGGGCGTTGGGATTTGACACCTTGATTTGAAAAGGTGGAATTTTGTCATGAAAACGTCACCATTGGATGGCTGAGCAAAAATCATGCATAATGGTATATAATACCATATATGTACCATGCCTGCAACCTTGAGTACGGATGGTATGAAGGAAAGGAAGAAATCCCTTGGAGTTGAGGGGAAAGACGGGCTGAGCTGATCTGGTGGCCTCTGGTGGTTTCCAGAGGCCATTTCTGAACTATTGGTCTATGGTGGTCCATGGCCAAAATTGGGTCCTATGGCATTTATGGCCAAAATGGTGTCCATGAGGTTTTTGGTCATTTTTGGGTCCAAGGGAATGGTGGCCAAAAATGGCTCAGGTGGTCCCGATTGTGGTTTGGAACCCACCTTGCTGGCCCCTTTTGGCCTCATTGAATTACGCCAAAAGGGGCTAAATGGCCTACGGACCGCAGACCGTGGCCCATGGGCCATAGGAGCGGTAAGGGGCCCAAATGGCCCCAAAAGGCCACTTAGGCCAAAACCCCAATAATGAAAGGGGTGGCCCTGAATCCAAAGATGATGGCTAGGTGGCCTGGAGGCCCCTAGAAGACAAAATGACCCCCCAGGCCCAAAATCCAAGATGAAGGCCTGGGGGTTGGTGAAGTGGGAATTGGCCAAAAAGGCCAATGACGGCAGGATATGCCCTGAGGCCATAAAAGATGGTTGGTGGCCAGAAAAGGCCAAAGAAGGTGTTATGGCCAAATGACCATAAGTCACCAAAGGGGACCAATTGTCCACAAAAGATATGGTGTGGCCAATTGGCACCAACTTGGTTCCAGGTTGGAATTGCCGCAACACCCATGGAGGAGGGTCAATCTTTGTCGTTGTGACAGTACCCCCCTACCTTGAATGGTGAGCTCTGAGCACCAAGATAAGGCATAAGCCTGTTGAGGATATTGAGACGGATTTGATGTAGGGATTCCAGAGGCATTGATCTTGAAAAGAAATTTTTGAACTGATAATTAATGTTGGCATAATGATTGAGGTTGACATAGTCTTCTCTTGACATTTGGCTTTGAAAATGTTGAAGGATTGAATGTGATGTAGAATTTTGGAATAAAGATTATAATAGAAATTTAAAGAAAAGTAAAGATAAAGAAAACAGAAAAAGAAAACAAAAAGAAGCAAAATTTTGAAGGGGGATCCAATCTTCATCATGGATTTTGACGGTTGATTTTGAAAGTTGCCAAGGACCTGGAAAAAAGAATTTGATGCCAGGTTCTCACAGAGTGGCCAAGGTGGTGTTTTGAAAAGATTGTAGACCCCTCAGGGAAGTGCACACCAGGAGAGGAACTTACTTTTAGAAGTTGCCAATCCCGCCAGTGCCATAAATAAGAATATAAATTGGATGAAGGAATGTCTTGAATTGGAAAACTTGGAAAGGAAAATGAAAATTAATGGTCCATTTGCCAAAGTGAAAAGTGGCCATAATTTTGGAATTGATGTTGAAAGCCAGGCCAACGAATCTGTGTCCAAATTGCAAAGTGCTCACAGAATGGCCAAGGTGATGCTTACAACAAAGAAGAGTAGAATACCCCTAGAGGTGCATACCAGGAGTGGGACTTACTTTTGGTAATTCCTCTCCCCACCAAGCACCATAAAAGATCAAGCTTTTGAAGAATTGGGTCCTGGCTTGTCAGGATATAAAGAATTAAAATCTTTGACAAGATCAAGACAATTCTTGAGGTTTTTGGCTGGTTCCCAAGTGGATCTTTCTGGGTCTTGACTGAAACCTTTCCATTCCACCAGATACCATAATTTTCCTCTCTTGAGCTTTGATTCCAGTATTTGAGAGACTTCCCATTCCTCTTCTTCTTCAACGATAATTGGAGGAGGAGGCTCTTGATGCCAATTTGGCATTGTTGATGTCTTGACTGGTTCCAGAAGAGAAATATGGAAGACTGGGTTGATGGATTTCCATTGAGATGGTAAGCATGAGAACTGACTTTCTTCAAGATTGGAAAAGGACCCAACCATCTTTTGGATAGTTTTTTGGTGGGTCTGGTTGATTTGATATTCTTGGAAGAAAGCCATACCATGTCACAAGGATTGAAAACAGGTGGACTTGCTCTACCTTTATCTGCATACCTCTTAAACCGGTTTATGGCAGCTTCAAGTTCTCTCTTGACATCTTGCTGTACTGATTGGATTTTTGTTGATAACTTTCCAGAAGGATTATCTTGAGTGATGTGAACTGAATCAAATTGTGGATCTCTTCCATAAACAGTGAAAAACGGTGATTGCTTTGTTGAAGAGTGGGAAGAATTATTGTAGGCAAATTCAGCGAGAGGGAGCCAGGTGTTCCAATCATCTTGATGATAAGTGACATACATCCAAAGATACTGTTCTATTATCTGATTTACCCTCTCTGTCTGTCCATCAGTTTATGGATGATAGGTAGTTGACAAGTCTCTTGAAATCTTGAGCTGCTGACAAAGATTGGTCCAGAAAGAAGAAACAAAGAGTGAACCTCTATCACTGACAATGCTTGACGGAAGGCAATGCTTTGAAAAGATATTCTTGATAAATAAATGAGCCAAATCCAGTGAAGTGATTGAAGCAGTTGTTGGAATAAAAACCGCCATTTTTGAGAATCTATCCACTATGACCACAATTGAATCAAAGGAATTGGACAGTGGCAGTTGAGTGATGAAGTCCATTGAAAGACAAATCCAAGGACCATTTGGAATTGGAAGAGGCTTGAGGAATCCAAACTTCTTATGGTGAATATTCTTGTTTCTTGAACACTGTTTACAGGATGAAACATAATCCTTGATAAATTGAGTCATGCCAGACCAGTGGAAATCCTACTTGACAAGTTTGAGAGTCTTTTCTTGGCCAGGGTGTCCAGCTAGAGGAGAATTGTGACGCTTTTGAATAATACTGAGTTGAATTGTGGAGTCATTTGGGACTACCACCCGATCTTTGAAGAGAAGAAGTTGGGAAGAGGAATCAAGAGAATAATCTTGGACAGATTTACCTTTACCCAAATCTTCAAGGATACGTCTGTACTGAGGATCTTGCCATAATTTCTTCTGGATTGAATAAATCAAATTTGAAAAAGATTCCACCTTTACTGCAAAAAACTTTGAGGGTTGAACTTCATCTTGCTTAATGCTTTGCTGAAGATTCATTGGATTCTTGCTGATGAAATCCTCCCCCCTCTCCGGATAAACGTTGTCCCGACGTGATAAAGCATCCTGAAGAGTAGCTAGGCGGTCAGGGCGGTAAATGATTGAGAAATTGAATTCAGAAAGGAATTCAGCCCAACGGGCTTGACGGCAAGTGAGTACCTTTGAAGACATGAAGTATTGAAGAGATGAGTGATTGGTGAGAACTTCAAAAGGGGAAGACAGTGAAAGAAGAAAAGACCTCCAGAGCTTGACAGCTCAGACAATGCCAAGGAGTTCATTGTCATGAATTTCATAATTGAGCTCTCCTGGGATAAGCTTGCGGCTGTTGAATGCAATGGGATGCTTTCCTGAATCAGAGACCTGACTCAGTACAGCACCCAAAGCATATTTGGATGAATCAGTCTCTACAATGGTGGGTAGAGAAGGATTGGAGTGGTGGTGAAAGCCTCTTTGAGTTGGTGAAACTGACTAAGAGCTCCCTCGTTGAGGGGAAAACAGCAATCTTTCTTGAGGAAACTGGTGAGTGAACTGATCTTCTTTGAATAATTCTTGATGAAACGGAGGTAGAAGTTGGAAAAGCCAAGGAAAGATTGAAGAGCCTTGCGGTTTCTTGGAGGTGGCCAGGTGAGAATCTGCTGGACTTTTGCTTGGTCCATCTTGAGGCCTTCAGAAGAAACTAAATAACCAAGGTATTCCATGCTAGAAACATGGAATAGGTATTTGGACGCCTTAGAAAAAAGGTTATTGGCTCTGAATCTGGAAAGAACAGTGGACACATGAATAACATGTTCTTCCTCAGATTTGGAAAAGACCATAATGTCATCCAAATAAACCACAACATATACATCAAGCAGGTCTTGGAAAATATCATTGACAAGATTTTGGAAAGAAGAAGGAGCATTGATGAGCCCAAACGGCATAACCAAGTAATCATAACTGCCATATTTAGTTCTAAAACAAGTCAAATGTTCATCACCCTCCTTGACTCTGAGCAGGTTATATGCACCATGCAAATCAATCTTGGAGAAGATAGAAGAACCATTAAGAACATTGTGAAGCTGATTCATAGGAGGAACAGGATACTTGTTCTTCCTAGTAAAAGCATTGAGTTTGTGGTAATCAACACACAAACGGAGGCCCCCATCTTTCTTTTTGACAAAAAGAACAGGTGCTCCTGTTGAAGAGGAGCGTGGCCGGATGAAACCTTTCTCTACATTCTCTGAAATGTAGGCCCTGACTGTATCTGACTCTTGTTTGGATAAAGAGTAGATCACCCCAACTGGAGGTAGAGACCCCTCCAGCTCAATATGATGATCACAGGTGCGGTGAGGAGGAAGTTTCTCTGCTTTCACCTTGGAGAATACATCCAGGTATTGGTGATAGACAGAAGGAAAAACCTTCATCATGGTTTCTACTTCTTCTGGCTCTTCCTCTTCATCCCACAACTCCTCCAGGGAGTCATGATAAGATGAAGGAGGAAGGTCCATATTCCCAAATAAGAGGTGAAGTGAAGATACAGAATTATCTTCCCCAACATCTTTAATCTCTTTGGAGACTTCAGCTTTAGGAGATAGTAATGACTGTGGGAAATTAAGGGAAGGAATATGGACAGAAGACAGAAATGATGGTGTTCTAGAATCACCAACCAGAGCTGAACATGATTTGGCAGAAGAAAAGTCATTACGGAAAGAATGAGAAGGATCAGAATAGTCCAAATGATCAGGATTAAAGGTGATCAGCCCTTGCCTCCAATCAATAGAAGGATTATAATGATTGAGTAAGTCAAAGCCTAATATGAGGTCTTCTCCCATGGGAGTATCAATGACTAAAAAGTCCCATTCAAAGCTTTGGAAGGAAGGGAGCTCAACCATATATTTAGTATGGTGAGTCACAAATAAGGAAGGAGACTCAGAGGAGTCAAGAATGATAAGGGGAATCTTCTCTGGAAGTTCTGACGTAGTCAATGAGTACTTGTGAACAAACTGCTTTGCAATAAATGAGTGTGTAGCACCAGAATCAATGAGAATACTGTAAAAAAACATCAGAAAGAGAAGAAAAAACAAAAAATTCAAGAGAATTTTTGACACCAGTATTCATAATGCGCAATTGTGCTCTGGATGGAAAACTGTGAAGACCATTGAACACAACATGATCTTCACTCAGGCTTTTCCCTGGCTGGGAAATTGGCTTGACGGTTGGGCAAGCTTGTTTTGAGGCCTTTAGACACAGGACTCAAGACTATGCTTCCCACCACAATAAGTACACAAGCCTTCCTTGATTCTTCTTTCTTTTTCAGAACCTTTCAACTTGAAGTCCTTATTCAACAAGGACAAATGCGCTTGTCCCGCTTTTGAGAATGAAAATTCTTCTTCTTATGACTTGAGCTTGAAGAATTTTGATGATGAGAAGAACTTGACTTTGAGGCTTCAGGCTTCTTCTCTTGATGATGATTCTCCTCCTTTTGCCTCTCATGGTACCTGGTATTGAGTTCCAGGGTAACGTCCATTAAGTCTTGAAGAGAATCAATATTTGAAGGATGGGAGGCCAATTGATCCAGAATCTTGGATGGCAATTCCTTCCTGAAATGATGGATGAGAGCTCTTTCTCCCCAATCCCCAATTCTTGAAACCAAACTCCTGAAATCGGCTATGTATAGTGAAACATGGCCACCTTCTTTCGCTCTAAGGCCATCCAACTCTGCTTCAGCTTTTCTAACTTCATTCAGGTCCCCAAATAAAGTGAAGAGTTGGGATTCAAACAATGGCCAAGAATTGAGAAGATAACTTGAGTCTTGATTGGTGAGATTAGAAAGATAAGGCTCAATCCATTTTTCATCCCTGCCAATAAGAAATGAAGTGGCATGAAGAACCTTCTTCCTGTCTTGAGAGAAGTTTTCCGGATCATTATGAAAGATAAGCTGGCATGACTGAATAAAGCTTTGGACTTTGACGGGCTGAGTCCCATCAAATTATTCTGGTGCCTTGAAGGCTGGTGGTCTTGATGATTCAGAAGAAGAAACTGCTTGAAGATTGGCCATAATCTGAGGCATTTGCTGCATAATGGCCAATAAGGATGGTTCAGATTGATGAGAGACAGGCTGATCAGACTGGGCTAGAGTTGGTCTTCCAGTAACTTGGGATGCCCCCACTGGTGCAGGAACACCTTCAGTACCTTCAGACTCTTCCTCTTCCACATAATTCTCCTCCTTCTCTTCACCATCTTCACCTGGACCTTTGAAACTAGTCCTTGAAATGCCTGGAAAACCGTCAACTACTCCGGAAAAAGAATTTGATCTTCTTGGCACTCTTCCTTCCTTCCTAGATGGTGCTGCTCCTTCCATGCGGGGTCCTCTATCTAATTGGGCTGTAAGATTTGACTATGAAACTGATGATAATATTACTATTAATCAACAGTACTATGTCTGTTCTTATGAAATATAATAATAAAAACTATTATAACCACAATTAAATAATTATATAATTATTTCTTTCACGTGTTATACACTACTAGTGATTATAAAAGTGAGCAGTAATTGTCTACAAGAATTAATTACAAGAAGAATTTAATAATAAACACTTCTTTTATTAAAATAATAAAATTATTTTAATATATAATTATCTTTTACAAGAATAATTATAAAGATAATTCTTGAAGAAAACTATTACTAGAGAAAAACTTTAAGAATTAAAGATAAATGACTCACTAATACTCCAAAGAGCTTATTGATAGATAAAAGTAGAGAAATTTGACGTGGAATTGTGGATTTAAGGGATCAAAAGGGTTTATAACAGTATTACAACAATATATAGTTGGATTCTATGATTTCACGTCTTTCTGGTTGATTCTGAAAGATTTAAAACACTTAAGAATAGCTGTAACTAATACTTACTTGTTGGTAATAATGATTTAATAAATTGATAAGATGATTCTTGGAAAAAACAGCAAGAAGAAGCCTCTTTTAAGTCAACAACAGCTCACAGAGGCGTGCCATGGAGAAAACTGAAAAAACAGTGAGTGAGAAAACAATAAACCCTTTTGGATTATTGATTGCATCATCAGTTGTCACGTAAGATTATCATAATTACTTAATTGATGCTTTTACGTGACTACCAACCCCAATATGGTTAAGAATAAAAGGAGTAACATCTGTAAATCTTCTTTTATTCTAAAATAATCATTGATTTCTCAAATTTATAAATGTTATTGCCAATTTCATCACAGGTTGTAATTACTGTGAATTTTTGAAGATTCAGTGTTTCACGTAGAATGGTCAAAAATGAACTGTAAGTAATGCTTTTAATTTTACTAGTAAAACCATAATTGATTTTGGTTGTACCATAGATAATACAGTTCTCTATCAGTCCTGAACGATTCAGAAAGATTCATTAAGAATTGTATTTTTAATGAATTTTTGAAGGTTTTACCTCATTTCTACGTAGAATTGCAAATAGCAGTATTTTGCTGGTTGCTATGAGGTAAATCAATGAATATATGTCCCAAAAGGGTTTTAATTAATCTTTTAGGGTTTAGTCATGGAAATTCATCAAGAATTGAAGTGGTTACAGGAGTCTAAGTAGCTCATTACCTCCTTGGCACGTCAAAATAGCAGGTTATTTGCTATTTTCTTATGATTACCGTAGGTGTAACTTGGTAACCAAGTTCCCAAAGAGTTTTAGTTTACCAATTGGGCCAAGATGAGCCATGGATCCATGCTCTGGACCTATCCACGCCTCTGAGGCCTCAGAAGTTGGGTACCCTGGCTCTCTTTGATGTCTTTTGTCCCCCTTACTTATTTTTCACGTAAAAATAGAAAATTAAGCTTCAAGTGAGATATCCACTATGGGTGTACCAAAATTCCATGTAAGAATACCATGATATTAAGTGCTCAAAACATGCATAACACTATTCTTAGTGTATATGTAACATGGGATTTCTCACTTTCCCATTATTTTGGCTTAAAATCAAGAAAAACAAAAATTTTCACGAATCTTTAATGTGGTATTGATGATGTGGTATTGAAGTATTTTCCATTTTACCACCTCAAATACTTAAATTGAGCTTATTCACTCTATGGGGCTACCCTAGGTGAATTTTTGTGTAGAATCCAAATGTGGTCTTAAATCCATGGATTTACTTACTCAATAAAAAGTTATTCATCTTTCCTGAAATTGAAAATGATGAATTTTGGATATATGCATGACTTATGAGTTGTGCATAATTCAAAATTTCTTTTTAAGATAATTGTGGCCTATTTGGGTATGTAAAATATACCTCAAGGCTCACATGGGCCCTCAGTTGAGGAACTGCTGGTGTGACTTCAAGAGGAACTGTTAGAGTAGGAGTAAGAACAGCTTGAGTTTGAGCCTGAGATCTGGTCTGTCTTGCAGGAGGTGAATTTTGGAGTGGCATGATTAAATAAGAAAAAAATTTAAATAAAACGAATCAAAAACTTGAATAAGAACTTGAGGCAAAACCAAAATAGTCTTGAGGATCAAATCAGATCAAATCTTGAGGAAAAAATCAATGAATCAATGAAAATCTTCAAGTACTTCAGTCAATCAACTCAAATGAGTCTTGAAGTCAAAATCAATATAAATGAAAAATCTTGAAGTCAATAAAATCAATCAATCGATCAATGAATGAAATCTTGCAGTGAGAATCAATCAGTCAAATGAATTCTTCAGTCAAAATCAATTTATGTCAAAGTCTTGATGTGAAATTCAGCAAAATCAATGAAAAATCTTCAGGTCAATCAATTATCTTGTAGTCAATATCAATTATGTCAAATCAGTCAATCAAATTAATAATCAAGTGAATTCTTCCTGAAAATCAAAATTCTTGAGGAATAAAATCAAAATGAATCCTGATATGAAGAACATGTCTGAACAATCTGATGAATAATCTGAGAATCAAATGATAATACGCCTGAATGAAGGATAAAAATGAGATTGATGGTTAAGATTGAGATTAAAAAGGTAAAACAGAAAATAAAATTTGGGTCAGCTTTCAATTTTCAGAATGAAGAATGAATGAGAGAAAATTGAGAGGTGACAAAGAATCATTAAATTCATAAGTGTTATAGAGTCATAATTTCAATGAATGAATGAATGAAAATGATAAAGAATGAATGAATAAAATGATGAAGAATGAATGAATAGAATGAAAAGAAATTATGAGTTAATTAATATAATGTCACAGGGGCTCTTATGGAAGCAAGAGGGCCTGGCACTCAGGAATTAAGTACTTGCTTGGAGGGCTCCAAAAGATGATAGAAATACTACAGAATATATTTCTTAAGCAGGGATAAGAGAAAGGACAAATATGCCAAAGATAACAAAGAATAATAAGAATGAAGCCAAAGGCCAAGAAGCCAACCAAGTGAATCCTCAATTCACTGTTTCAACCTGACAGAAAGAACAATGGAATTAGTAAAGGATATGACCACCAATATCCACTGACAGGCGAAGAAAGGAAAGAGAAAGGGTGCTAATGGCTGACTTAAGATTATCAGTATTAGCTTTAATAATGTAAAAGAAAATAAAGATAAAAATAAATCTACTATATTAATTAACTGGGGAAAAAGTCCCCAGGTCATGAAAGGTAGCCGGTATATGTGAAAACGGAAAGATTGATCCTGGAAGGTGGATCAATGACTGTATTGTCCAAATAGGGAAATACAGTTCTGGCCATCTTGAAATTTGAACTGTGTTATTAAATTCCCACAGTGGAATATGGAATGGCCCAATTGGGCCAAGACCATACAGGTTGATTGAGGCCTGTATGGATTAATTGAGTTGTCCAAGGAGTATTGAAGAATTGATGCCTTGACAACTGATTGAAATGATGTAATACCTCTTGAGAATTGCCCTTGAATAATCCTGAATGAATTGTGCCAACCCAACTCCTGCAGATTCAGGTGGTTGGGATCCCTGAAGAGTCTTCTGATTTCCACCATAACTTGTCAGACTGATGAGCTGATTAATCCTCCTTTGAAATGGGCTTTGGGATTTGAGACCTTGATTTGGAAAGGTAGAATTGTGTCCTGAAAAGGTCACCATTGGATTGCTGAGCAAAAATGGTGCATAATGGTATATAATACCATATATGTACCATGCCTCCAACCTTGAGTACGGATGGTATGAAGGAAAGGAAGAAATCCCCTGGAGTTGAGGGGAAAGACAGGCTGAGCTGATCTGGTGGTTGCCACAGGCCATGGCTGAACTATTGGTCCATGGTGGTCCATGGCCAAAATTGGGTCCTACAGGATTTATGGCCAAAATGGTGTCCATGAGGTTTTTGGTCATTTTTGGGACCAAGGGAATGGTGGCCAAAAATGGCTCAGGTGGGACCCACCTGGCCTTGGGGCATAGGTCGCTGGCCCCTTTGACCCCTTTTAGCCTCATTGGATTAGGCCAAAAGGGGCCTAATTGGCCTACGGACCGTATGGACCGCGGACTGCGGCCCACAGACCGTACGGACCGCGGAGCGCGGCCGACAGGCCGTAGGAGCCGTAGGGGGCCTAAATGGCCGAAAGAGGCCATTTAGGCCAAAACCCCAATAATGAAAGGGGTGGCCCTGAATCCAAAGATGATGGCTAGGGGGGCCTGGAGGCCCCTAGAAGACAAAATGACCCCCCAGGCCCAAAATACAAGATGAAGGCCTGGGGTTGGTGAAGTGGGACTTGGCCAAAAAGGCCAATGACGGCAGGATATGCCCTGAGGCCATTAAAGATGGTTGGTGGCCAGAAAAGGCCAAAGAAGGTGTTATGGCCAAATGGCCATAAGGCACCAAAGGGGACCAATTGGCCACAAAAGATATGGTGTGGCCAATTGGCCCCAGCTTGGTTCCAGGTTGGAATTGCCGCAACACCCATGAAGGAGGGTCAATCTTTGTGGTTGTGACACCCAGCAAGTCCCAAGTCAAGAGAAGCTCTGGAAACCCATATCAAAGAACTTCTAGAGCTTGGAGTAATAAGAAAAGTTGGCCATAATAAAGAAGTAGAAATAACTACACCAGTCATAGTGGCATGGCATAATGTAAAATCCAGAATTGTTGGAGACCTTAGAGCTCTGAACACTTATACTGTTCCAGATAGGTACCCAATACCAAAAATCCAAATTGCCCTTACTCAAATATCTCAAGCAGTGTATATAACCACTATGGATGCCCTTAAAGGATTCCATCAAGATGTGGTGACACCAAGAGCAAGAAAATACTTGAGAATTATTGTTCCTGGTGGAGTATATGAATGCTCAAGAATGCCCTTTGGTATCAAAAATGAACCTTCACACTTCCAAAGAATGATGAATGAAATCTTCCCTGAAGAACTTTCAGAGAATGGTTAATCATTTACATTGATGACATTTTTTTCTGTTCCAAGACTTGGGAAGAGCACATGTACAGATTGTCCAGAGTTTTGACAAGAATTCAATCACTGAACATGAAAATGTCTCTGAAAAAATGTCATTTTTGATTTAAAGAACTTAAAGCACTAGGACATGTTGGATCTGGTTTGTCCCTTGAAATTGACAAATATAAAGTTGCAGCAGTATTGCTAAAACCCATGCCTCAGAACAAAAAGGAAATTCACTCATTTTGAGGTTATGTAGGATATTACAGGCAACACATTAAGGATTTTTAATCAAAAGCAAAACCACTTTATAGGTTGTGTGACAAAGACACAGTATTTGGAATGACTGTTGAGAGGGTCAAAGATTTTGGGTCTCTAAGAGAAGCCTTGAACAATGCTCCACTCTTAGTGATGCCAGACTTTGAGCTGCCTTCTGAACTGTATATTGATGCATCAGGGGATGGGCTGGGTGCTGCACTTCACCAAGTTCAGATCATAAATGATAAACCTGTGGAAGGACCCATATGTTTCATATCCAGGCAAATAAAACCAAATGAAGCCAGATATGGAGCAAGTCAAATGGAATGTCTATGTCTTGTCCGGGATTTGAAAAATTGAACTACTTTTTAGAGGGATGTGTTTTTGAAGTAATAACAGATTTTACAGCTGTCAAATCACTTTTAAACATTAAAACACCCAACAGACATATGATCAGATGGCAAATAGCCATACAAGAGTACATTGGCAATATGACTATTGTTCATAAAGATGGGAATGTTCACAAAAATGGAGATGGACTAAGCAGATGGCCATTACCAAATAATATTGATAATCCTGCTTATGTGCCAGAAAAAGCTTCACCACAAATCCCAATAGAAGGAATAAGTATTACAGACTTGAATACCACCTTCTTTGAAGAAGTAAGAAACAGTTACACTCAAGATAAATATTGTAGCATTTTATGCCAATCACTTAACAAAGACTGCAAAGACAACTCTCTGATACATGCCTTGGATTAAGTATGGAAACAATTCTATGATGAAGGAAGCCTTCACCTACTGGAGGGTATAATTTACCACAAAACCAGGCACACATATGTCATTACAGTTGTGGACAGGTCATTAATCAATCTTGTACTAAAAGAATGCCATGACAGGCCCTTTTCAGGACATTTGTCTGAAGACAGAACAAGAGAAAAAGTAAAGACCTGCATATGGTGGCCAATGTAGCAGAAAGATGTTGAATAGTAATGCAAAACCTGTGACAGATGCCAAAAGGCAAAGAAATTCACTGGCAAGAGACTTGGAAGTATTATGAAAATAAAAGAACCCAGAAGACTTTGGGAAGTTGTCCATATGGATTGGGTAACTGGCCTACCACCAGGAGGTGACAGACAGTATAATGCTTGCCTAGTTATTGTAGACAGATTCAGTAAAACTCCAATCTTTGTACCATGTCACAAAGATGATACAACCATGAATACAGCTCTTCTGATATGGAATTGAGTAGTGTCATGGACTGGAATATTTACAAATATCATTAGCGACAGGGATCCCAAGTTCACTTAAGCACTATGGACAAATCTTCACCAACTATTTGGCACTAAGATGTCTTTCTCTACAACCTACCACCCACAAGCTGATGGTCTGGCTGAAAGGATGATCCAGACCTTAGAGGACATGGTACGAAGATTTTGAGCATACAGCCTTGAGCTCAAAGATTGTGATGGATCTACCCATGATTGGTGTATTCTTTTACCAGCACTGGAATTAGCATATAAAACATCAATCCATGCCAGTCCCAATCAAACTCCTGCTATCCTAGAAAAGGGATGGAACCCCAAATTACCCCAAGACTCCTTGAGGAAAGATTTGAATGAAATACATCCCACAGCTGCTAGCTTCAAGAGAATAATAGAAAAACCTATAAAGCATGCAGTAAGGTTCATTGAAGACTCTTTTGCATATGCTAAGGACAAATGGGATAAATCACAAGCAACTCCAGATTTCAAAGTGGGGGATTTAGTTCTTGTATCCACAACTAACTTCAATAACATCAAAGGATGTAAAAAGCTGAAAGACTCCTTTGCAGGAACTTTTGTTATTAAGGCCCTCCATGGGGAAAATGCTGTTGAAGTAGAGTTATCTGAAGAACTTCGCAATAAGCATCCTACATTTCCAGTGAGCTTGATAAAGGCATATAAATCTAGTGATTATGGAAAATTTCCCTTGAGGAATAAAGTTCCCCAAGTTATACCTCCTATTGAGTCATCTGGAAGTAAGAAAATTACCAAAGACCTCAAAGAAAGAAAGTTGAGAACCAACAAAGTAAGGGAATACCTTGTTAGGTACAGTGACCCAACTTGTGAAGATGAATTGTGACCAGAAAAAGACATACATGAAGCTACTAAACTGCTCAGAAGGTTCAGGAACACTAGAAATAACAATATTACAAAGAAATATTCTTTTTTTAGGGGGAGCGAATGTGAGCCTTAGAGGTATTTTCATATACCCAAAAGACCACAAATGATAAATCAAGATACAAATATATATAAAATAAATTCATTTATATTATAAAAGAAAAATTGAAATATGAATACAAATTTCTATTTAAAAATCAAAATTTAATTATAATTTAAAAATAAAATTACAATAAAATTTAAAATTATGAAATTACATTTTTACTTGTAAAAATTAAGTAAAAATGAATTTTCAATAAAAATTGTGAAATTGAAATATTTTTGGTAAGAAAATATATAAAATATATTATAAGTTTTTATCCAATGAATAAACATAAGGAAATTATCACACAATTTGATTCCTCATAAAAAATAAAGTGGGGTCACCTTTGGATGAAAATTCTGTAACTCAACTCTAAATAAGCTTAAATTAAGTTTTTAGAATTTTTGTACAAAAGTATGAAAATCCTCAAAACCTTAATTTGATTGTCACCACATGCGGTGTTAACCATCAATTTTTGTGTTAAAATTGAGGTGTTGTGTTTAGTTTAGAAGTTATGAGGAATTGAAGTATTTTCAATTGAAGTCAGTTGAAATGTCAAAATGTGCGCTTGTATTACATAAGTGAACTTTAATTTAAATATGCGGTATCAATTATTACAGATGTGTAATTAAAAACTCAATTTAATTACATGTGTAAGTTATAATTGTATCACATGATGAAGAATTAAAGAAAAAATAAATTGGAAAGATTAATTCTGGGGGGAAAAGACACTCTAGCTCTAAGGGGAGTTAGAACGCCAAAATCCTTGCTGACTGGCGTGGGATGTCAAAATACATGCAAATGTTCATTACTTTTGGCCTGGAATTGAGTCACGAGGTCTGTGACTCAATTGATGATGAGGTTTTGATACCAACCAGGGTAGTTTTAACTGCTGTGTCACAACCACAAGTTTTGGCCCTCCTCCTTGATGGCTGCGGCAATCCAACCTGAAGCCAAGATGGGGCCAATTGGTCACTTCATGTCCTTTATGGCCAATTGGCCCCCTTGGGTGTTTTATGGGTTTTAAGCCATAGCCCCTCTCAACCATCATTTATAGCCTCAGGCCATATCCTGCCATCATTGGCCTTCTTGGCCAATTTCCACCTCACCAACCCCCAGGCCTTGATCTTTTATTTTGGGCCTGGGGGGGTCCTTTTATCTTCCAGGGGGTTCTGGACCCCCTAGCCATCATCATTGGCCCCTGGCCAACCCCTTTCATTATGGGGGTTTTGGCCTAAATGGCCCTTTTGGGCCATTTAGGCCCCCTACGGCTTCTACGGTCTGTACGGACCGTGGGCCGCAGTCCGCGGTCCGTAGGCCAATTAGGCCCCTTTTGGCCTAATCCAATGAGGCCAAAAGGGGCCAAAGGGGCCAGCCACCTAGGCCCCAAGGCCAGGGGGGTCCCAAACCACAATTGGGCCCACCTGAGCTAATTTTGGCGATGATTCCCTTGGACCCAAAAATGACCAAATCCCTCTTGGACACCTTTTTGGCCATAAATCCCGTAGGACCCAGTTTTGGCCATGGACCACCATGGCCTCTGGCAACCACCAGAGGCCACCAGATCAGCTCAGCAAGCTTTCCCCTCAACTTAAGGGGAATTCTTTCCTTTCCTTCATGCACTCCGTACTCAAGATTGCAGGTGTGGTGCATATATGGTATTATATACCATTATGCACCATTTTTACTCAGCAATCCAATGGTGACGTTTTCAGGACCCAATTCCACCTTCCCATTTCAAGGTCCATAATTCCAATGCCCATTTCGAAGGAGGACTTTTCAGCTCATCAGTCTGGCAATCCATGGCGGCAATTCAGAAGACCATTCAAGGATCCCAACCACCTGTATCTGCAGGAGTTGGGTTGGTACAATTCATTCAGGATTATTCTAAGGTCAATTCTCAAGAGGTATTACATCATTTAAATCAGTTGTCAAGACATCAAGTATTCAATACTCCTTGGACAACCCAATTCATCCATACAAGCCTTATTCAATCAACCTGTATGGCCTTGGCCCAATTGGGCCATTTCTTATTCCACTGTGAATTCAATCACACAGTTCAAATTTCAAGATGGCCAGAACTGTATTTCCCGATTTGGACAATACAGTCATTGATCCACCTTCCAGGATCAATCTTTCAGCTTTTCACATATACCGGCCACCTTTCATCACCTGGGGACTTTTTCCCCAGTTAATTAATATATTGGATTTATTTTTATCCTTATTTTTCTTTTACCTTATTAAAGTTAATACTGATAATCTTAAGTCAGTCATTAGCACCCTTTTCTCTTTTCTTTCTTCGCCTGTCAGTGGATATTGGTGGTCATATCCTTTACTAATTCCATTGTTCTTTCTGGCAGCTTGAAACAGTGAATTGAGGATTCACTTGGCCTTGGCTTTCTTTTATCTTTGGCCTTTGGCTTCCTTCTTATTATTCTTTGTTCTTTGGCATACATGTCCTTTCTTTTATTCCTGCTTAAGAAATATATTCCATAATATTTCTTATCATCTTTTGGGCCCTCCAAGTGAGTTCTTGATTCCTGAGTGCCAGGCCACTCTTGTATTTCCACAAGAGCCCCTGTGACATTATATTAATTAACTCATAATTTCTTTTCATTCTATTCATTCATTCTTCATCAATTTCATTCATTCATTCATCAAAATTATGACTCTTTAACGCTTATGAAAATTAATGATTCTCCGTCACCTCTCAATTTTCTCTCATTCATTTCTTCACTCTGAAAATTGAAAGCTGACCCAATTTTTATCTTCTGTATCTTTCCAATCTCATTTTTCCTTATCATCAATCTTACTCTTATCCGTAATTCAGGCGTTTTATCTTTGATTCTCAAATTATTCATCAAATTATTCAGACACGTTCTTCATATCAGGATTCATTTTGATTTATTCCTCAAGAATTTTGATTTTTGGAAGAATTCACTTGGAATTGATTTGATTAACCGATTTGACATAATTGAAATTGACATCAAGATAATTGATTGACCCAAAGATTTTATTGATTTGCTGATTATTCACATCAAGAATTCATTTTGATTGATTGATTTCTGCAAGATTTTTGATTTTATTTGATTGTGATTGATTTTGATTCATTGATTTACTTCAAGACATTGATTTGAGTTTGACTTCAAGACTTCATTTGATTTGGATTATTGACGTACTTGAAGATTTTCACTTGATTTATTTATTTCCTCAAGATTTAATTGTTGATTCTTTACTTCAAGATAATTTTGAATTTCCTTTCATTTATTTGATTTATTATTCCTGAATCATTCCAGTTGAACATTCACCTCCTGCAAGACAGACCAGATCTCAGGCCAGAACTCAAGCTGTTCTGACTCCAACTCCAAGGGCTCCTCTTGACGGTACCCCAGCAGTTTCTCAACTGAGGGCCAGATTGGACAGAGGACCCACTTTGGAAGGAGCAGCACCATCCAGGAAGGAAGGAAGAGGGCCAAGGAGATCAATCTCATTATCAGGAGTGGTTGGCGGATTCCCAGGACTTTCAAGAACCAGTCTCAAGGTTCAAGGTGAAGATGATGAAGAGGAGGAGGAGAATTCTGTGGAAGAGGAAGAGTCTAATGGCACGGAGGCTGCTCCTGCTCCCGTGGGAGCATCTGAAGGCACCAGAGGACCAACTATAGCCCAGTCTGATCAGCCTGTCTCTCATCAGTCTGAACCATCTTTATTGGCCATCATGCAGCAGGTGACTCAAATTATGGCCAATCTTCAAGCAGCTTCTTCCTCTGAGTCATCAAGACCACCAGCCTTCAAGACTCCCTCTATGAAGGCTCCAGAATGCTTTGATGGGACTCAGCCCTTCAAAGTCAGAAGCTTCATTCAATCTTGTCAACTCATCTTTCATAATGATCCGGAAAACTTCTCTCAAGATAGAAAGAAGGTTCTTTATGCCACTTCATTCTTAGGTGGCAGGGCTGCAAAATGGATTGAGCCTTATCTTTCCAATCTCAATAATCAAGACTCAAGTTACCTTCTCAATTCCTGGCCACTGTTTGAATCCCAATTGTTCACTTTATTTGGAGACCCAAACAAAGTTAGAAACGCTGAAGCAGAATTGGATGGCCTTAGGATGAAAGAAGGTGGGCATGTTGCTTTATATATTGCCGATTTCAGGAGTCTGGTTTCAAGAATCAGGGATTGGGGTGAAAGGGCTCTTATTCATCATTTCAGGAAGGGCTTGGCCTCCAGAATTCAGGATCAATTAGCCTCCCATCCTTCAAATATTGATTCTCTTCAAGACTTAATGGACGTCAGCCTGGAACTTGATACTAGGTACCATGAGAGGCAAAAGGAGAAGAATCATCATCAAGAGAAGAAGCCTGAAGCCTCAAAGTCTCACTCTTCTCATCATCAAGTTTCTTCAAGCTCAAGGCATAAGAAGAAATTTCATTCTCAAAAGCGGGACAAGCCCCATTCTTCCTTGTTGAATAAGGACTTCAAGTTGAAGGGTTCTGAGAAAGAGAGAAGAATCAAAGAGGGCTTGTGTACCTATTGTGGTGGGAAGCATAGTCTTGAGTCCTGTGTCAAAAGGCCTCAAAATAAGCTTACCCAACCGTCAGGCAGTTTTCCCAGCCAGGGAAAAGCCTGAGTGAGGATCATGTTGTGTTCAATGGTCTTCACAGTTTTCCTTCCAGAGCACAATTGTGTATTCTGAATACTTGTGTCAAAAATTCTCTTAAATGTTTTGTCTTTTCTTCTCTTTCTGATGTTTTTTACAGTATTCTCATTGATTCTGGTGCTACACACTCATTTATTGCAAAGCAGTTTGTTCACAAGTACTCATTGACTACATCAGAGCTTCCAGAGAAGATTCCTCTTATCATTTTGGACTCCTCTGAGTCCCCTTCCTTATTTGTGACTCACCATACTAAATATATGGTTGAGCTCCCTTCCTTCCCAAGCTTTGAATGGGACTTTTTAGTCATTGATACTCCCAAGGGAGAAGACCTCATATTGGGCTTTGACTTTCTCAATCATTTTAATCCTTCTATTGATTGGAGGCAAGGGCTGATCACCTTTAATCCTGATCATTTGGACTATTCTGATCCTTCTAATTCTGTCCGTAATGACTTTCCTTCTGCCAAATCTTGTGCAGCCCTGGTTGGTGATTCTAGAACACCATCATTTCCGTCTTCTGTCCATATTCCTTCCCTTAATTCCCCACAGTCATTACTATCTCCTAGAGCTGAAGTCTTCAAAGAGATTCAAGATGTTGGAGAAGATAATTCTGTATCTTCACTTCACCTCTTATTTGGGAATGTGGACCTTCCTCCTTCATCTTATCATGACTCCCTGGAGGAGTTGTGGGATGAAGAGGAAGAGCCAGAAGAAGTAGAAACCGTGATGAAGGTTGTTCCTTCTGTCTATCACCAGTACTTGGATGTATTCTCCAAGGTGAAAGCAGAGAAACTTCCTCCTCACTGCGCCTGTGATCATCATATCAAGCTGGAGGGGTCTCTACCTCCAGTTGGGGTGATCTACTCTTTATCCAAACAAGAGTCAGATACACTCAGGGCCTACATTTCAGAGAATGTAGAGAAAGGTTTCATCCGGCCAAGCTCCTCTTCTACAGGAGCACCTGTTCTTTTTGTCAAAAAGAAAGATGGTGTCCTCCGTTTGTGCGTTGATTACCGCAAACTCAATGCTGTTACTAGGAAGAACAAGTATCCTGTTCCTCCTATGAATCAGCTCCTCAATTTCTTTAATGGTTCTTCTATATTCTCCAAGATTGATTTGCGTGGTGCATATAACCTGCTCAGAATCAAGGAGGGTGATGAACATTTGACCTGTTTTAGAACTAAATATGGCAGTTATGAGTACTTGGTTATGCCGTTTGGGCTCACCAATGCTCCTGCTTCTTTTCAAAATCTTGTCAATGATATCTTCCAAGATTTGCTTGATGTTTATGTTGTGGTTTATTTAGACAATATTATGGTCTTCTCCAAGTCTGAGGAAGAGCATGTCACTCATGTGTCCACCGTTCTTTCCAGACTTAGGGCCAATAATCTTTTTGCTAAGGTGTCCAAATGCCTTTTTCATGTTTCTAGTGTTGAATAACTGGGTTATGTTGTTTCTGCTGAAGGCCTCAAGATGGACCAAGCAAAAGTCCAGCAAATTCTCAATTGGCCTCCTCCAAGAAACCTCAAGGCACTTTAATCCTTTCTCGGGTTTGCCAATTTTTACCGCTGTTTCATCAAGAATTATTCAAAGAAGATCAGTTCACTCACCAGCTTCCTCAAGAAAGATTCCTGTTTCCCCCTCAATGAGGAAGCTCTTCGTCAGTTTCATCAACTCAAAGAGGCTTTCACCACCGCTCCAATCCTTCTCTACCCACCATTGTAGAGACCGATGCATCTGATTATGCCTTGGGTGCTGTACTGAGTCCGGTTTCTGACTCAGGAAAACATCCCATTGCATTCGACAGCCGCAAGCTTATTCCAGCAGAGCTCAACTATGAGATTCATGACAAGGAACTCCTTGGCATTGTCTGGGCTCTCAAGCGCTGGAGGGCTTTTCTTCTTTCTCTGTCTTCCCCTTTTGAAGTTCTCACCGATCATTCTTCTCTTCAGTACTTTATGTCATCCAAGATCCTTACTCGCCGTCAAGCCCGTTGGGCTTAATTCCTTTCTGAATTTCATTTCTCAATCACCTACCGCCCTGGCCGCCTGGCTACTCTTCCAGATGCTTTATCACGTCGGGACGACGTTTATCCGGAGAGGGGGGAGGATTTCATCAGCAAGAATCCAATGAATTTTCAGCAACTCATTAAGCAAGATGAAGTTCAACTCTCAAAGTTCTTTGCAGTCAAGGTGGAGTCATTTTCAAATCTGGTTGACTCAATTCAGAAGGCAGTATGGAAAGATCCTCAGTACAGAAGTATCCTTGAAGATTTGGGTAAAGGTAAATCTGTCCAAGATTATTCTCTTGATTCCTCCTCCCAGCTTCTTCTCTTCAAAGATCGGGTGGTAGTCCCAAATGACTCCACAATTCAACTCAGCATTCTTCAAAAGCGTCACTATTCTCCTCTAGCTGGACCCGCTGGCCAAGAGAAGACTCTCAAACTTGTCAAGCGGGATTTCCACTGGTCCGGCATGACTCAATTCATCAAGGATTATGTTTCATCCTGTCAACAGTGTTCAAGAAACAAGAATATTCATCATAAGAAGTTTGGATTCCTCAAGCCTCTTCCAATTCCAAATGGTCCTTGGATTTGTCTCTCAATGGATTTCATCACTCAGCTGCCACTGTCCAATTCCTTTAACTCAATCCTTGTCATAGTGGACAGATTCTCAAAAATGGCGGTTTTTATTCCAACAATGTCTTCAATCACTTCACTGGATTTGGCCCATTTATTCATCAAGAATATTTTCTCAAAGCATGGCCTTTCATCAAGCATTGTCAGTGATAGAGGTTCACTCTTCGTTTCTTCCTTCTGGACCAATCTTTGTAACCAGCTCAAGATTTCAAGAGACTTGTCAACTGCTTATCATCCAGAAACTGATGGACAGACAGAGAGGGTAAATCAGATACTAGAACAGTATCTTTGGATGTATGTCAGTTATCATCAAGATGATTGGAACACCTGGCTCCCTCTGGCTGAATTTGCCTACAATAATTCTGATCACTCTTCAACCAAGCAATCACCGTTTTTCACTGTTTATGGAAGAGATCCACAATTTGATTCAGTTCACATCACTCAAGATACTCCTGATGGAAAGTTATCAACAAAAATCCAATCAGTACAGCAATATGTCAAGAGAGAACTTGAAATTGCCATAAACCGGTTTAAGAGGTATGCAGATAAAGGTAGAGCAAGTCCACCTGTTTTCAATCCTGGTGACATGGTATGGCTTTCTTCCAAGAACATCAAATTAACCAGACCCACCAAAAAACTATCCGAAAGATGGTTGGGTCCTTTTCCAATCTTGAAGAAAGTCAGTTCTCATGCTTACCACCTCAAGCTTCCATCTCAATGGAAATCCATCCACCCAGTCTTTCGCATCTCACTTTTTGAACCAGTCAAGACATCAACAATCCCAAATTGGCATCAAGAGCCTCCTCCTCCAATCATCATTGAAGAAGAAGAGGAATGGGAAGTCTCTCAAATACTGGACTCAAAGCTCAAGAGAAGAAAATTATGGTATCTGGTGGAATGGAAAGGTTTCAGTCAAGACCCAGAAAGATCCACTTGGGAACCAGCCGAAAACCTCAAGAATTGTCCTGAACTTGTCAAAGATTTCCATTCTTTATATCCTGACAAACCGGGTCCCAATTCTTCAAAAGCTTGATTCATTTATGGTGCTTGGTGGGGAGAGGAATTACCAAAAGTAAGTCCCACTCCTGGTATGCACCTTTCGGGGTATTCTACCCTTATCTGTTGTAAGCATCACCTTGGCCACTCTGTGAGCACTTTGCAATTTTGGACACAGATCTTGGCCTGGCTTTTCAACATTCAATTCCAAAATTATGGCCATTTTCACTTGGACAAATGGACCATTCACCTTTTTACTTCTTTTCCAAGTTTCCCAATTAAATTCAATTATTAACAAGTTTGTTTTTCTTCTATGGCACTGGCAGGATTGGCAACTAACAAAAGTAAGTTCCTCTCCCGGTGTGCACTTCCCTGAGGGGTCTACAATCTGTCCAAAACATCACCTTGGCCACTTTGTGAGCACCTGGCATCAAATCTCTTTTCCAGGTACCCTGGCCATTCTCAATTCAATTCTCAAAATCCGTGATGAAGATTGGACTCTCCCTCAAAATTTTTCTTTTTATTTCTTTTTCTGTTTTGTTTCATTTCTTTTATTTTTTTCTTTCTTTATCATTTCAATTTTCTTTTATTATAATCTTTATGCCAAAATTCTACGTCAATTCAATCCTTCAACATTTTCAAAGCCAAATGTCAAGAGAAGACTACGTCAACCTCAATTCATATGCCAACACTATTATCAGTTCAAAATTCCTCTTTTCAAAGATCAAATACCTCTGGAATTCCTCCGTCCAATCCGTCTTAATAGCCTCAACAGGCTTCTACCTTATCTTGGTGCTCAGAAGCTCACCATTCAAGGTAGGGGGGTACTGTCACAACCACGAGTTTTGGCCCTCCTCCTTGATGGCTGCGGCAATCCAACCTGGAGCCAAGATGGGACCAATTGGTCACTTCATGTCCTTTATGGCCAATTGGCCCCCTTGGGTGTTTTATGGGTTTTACGCCATAGCCCCTCTCAACCATCATTTATGGCCTCAGGCCATATCCTGCCATCATTGGCCTTCTTGGCCAATTTCCACCTCACCAACCCCCAGGCCTTCATCTTTTATTTTGGGCCTGGGGGGGTCATTTTATCTTCCAGGGGGTTCTGGACCCCCTAGCCATCATCATTGGCCCCTGGCCAACCCCTTTCATTATGGGGGTTTTGGCCTAAATGGCCCTTTTGGGCCATTTAGGCCCCCTACGGCTTCTATGGTCCGTAGGCCAATTAGGCCCCTTTTGGCCTAATCCAATGAGGCCAAAAGGGGCCAAAGGGGCCAGTCACCTAGGTCCCAAACCACAATCGGGCCCACCTGAGCCAATTTTGGCCATGATTCCCTTGGACCCAAAAATGACCAAATCCCTCTTGGACACCTTTTTGGCCATAAATCCCGTAGGACCCAATTTTGGCCATGGACCACCATGGATCAATATTTCCACCATGGCCTCTGGAAACCACCAGAGGCAACCAGATCAGCTCAGCAAGCTTTCCCCTCAACTTAAGGGGAATTCTTTCCTTTCCTTCATGCACTCCGTAGTCAAAGTTGCAGGTGTGGGGCATATATGGTATTATATACCATTATGCACCATTTTTACTCAGCAATCCAATGGTGACGCTTTCAGGACCCAATTCCACCTTTCCATCTCAAGGTCCATAATTCCAACGCCCATTTCGAAGGAGGACTTTTCAGCTCATCAGTCTGGCAATCCATGGTGGCAATTCAGAAGACCATCCAAGGATCCCAACCACCTGTATCTGCAGGAGTTGGGTTGGTACAATTCATTCAGGATTATTCTAAGGTCAATTCTCAAAAGGTATGACATCATTTAAATCAGTTGTCAAGACATCAAGTATTCAATACTCCTTGGACAACCCAATTCATCTGTACAAGCCTTATTCAATCAACCTGTATGGCCTTGGCCCAATTGGGCCATTTCTTATTCCACTGTGTGAATTCAATCACACAGTTCAAATTTCAAGATGGCCAGAACTGTATTTCCCGATTCGGACAATACAGTCATTGATCCACCTTCCAGGATCAATCTTTCAGCTTTTCACATATACTGGCCACCTTTCATCACCTGGGGACTTTTTCCCCAGTTAATTAATATATTGGATTTATTTTTATCCTTATTTTTCTTTTACCTTATTAAAGTTAATACTGATAATCTTAAGTCAGTCATTAGCACCCTTTTCTCTTTTCTTTCTTTGCCTGTCAGTGGATATTGGTGGTCATATCCTTTACTAATTCCATTGTTCTTTCTGGCAGGTTGAAACAGTGAATTGAGGATTCACTTGGTTGGCTTCTTGGCCTTGGCTTTCTTTTATCTTTGGCCTTCGGCTTCCTTCTTATTATTCTTTGTTCTTCGGCATACTTGTCCTTTCTTTTATTCCTGCTTAAGAAATATATTCCATAATATTTCTTATCATCTTTTGGGGCCCTCCAAGTGAGTTCTTGATTCCTGAGTGCCAGGCCACTCTTGTATTTCCACAAGAGCCCCTGTGACACCTGGATCATCAAGAGGCTTCCATAGCAAGCAAGGGAAATCCTGATTGGGGATCATGATGTGTTCAGTGGTTCTGATTTATTTCCTTGAAGAGCACAATTGTGCACTCCCAATACTAGTTTCAACAAATCTTTGAAATTTCTTATTTTTCTTCTGTCTCTGGTATTTTTTATAGTATTCTCATTGATTCTGGGACTACAAATTCTTTTATTGAAAAGAGGTTTGCTCTCAAGTACTGATTTTTGAAAAGATTCCTCTTTGCATTCTGAATTAAAATGAATCCCCTGCCTTGTTCATCACTCATTGTACCAAGTGGGTAGTTGACTTTCCTCCCTTCCCAACCTTTTAATGGGACTTTTCTATTATAGATTAACCCAAGGGAGAGGACCTAATATTGGTCTATGATTTCCTCTACCATTTTAATCACATTATTGATTGTTAAAACCTATTAATCACCTATGATTCTAGTGGTGTTGATTCTCCTACTAGTAATGACTTTGCCACTGCTGTCAACAGTTTTGCTCTGGTTTATGAGTTGAAGACACCTTCCCTACCTTCTTCTGTCCATATTCCTTCCATCATGCCCTCTCAGGCATTACTTCTATAAAGAGAGGAAGTATTTAAAGAGATAAAAGATGTTGGAGAAGATGTTGCTATATCTTCCCTTCATCCCTTTCAAGGGGATATGGACCTTCCTCCTTTATCTTTTCATGCCTCCCTAGAGGAGCAGTGGGATGGGAAGGAAGAGCCAGAATAAATTGAGACTGTGTTGAAGGTAGTCCCTCCTGCTTATCACTAATATTTGGATGTATTCTCCAAGGTGAAAGCAGGGAACTTCCTCCAAACCCCACTGTGATTATCATATTGAACTGGAGGGTGTTCTACCTCCAGTTGGTGTTATCTACTCATTACCAAATCAAGATTAAGACACACTATGAGCCTACATTTCAGAGAATGTAGAGAAAGGTTTCATCTGGCCAAAATACTCTTCAAGAAGAGAAACTGTCCTTTTTGTTAAGAAAAAGGATGGTGGTGTTTGGTCACAACAATGTGTAATAACCCCCCGCTCCCAATGGGTGTTTACAGAAAATCTAGCCTGACCCCAATCTATGGCAAATTGGCCATGTAATCAGGTTTATGGCCAATTGGATCCCTTTTTGTGATTTATAGACTTTGGGCCATATTCATTTCTTCTGGCCACTCATGGCCTGTAAGGTGTGGATATGAAATTTTGATTAAAAATCAAGTACTTTTCCTGTCCTCTAAATTTGTATAAGGTACAAAATGATTAAAAACAGTATGAAATATAATTTTTAAGAGAAAAACAAGCCAATTTCTTTGTTTTCAACTTTATAAGTATAAAACAACATTATTATAAGGATTTATTGTTTTACCAACAATAAAAATGTATCCAAAAATACTCTACAAGAGATAGTTAAGGCTACAAACAAATTTATTCATAAGCAATTACAATTTGAATTAATAGAGAAAAGAACTAAAAGCAATTAATTTAAGAAAGAGGTATTTAAAAGGAAATTTCAAGACAAAAAATGCCAAAAAGTGACCAGAGTGAATTTGGAAACAAAGTGACAAAGTTGACACTGATGAAGGATGCTTTAATTCACTTATGGGGTGGTTCAAGGGGTAAAAATGATTATAAGAGTTACAAACAATGATTATAACAATTTTTCACATGGTTAAAAGGTTAAAAATGATTTTAAATAGGGTGGTTGGAACCTTTTATTGATTGGTTTAACAGTTTTTAAACTATTTATAAAAGGGAAAGATTCTAACATGAAGATCAAAGTGGGTGTAAAGTGTGGATATGAAACTTTGATAAAATATCAAGTACTTTTCCTGTCCTCAAAATTTACATAAGGTTGAATTATTTAAAAATAGTAAGAAATAGTAATCTTAAAGAGAAAACACACCAATTTTATTGCTTTTGACTTTATAAGTATAAAACAATAATATAATGAAAATTTATTGTTTTACTCACAATAAAGATTTATCCAAAAATACTCTACAAGAGATATATAAGGCTAGAAAAGAAATTTCTTCACGATAAATTTTACTTGGAATTGATTGAGAAAAGGACTGAAAGCAATTAATTAAAGAACAGATTCTTAAAAAAGATATTCAAAGAGAAGACACACCCAAAAGTGACCAGAGTGAATTTGGAAACAAAGTGACAAAGTTAACAGTGATGAAAGATGCTTTATTCACTTTTGGGGTGGTTCAGGGGTAAAAATGATTATAAGAGTTACAAAAAATGGGTATAATGATTTTTTCCCGTGGTTAAAAGGTTTAAAATGATCAAAAAAGGGTGGTTGGAATGTTGTATTGATTGGTTTAACAGTGTTTAAACTAATTATAAAAGGAGAAGATTCTAACATGAAGAGAAAAGTGGGGCAAAGAAGACATTCTTTTATAGCCATCAATTTTCTTACTTTAAAAGTAAAATTTACTCTTTTCAGTTGTTAAAAACATTATGACATTTAAAAAGCCAATTATGGCATCATTAAACCCTGCTTTAGACCAAAAAAGGGCTGGTTTAAGCCATTTTTTGCTATTTTTAGCCATTTTAGACCCTTAAATCAGCCATTACTATAGCAATACCTGGTCTAGAGCCTTCAAAACACGTCAGAATGTGTGTAAGAGGCGTAGAAACCATTTAAAATTGTTTTTAATAACATTTTGTTAACTTAAGGGTAGTTTTACGCTCTTGGAAGCATGTCACAGACGGTGGAACTGTGACCTATAATACCAGAAAAAGATCAAGGGAATTCAACCTTGATCTTGTAGCCTTTTCTGCTCAGTTGTGATGATTGCGCAATCAAGCAACCTAGGGTCTAGTCATGGTGGTGGTGGGGGACCACCTGTTCGGACATGACCCTGAGTGGAGAGCTTGAGTGCTTGTTGATGGTTTCTGGCATCAATGTGACAGAAGATCAAGGTTTACTGTCATGGGTGGATTTCAAAATTGTGAGGGAGACACATTGCGAGATTTGGGGGCTTCAAACCTGTTGGCAGAAAGGGCTTGGGAGTGATGACCCAACAACCCTTATGGCTCCTTATACCGGCCTGTTGTGTAGCTGATGCCCCTGATTGAGGACAGGGTTGCCCATCTGTGTTAGTGCACTTTGGGACGCAGTGCTTCCCACCCCAGGGGTACTGTCACAGACGGTGGAACTGTGACCTATAATACCAGAAAAAGATCAAGGGAATTCAACCTTGATCTTGTAGCCTTTTCTGCTCAGTTGTGATGATTGCGCAATCAAGCAACCTAGGGTCTAGTCATGGTGGCGGTGGGGGACCACCTGTTCGGACATGACCCTGAGTGGAGAGCTCGAGTGCTTGTTGATGGTTTCTGGCATCAATGTGACACCAGGCTTGTTTGGAGGTCTATTGAAGCATTTTTCAATTGGGTGTTTTCCACCACAATAAGTACATAAGCCTTCTTCAATCCTCCTCTCCTTTTCAGGACAGATTAATTTACTGTCCTTATTGAAGAGAGCAGCATGAGGTTTGTCCTTTGAAGCTTGAGATTTCTTGCCATTCTTATTCCTCTTATGGTGAGGCTTTTTTGAAGATGAGCCTTAAGGAGGCCTCAAGGGACTTAATCTAGTGACCGGAGGCTTCTTTTATTGATTTAAACCCTTTTACTCCTCCTCTCATGGTATATAATTCCAAGATGATATCTATGAGCTCTTGAAGAGTATCAAACGTTCCAGGGTCAGAAGCCAACTGATCCAATAATCTTGATGCCAATCCTCTTCTGTAAAAATGAATATATGCCCTTTCCCCCCAACCTCCTATTATTGAAATTCAACTTCTGAAATCAGAAATGTACAAGAAAACATGCCCACTTTCCTTCATCCTAAAATTGTCCAACTCTTGTTCAGCTTTCCTGACTGAGGGGATAGGAAGGATCTTCATTGGAATTTATGAAAGATAGGGCTCAATCCATTTTCCAGCTCTACCAGTGAGAAAAGAAATAGAGTAAAGAGCTTCCTTCCTGTCAAAGAAGACATTTTCTAGATCATTATAAAATATTAATTGGCAGGATTGGATAAATCTTCTCAATCTATGGGCTTGAGTACCATCAAAAGAATTAGGTGCCTTCATTTATGGAGTCTGGAATTAAGGGGGTTTGTAATTGTCCCTGGGAGCAACTTCTTGAGTTAGTTGCCCCAGAATTGAGTCATTTGCTCCATCATTTTGAGGAAATTTGGTTCAGCTTGAGAGACAAGAGGTTGATTATAATGGTCTAGATTTGCAGCTTCAGAAGCCTCAGGAACATCTACCAAGGCGGCTGCCACTTCAGTTTGCTCAGACACCTCCCCCTCTTCATCTTCAGCTCCACCCAATATACTTCTAGGCCCTTGAGAGATGCTTGGATAACCACCCAACAAGCCAGAGAATGATCTTGATATTCTTGATTTCACAAATACTCTTCTGGAGGGTGCTGCTCCTTCCATTGGTGGTGATCTGTCCAAATTTGCACTCAGATTATGAACTGATGGTGTGCGGTCAAGAGGAGCCCTTGCTGTAGGAGTGAGAACAGCTTGATGTCTTTGGGATCTTGTATTCTTGGCTGAGGGGCTTTTCTGAACTGGCATTATGGGATAATAAGAAAAATAACTGGATGGTACTTGAAAATAGGGAATCAAAGCTTGGCCAAACAATATGAATAAAATTCTTGATGAATCTTGAGGAATAAATCAAAGTCTTGAGGTGAAATCAAATTAAATCAATCAATCAATTCATTCAATATCAAAAATCAATTCAAATACACCATCAAGAAGATCTTGAATTATTCAATAATCAATAATCAATCAATGTATTCAATATAAAATCAATGTCTCGAGGAATCAATCAGTAAGTCAATATCTTCAGGAATTAGTAAAATATCTTGATGAATCAAATCAATCAATAATCAAAGTCATTTCTTGAGGATAATTCAGTTATCTTGAGGAATTCAAATCCAGTCAGTCAACACAATCCAAACAGAATCAGGAATCACTGAATCAATAACCAAAATGAATTCCAATCAATTAACCAATCAATAAAATCCTGCTAAGACCTGAAGCAGCAAACAAAGAATTTTTGGATTTGATATAAATTTAGAATGAAATTTAGATTGTCAGAAATGATTAGGAAATGAGAAGAATAAATTTTCATTTGAATAAAATGAATGAGATGAAAATTGATGAGAGAGAAATAATAATAATGAAGAATCATAGAATAATGAAAGAGTCATAACTGAAGAATGTGAGAAATGAATATGAATGAATGAAAAGAAAGAAGCAAATATGAGTTAATTAATTTAATATCACAGGGGCTCTTCTAAGTGAAGAGGGCCTGGCACTCAGTAAACTGGGACTTACTTATGGAGGGCTCAAGATATGGTAAAATGGGAATGCACTCAACAGTTTAATAGAATGAAATTAGTAATGAAAGGATTATAAGAAAGCAGCAACAAAATAATAAGAGTAATAAGTTAAAAGAGCCAACCACAAACAGCTCCAAGTCCACTTTTTCAACCTGTAATAAGTAAAGAGAGTGGTTAATAAGGATATGGCCACCACATCTCAAACTGTCCAGGCAAAGAAGAAAATTCAAAGACTAACTTGTTACCAATTACATATAATACCTAAAATAAGAGTAAGAATATTTATAAAATAATAAATCAACTACATTAATCAATGGGGGAAAAGTCCCCAGGGGAGAGAAAGAAGGGCTGGTATATGTGTAACGTGTGGATATGAAGCTTTGATTAAAAATCAAGTACTTTTCCCATCCTCAAAATTTGTATAAGGTAAAAAATCAATTAAAAATAGAAAGAAATATTATTATTAAGAGAAAACACTCCAATTTTCTTTTTTATAGATTTATTGGTATAAAACAACAATATTATAAATATTTATTGTTTTACCAACAATAAAAGTCTATCCAAAAATACTCTACAAGAGATATTTAAGCCTACAAAAGAAATGTCTTCAAGAGCAATTTCAATTGGAATTAATTGAGCAATGAACTGCAGGCAATTAATTGGAGAAAAAGGTCTTTATAAAGAATATTCAAGATAAAACACACCCAAAAGTGCCCAGAGTGAATTTGGAAACAAAGTGACAAAGTTGACAGTGATGAAAGATGCTTTAATTCACTTTTGGGGTAGTTCAGGGGTAAAAATGATTATAAGAGTTACTAACAATTATTATGATGATTCTTCACGTGGTTAGAAGGTTTAAAATTATTTAAAAATAGGTGGTTGGAATCTTTTATTGATTGGTTTAACAGTGTTCAAACTAATTATAAAAGGAAAAGATTCTAACATGAAGAGAAAAGTGGGGCAAAGAAGACATTCTTTTATAGCCATCAATTTTCTTACTCAAAAAGTAAAATTTACTCTTGTCAGGCGTGAAAAACAGTCTGACAACAGAAAATCCAATTATGGCATCATTGAACCCTGGTTCAGACTGAAAAAGGGCTGGTTTAAGCCATTTTTAGCCATTTTAGACCCTTAAATCAGCCATTACTATAGCAATACCTGGTCTAGAGCCTTCAAAACACGTCAGAATGTGTGTAAGAGGCGTTGAAATCAGTTAAAACTGTTTTTACTAACATTGTTTTAGCTTAAGGGTAGTTTTACCCCCTTGGCAACAGTTAAAACTACCCGGGTTGGTATCAAAACCTCATCATCAATTGAGTCACAGACCCTGTGACTCAATTTCAGGCCAAACGTGATGTACTTTTGCATGAATTTTGACATCTCACACCTGTCAGCAAGGATTTTGGGGGTCTGGCTCCCCCTTACAGCTAGAGTTCCTTTCCCCCCCAATTTTAATCTTTCCAATTCATTTGTTCCTTTAATTCCTCATCATATATTATACTTGTAATTTACATATGTAATTCAATTGAATTGTACAGTACAATACTGTAATAATTTATGCCTCATATATAAATCAAAGTTCACTTATGTAATACATGTGCACATTTTGACATTTCAATTGAATTCAATTGAAAATACTTCAATTGCTCATAGCTTCTAAATTAAACAAACACCTCAATTTTAACACAATAATTGATGGTTAACACCACATGTGGTGTGAATTAAATTAAATTTTTGAGGATTTACAATATTTGTATTAAAAATACTGAAAACTTCATTTAAGCTTATTTAGAGTTGAGTTACAAAAATTTCACTCAGAGGTGAGCCCACCTAATTTTTCATAAGGAATCAAATGGTGAAATAAATTTGATATTTTTATTTATTGGATAAAAGGTTATAGTATATTTTATATAAATTTTTACCAAAAATATTTCAATTTCATAATTTTTATTAAAAATTCATTTTTACTTAATTTTTACAAGTAAAAATGAATTTTCATAATTTTAAATTTTATTGTAATTTTATTTTTAAACTATAATTAAATTTTGATTTTTAAATATGAATTTGTATTTGTATTTTTATTTTCATATATAAATAAATTTATTTTATTTATATTTGTATTTTAATTTATCATTTGTGGTCTTTTGGGTATATAAAAATACCTCTAAGGCTCACAATATGTGAGAATCAACAGCCCTGATCCAGACAGAGAGTTTTCATGAGAGGAACTGATGATTGAATTGAATCTGGGCAATACAGGTCCTGTAAATCTTGTACAGGATCTGTACAAGACATGTTGTGGTATTGAGTGATCATACAGTTTCAGGATGGTGTATCCAAACTTTATTGGGTAATTCCAACCTGTACAGAAGTTGAAACGATGCATGAATGTTTGAGCAACAAATATTACTGAAGCTGATTACTGATACACACAGTGGATTGCTAATTTGAGGTGCTTGAATGGATGTAAGAGTGAATACACTTACCCCTAACTAGTGGTTGTTACACAAAGCCTCTGAAGAAACCAACAAAAGATTAAATCAAGTATCTGATGAGATATACCATTGCAACAGGTATAGGGAATGTCTGGATCAAGACATGAAAAGTTGCTTAATGTTGGCCAAATCATGAAGCCTCAACCACAAGGCCATTCTTGGGATAATCCATACCAAGAAGACATCAAACCAGATGTCTTGTTGGATAATAAGTCAAGATCCCCATCCAAATACCTAGATGGAGATAATATGACTTATTCAGAGAAGGAAGAATTGAAACAGCTTCCTGAGGGCTCAAGCTGGGCCACATTCTCTGGCATAGATTACTGGATTACTGCCAGATTAAACACAGCATTCAAAGAACATGCTAGTATCTGGTACACAGAAATGAAAGAAATACATGACAGAAGGAACTGGCCATGATGGAAGAGTCAAATAAACCAAGAGTAAAGTAATCATACTTTGATATGGCAAAAGGGCATGTAATTTGAAAATGAAAAGTACTTTGTGGACAAAGATCCGTATGAGTGTTGTCTCATAAAGTCTAAAAGACTCACAGCCATAGATCCTCAAATGAACATTCAGATGAGGAATTGAAAACTCCTGACACAAATTCCAGGAGAACTGGAACATGCAATAAAATGCAGGTGCAACCAAAGTTGCAAATTGGATGATATTTCAAATACCTTACAAGATATAAGGAAAAGAACAAATATAGGGAAATATTTCCAAGACAAAAGTAGTAGTTTCAAAGAAAAACATCTTTTCATAATTGTGGGTCAACAGACCACTATGCTAACAACTGCCCAAATGCAAAGAAAAAAGTCTGTGCTATTGAACAAGTCCCAGAAGAAAAATCTCCAACAGAGGATTATGAATCAAAATTTATGGTTAATTTAATCAGATAACACTCTGATGATGACCAAGACCGAAGAGCAGAATTTCTAGTGGAGTACCAAGAGGAAACGCAACTATAAATCCAGGATATACAGTTGGAAGAAGGAATGCCACAAGATACTGCAAATAAAAACTGGTGTAAACACAAACAAGATGCACAGACCTTCCTAGTAACACCAACTAGAGGAATGGAATATCCATATGGGACAGCCACAAAGATGACTGTTTTTATTGACAATGCTCAACACCCATTTATCATTAATTGTGGTGCACAATTCTCAATAGTGGTCAGAGAATACCTGGAAAGCCATTTCCCAAATTGGGAGAAGCACCTCTTGCCAACCAAGACAACGAGCTTTAAAAGTGCACCAGGCAAAATGACATACATTGGGACCATTATCAAAGAGGTAATCATAACCCATAGGAAAGGTAACATCAGACTCAATCCAGAGTTTGTAGTGCTTGAATATGCACATATCCAAGGGTTTTTTTTGGAAACAAATTACCAAAGTATGTATGGCATTGACATTTACAATATTAAAAAACAAGAACATTGCCATAGATACAAACAAGGAAAATAAATTTTCACTTTATAAATACCAGATGTGTAACCAAGAGCCTTTAGAGGAATTCCTCAATGAATTCAAAGAAGGGAAGTTCAGCTCTAACCTCACTAGTCAACATAAGCTCAATTGACAGAAAATTCTGAGGAATAACTGACCAGTTTCGTTCATTTGTGCAGAACCCTTGGGAAAAATCAGAGGCCATGATATTGTCAGCCTGTGAATCAAAACCAGAGCACAAGCATGACAGCCAAAATACCATAAACCAATGGTATAGCCAAGATACCACCAAAACATGGAGCTGAGCCAAATTAGCTCAAAAGGTATCAAAAGATAGAGGAAACCCACCTCTTTCTGAAAAGTTAAGTCCCATCACCATAGGACAAGAAATAACAAAGTTATTCCTGCTCAAAGTTATTGCTGAGCATAAACCTTAATTTTCACCTCTCATCTAAAATCTAGAAGGAGAGGCTTAACCCCATCAAATGGGTATTCAAAATGAAGCTTTACGCCAGGGCTATCCAATGGTACCAGCCAAACTGAGCTAGCACCAATATTACTGGAGTTATGGCCAAATTCAGGCCAAATAAGGGTGAACAAAACATTCACCTCTCATCTAACTTCTCCAGTTTTAGTGTGGGATACCTGAAGTAGGGTATCTTTGGAAAGAGCACAATCAGGGCTATCAGATGGTGCCACCCACTTCTTTATATCTCAACTATAACAGAAGTTATGAGGCAAACAAGCTCAATACAGCTTTTTTCCCAAACCACGCCTATGTACAAAAACCTTGCACATGGGATAACTTTGCCATATTTAATGATAACCATACCAAATTGGGTACCATTGTGTAGAGCTCATACAGGGCTATCTAATGAACTAACCTTGAGCATGATATCTCATAAACTGACAGAGTTATGGCTGGTTTAAGGTCAAAATCCCACCTGCTGTCATATACAGCCTCACCATGGGATAATATCCTATAATCATGAATATGAGGTGTCAAATAGACGAAGAAGCATGTTTTTACTTCAATACCTCATATGTCAGTCAATACTGGGGTCCCATACAGTTTCTGTACAGCATTCTATGCGTCATACACGTCAGAATCAGGCTGTGAGGTCCCCAGATGAAAATTTTCACCCTGTATTGGTAAAAACCACCCAGATGTGGTTTCAAAACCACATCTGAGCCCAATACAAGTTATACTGGCTGTTTGCAAACCACAAGCCAGTACTAGAAAGTGAAAAAATCTTCACTTCCTCTACGTGGAAAGGCCTAGCACCCTTTCCACCCCATTTCAGGATAAAAAGGAGGCTTTTCACAGCCAGAATTGTTTCCTCATCCTGCTCTTGAATACCCTATGTAGTAAACTGTCCAAAACAGTTTTACTCTTGGGTAATAAACAGGTATAATTATATATTTTAATTATTGTAACTCTTATTATAGTAACCCAACTGGTAAGATTGCACCCTGGGTTCTCAGTAGCGCTCACCACCACTATAATCCAATAGTAGAACCCCTTAAATATCTTATAAAACATCTTAAACTTCCAAAACCCTTATTTTAAATCAATTTTTTCTACGTGTCACAGTCATAATTCTAGTTGTAAATACTTTTATTACCACTTCAATATAGACTCAACCTGACATTTTGGGGGCCTGGCTGTGTTTTTAACTTATTTTGGACCTTACAAGTAAGTTTCTGTCTTCTTTATCATTTATTGACACCTGTTTTACTTTTTTTAGGCGTCATTTTCTCTTTAAAAATATATTTTATATATTTTTCTTTGAATTTTTGATATACTCACATATTATAGAGTATCTGTCAAGTGGCTTATAACCACAAGACTAGTATTTTTGGTGTGTTTTGTATATAAAAACACTTTGAGCCACTAATACAGCCTTAAATCTCAAGTGAATTAAGACAACTCATACTTATAAACCAACAGTTGAGGCGTGTTTGGGCACATTGTTAACTCAATTACCCTGTAATACACCATTCTTTTGACAGATTATACTTGCTAATTACAAGTATTCTGTGAGATATTGGCATACAAACAGTATACCATATATCAGTAAGCTGTATTTTTGACATGGAATTGTTAATTCAATTACATTGTCATCATACAAGGGCATCTGTAGTAAAATACAAGCCCAGAGGCCATTCTTAGACGTGCAAAACCAGCCTTTTAAGAATTCTTAACTGACATAAGCCCTCTTTTTTTTCCTGCTCTGATTCAGTGGAAGAAAACTTCATACCACTTGAAACCCAGTCACAGGCCAACATACCAGTGACACCCTCAGAACCAGAGGGCAGAAAGGGAAAAGGAAAAAGACTTAGTGAAGGCCTCATTACAGCCAAGAATGGACACCAATAGCCACTCAGAGAAGTAGAAAACCACAAAACTCTGCTTCTATACAAGGTAAACCAACCTTAACCACTTGTACAGGAAAGATTACAATTATTAACCCAGTTGTAACTTCCAAAGGCAAACTGCCCAAGTCAGCAGACAATAAATTTGTACAAGGCACAGTCAAAGGTAAATACCCTAAGAAAATAAAGTTTTTGACTGCTTGCAGACACTGATATGTCCCCTGCATACCTCAGAGATCTTGGCTTCCAAAGGAACCAGCCAGAGGACAGAGAAGGATTGTCCAGAACCAGAAGACCTGGAAGAGGACACCTTGGACACAGTGGTGGATGGCAAAACAATGAGGGAGATAATATCAACCTTGCCATTCACACTCTAATTCAACAGAAACCTCAAACCAGAGGACTGGAAGGATATGGATCAATTTCTTCAGATCCACCAACTCCTCAAAGACTTATTTCAATGGAGCATGGACAACAAGAGGTTCAACCTAGCAACTCACTGGGCAGAACTTGGATCAAGTTTCCAGAAGATCTGTCTCAGAGAGATAGACTTCAAAGACCTTATGGAAATCACCAAAGGTTGGAATCCTACCAGGCAACACAGACTCCTGGAGGCAAGGACACAGAGGATAAGGGAGAATCAAGCCACTATCCAAGCTATAGAGGAACAGTTAACCCAGACAGGGCCTACTCAGATTCCTTCAGGTTCACAAGGAGCAGGCCAAATCAGCTCTTCAGTGGCTTCACACCATTCAGAAACCAGCAGATCAGTGGCCAAGAGTCACCATTCTTCACAATTCCAGGAGGTTTCCAGGAGAAGACAAGGGAACAAGGGCAAGAACAAAACCTCCTTCAACCAGAGGAGGAAAGAGTCAGATCCCATGATCCAGAAGCTGTTAGATTTGGTAAAAGAAGTACACAAGAACCAGAAGTAGTTGTAAACCACTCTAGAATCAGTAGTCCTAGTAATAGAAACATTACCCCCACTCAGACTGAAAATAACATTGTCACATCTGAGAGTAACATCAACAGTGATACACTGTGGTTACAAATGTCCCAATATGCTGAACAATCTGCAAAGAAGTTTGAAGAAATTAAAGCTGGCCAAGAGAGGATGAGACAAACTCAAGCCTCCTTGGAACAAATAGTTAAAAATCTTCAAGAAGGATATGCTCAACTGAGCAAAGGCTCTGAAGAAACCAACAAAAGACTGAATATAGTCTTTGAAGAACAACACCACAGCACAAGGGACAGGGAGTGTCTGGATCAAGACATTAACAAATTGTTTAATACCTATCATAGCTTGAAGCCCCAACCACAAGGCCAAGCTATGGAGAATCCATATCAACCAGATGGCATGTTGTTGAATAAGGCAAGATCTCCATCACAATACCAGGATGGAGATGGCATGTCTTATTCAGAGAAGGAAGCCTTGAAACAGCTTCCTGAGGCCTCAAACTGGCCCAAATTCTCTGGATCAGGAGAATATGATCATACGGAACTCATAGATTATATTGATGGCCTCTTCATTGATGTACCAAGCATACCAGACTACTGGATTACTGCTAGATTGAATACTGCATTTAAAGGTCATGCAAGTATATGGTACACAGAAATGAAAGAAATCCATGGCAGAAGGAACTGGCCATGGTGGAAGAGTCAAACCATCCAAAAGTACAGTAATGGAACTTGGATATGGAAAAAGACCATGTCATTTGAGAATGACAAATACTCTGTGGACAAAGATCCATATGAGTGGTGTCAGGGTGAGTCTATGTAGTAGCTTAAAAATAGTAAATACAAGCTAGCAATATGACTGTGACACACAAAAAATAATTTTTATAATGATAAACAGGTTCTACTGTAATATGATAACAGTGGTGATGAATCTATTGAGAACCTGGGTTGCAATGATTTAATATCAATTGACCGTGAAAATCACTACAATAATTAATTATTTTAATTATATCAATATAATCCTAAGAGTACTACTGCTATAAGACAGTTTTACTATGTAAGGATGTTAATTCATGATAAGATGAGTCTTTTCCAGTTAGGAAAGACCTGCTTTTATCTCCTCTGAGGACTGTGAAAGACTGGTAGGCTCTTCACATGTCTACAGAGTGAAAATTTTCACTCTGGAGGCTGGGTTGTGGTTCTGTACCATCAATTCTGACGTCAGCATAGTCAGAATTGTGGTTTTTGAACCACAAATGATCATTCTGGATCAATACAGGGTGAAAAAACTCTTCACAGGCCACGTCAGCACCATTGTGACGTGTCCAGAGTGTCTGGATTACTAATATTAGTCATTCTGGGCGGGTTGAAGCTTTAAACAACCATTATTTTAAGTATCAAGCCAGTACTGGTTGGTACAGGTTTGGTACAGACCAGTATTGGTCAAAATACTTCCAACCAAGATATCTTAGTCAATTTTTGAGATATCAAGAATCCAAGAGCACAGAATTAAAGGGCTTAATGAGCTCTTCAATTTGATATGCTTCATGCTTACCCTTCTCTAAGATAGCAAAAGCTATAAGGACTTTAAGTTTTTGGATGTATTTTTGTACATCAGTATGAGGCTTCAAAACCTTCCAAGCCAGATATCTTCTCCAATTTAGAAGATATCTGTATTCTAATGATACAGTATTGTAGGGCTTGATTAGATCTACAGCTTGATATACAACACTTTACAGCTGTATGAATATATTCCAAAGATACAGGGGTTTCTTTATATGGTTAGTTTCAGAAATCCTGTATTTTGAGATCAAAACCTTTAAACCAAGATCCCTCTGTCAATTTGGAAGATAGAGGGGTCTAAGGTATCTCAAATTGAAGCTCTCACTCAGACCTTTAATTTGGCTGTACTTTTGTACAGTTTTGTACAAGCCCTCCTACACCTTTGAGGGGTTGTTGGTGAAAAAAGGTGGTATAATGGTATCTCCTGATTTAGGAGTGCTACAGATGAATAGATGATACCATTGGATAGTATCAGAGCTTCAAGAAAAAAACCATTCTGGTTGGGGTTTAATGAAATATTTATAAGCTAGATTAGAGGCTAGAATAAGAGTTTTTGCTTATTTGGTCTTATCTTTGATAGGGCATATCTTTGTCCTTTCTTATTATATTTGAGGAGGTTTCCTCTTTATAATTTACTTGTATTGGCTATATCTGTCCAATACTCCTCATGCCATTACTTATGGTATGTTGGATGTCATGCTGGTGCTCTGTTTTGAGTCACAGGCTGACATACCCTCCCTCCAAAAAAGGCTCATCATTGATGAGACTCTTTTGTCCTCATGGAGGCTCTTGATCCTTTTAAAAAAGAATCTTTATCTGAAACATCATCCAGCTTTACCCATTGGTCTTTTTCTGGTGGTTCATTCCTTCTTTCTGTTAAATAATCCCTATTGGAATATCTTTTTATTTGATTGGGGTTGTCAGTTTCAAAGTAGAACTTTCTTTGTTTGTCTTGCCCAATTATCAAGTAACTCTCTAGGTAATTATGTATGCTTATGCCATAGACTCTATGGTACTCTGTACCCTTTAAAAATCCATCAAACTTAGCATTTTCAAGTACCACAAATTCAATGTGTAATCTGAGGTTTCCCATTTTGTGTGGTATTATAATTATTTTTTGGATTATTCCAAGTGACTTCATTTTGCCTGCAGCACTTTTAAAGCTTCTTGCTTTTGTTAAAAGCATCTCTGCATTCCACATTGGAAAGTGTCTGTCCAAGTATTCTTTGGCTACCACTGAGCAATTTGCTCCTGTGTCAAAAATCAAAGGATGCTTTTTATTTTCAATGTACACATCAAGCTTTGATTTTGCTCCATGAATAAAGGCCATACCAGTTTTGGGTACTTCCAAATACTCTTTAGCATCAATGGTTCTGCCACTTCTGTCTTCACCTTTTTTGGGTTGAATGAGTTCTGGTTTCAAAGAGTTTCCTAGGACTGATTCTGTTTTCTCATCCTCATACTCTAATAAATATTGTTCAATAGGCTCTGATCCACTGTCTGAATCCTGTCTTAGCCCATTTCCCATGCTGTCAGAGTCAGATTTGTACTCCGTGTGTTCTTCTACTGACTCTTCCTCTATTGCAAATATTTTCTTTTTTCCCTTGGGACAATTATTTGCATAGTGGTCAGGTGATCCACACTTATGGCATGTGTTCCTTCTCCTTGGTGCTTCTTCACCATTAGTAGGTTTGAGGTCTTTTTCCATGAGTATCTTTGGTTTTTCTCTGCTATCATGTGACCTATAGGGTGAACTACTGCCAATTGATGTCTTTTTTCTGACATCTTGTATGACATTTGCTATGTCATCAATGCTGCTTATTTTGCTGCATCTGCACTTTACTGCATGTTCTAAGTCTCCTGGAAGTTTTGTCAGAATCTTATGATTTCTCATCTCTATTGTCATGTTTGGATCAATAGATTTGAGTATTTTGGTTTGTTTAAGACACAATTCATAAGGGTCTTTTTCTGTAGAGTATCTGTCACTCTCAAAAGAGATGGTTTTTTTCCAAATCCAAGTCCCATTGCTGTACTTTTGTATTATTTGGTTTCTCCACCATGGCCAGCTTTTCTTACCATGTATCTCTTTCATTTCAGTATACCATATATTTGCATGGCCTCTGAATGCAGTGTTGAGTCTTGTGGTGATCCAGTAGTCTGGTATCTTTGGTACATCAACAAAAAGTCCATTAATATAATCAATAAGCTCCATATGATCATATTCTCCAATTCCTGAGAATTTAGGCCAATTTACCACATCAGGTAATTGCTTCAATGCTTGTTTCTCAGAGTAACTGAGGTTCTCACCATCTTGGTAAATAGACTCAGACCTTAACTTTGGATCCTGGGATTCAGGAGCTTGGTTTTCTGATTCTTCCTCTTTTACTTTGGTGATTGGTTTATCCTCTTGAGTTGTTTGAGGGAAGAAATTATCTTCTTTTTCCTCCTTTTTATAGAGAAAATCCACTTCTTTTTCCAGGATTTCCTGTTGAGATTGGATATTTCTTAAATCTCTTCTCACAGCTTGTTGTTCCTCTAGTATTGAGTTCAACTGTCTGTTTTTAGTTTCAAATTCTGCCCAAATTCTGGATAGATTTGTGTTCAAGTCTTCTATGACTGTTGCTTGGAAGGAATTTTCTTCCTTGAGTGTTTTCATTTATGAAGTCACTTCTTGAACATGATCATATGTCCAATCCATGAATTTACCCATGTTGGACCATATGAAACTACTACCTCTGGAATCTGTGGTTTCAAATTTTTGAGGGGGTATTTTATCATCAATAGGCTTAAGCTGAGGATCAATTGATTCTGAGCAAACACTATTGGTAGGTACAGTGTCTTTTAGGATTTGTGTTCCTCTTGGACTAATTTTATTCATTGTTTCATCAAAGGATCTGATTCTATCTTCTCCTTCCTGGAAGAATTCTTGTTTTCTACTAGGGCTCCATGTCCTCTGCTGGAAACCACCAGGGATGACTGGAGAGTCCTGGAAATATTGTCCTTTGAATTTCAAGTCCTGTAGCTGTTGGACTGATGTGGGAAAGATGGAATTTCTTCTTCCATGCCTTGGTGTTCCTGAATCAGATTGGGCTCTTCCATATGCCAAGAATTCTCTATGGCTTGGATTTCTGTTTGATTCCCTCTGATTAAAGTCTCTTCTGAGAGTATGAAATGGCTGTTGAGATTCCAACTTTTCATTTCTTCCAGAATCTTTTGGCAAGTAATAAGATTGACTCATATTTTTTGCCTCATTATTCCAATTTCCTCCCATGATACTCCCATGGTTAAGGTTTTCTTGTCCATACTCCATTTGAAAAAGTCTTTTAGGAGTACATGAATATGAGTTATTTTCCCTGCATCTGTCCAATTTTTTTGTTGGACTGGGCTGAATGTGGTTTGGGGTGGGACTTTGAGCAGGAATTTCCTGATAATAAGTCCTTTGTTGGTTATTTGATCCAGAAGGGGGTGGCCTTCTCCCTCTGTTTCTTCTTTTCCAGATTTCTGGCTGATTTCTTGGGTATCCAAGATCTCTGAGAAATGGAGTTGTCATGTTAAAAAATGACAAAAGACAAAAATTCTGTATTTTCCAAGGTTTCTTTACCTTTAAAAGGCCCTTGGACTGATTTCTGCTTTATACTCTTTTGCAATTTGCTTGGGAGTTGGTACTGCCTCCTTGTCTTTGAGGCTGGTACAGATGAATTTCACTGTGATTTTGTCTCAAATGGAATGTATTTTTTCCACTTGAAAGCAAATGGAGAAAGTTTGTAATTCAATTTGAATAAACAAAATTTCCAATTCCTTACTGTTATTTCTTCTGAGTTTGGTTTGATATCTGAGTTTTAATTATTTATTATTATTATTATTTTATTTTTTATTTTTTGAAGAAATAACAGTTTTGTTTCACTTATTTTTATAAGTAAAGTATTTAATATTAAAAGTTTATATTATTAAAATTGAATATTATTGATAAGTTATTTAATTATTGAAATTGAAAAATCAACTGTTAATAGTTCAATTTACAATTTTTCTTTCTTTAGAAAAAAGAAAAGGGTCTATATCTTAATCATACAATAATTTTGTTGTATGATTAAGTTTTCTTTTGTTGTTATTTGATTATTTATCAAATAAAACAAATTTCAATCAATTTCCTCCTCAGTTTAAGAAAGAACAGATTGTATTAAATAATATTGATCTTAAATATTAAAGAATTAGAATAATAATGAACTTATTATTATTAAAATTTATTTATTTATTTATTTTTTTATTTATTATTATTATTTTTTTTTTTAAAAAAAAAATTGATGAATTTTTCCTCAGCTTGAGTAGAAAGGATTCTTCTTCAATAATATTCAATTTGAATATTAAAGAATTGAAATAATAATAAAATTATTATTTAAATATTTATTGTTGGTTTACAATAAATATTATGATTTAAATTAATTTTACACAATTTGGTAAAAATTAATTATACTTTCTATTTAAATATACTATTTGTATATAAAAATAAGTTTGAGAAGTTAATAATAATTACTTATTATTATCAATTTTCGTGGTAAATTGATAATAATGACTTATTATTATTAAGATTTTTTTTATTTATTTATCAAAAAAAAGAAATTTTAATCAATTTTTCCTCAACTTGAGTAAAGAAAAGATCTTCTTCAATAATATTCAATTTGAATATTAAAAAATTGAAATAATAAAATTATTATTTCAATATTTATTGTTGATTTACAATAAATATTATGATTTAAATTAATTTTTACACAATTTGGTAAAAAATCATGTTTTTTTATTTAAATATACTGTTTGTATATAAAAATAACTTTGAAAAATTAATAATAATTATTTATTATTATTAATTTTCGTGAAAATTGCAATATAAAGCTTTGAAGAGTATAAATACTCAAAAATAAAATAAAATATATTATTTGATATATTTTGATAAAATACAATATATAAAAAAAATATATATTATATTTTTATAATATAAGAGATGAAAATTAGTTAAAAAATGAAAAAAAAAACTCGAAATTGTACTTACTTTTATAGTAAAAAACCTTCAAAAATAGTGAAAATGATCCAAAAATCGCCAAAATAGGTCCGGAATAGGTTAAAACAACGGCCAGGCCCCCAAAATGTCAGGGTGAGTCTATGTAGGAGCTTAAAAATAGTAAATACAAGCTAGCACTATGACTGTGACACACAAAAAATAATTTTTATAATGGTAAACAGGTTCTACTGTAATATGATAACAGTGGTGATGAATCTATTGAGAACCTGGGTTGCAATGATTTAATATCAATTGACTGTGAAAATCACTACAATAATTAATTATTTTAATTATATCAATATAATCCTAAGAGTACTACTGGTATAAGACACTTTTACTATGTAAGGATGTTAATTCATGATAAGATGAGTCTTTTTCAGTTAGGAAAGACCTGCTTTTATCTCCTCTGAGGACTGTGAAAGACTTGTAGGCTCTTCACACGTCTACAGAGTGAAAATTTTCACTCTGGAGGCTGGGTTGTGGTTCTGTACCATCAATTCTGACGTCAGCATAGTCAGAATTGTGGTTTTTGGACCACAAATGATCATTCTGGATCAATACAGGGTGAAAAAACTCTTCACAGGCCATTTCAGCACCATTGTGACGTGTCCAGAGTGTCTGGATGACTAATATTAGTCATTCTGGGCGGGTTTAAGCTTTAAACAACCATTATTTTAAGTATCAAGCCAGTACTGGTTGGTACAGGTTTGGTACAGACCAGTATTGGTCAAAATACTTCCAACCAAGATATCTTAGTCAGTTTTTGAGATGTCAAGAATCCAGGAGCACATAATTGAAGGGCTTAATGAGCTCTTCAATTTGATATGCTTCATGCTTACCCTTCTCTAAGATAGCAAAAGCTATAAGGACTTTAAGTTTTTGGATGTATTTTTGTACATCAGTATGAGGCTTCAAAACCTTCCAAGCCAGATATCTTCTCCAATTTAGAAGATATCTGTATTCTAATGATACAGTATTGTAGGGCTTGATTAGATCTACAGTTTGATATACAACACTTTACAGCTGTATGAATATATTCCAAAGATACAGGGGTTTCTTTATATGGTTAGTTTCAGAAATCCTGTATTTTGAGATCAAAACCTTTAAACCAAGATCCCTCTGTCAATTTGGAAGATAGAGGGGTCTAAGGTATCTCAAATTAAAGCCCTCACTCAGACCTTTAATTTGGCTGTACTTTTGTACAGTTTTGTACAAGCCCTCCTACACCTTTGAGGGGTTGTTGGTGAAAAAAGGTGGTATAATGGTATCTCCTGATTTAGGAGTGCTACAGATGAATAGATGATACCATTGGATAGCTCTACCTTAGAGCTTCAAGAAAAAAACCATTCTGGTTGGGGTTTAATGAAATATTTATAAGCTAGATTAGAGGCTAGAATAAGAGTTTTTGCTTATTTGGTCTTATCTTTGATAGGGCATATCTTTGTCCTTTCTTATTATATTTGAGGAGGTTTCCTCTTTATAATTTACTTGTATTGGCTATATCTGTCCAATAATCCTCATGCCATTACTTATGGTGTGTTGGATGTCATGCTGGTGCTCTGTTTTGAGTCACAGGCTGACAAGTGGTGTCTTAGACAGTCTAAAAGACTTAAAGCCATTGATCCCCAGATGAACATCCAAATGAGGAATCACAAACTTCTGACATAACTGCCAGGAGAACTAGAGCATGCAGTAAAATGCAGGTGCAACCAGAATTGCACTCTAGATGACATAGCCAATACCTTACAAGACATAAGGAAGAGGACTAATATAGGGAAATTCACCCTATATAGAAGCAGCAGTTTCAAAGAGAAACAACCACTCAGGATAGAGTTTAAGGACAAACCCAGAGAAAGAGTGGCAGAAGTAGCTAAGAAGAAAGATTCTTGCCACAATTGTGGTTCAACAGACCATTATGCCAACAACTGTCCAAAGGCAAAGAAGAAAGTCTATGCCATAGAGAAAGTCCCTGAGGAAGAACCTCCAACAGAGGATTCTGATTCAGAATCTATGGGTGATGCCATCAGAGAACCATCTGAGGATGATAAAGACCCAAGAGAGGAGTTTCTAGTGGAATACCAAGAGGAAACACCACTGGAAATCCAGGACATACAGTTGGAAGCAGGCATGCCACAAGACACTGCTAACAAGAACTTGTGCAAACACACACAAGATGCACAAACATTGCTGGTTACACCAACCAAAGGAATGGCATATATACATAGAACAGCCACAAAAATGACTGTTTGTATTGACAATGCTCAGCATCCACTGATCATTGATAGTGGAGCACATTGCTCCATAGTGGCCAGAAATTATCTGGATAACCACTTCCCAAACTGGGAAAAGCAGCTCTTGCCCACTAAGGCAAGGAACTTCAAAAGTGCATCAGGGAAGATGACTTCCATTGGGACAATTATCAAAGAGATAATTATACCCCATAAGAAGGGTAATATCAGACTCAATCCAGAGTTTGTAGTGCTTAATGATGCCCTTATCCAAGGATTTTTACTGGGAACAGATTACCAGAGGATGTATGGCATAGACATTTACAACAGTAAAAATAGGCACATCACCATTGGTACTAACAAGGAAAAGAAATTTTCACTTGACATATACCAGATATCTTCTCAAGATCCAATAGAAGAACTTCTGGAGGAATTCAGAGAGGGACAGTTTAGCACTACCCTCACCAGTAAACAAAAATTAAGTCTACTGAAGATGCTGAGAAAGAACAGACCAGCATTTGCCATTGGTGAAGAACCATTAGGCAAGATCAAAGGCCATGATATAGAACTATATCTGGATGTGGAAACGCCTTATCCACCTCTGCTGAGGAGACCTCCTTATCCAGCAAGCCTGGAAACCAGGAAGGAAATTGAGAAACATATCAAGGAACTCCTGGACATGGATGTTATCAGAAAGATTGGACATAATGAAATAGTGGAAATCACCACTCCTGTCCTCATCACCTGGCATGATGTCAAGTCTAGATTGTGTGGGGACTTCAGAGCCCTGAATAACTACACAAAAGCAGACAGGTACCCTATACCAAGGATACCTCATGCCTTGGATACGCTAGCCAAAGCCAAATACATAACCAAGATGGATTGTATGAAAGGCTTCCACCAAAATGGAGTTAAACCAAACTCCATGAAATTACTCAGAATAATATGCCATATGGGCATATATGAGTACACCAGAATGCCATTTGGCATCAACAATGCACCAGCCCACTTCCAAAGGATGATGAACACAATATTTCAAGATGAAATATTGGAAGGCTGGATGGTAGTATATATTGATGATATCATTATATACTCAGAGACATGGGAAGACCATGTGCAATACATAGACAGAGTGCTAAGTAAATGCACACCCATAAATCTGAAAATTTCACTTGAAAAGTGCAATTTTGGCCAACAAGAGTTACTGGCTCTAGGACATAAAGTCTCAGGTCTTAGTCTGCCAATTGACCAGAATAAAGTAGCAGCAGTACTGCAAAAACCAGTACCAAAGAGCATCAAAGAGATGCAATCTTTCCTTGGGGTTGCTAGCTACTATAGAAACCATATCAAAAATTTTGCACACATAACTAGTAGTTTATACAAGTTATGTTCAAAAGATGTAGTTTTTGAAATAACCAAGGAAAGGAGGGATGCATATGAGAGGATCAAATATGAACTCACTGATGCACCTGTGCTCATCTTACCTGACTTTGAACTACCATTCAAGTTATATATAGATGCAGCATGCAGTCAAGGCCTAGGAGCAGCCCTTCACCAAAGACAAATTGTGGATGGTGAACCAAGAGAAGGAGTAATTTGCTACATCTCAAGGCAGCTGAAAGATTCAGAAGCCAGGTATGGGGCCACCCAGACAGAATGTCTATGTCTAGTCTGGGCTCTAGAAAAACTCCATTATTATTTGGAGGGTGCAGTCTTTGAAGTCTACACAGACTGCACAGCCTTGAAGTCTTTACTAAATATGAAGACTACTAATAGACATATGCTGAGGTGGCAAATAGCTATCCAGGAGTATAGAGGGAACATGACCATCATAAACAAGGAAGGTAAAAGCCATACCAATGCAGATGGCCTCAGCAGATGGCCACTAGACAATGTCAAGAGCAATCCAGCTTATGACCCAGAAGTTGCAGCCAAAATCCCTATCCATTTCATGGAAATAGATAGGAGGAAGAACTTCAGATTTTCTGAATGGGCACCAGGAAATGGTATCCTTGACAGTGGAAACACTGATTCAGAAGGAACAGAAACTCCCATACTTGGAATAAGCTCCTCAGAACTGCACAATGAATTCTTCAGAGCAGTACAGAAGTCTTATGGCAAACACAAACAGTGTAGCATACTACTCCAACTCCTTCAACAAAAGTACAGGAGCCCAGAACTGGAGACCCAGCTGGAAGAACCCTGGTTGAGGGCCTATAAGGACAATAAGTTTTTTCTTATAGATGGCCTGCTCTACCATAGAGAAAAGCACACAAGTGCACTCACAGTGGTAGACAGAGACCACATCTCATTGATCCTACAAGAATGCCATGACTGCCCCTATATGGGACACATGAGTGAAGACAGGACCAGGGAGAGGGTAGCAAGCACATCTTGGTGGCCCAAGTGGGAACAAGAGTTGAGTGAATACATCAACACTTGTGAAAGATGCCAAAAGGCAAATAGGAAACATGGGAAGAAGTATGGGTTACTTCAACACATATAAGAACCCAAGCACCCATGGGAAACCATCAACATGGACTGGGTTACAGGACTTGTCCCAGGAGGCAAAGAAAACTACAATGCCTGTTTGATCATAGTTGATAGGTTCAGCAAGAGCATGAGGTGTCTACCATGCCACAAAGAAGACACAGCCATGGATACTGCTCTGTTGTTTTGGAATAACATCATATCTACCTGTGGAGTCCCTAAGATCATCATTAGTGATAGGGACCCAAAATTCACATCTGAATTTTGGACTAACTTATATGACATGCTTGGTACTAAACTTGCTTTTTCCACAGCTTACCATCCACAAACAGATGGCCTAGCTGAAAGGATGATCCAAACAATGGAGGACATCCTCAGGAGATTCTGTGCATATGGCATGGAATACAAGGACCATGAGGGATACACCCATGATTGGGTTACCCTCTTACCAGCAGTCCAACTGGCTTATGATACAAGCCAGCACTCCACCACAGGTAAAACACCTGCACTGGTGGAGAAAGGGTGGAACCCCCTATTGCCTGTGGATCATTTGAAGAAAAATCTCCTGACTATCCACCCCACAGCCAAAGATTTCCATGATATGTGGAAGAGGGCCTGTGATACAGCTGCCAAATGCATAGCTGAGGCAAAAGAATACAATAAGCAGAGGTGGGACAAATCACATATGGAACCTGACTTCAAGGAAGGGGACCAGGTTTTAGTGTCTACACTGAACTTCAACAATCTCAAAGGACCTAAAAAAATGAGGGACTCATTTGTAGGACCTTTTACTATCATTAATTTGATAGGAAAAAATGCAGTAGAAGTCAAACTTACTGAGGAGTTTTCCAGGAAACATCTACTCTTTCCAGTAAGCTTGGTCAAACCATATTTCCAGACAGAGGAGGATAAATTCCCCTGCAGGAGAAAGAACCCCACACCACAAGAGATAGTGGAAGTGGAGGACTCCCCTGGACCTGTGAGTAAGATCATCAGGGCCAGGAAGATCAGGCTCAATGGGAAGGATCAAAGACAATACCTACTCAGATTCAAGAACCAGACAGCAGATAAAGACAAATGGTTGGCAGAAGATGTGATACCAGATGGGAACCTTCATTTAAGGAGATTCAGAGCCTCTAGGAGGACTGAACAGTCTCATCAATGATGAGCCTTTTTTAGAGGGAGGGTATGTCAGCCTGTGACTCAAAACCAGAGCACAAGCATGACAGCCAAAATACCATAAACCAATGGTATAGCCAAGATACCACCAAAACATGGAGCTGAGCCAAATTAGCTCAAAAGGTATCAAAAGATAGAGGAAACTCACCTCTTTCTTAAAATATAAGTCCCATCACCATAGGACAAGAAATAACAAAGTTATTCCTGCTCAAAGTTATTGCTGAGCATAAACCTTAATTTTCACCTCTCATCTAAAATCTAGAAGGAGAGGCTTAACCCCATCAAATGGGTATTCCAAATGAAGCTCTAAGCCAGGGCTATTCAATGGTACCAGCCAAACTGAGCTAGCACCAATATTACTGGAGTTATGGCCAAATTCAGGCCAAATAAGGGTGAACAAAACATTCACCTCTCATCTAACTTCTACAGTTTTAGTGTGGGATACCTGAAGTGGGGTATCTTTGGAAAGAGCACAATCAGGGCTATCAGATGGTGCCACCCACTTCTTTATATCTCAGCTATAACAGAAGTTATGAGGCAAACAAGCTCAATACAGCTTTTTGCCCAAACCAAGCCTATGTACAAAAACCTTGCACATGGGATAACTTTTCCATATTTAATGATAACCATACCAAATTGGGTACCATTGTGTAGAGCGCATACAGGGCTATCCAATGAACTAACTCTGAGCATGATATCTCACAAACTGACAGAGTTATGGCTGGTTTAAGGTCAAAATCCCTCCTGCTGTCATATACAGCCTCACCATGGGATAATATCCCATAATCATGAGTATGAGGTGTCAAATAGACGAAGACGCATGTTTTTACTTCAATACCTCATATGTCAGTCAATACTGGGGTCCCATACAGTTTCTGTACAGCATTCTATGCGTCATACACGTCAGAATCAGGCTGTGAGGTCCCCAGATGAAATTTTCACCCTGTATTGGTAAAAACCGCCCAGATGTGGTTTCAAAACCACATCTGAGCCCAATACAAGTTATACTGGCTGTTTGCAAACCACAAGCCAGTACTAGAAAGTGAAAAAATCTTCACTTCCTCTACGTGGAAAGGCCTAGCACCCTTTCCACCCCATTTCAGGATAAAAAGGAGGCTTTTTACAGCCAGAATTGTTTCCTCATCCTGCTCTTGAATACCCTACGTAGTAAACTGTCCAAAAAAGTTTTACCCTTGGGTAATAAACAGGTATAATTATATATTTTAATTATTGTAACTCTTATTATAGTAACCCAACTGGTAAGATTGCACCCTGGGTTCTCAGTAGCACTCACCACCACTATAATCCAATAGTAGAACCCCTTAAATATCTTATAAAACATCTTAAACTTCCAAAACCCTTATTTTAAATCAATTTTTTCTACGTGTCACAGTCATAATTCTAGTTGTAAATACTTTTATTACCACTTTAATATAGACTCAACCTGACAGATATAGAGCTATATCTAGATGTGGAAAGACCTTATACACCCATGCTCAGAAGACCTCCATATCCAGCAAGACTGGAAACTAGGAAAGAAATTGGAAAACATGCCAATGAGCTCCTAGATATGGATGTCATCAGAAATATAGGACACAATGAAGTAGTGGAAATCACCACTCCTGTCCTTATCACTTGGCATGATGGAAAATTCAGGTTGTGTGGGGATTTTGGAGCCCTGAATAACTACACAAAATCTTATAGGTACCCTATACCAAGGATAACCCATTCCCTGGACAAGCTGGCAAAATCCAAATAAATAACCAAGATGGTTTGCATGAAAGGCTTTCACCAGAATGGAGTTGCAACAAATTCCATGAAGTTTCAGTATTATATGCCATATGGAAATATATGGGTACACCAGGTTGCCATTTGGTATTCAAAACGCCCCAGCCTATTTCAAAAGGATGAAGGACACAATATTTCAAAAAGAAATATTGGAATTCTGGATGGTGGTATATATTGATGATATATAATATACTCAAAGACATGGAAAGACCATGTGAAGTACATAGACAGAGTACTTAATAAATTCAAACCCAGTATTCTGAAAATTTCACAAAAGAAGTGTACTTTTGGCACTAGGAAATAAAGTCTCAGGACTTAGCCTGGCCATAGATTGAAACAAAATAGCAGCAGTACTGAAAAACCAGTACCAAAGAGAATCAAAGAGATGCAATCTTTCCTTGGGGCTGCTAGCTACTACAGAAACCACGTAAAAAACATTCCCACATAACTAGTAGTCTATACAAGGTATGTTCAAAAGATTTAGTTTGTGAAATTACCAAGGAAAGGAGGGATGCATATGAGAGGAGAAAATATGAACTCACTAATTCACCTGTCCTCATATTAACTGAATTTAACTACCATTCAAGCTATATATAGATGCAGCTTGTAGTAAAGGCCTAGGAGTAACAGTTCGTCAAAGACAAATTGTGGATGGTGAACTAAGGGAAGGAGTAATATGCTACATCTCAAGGAAATTGAAAGATTCATAGGAAAGGTATGGAGCTACTCAGACTGAATGCTTATGTTTAGTCTGGGGTCTATAAAAAATCAATTATTACTTGTAGGGTGCAGTCTTTGAAGTATGCACAGACTGCACAGCCTTGAAGTCTTTACTTACCATGAAGAATACAAATAGACACATGTTGAGGTGGCAAATAGTCATCCAACAGTATAGAGCTAACATGACTGTCATATAAAAAGCAGGAAAAAGCCACACCAATGCAAATGGACTCAGTAGATGGCCACTGGACAATGTCAAAATCAACCCAGCTTATGAGCCTTAAGTACCTGCCACAATTCCTATCCATTTTGTTAGCCTGGGGCCTCTAATGTGGCTTCCACTCTAATTACTAGGAATTTTAATAAGCTAAAATAACATTGGAATACTATTAAGATAAATTAAAAGAGATGTCACTATTACAAAGGTATTTGATTTGTGGAATGGGCTTCACCAATATGAAAAATATTAAAAGTAATTTATCACTACTTATATTTGAGAGATCTAATAACAATAAATTTTTATGGATTTATTTGTAAAAAAATATATTTCTAAGAGCTCTGAGGAATCATTCTCAAGAAGAATGTTTTTCTTTAAATGCTTTAGGTACAAAACCAAAATAAAACACAAATAGACTAATGCATTTTTTATCATAAAGGGTATTGTTACAGTAACAATATATGTAAAAAAAAAAGGTTGTTAAAGAAGCAAAGTCACTATATCAACAAAGTAAAATGGTGTTATAGAAACAGGATTTCCATAACTACAAGTCTTGAAGATTTGACTTGGTAAAAAGATGATTATAGCAACAGATCTTTAATGAGTGACTTGTAAACAAAAATAGAAGAAAACCAAAATAAAAGTGAATTTACACAGATGAATTGAAATAATTGAAAGAAAATTTAATTAAAGTGATTGGAGATTTTGTAGGATGTAATTCTTTTCACACTTGCAGGCTCCAAATTTCATGCAAATAGATAGACAGAAAAACTTCAGATTTTATGAATGGGCACCAGAATGTGGTACCCCAAATATGCACCTAAGTGAACCAGAGGGGAAAAAACTGCCATACGGGGGATAAGCTGCTCTGGGCTTCACAAAAATTTTTTATTTCAGTAGTGAAAGGTTATTCCAAATGCAAACAGTGTAGCATATTGTTACAACTCCTTAAACAGAAGTACAGGAGCCCAGAACTGGAATCCAAGCTAGAGGAACCCTGGTTGAGGGACTATAAGGATAATATATTCTTCCTTATAGAGGGACTAAAATATCACAGACAGAAGCACACTAGTGCCCTCACAGTAATGGATAAAGACCACATATTTCTGATCCTGCAAGAATTCCATGCCTGCCACTATATGGGACATGTGAGTGAAAACAGGACAAAAGACAGGGTAACAAAAATAGCTTGGTAGCCCCAATGGGAAGAAGAGTTGAGTCAATATATCAAAACTTGTGAAAGATGCTAGAAGGCAAACAGTAAAAATGGGAAGAAATATGGGCTTCTTCAACATATAGAAGTACCAAAACACCCATGGGAAACCATCAACATGGACTGGGTAACAGGAATTTTCATAGGAGGGAAGGAAAACTTCAATTCTTGCCTAGTCATAGCTGATAGGTATAGTAAAAGTGTAAGGTGCCTACCATTTAACAAACAATACACAGCTATGAATCCAGCCTTGTTATTCTGGAATATCATCATATCAACATGTGAAATACCTAAAATCAAAATTAGTGATAGGGACCCAAAATTCACATCAGAATTTTGGTCTAACCTCTAAGACATGCTTGGAATTCTTGGAACAAAACTTTTATTTTCTAAATGTTATCATCCAAAGAAAGATTGTTTAGCTGAAAGGATGATACAAAAATGGAGGACATCAGCAGAAGATTCTGTGCATATGGCATGCAATATAAGGATCATGAAGGGTACACCCATGACTGGGTCACACTCCTGCAAGCAGTCCAACTAGCTTACAACACAAGCCAGCACTTTACCACAGCAAAATAACCCTCATTGGAAGAAAAAGGGCAGAACCCCCTATTACCTGTGGATCACTTGAGAAAAAATCTTCTGACTGTAAGGTTTGTCTATGAAACTCTTTATAATAGTAACAAATATCAAGAGTACTATGACTGTCCTCAGTGGAAAATATAATATAATTGAATATTACAACCACAAATTTATATAAGAATTAAAATAATTATGTATATAAGAAATAAATTTGATTATCATTAAAAAATTTAATAACAAAAAAAATTATTAATCATCATGATAAATTATAATTATTCTATTATTGTTATAGTCACTGACAGTTATAGCAATAAGAAGTGTAAATATCTTAATGGGACAATTACACATGGAAAATATTAATATTTATTCACTTATAAATAATATAAGGATATTAATTATAAAATCAATTACCACACACACTATGTAGAGATAATTCTTATATAAAAAGTCTAGAAAAAAGCTAATACTAGATAAAAAATATACAACTATAAAGAAAAAATTACTAACAATATTTATTTAATAAAACAAGTCAAACAACAACAATGATTATATTAAATAATGATAACAAGTTAAAAAACACAAAAAATAAATATTTTGAAGGATAAAACAACTTTTTATCATAAAAAATATGATTCAAGAGTTTTTAAGAGGAATTTGTGGATTTTAAAAGGTATTTAAGAGAATAATTTTATATAATAAAATATATTATAGATGATTACAACATTAATCTAAATTCTATGATTTCAATTATTGAAATTTAAAATCAATAAAGAATAGAATAACTTAAGAATTACTTTGATAATAAGATTTTATATTTAATAAACCTTTACCTGTTTAAATGTCTAATATAATTGGAATGAGGAGTGATTGACAAAAACAGTGATGAATAGACTATTTTTATGTCTACAGAAAATCCCTCCTGATTCATATTGGAAGTAGAGGGCTTTCTCAGGTCAGAAATGCAGAAACATACTTAAAATAAGGTTCTTAACTTGAGGTAACTTCTTTTCAATTACAATTGACAGTTACCGGTGTTATTCTTAACTCCAACTAACTTTAATTCTCTTTTAAATTGAATATTCTAAGTTTTAATAATAATGAAGTTTATTTTATATGAAATTCAATCACATGATAAACTTAAAAATAGAGTTTCAAGAAAAAATCTCTTAAACTCAATTCTTAATTAATTTTTAAAGAAATCTTGATTCTCTTTAAGTATAATTAAAAGAGTAAGTTTCCAGGCTAATTACCAATAAAACCTGTTTATAAAATATACTTTAAATTTAATTTATACACAAATAATATTAAATTGTAAGTTGTGTGAATATTTCAAGTAAATCCATTAATAATTGGATTTTAAATAACTTTATGAAGTTATTGCTATTTTTCCACATAAAATAGCAAAAAACACAAACCCTTAGCTTTTCATAAGGTTGCAATGCTTTTAAATTTAATATTTTAAGCTTATTTAAGCTTTGAAAGGTCTTAAAACCTTTATTTTAAGCTTGCATATTGGGATTTACCCTTTGGAAGCTTTAAATTCCTTTCCAAATTGGGATAAAGCCAGTTTCAACTTTAATGTTGGATGAAAATCTAATCTCAAAGCTTAAATAAGGTTGAAAAACCTCCAATACAGGTGGACAGACTTAATTGAATCCCTGCAGATCCAAAAAGTTGGGTACCCCAGCTCTCTTTGGTCTTTTTCCTTTATCCCACCTTATTGTGTGGATTTTTCCCTTTTATTTATTTAAAGCCATGATATGGTGTTAAAGACTTTTAAATTGAGCTCATGCATGAGTTACATTCTGTATGAAAAATGCTTAGCCAATTCAGTAAATATACACAACACCTTAATTTTAACTAAGATTATTTTTTTGATTGCATAAACCTTATTTGACTTTAAATTTAAGCTTATTTAAGCTTGGAATTAACAATTTCAACAAATTTTGAATGGAACTTTCAATTGTACTGTGAGATTCTTAAATATTCTAACAAATTAAGAAAGATTAATTTTTAAGTATAACACCTTATGGGTCTACCTGTGAGCCTGTGAAGTATGTATAGCACACCCATAAGGCCACAAATGATTTTATATGCAGCTGATTTAGTCTTCAACAGACTTCTAAATTTAATTTAAAATAAGAACTAAAACAAATAATTATAAATTTTGATTGGATAAACAAAGTTATGAATATTATGCCATTTTTGGATTCCACACCAAAATTGACCTAGGGTACACCCATACGGTGTTATACCCAAAAAAGCTTATTTCTTATGTTATTGGAAGATTTAAGAATATCACAGTACTGATGAAACTTTTTTAATATTTTGTTAAATTGTTCAATGTGAGCTTAAATAAGCTTAAATTTAAAGTTGCATATTTTGTGCAAACTTACAAAAATTTTAGTTAAAATTGAGGTGTTTTATATATTTACTGAATGTCACAGGGGCTCTTGGACAGAAAACAAGAGTGGCATGGCACTCAGGAATCAATAACTCACTTGGAAGGCTCCAAAAGGATAAGAAAGATAAAGCAGAATAAATTTCTTTAAGAAGGATAAGAGTAAGAATAAGGACAAGTATGTCAAAGATAAGAAAGAGTAAGTGAAGCCAATAGCCAGGGAAAGAAGAAAGCCAAAAGCCAAGAAGCCGACCAAGTGAATCCCCAATTCACTGCTTCAACCTGCCAGAAAAGGAAATGGAATTGGTAAAGGATATGACCACAAATATCCACTGACAGGAGAATAAAAAAAGGTGCAAAAGACTGACTTGAGAATATCAGTATTTCATTTCATAAATGAAAAGAAAAATAAAGATAAAAATAAATCCAATATATTAATTAACTGGGGAAAAAGTCCCCAGGTGCTGAAAGGTGGCCAGTATATGTGAAAATCTGAAAGGCCAATCCTGGAAGGTGAGTCACTGGCTGTATTTTCTCAATAGGGCCAATGCAGTTCTGGCCCTCTTGAAAGCTGAACTGTGGGACTGAATTGGCCCAATTGGGACAAGGCCATACAGGATACTTGAGTATTACCTGTACGGACCAACTGGATTGTCCAAGGGATGCTGAAGTAGTTGCTGACTTGACAACTGATTGAAATAATTTAATATCTCTGAGAATGGGCCCTTTTGAGTAATACTGAATTGAATTGCCAACCCAACTCCTGCAGGGCCAGGTGGTTGGGGTCCTTGAATAGTCTTCCAATAACTGCCATGGATTGCCAGACTGATGAGTTGAAGAGTCCTCCTTCAAAATGGGAATTTTATTTTGGGATCTTGATTTGGAATCATGGAATTTGGTCCTGAAAACATCACCATTGAATTTCTGAGCAAAAATGGTGCATAATGGTATATAATACCATATATGCACCACTCCTGCAACCTTGAGTACAGGGTGCATGGAGGAATGGGAAGAATTCCCCTTGAGCTGAGGGGGAGGATTGAGTTGAACTGATCTGGTGGCCTCTGGTGGTTACCAGAGGCCATGGGCTGAAACGTGGTCCATGGTGGTCATTGGCTAATTTGGGGCCTATGGTGGTTTATGGCCATTGTTGGTGTCATGGTGATTGTGGCCAAAATTGGGCTCAAGTGGGCCCAATTGTGGCTTGGGACCCACCTGACCTTGAGGGCTAGTGGGCTTCCCCCTTTTGCCCCTTTTGGCCTCATTGGATTAGGTCAAAAGGGGCCTGATTGGCCCATGGACCGCGGCTTACAAACCATGGGCCATGCATTACGGCCCACGGTCCATAGAGGCTGTAGGGGGCCTAAATGGCCCAAAAAGAGCATTTAGCCCCTAAACCCCCTAATGAAAAGGGTTGGCCCAGAAGTGATGGTTAGGGCTAGGAGAAAAAAGGAGCCCCCAGGCCCAAAAATAAAGATAGAGGCCTGAGGATTGGAGATATGGAAATTGGCCAGAAAGGCCAATGATGGCAGGATATGGCCTGAGGCCATGAAAGGCCAGGGGGAGGTGCTATGGCCAAAATGGTCTTCTATTGACATTTGCCTTTGAAACTGTGGACAGATTGATTTTGGCATAAAATTTTGGAATTATTGATTATGATAAAGAAAATTTTAAAGAAATATAAAGAAAGAAAATGAAAGAAAACAAAGAATAAAGAAAGAAATAAAGAACAAAAGGGAAAGAAAATTTTGGGGAGGATTCCAATCTTCATCACAGATTTTGACAGTTTATTTTGAAAGTGGCCAAGGACCTGGAAAACAGAATTTGATGCCAGGTGCTCACAGAGTGGCCAAGGTGCTGTTTTGAAATATTGTACACCCCACAGGGAAGTGCACACCAGGAGAGGAACTTACTTTTGGTAGTTACCACTCCTTCCAGTGCCATAATTACAGAAAAATCTTGTTAAAGGAATGTGTTGAATGGATAATGTCTTGGAAAGGAAATAAGAAAAAAAATGGTCCATTTGCCCAAGTGTAAATGGCAATGAATTGGAATTGATGTTGAAGCCAGGAAAAATATCTGTGTCCAAATTGCATAGTCCTCACAGAGTGGCCAAGGTGATTCTTACAAAAAAGAAGAGTAGAATACCCCTAAAGGTGCATACCAGGAGTGGGACTTACTTTTGGTAATTCCTCTCCCCACCAAGAACCATAAAAAATCAAGCTCTTGAAGAATTGGGTCCTGGCTTGTCAGGATATAAAGAACTAAAATCTTTGACAAGTTCAGGACAATTCTTCAGGTTCTCGGTTGGTTCCCAAGTGGATCTTTCTGGGTCTTGACTGAAACCTTTCCATTCCACCAGATACCATAATTTGCCTCTCATGAGCTTTGAATCCCATATCTGAGAGACTTTGCATTCCTCTTCTTCTTCAATGATGATTGGAGGAGAAGGATCTTGATGCCAATTTGGGATTGTTGATGTCTTGACTGGTTCAAAGAGGGAAATATGGAAGACTGGGTGGATGGATTTCCATTGAGATGGAATGTTGAGGTGGTAAGCATGAGTACTGACTTTCTTCAGGATTTGAAATGGACCCAACCATCTTTCAGACAGTTTTCTGGTGGGTCTAGTTGATTTTATGTTCTTTAAGGAATGCCATACCATGTCACCAGGATTGAAATCAGGTGGACTTGCGGTACTCTTATGTGCATACCTCTTAAACTGGTTTATTGCAGCTTCACGTTCTCTCTTGAAATCTTGGTGTACTGATTTCATTTTTGTTGATAAATTTCCAGCAGGATTTTCTTGAGTGATTTGAAACAAATACAATTGTGGATCTTGTCCATACACAGTGAAAAAGGGCAATTGCTTGGTTGAAGAGTGGTCAGATTTATTGTAGGCAAATTCAGCCAGAGGGAGCCAGGTGTTCCAATCATCTTGATGATAACTGACATACATCCAAAGATACTGTTTTAGTATCTGATTTACCCTCTCTTTCTGTCCATCAGTTTCTGGATGGTAAGCAGTTGGAAGATCTCTTGAAATATTGAGCTGCTGACAAAGATTGGTGCAGAAGGAAGAAACAAAAAAGAGGACCTCTATCATTGACAATGCTTGAAGGAAGGCCATTCCTTGAAAAGATACCAATGAATAAATGGTCCAAATCTAGTGAAGTAATTGAAGACATTGTTGCAATAAAAACTGCCATTTTTGAGAATCTGTCCACTATGACAAGGATTGAGTCAAATGAGTTGGACAATGGAAATTGAGTGATGAAATCTATTGAAAGACAAAGCCAAGGACTATTTGGAATTGGGAGGGGTTTGAGGAATCCAAACTTCTTATGATGAATATAGTTGTTTCTTGAACACTGTTGACAGGATGAGACATAATTCTTGATAAATTGAGTCATGCCGGACCAGTGGAAATCCCGCTTGACAAGCTTGAGAGTCTTCCCTTGGCCAGGGTGTCCAGCTAGAGGAGAGTCATGACGCTTTTAAAAAATGCTGAGTTGGATTGTGGGGTAATTTTGGTCCACCATCCAATCTTTGAATAGAAGAAGTTGGGAAGAGGAATCAAGGGAATAATCCTGAACAGATTTACCTTTGCCCAATTCTTGAAGGATACTTCTGTACTGAGAATCTTGTCATAGCTTCTTCTGAATTGATTCAATCCAATTTGAAAAATATTCCACCTTTAATGCATTAGATCTTGAGGGTTGAACTTCCTCTTGCTTAATGAGTTGTTGAAAATTCATTGGATTCTTGTTGATGAAATCCTCCCCCCTCTCTGGATAAATATTGTCCCAACATGATAGGGTGTCTGGAAGAGTAGATATGCGGCTAGGGAGGTAAGTGATTGAAAAATGAAATTCAGAAAGGAACACAGCCCAGTGGGCTTGACAGCCAGTAAGAGCTTTTGAAGACATGAGGTATTGAAGAGAACTTCAAAAGGGGAAGAAAGAGACAGAAGAAAAACCCTCCAGCGCTTGAGAGCCCAGACTATGCCAAGGAGTTCCTTGTCATGAATCTCATAGTTGAGCTCAGCCGGTATAGGATTTTGGCTGTTGAATGCAATGGGATGTTTTCCCGAGTCAGAAGCCTGACTCAGTACAGCACCCAAGGCATAATTGGATGCATTGGTCTCTACAATGGTGGGTAGAGAAGGATTGGAGCGCTGGTGAAATCCTGTTTGAGTTAGTGAAACTGACTGAGAGCTTCCTCATTGAGGGGGAAACAGGAATCTTTTGTGAGGAAAATGGTGAGTGAACTGATCTTCTTTGAATAATTCTTGATGAAGCGGCGGTAGAAATTGGCAAAGCCAAGGAATGATTGGAGAGCCTTAAGGTTTCTTGGAGGAGGCCAGTTAAAGATCTGCCGGACCTTTGCTTGGTCCATTTTGAGGCCTTTAGAAGAAACAACACAACCAAGATATTCTACACTAGAAACATGAAAAAGGCACTTTGAAGCCTTAGCAAAGAGGTTATTGGCTCTGAGTATGGAAAGAACAATGGACACATGAGTGACATGTTCTTCCTCAGATTGGGAAAAGACCATAATGTCATCCAAATAAACCACAACATAAACATCAAGAATATCTTGGAAGACATCATTGACAAGATTTTGAAAGGAGGCAGGAGCATTGGTGAGCCCAAAAGGCATAACCAAGTACTCAAAACTTCCATATTTAGTTCTAAAACCTGTCAAATTTTCATCACCCTCCTTGATTCTGAGCAGGTTATATGCACCATGCAGATCAATCTTGAAGAAGATAGAAGAACCATTAAACAAATTGAGAAGCTGATTCATAGTAGGAACAGGATACTTGTTCTTCCTCATAACAGCATTGAGCCTGTGGTAATCAACAAACAAGCAGAGGCCACCATCCTACTTTTTGACAAAGAGGACAGGTGCTCCTGTTGAAGAGGAGCTTGGCCGGATGAAACCTTTCTCTGAATTCTCTGAAATATAGGCCCTGGGTGTATCTTACTCTTGGTTTGTAAAGAGTAGATCACCCCAACTGGAGGTGAAGACCCCTCCAGCTCAATATGATAAGCACAGGCATGGTGAGGAGGAAGCCTCTCTGCTTTCACCTTGGAGAATAAATCCAGATAATGATTCTAAACAGAGTGAACAACCTTCATCATGGCTTCTATTTCTTCTTGCTCTTCCTCTTCATCCCACAACTCCTCCAGGGATTCATGATAAGATGAAGGCGGAAGGTCCATATTACCAAAAAAGAGATAAAGTGAATATACAGAATTATCTTCTCCAACATCTTGAATCTCTTTGAAGAATTCATCTCTAGATGATGGTAATGACTGATGGGAATTAAGGGAAGGAATATGGACAGAAGATGGAATTGATGGTGTTCTAGAATCACCAACCAGAGCTGCACATGATTTGGCAGAAGAAAGGTAATTAATGAAAGAATTAGAAGGATCATAATAGTCCTTTTGATCAGTATCAAAGGTGATCAGCCTTTGCTTCCAATGAATAGAAGGATTAAAATGTTTAAGAAAGTCAAAACCCAATATGAGGTCCTCTCCTTTGGGAGTATTAATGACTAAAAAGTCCCATTCAAAGCTTGGGAAGGAAGGGAGCTCAACCATATATTTAGTATGGTTAGTCACAAAGAAGGAAGGGGACTCAGAGGAGTGCAAAATGATAAGAGGAATCTTCTCTGGGAGTTCTGATGTGGTCAATGAGTACTTGTGAACAAACTGCTTTGCAATAAATGAGTTGGCAGCACCAGAATCAATGAGAATACTGTAAGACACATCAGAAAGAGAAGAAAAGACAAAAATCTTTAGAGAACTCTTGACACCAGTATTCAGAATGCACAATTGTGCTCTGGAAAGAAAACAGTGAAGACCATTGAACACAAGATGATCTTCACTCAGGCTTTTCCCTGAATGGGAAAATTGCCGGAGGATTTGGTAAGCTTGTTTTGAGGCCTTTTGAAACAGGACTTGAGCCTATGCTTCCCACCACAATAGGTACATAAGCCCTCCTTGATTCTTCTTTATTTTTTAGAATTTATTAACTTGAAGTCTTTATTCAACAAAGATGAATGGGCCTTTTCCCTCTTCTGAAAATCCTTCTTCTTCTTATGATTTGAACTGGAAGAATTTTGATGATGATTCTTCTCCTTTTTCCTCTCATGGTACTTGGTATCAAGCTCCAGGGTAATATCCATTGAGTCTTGAAGAGAATCAATATTTGAAGGATGGGAGGCCAATTGATCCAGAATCCTGGAGGCCAACCCTCTCCTGAAATGATAAATGAGAGCCCTTTCACCCCAATCCCCGATTCTTTACACTAAGCTCCTAAAATCAGAAATGTATGAAGATACATGCCCACCTGCTTTCATTCTCAAAGAATCCAACTCTGTTTCAGCTTTTCTGACTTCATTAAGGTCACCAAATAAAGTGAAGAGTTGAGATTCAAATAGTTTCCAAGAGTTGAGAAGGTAGCTTGGGTATTGATTAGTGAGATTGGAAAGATAAGGCTCAATCCATTTGGCGGCCCTTCCAATAAGAAATGAAGTGGCATAAAGAGCTTTCTTCCTGTCTTGAGAGAAATTTGCTGGATCATTATGAAAAATTAATTGACAAGACTGAATAAAGCTTCTGACTTTGAAGCGCTGAGTCCCATCAAAGCATTCTGGTGCCTTCATACATGGAATTTTGAAGGCTGGTGGTCTTGATGATTCAGAAGAAGAAGCTGCTTGAAGATTGGCCATAATTTGAGTCATCTGCTGCATAATGGCCAAAAAAGATTGTTTAGATTGATGAGAGACAGGCTGATAAGACTGGGCTAGAGTTGGTCTTCCCATACCTTGAGGTGCCCCACAGGAGCAGGAGTGGCCTCAGTACCATCAGAGTCTTCCTTTTCCACAGAATTCTCCCCCTCCTCTTCATCATCTTCACCTGGAACCTTGAGACTGGTTGTTGGAGTTCCTGGAAATCTGCCAACTACTCCTGAGATGAGCTTGATCTCCTTAGCCCTCTTCGTTCCTTCTTGGATTGTGCTGCTTCTTCCATAATAGGTCCTCTGTCTAATTGGGCCCTCAGTTGAGGAACTGCTGGGGTTCTGTCAAGAGGAGCTCTTGAAGTTGGAGTAAGAGCAGCTTGATTTCTGGCCTGAGATCTGGTCTGTCTTGCAGCAGGTTAATGTTGGATGGGCATGATTTCAGGGAGATATGAATTAAAATAACCTAATCATAATAAGAACTAAAATTTAAATGGATAACTTGAGGTAATTGAAAGTGAGAGCTTGAAGTCAAATCAAATAAAAACTTGAAGTGAAAATAATGAACCAAATAAGAATCTTCAGGTATGTCAATCAATCAATTATCAAATGAAGTCTTGAAGTGAATAAATCAGTCAGTCAAATCAATCAAAAAAAAATTCTTGCAGAAAATCAATCAATAAGATGAATTATTGAGTCAAAATTAATTTATGTCAAAATTCTTGAGGTGAGTAATCAGCAAAATTAATTAAAATCTTCAGGTCAATAAATTTTCTTCAAATCAATTTCAATTATGTCAAATCAATCAATCAAATCAATATCAAGTGAATTCTTCCTTAAATGTCAAAATTCTTGAAGAAATAATCAAAATGAATCTTGATTTGAAGAAGGTTGTCACAGGGGCTCTTGGACAGAAATACAAGAGTGGCCTGGCACTCAGCAATCAGGGAACTCACTTGGAAGACTCCAAAAGGATAAAGAATAAAAATAATAAGAATGAATTCCTCTAAAAGATATGCAGGTACAAGATGAGATGCAAAAGAGGAAGGGGAAGCCAAATGGCCAAAGAGCCAACCAAGTAAGTCCTTAATCACTGTTTCAACCTGCCAAAAATGAATAATGGAATTAGTAAGGATATGACCACCAAATATCCATTGACAGGCGAAGAAAGAGAAAGAGAAAGGTGCTAAATGACTGACTTAATAATATCAGTATTTGCTTAACTAAAGTGAAAAGAAAATAGAGATAAAATAAAATCAAAATATATTAATTAACTGGGGAAAAACCCCCCAGGGTGGAAAGGGTAGCCGGTATATGTGAAAAGTTGGGAGCTTGAGTTCTTCAGGCTGAAAACTGATCTGTATTAATCCTTGAGGCTGTATTGATTGTTTTGGGAATTGATACAGCTGGCTAATATTGAAATTGAATTGGGTTGAATGAATTTCCCATGATTGAAAATGAAATACAGGTCTTGATGGATCCAGACTGTATTGAAATGAATATGGTTGCCAAGATGGAATGAGTGGAGCTTTGACACTTGACAACTTCTTTTTGGCACTGCCTCTTGAATACACTTGAGAATGAATTGAAAGTATTCCCTTGGAATGAATACTTGGAGTGAGAATAACCAATGACTGCTTGATGGCGTCATTGGTCTTTGACTCTGAAACACTTGCTCTTGAGCCTTGATGATTCCTCTGAATGATTGGGTGCCTTGATGACGTGATGAGATGTTGGAATGTTGAAATGAACATTTGATATTGCCACCATTGAATTGCTGTTGAAAAATGATGCACAATGATATATAACATCATTTATGGCATATTGGTTGATTGGCAAGAAGATTACGTCCAAAGGTCTTGAGATGGAAAGGCAGAGGGAAAAGGATGGATGTAATGGCTTCAGAGCTTGGAATGGTGTTTTCTGGGCCTTTTGGGGTTTCTGGCCACTTTTGGGTTCCGAGCCAAAAACTGGCCCAAAAGGCGGGAAAGTGTCTTTTGGACACTTTGTGTCAAAGTGCGCAAAAGTGCGCAAAATGCGCAAAAGTGCGCAAATGCGCAAAGTGCGCAAAAATGCGCAAAATGCGCAAAAGTGCGCAAATATGCGCAAATGCGCAAAGTGCGCAAAAAGTGCGCAAATGCGCAAAAGTGCGCAAATGCGCATTATGAGCCCAAATGGCCAAAAACAGCCATTTGGGCCATTTCCCCTGGTTTTGAGGGAAATGACCAGAAATACCCATTTGGGCATAAATTGCCGCTATGGGTGCTGGATTGAGGTGAAGGGCCATGAAGGCCCCAAAACACAAATGGCCATAAATGGTCCATAAGATAATGACGTGGCCATATTGGCCACTGGTGATGGATATGGCCAATTGGCCATAAAAGGACTGTGGCTTGATATGCCATATGGGGATCCAAGGCAGTGAATTGCCATGGTTGTGACAAAGGTGTCTAAATAATCTTATGGGTAATTTGAGAATCAAAAACAAAAAGAAGCCTGAATTATGACTAAAATGATATCTGATGATTTGAAAATGAGATTATAAAATAAGATGAATAAAAAATAAAATAAAAGTGTGCCAGTTATCAATTCTCAAGAATGAAGAATGAATCAGAGAAAATTCAGAAGTAATGAAGAATCATCAAGTTCATAAGAATTAAGGAGTCATAATTTGGATGAATGAAATAATGAAAATGATAAAAAGAATGATTGTACAGAATGAAAAGAAATTATGAGTTAATTAATATAGTGTCACAGGGGCTCTTGGACAGAAAACAAGAGTGGCCTGGCACTCAGGAATCAAGAGCTCACTTGGAAGGCTCCAAAAGCATAAAAGAGATAATGCAAAATGAATTTCTTTAAGAAGGATAAGAGTAAGAATAAGGACAAGTATGTCAAAGATAAGAAAGAGTAAGTGAATCCAATGGCCAGGGAAAGAAGAAAGCCAAAAGCCAAGAAGCCAACCAAGTGAATCCCCAATTCACTGTTTCTACCTGCCAAAAAGAAATGGAATCAGTAAAGGATATGACCACCACTATCCACTGACAGGAGAAGAAGAAAAGGTGCAAAAGACTGACTTAAGCATATCAGTATTTACTTTCATAAATGAAAAGAGAAATAAAGATAAAAATAAATCCAATATATCAATTAACTGAGGAAAAAGTCCCCAGGTGCTGAAAGGTCGCCAGTATATGTGAAAAGCTGAAAGGCTTATCCTGGAAGGTGAGTCACTGGCTGTATTGTCTGAATTGGGCCAATACAGCTCTGGCCATTTTGAAAGCTGAACTGTGAGACTGAATTGCGACAGTGGGAATGAATTGGCCCAATTGGGCCAAGGCCATACAGGATACTTGAGTATTGCATGTAAGGACCAACTGAATTGTCCAAGGGATGCTGAAGTACTTGCTGCCTTGACAACTGATTGAAATAATGTAATATCTCTAAAAATGGCCCCTTTTGAATAATCCTGAATTGAATTGCTAACCCAGATCCTGCAGGGCCAGGTGGTTGGGGTCCTTGAATAGTCTTCTGATAGCTTCCATGGATTGCCAGACTGATGAGCTGAAGAGTCCTCCTTCAAAATGGGCGTTGTATTTTGGTATCTTGATTTGAAATCATGGAATTTGGTCCTGAAAACATCACCATTGAATTTCTGAGCAAAAATGGTGCATAATGGTATATAATACCATATATGCACCAGTCCTGCAACCTTGAGTACAGGGTGCATGGAGGAATCAGAAGAATTCTCCTTAAGTTGAGGGGGAAGATTGGGCTGAGCTGATCCGGTGGCCTCTGGTGGCTACCAGAGGCCATGGTGGTCATTGGCCAATTTGGGGCCTATGATGGTTTATGGCCATTTTTGGTGTCATGGTGATTGTGGCCAAAATTGGGCTCAGGTGGGCCTAATTGGCCCACAGACCACAGTACGTGGGCCATGGATTACAGCCCACGGGCCGTAGAGGCCGTAGAGGGCCTAAATGGCCCCAAACCCACTAATGAAAAGGGTTTGCCCAGAAGTGATGGTGAAGGATAGGGGACCCAGAACCCCCCAGGCCCAAAAACAAAGATAGAGGCCTGAGGGTTGGAGATATGGAAATTGGGAAGGAAGGCCAATGATGGCAGGATATGGCCTGAGACCATAAATGATGATTGGGTCCATGAAGGGCAAGGGGGAGGTTCTATGGCCAAAGGTCCATAGGACACCAAATGGGGCCAATTGGCCATAAAAGATATGGTGTGGCCAATTGGCCCCAACTTGGTTCCAGGCTAAATTGCCGCAACACCCATGGAGGGCGGTCATTCCTTGTGGTTGTGACACTGAATTGGCTAAGGATTTGCCATACAGAATGTAAAGGATGCATGAGCTCAATTTCAAATTGTTCAAGGCTATAGTATGGCTTTAAATAAATAAAGGGCCAAATCCACACAAAAAGGTGGGACAAAGGAAAAAGACCAAACAGAGCTGGGGTACCCAAATCTTTGGATCTGAAAGGATTTGATTAAGGTTGTCTACCTTGATTGGAGGATTTTCAACCTTATTGAAACTTTAAAATTAGACTTTGATCCAACCTTAAGGTTTAAACTGGTTTCATCCCAATTTGGACATGAATTTCAAGCTGCCAAAGGGTCAATCCCAACATGCAGGTATGAAATTAAAATTTATGAAACCTTTAAAAGCTTAAATAAGCTTAAAAATTTAAGTTCACAAGCATTAAAGCCTTATCAAAAAGTAAGGTTTGGTGTGTATTGCTATTTTATGTGGAAAAATAGCACTAACTTCAAAAAGTCATTCAAGATCCAATTCTCAATTGATTTTCTTGAATATTTCATACAGCTTACAGTTCAATATTATCTATATATGAATAAAATTTTGAGTATCTTTTCTAAACAGATTTTCTGGGTAATTACCCTGGAACTTTACTCTTTTAATACACTTAAAGAAAATTAAGATTTTTTTAAAATTAATTAAAAATTGAGTTTAAGATATTTCTGCTTTAAACTTTATTTTTAAGTTGTTCATGTGATGAAATTTAATATAATTAAGCTCATTTTATATTAAAACTTAAAATAATTAACTTAAATGAGGATTCAAGGTACTTGGAGTTAAGAATAACACTGGTAACTTTAAATTGGAATTTAAAATAAGTTACCTTGGGTTAAGAGCCTTATTATTAAGCATGGTTTTTCAATTTTGACCTGAGCATGCCCTCTATATCTATTATGAATCACAAGTGCTGCTCTTTAGACATAAAAAGAGTCTTTTCATCACTGTTTTTGACCATCATCAATTATCAATCCAATCATATTAGACATTTAAACAGGTAAAGTTTTATTATATATAAAATCTTATTATTAAAATATTTCTTAAGTATTTTATCCTTTATAAATATTAAATTGAATAATTGAAATGATAGAAACTATATTATTGTTGTAATCACCTATAATATATTCCATTTTATGGAATTATTGTCTTTAAAATATCTTTGAAAATCCACAAATTCCGCTCAAAAACTCTTGGATCATATTTTTTATCATAGAAAGTTGTTTTATTATTTAAAATGATGATTTTTGGCGTGTTTTTAATTTAAAATAATTATTTAATATAATAACTGTTGTATTTGACTTTTTGTATTAAATTTATATTATAAGTAAGTTTTCTCTAAAATTCTATATCTTTTTTTATCTATTATTAGTTTTTTTACATAGAATTTTCTCATAGGAATTATTTCTACACAGTGTGTGTTATGATTATTTTATAAATAATATTAATATATTATTGATAAGTGGTTAAATATTTATATTTTGCACATGTAATTGTCTCATTAAGAGCTTTACACTTCTTATTGTTATAATTGTCAGTGACTATAACAATAATAGAATAATTATAATCTATTATAAATATTATATTTTTTATTATTAGATTATAAAATAATAATTAAATTTATTTTTTTATATAATTATATGTAATAATTATATTCAAATTTGTGGTTATAATATTTGATTATATTTTTCTACTGAGCACAGTCATAGTACTCTTGATATTGTTACTATTATCAAGCGTTTCATAGACAAACATTACATTTGGGGGCCTGGCCATGATTTTAACCAATATTTGGGACATAAATCATATTCTAGACCTTATTTTACTGTTTCTTGACGTAAAATTGCCATATTTACTTGAATATTGGCTTGTTTGGGACTTATCCCTTATAACTAATCTTTATAATATTAATAAAGTTACTTTTTCTTAAGAAGATTGTCTGGAAAAATATACTATTGAGTGACTTGGAATAAATTTCTTTTGTGTAACTAGTGGATTTTTCACATCACAGACTTGAAATTTATTCTTTGAGTTATTCTAGTATAAAGTGAATAATAATACAATTTTGATTAATAGCTTATTAATTGCATAATTATTATTTCTTTAAAGAACATGTAAAAGAAAATGAAAAATTAAAAAATTAAAAATCTTTACAAAAACATTTTTTCTTTAATCTTAGACATTTTTCTTTAATTTTGACGTAATTTACCATAAGTTACATTAAAACAATTTTATCCAATAAGCTGATCTTATAAGTTATTTTTATTGTTTGATAAGATAACTTATATTTTTTTTCTCTAGTGTCAACCATCAGAGAAAGTTCTTCAGACTCTGAAGCTTCAGAGTCTAGTATTGAAATTCAACCTAGCCCAGAACCAAGGGGTTTAATTACCAAAGAACCCTTTAAAGGTCCAGAAGGTGAATTCAATGCATTTCTTAGTCTTAATTGCTTTATATTGACGTGAAATGACTCCTACTAGAAGTGGAAGTAACTACTCCATCCAATCAAATGGATCTGGACCAGGACATTCAAGTCATAAATCAAAAACACAAGAATGTCAGCCCAGAGGAGAGGCACAAATGGAGGATGCCAGAACTTCCACCGGTCCTACACCAAAACTACATGTCTCACCAGCTAAAAGATCTCAACTATGAATTTTCTAAGCCCTCTGTTTTGAGAAGCTCTATGATGGCCCAAAAGGTATAAATAGAGGTCTTCTCTTCCTCATTTCCAATGGGAGCCTTGAGGTATATTTTACATACCCAAATAGGCCACAATTATCTTAAAAATAAATTTTGAATTATGCATAACTCATAAGTCATGCATATATCCAAAATTCATCATTTTTGATTTCAGAAAAGATGAATGACTTTTGATTGAGTAAGTAAATCCATGGATTTAAGGCCAGATTTGGATTCTACACAAAAATTCACCTAGGGTAGCTCCATAGAGTGAATAAGCTCAAATTAACTCTTTGAGGTGGTAATATGGAAAATACTTCAATACCACATCATTAATACCGCATAAAAGATCCGTGAAAATTTTTGTTTTCCTTAATTTCACGCCAAAATAATGGGAAGGTGAGAAATCCCATGTTATATATACACTAAGAATAGTGTTACGCATGTTTTGGGAACTTAATATCATGTTATTCTTACCTGGACTTTTGGTACACCCATGGTGGATATCTCACTTGAAGCTCAATTTTCTATTTTGATGTGAAAAATACGCAAGGGGGACAAAAGACATCAAAGAGAGCCAGGGTACCCAACTTCTGAGGCCTCAGGGGCATGGACAGCTCCAAAGCTTGGATCCATGGCTGATCGTGGCCTAATTGGTAAACTAAAACCTTTTGGGAACTTCGTTACCATGTTACAACTACAGTAAATCTTAAGAAAATAGCAAATAACCTGCTATTTTGATGTGCCAAGGAGGTAAAGAGCTATTGAGACTTCTGTAACCATGTCAATTCTTAATGACTTTCCATTGATATACCCCAAAATAGTAATTAAAACCCTTTTTGGACTTGTATCCATTGATTTACCTCATAGCAACCAGTTAAACACTAATATTTGCAATTCTACGTAGAAATGAGGTAGAAACTTCAAAAATTCATTAAAAATACAATTCTTAATGAAACTCTCTGAAGCCTTCAAGACCAATGAGGGACTGTATTATCTATGGCACAACCCAAAACAATCAATGTCTTACTAGTAAAATGAAAAGTGTTACTTACAGTCCATTTGTGACTATTCTACGTGAAACACTGAATCTTCAAAGATTCACAGTAATTACAACCTATGATGAAATTGCCAATAACATTGATAACTTTGAGGAATCAATTATTATTTTGTAATAAAAGAAGATTTACAGATTTTACTCCTTTTATTCTTAACCATATTGGGGTTGGTAGTCACATAAAAGCATCAATTAAGTAATTATGATAATCTTATGTGACAACTGATGATGCAATCAATAATCCAAAAGTGTTTATTGTTTTCTCACTCACTGGTTTTTCAGTTTGCTTCATGGCACGCCTCTGTGAGCTGTTGTTGACTTAAAAGAGGCCTCCTCTTGCTGTTTTTTCCACATCATCATCATCTTATTATCATTTAAATCATTTTTACCAACAAGTAAGTATCAGTTAAAGCTATTCTTAAGTGTTTTAATTCTTTCAGAATCAATTAGAAAGATGTGAAATCAGTAATCCAACTTTATATTGTTGTAACACGGTTATAAATAAATCTTGATCCCTTAAATCCACAACTCTATGTCAAATCTCTCTATCTTATCTTTCAATAAGCTCTTTGGAATATTAGTGAGTGATTTATCCTTAATTCTTAAAGTTTTTCTCTAAATAATTAGTTTTCTTCAAGAATTATATTTATAATTATTTTTGAAAAAGATAATTATATATTAAAATAATTTTATTATTTTTATAAAAGAAGTTTTATTGTTAAAATCTTCTTGTAATTGATTCTTGTATACAATTACTGCTCACTGTTAAAATCACTAGTAGTGTTTAACACATGAAAGAAATTATTATTTAGATATTTAATTGTGGTTATAATAATATTTTATTATTATATTTCATAAGAACAGACATAGTACTGTTGATTAATAGTAATATTATCATCATTTTCATAATCACATCTTACATCCAAGAATGATGGAACAAGTTCCCATGATTGAGGATCACAACCATTCTTAAGCTATCAGGATATCTAGAGTAGTAGTAGTATTTTAGCCATGATAAGCTCAGTAGCCTTTCTCAGTATCTCAGTATTGTTGAAGAATAGTAGTATAATCATAGTGAAAAGCTTGGTAACATTTCTCAGTACCTTAGTATGAGGGAAGAATAGTTGTATAACCATAGTGAAAAGCTCAGTAGCTTAGTATTATTAAAAAAGGTAGTAGTGATAAAAAAACATAGTATCAAAGTTTATTGAAGAATTATTCTTAGTATTAACTCTAGTAGTCTTATTCTTAGTATTAAAAAATCATCATAATTAATATAAGAAAAATTATTAGTCTTATAACATAAAATATTTGTCTTTATTTTATCAACACTTATAGTTTTAAATCAGGGTTTTGATTTTAGTGTTATTAATAGGTCTGGTTTCGAGACTACTTATAAGTCTTCTCTAACTGTTGAAGTCACAAATATTGCTGATTTTGTGATTCTCTGTAGGCTGAAGATTCAGTATTATTTAGATGGGAAGCCAATACACCTTAGCACCAATGGTTCTTAGAAAATTCTGAAACTCAAAACAGACTTACCAGTTATTTCCCCCTCATGCTACTGCCTTATTTCATCCCACACCAAAAGGAGTTCCCACAATGTCTTTCAATAATTATTAAAAGAAATCAAGATTTCTTTGAGCATTTATTCAAAATCTTAGTTAAAAGATTTTCTTCTTGAAGGTTTAGCTTTGAGATATTCATATTATGAGCTTTAAGATATACAATCTATTTTTATATTCAAAATAGTAAATGATACTCATGAAGGAAGCTTAAAGTTACTTAGAGCTAATCAGAACACCTGCAACTTAAATTATAATCAAAATTTTGGATCATTCAAGTGAAAACTTAATTATTATGATGTTCTTATTGTTTTCATTATTAAATTAACTTTGTAAGAATGTTTTATTAATGAGTATGGGTCTGAATTCATAAAGTAATCAATTCCATTAGTGTTTTTTTCCATCAATCAGTACAATCAATATTCCAAATGTAATATTTTATGGAAGAAAATCATACATTCTTTATGATTTCTATAAACAAAGAATTTAAATCTTGGAGTCTAATAAAGCCCTTGAATATTATTTAAGGTGTTTTTCAACCTATTTGTATTTTTTTATAGTTGTTTCTGACCTCCTTGGGTGTGCTTTTATCAACTAATAGCTTCTAAGTGATTTTTTCCCAATATTCTATTTTTTAACTTATCATTTTACTTTTATATAGAATTATTGTCATAATTAGTGTTAGTGTGAGCCTGTGAGATATGTATGGCATACCCAGAAGGCCACAAATAACTTTTTATGCTGTTGATTCAGTCTTTAACAGACTTTTCAATTTTATTTGAAATAAAAGATAGTAAAAAATAAGGATAGAGGTTTTTGGATAAAGAAAGTTATACTTATTATGTTATTTTTGGATTCTACACCAAAAATAACCTTGGGTACCCATGGGGTGTTATACCCAAAACTGGTTATTTCTTATGTTATTAGAAGATTCAGGAATCTCAATGTAAAATTGCAAATCTTTTAAAAAAAATAAAACCTTTTAGATTTAAGCTTATTTAAGCTTAAAATTGAAGTTTCATAAGGTTTTGCAAACCTACCAAAATTTTAGTTAAAATTGAGGTGTTGGGTATATTTACTGAATTGGCTAAGGATTTTCTATAAAGAATTTAAATAAAAGCATAGCTATTCAAAAAATGTGGTTTGTACTATTTGAAAAATTCATCTTTGAATTTGAATTTTTTAACCTCTAGAGGAAAACCAAAAAATTTGAAAAAAAAATGAAAAAAAGGATTAACCTCCAATTCAAAATTAAAATTTTTTGTTGAAATGATTATTTTTATCTTTAAGAGAAGATTTCTTCATTAACATTAATTCAAATTAGCTATCTTGAAATGGATTTGAACTCAATAAAATCAAGTAAATTTTGTGAAAATTGGGTGAAATTGCTCAAGTGTAATTCAAATTAATTTCAATTAATAGAAATAAATTCCAATTGCTTGAATGGAATTAATTTTACTCAATTTGACTTGATTTTAATTTCTTATAACTAACTTGAGTTAATGAAAATAAATCTTAATTTATTTTGATTGGTTTGAACACAAGAAAATTAGTTGAAATTAAATCAAAGTAAGTCAAAATGGGTAAAATTAATATAAATTGATTGAAATTGAATTTAATCAATTTAAATCAATTAAAATTAAGTGAAATTAGTAAAAAAGAATTGCAATTAAGTAAAATTAATCAAAAATACGCAGGATTAATTCAAATCAATAATTCATAATTCAATTATATGAAAATTCATGGAAGTTAATGAAAATAACTTAAAATAAATTACAATAAATTACAATAAATTAAAAAAATGGAAAGGCCTTAAAATTATTTGGGATTGAAAAGGGTTGATTATAATTAATTATGATTAACTATAATTAATTGAAATTCATTATAAATAATTATAATACAATTAGTTATAATTAATTTAAATTAACTATAATTCTTTATAAGAAATTCTAATTAATTACCATTACTTATAAATAATTATTATTAATTAAAATTGAATACCATTAATTAAAAATAAATACAATAAAAATAAACACAATCAGAAATATTTATGAAAATTAATGTGGATGAGTGGAAAGGAATTATGTTAACTCCAAGCCAATGGTAATCAAATTGAAGTAATTAACATTACATGATAATGATTAAATTTGAATTTAAGCAAGTAAAATAACTCAAAATTAATTTGGATCACATTCAAGTAATAAATTTTCATTAATTATGATTATTTTAATCCCTTGAATTTGCTTACCATAAAATTAATTAAAATTAGTTCAGAATACTTTGAAATAATTAACAATTATAATGAGCTATATTTAAGTAGAATTAACTATAATGAATAACAATTCATTATATTTAGTTGAAATTCATTACCATTAATCAGAAATCATTTCCATTAATTAAAATTCATTACCATAAATTATCATTAATTACCACCAATAAAAATAAATTCAAAGTACTTAAAATTAATTAAAATAACTTCAAAATAATGGTCATTAAATTTTAGTAATTAAGATCACTTGAAAATAATTGTAATTAAATTAAAGTAATTAGAATGACTTACAACAAATTAAAATCACTTAAAGTTAATGAGAATTAACTAAAGCTAAATAAAATTAATTGACTTTGATTGAAATTAATTAAGATTATTTACAATTTATCAAGATTAATTTAAATTAATTAATTCAAATTGATTAGATCCAACTCATGATCCTATTTTGTTGATTCTCAATATTTGGGAAAATATTTAATATTCCTACGTGTTACACCTTTTTGGGGAGTGAGAATGTCAAAAATAAAAGTTATCTTTGTATATGATGTAGAAATGCAACTGATATGCATGAATCAAAAATGAACTCCTCTCATGATTTATTTGTAATTTTTTAGTGAGTATTAATTAACATGTTTTGTAATTTTTTATGGCAAAGCTATCAAAATTGAAGAAACTAAACTAAAAAGCAAAATTCATCTAAATTTCCCAAAATTCATAAAACCTAAAGAAAAATTAACCAGAATAAGAATGGATTAAAGTTGAGGCAGATCAATAAAAATACTTTGAAATTAATCAGGTTTATTTGAAATTGAATTAAATTCAAATGAGATTAATTAAAATTAAAGAAAAATAATTGACATTGATGTTTAATTAAAGATAAATATTTCAAGTAATTATCAATACTTACAACCAATCTTATAGAACAATAATAAATGCCAATTCATTACAAATAATTCAAATTAAGTATAATCGATTAGAATCAGTATAAACTCATTATAATGAATATTCATTGATTATGATCCAACTAGATTGATTGATAACAATAGCAATTGATTCCAAAGTGATTTAATTAGCTCATGCCAAAGGTGATTTATTCTATACAATCTTAATTAATTAAAATAAGTAGTGATTTATTATAACCAATCTTGATTACCTATAATGAATATTAAATAAATCATTTAAAATGAATGGAAATGATTTAAATCTGATTTAATTGGATTCAATTTTATTATCAAAATTAATCAAAATTAACTAAAATCAGTTATTTAATTTTTAATTCTTAATATTTCTTTGTAGTTTTCCTTATTTATTATTCAATTTGTTGATTTTTAACGATTTATATATTATTTATTTAATTGATTCAATTTATTATTTTTATTATTTTTATTATTGATTCTTTTTTTTTAATTTTTTATGTTTATTATTGATGATTCATTAATTATTTATTTCACTCTTAATTATTATTATTTATGATTAAATTTTTACATTTTAATTAATTAATTAATTAATTGTTTATTTATTTATTAATTTATTTATGTTTTATTTATTTATTTATTAGTTAGTTTTTATTGTTTCTTACTCATTTTTGACTATTCATTTTTGGTTCATTGAGTTGTCATAAACTAATTAATTATTTTTACGAGTTACTAGTTATTTAGTTATTATTACTTTATCTTTTATTATTATTTGCTGTCATATTTGATTCTTTTTGATTTATATATTTATTGTTTATGTAGCTTTGTATTTCTAACATTTATGATTGATTTTTTATTTTTTTATTTTGTATATTTCACTTTATATTATTCATATTTTATGATTTATTTATTTTTAGTTATCATTATTTATTATTCTTTTTTTATTTTTTATATTGAATGATTTATCTTTTCCTCATTTATTTATGAGGTTAAATTGTTAATTATTCCTTTGTGTTATTTATTTTTCATTATATATATATTATTTATGTATCAATTAGTTTGTATTACTTATTACCTATTTATTGTTTTTTATATTTCATGATTTATTATTATTCATTTGTTACTTATTTATTTTTTATCGTTTATCATTTATTACTTATTATTTATTTTGAATTTTTATTATTCATTATTTATCTTTTTTATTCATGTTTTATTAGATCACTATTATTTAATTATTCCCTAGCTTTTATTATTTAAATTTTTGAAATTGATGTCTTATTTATTTTTTATGAATTATTCCTTATTTATCTAATTTTTCATTATTAATATTCTTTCTCACATTGTTAGGGTTTGCAGCTGATTGTAACCTCTAGCCTTCAATCTTCAACTCACAAAAAATTAAATCTTACTAGACAGAAATTAAAATTTTCATATTTGATTCATTTGCATTGTCGCCGTTTTATTTTTTCGTTTCAAAAAAATGCTCATAACTTTACCATTGTCTTGAAAATCTTACAAAAAATTACTAATCAAAACGTTGTCAGATGAAGTAAGAAAGCAATGCCCACAAATTATCTGAGTAAAACGTTCTTCTTAATTGATTTCCGCTTATAGAGCAAAGGGTTCAATCTCAGCACCAATCAATACTCAGACTCAGATTTCCCTGAACCTCCCATATCAAAATCAAAAGTGAAATCCAGGGTTAAGCAACATTTCTCATCAAGTTATCATATCACCCTTGATTTGAAATAATTTCTTATTTTCCTGTGCTTTTATTTAACTCAGCCTGCGGTCAAGGCCAAGTCAAACTCACAATCAACTAAAGTGTCATCAAAACCCAAAGCGACATCCAAGGAGATTGTTCGAAAATTATAACCGGATCAAAATCCCCCTTCATCTTCTAATGACTCCGAGGAGGCGGATCAATTAACTTAACTTCCCACTAAACCCAAATCAAAGACATCTGCACCTGGAAATAAGATATCAGCCAGCCAAACTTACCAAAAAGTCAGTAGTAATTAATTTAACACTTTATAAAATCTTTTGAACGTTATTTTATGGCCAACACAACTGCTCATCATGCTTTTTCAATTGGCGGAGTTAAATCAACTCGAACATGTCCTTAAAAGACCAGATACCTACATTGGAAGTGCTGAAGCTATTCGGCAGTACATGTGGATATACGACAAAGCCAAGAAGGCAATGGTTAATAAAGAAATATCTTTTGTTCCTGGTATCTATAGAATTGTCCATGCAGACAATAAGGTGACAGCTGAATTCTTTGGGATCTGCATTATTGAAGTGTTGCAACCGAAATTAGTCTGAGACATTATTTTTTTCAATAGAAAAGGACAATAACATGGACACCCTAAAAGTTACCATTGATTCCAAAAAGAAAGTCATATCCGTCATGAATAATGGTAAAGGTATTTCAATTGAGGTCCGTATTTCAATTGGCATTGACTATGACTTTTTTGATTGAGTAATTGGCAGAAACCAAATCTATGAAGTTGAGAAAATTTATGTCTTTTTTGATTGGTGTAATTTTCATAAACTAGATCCATGAAGCTGAAGTAATATATATTCCTGAACTTATTTTTGGCCATCTACTTGCACGAAGTAATTTTGATGATGAAGAAAAAAGATTACGGGTGGCAGAAATGGTTATGGAGCCAGTGGGTCGTCCAAAGCTTAAGGATATGCCATGATCTTGTTTTGATAGATGGTTTTTTATCTTTTATATTTTTTATCTCATAGAATTGGCCAATATTTACTCTTTAGAGTTTATCACAGAAACTGCTGACACCGCAACTGCAAAGAAATATAAGCAAGTTTGAAAAAAGCAAGTCATCTCCCGGAAAAGGAATGAGGGAAATTAATTGATCAAGAAGCATGTTGTTATATCAACAATTTGGCACTTATTTCATTTAATCTTTAAAAACTGTTTTTTTCTACATCATTCATTAATTGGCTCTTTCGACCCTTTTACATATGTATATACTGATTTAAAACATCTTTCCCTACTGACAGCAGTTCAATGACACTTTTCAATCAATAGAGCTCTTGACGCCAATCTAATCAAATTGTCTTACCCTTTCTTTGGTGGATCAATTTTTTCAATCAACACAGTGGTAAAATTATTTGTATCTAAACATAAGTGTTTTTTTGCGTAAGTTAACAATGTGAATTTTTCTTTTTAGAACACTGTCCTGCTGCAAAACATACACTGGAAGCCCTCAGTGGACTTGGTTAAAGCAGGGTGTTGCCTAAGGCTTAGCCTCTCTGTTTGGGTGCACATGCATAGAGATGGCTTGAGGCTGTAACACCTTGTGGCGACTGATAAGTTGAGGGCTTGGGTCAACAGATCCACAAAAGAGGAGCTGTCCAGGTCAATAAGGCGTGTGCCTCTTTTGAAAGTGCTCAGCACAACAAAGTGTGAGATCACACTATAAAATTAGATGAATCAAACATCTTCAAAAAATAAACTTTTGCTTTTTTATCAATTTAATTAGATTAGACTTTTCACTTTTCATGGTGGGGGCCCACACACCATGAAAGATATTTGTATTACTTTATATTTCTTAAGTATTGGAGAATTTCTGCCCAAATTTTCTAAAGCGATAAAATATAAAAAATCAAAAATAACCAATAATAATCAAAGAAAAATAAATAAATAATGAGAAGTTTCAAAAAAAATTATTTATTGAGTATAATATAAAGCAAAAAAATAAAAAGTCCACAATAGATAAATAACAAAACAGTAAGAAATTGAGAAAGTAATAAATGCATGAATAATAAGTAAATAATAAATAAATAAGAGTGGTTATTTTCGAGTTCATTCTTAACTTATAGCTCATAGGTTGAATGAATAAATAAATAATAAAATGGAATAAAAAACAATTAAGCCATAAATAACCAAAAATGAAGAAATAAAAATTAAAAAACCAAAAATAATATATCAAAAAATCAATAACAAAAACAAAATTAATAAAGACATAAATCATAAAAATTATTACAAAATTAAAAATAACCAATACAAATATAAATAAATAAGAAAATGAGATAACAAGAAATTAACCCACATATAATGAAAAATAAAAACCCATCAACAAATAAATAATAAAAAGGAAGGAATTAATAAATTAATAACCAAAAACTAAATAAATCAAATATAAATAATTAACAGTCAATGAATAATTATTAAATTATTTAATTGCAATAGTGATTCATCAATAAGCTATATTCAAATTCATCCATCATTTATAATTGATAAGTGCAATCAATAAGTCATCATAAAAATATGAATAAATAATTAATAATAAGTAATAAACAAATAATAACAAGAAATAACAAACTATCAACCTTTTAATAATAATGAATAAAGAAACAAAAAATAAAAAACCCATAATAAAAATCATAAAAATAATAAAAATAATAAAAACAATAAAAATGATAAAAATGATAAAAATGATAAAAATAATAAAAATAATAAAAATAATAAAAATAATAAACATAATAAAAATATTAAAAATATTAAAAATAATAAAAATAATAAAAATAATAGAAATAATAGAAATAATAAAAATAATAAAAATGATAAAAATGATAAAAATAATAAAAATAATAAAAATAATAAAAATAATAAAAATGATAAAAATGATAAAAATAATAAAAATAATAAAAATAATAAAAATAATAAAAATAATAAAAATAATAAAAAAAATAAAAATAATAAAAATAATAAATAATAAAAATAATAAAAATAACAAAAATAATAAAAATAATAAAAATAATAAAAATAATAAAAATAATAGAAATAATAAAAATAATACAGATGAATCATAATTGAATTAGGAAAATATGAAAATGATTCATCAATCAATTATATGCAAACTCATGCAAAATTTACAATTGATAACCTCAATCAATAAGTCAATATAGAAATATAAATAAATGATATATCATAAATAAATAATAAAAAGAAATAACAGACTATTGGCCCATAAATAATAAAAAATGAAGAATAAAAAATAAATGAATGAAATTTATAAATAAATCACTAAATCAAATAATAAGAAGTAATTCATTCCTTATGAATGTAATCAAAAATTAATTGATTAATGATTCATGAATTATTCATATTCGGTTTCATGCATACTTTATAGTTAAGAAAGTTTATAAATAAGTCATCATAACAAGATATGAATTACTCATGAGAAATATAATCAAAAATTCAGTGACAATAATTCAGATTAGAAAAATAAGAACTAACAAAAATATCAATCCTTGAAAGATTTCATATTGATTAATAAGACAGTTGTTTCCATAATCAATATATGACCTATATTCAAATTTGATTTATGTTTCTTATAGTATTTGGGAAATTCTATATAATAGTAATGAAGCAATTCTGCATAATAATAAAGAATGATTAACCAAAATATTTATATTTAACAATATATAATAATAACTAATCAATTCAGGAATAATTTTTTAATTAAGAAATAATAATAATAATTCATCAATTATTCATGACAATAATAACAAAGACTTAGAAGAAGTATCCTACTATCATATAGCTTATTGCACATCAAAAGCTGCAACACTGATTATTGATATTATAATTTCCAAAATTATTAAGCAACTAAAAAACCCAAAATTCTCCAAATAACAATAATTAATTTCATTTTTTTCCCCATATTTATTCCATTGTGGAATTTTATGATCCTCCAATTTTTTCATAATTTATTTTGCTGAATTTCTCTGAATTGGCCCTTTTTTCAAAAATTGATTAAAAAAACTTCCCACTTGGGAATTTCCTTATTTTTTTTGAAGAATGAAGTATTCAATATTGGGAATCAAAAGAAATAAGCCCATATTTTTAAGAAATTTCTTGGGTGGTACCTGTGAGCCTTAGAGGTAATTTCATATACCCAAAAGACCACAAATAGAAAAGTAACATATAAATATAAATAAAATATATTTATTTATATTATTAAAATGAAAATCAAAATCAAAATATAAAATTATATTCACAATGAAAAATTTAATTACAATTTAAAAATAAAATTACATTAAATTTTGAAATTGTAAAATTACATTTATACTTGAAAAAAGTAAGTAAAAATGAACTTTTTAACAAAATGGTAAAAAAATGAATAAATTTGGAAAAAAGTTGAATAAAAATTATTATAAATTTTTATCCAATAAATAAACATATAAAAGTTATTTCACCATTGGATTCCTCATAAAAAATGCAGTGGGGTCACCTCTGGGTGAAAGTTTTGTACCTCAATTCTAAATAAGCTTAAAGTAAGTTTTTAGTATTTTCTGTATGAAAATTGAAAATCCTCAAAACTTTAATTTAATTCAAATCACATGTAGTGTTAATCACCAAAATTTGTGTTAAAATTGAGGTGTTGTGTATATTTTAGAAGTTATGAGGAATTAAAGTATTTTCAATTGAATTCAATTGAAATGTCAAAATGTGCGCATGTATTACATAATTGAACTTTGATTTATATATGAGGTATCAATTATTACTGTATTGAACTGTACAACTCAATTGAATTACATATTTGAATTATAAGTATAATACATGATGAGGAATTAAAGGAAAAATAAATTGGCAAGATTAAATTTGGGGGGGAAAAGGAACTCCAGCTCTAAGGGGGAGCTAGACCCCCAAAGTCCTTGCTGACAGGCGTGTGGTGTCAAAATTCTCACAAAGATTCATCACTTTTGGCCTGGAATTGAGTTACAGGGTCTGTGGACTCAATCAATGATGAGGTTTTGATACCAACTGGGGTAGTTTTAGCTGTTGCCAAGAGGGTAAAACTACCCTCAAGATAAAACAATCATAGTAAAAACAGTTTTAACTGGCTTCTACGTCTCTTACACACATTCTGACGTGTTTTTAAGGCTCTAGACCAGGTATTGCTATAGTAATGGCTGATTTAAGGGTTTAAAATGGCTAAAAATGGCTAAAAATGGCTTAAACCATCCCTTTTTTGGTCTAAACCAGGGTTCAATGATGCCATAATTGGCTTTTCTGTTGTAAGACTATTTTTCACGACTGACAAGAGTAAATTTTGCTTTTGGAGTAAGAAAATTGATGGCTATAAAAGAATGTCTTCTTTGCCCCACTTTTCTCTTCATGTTAGAATCTTTTCCTTTTATAATTAGACTAAACATTGTTAAACCAATCAATAAGAGATTCCAACCACCTTTCTGAAATCATTTTGAACCTTTCAAACACGTGAAAAAATTGTTTTAATCATTGTTTGTAACTTTTATAGTTGTTTTTACCCCTGAACCACCCCAAAAGTGAATTAAAGCATCTTTCATCACTGTAAACTTTGTCACTTTGTTTCCAAATTCACTCTGGTCACTTTTGGGTGTGTTTTCTCTTTAATATTCTTTTTGAAAACTTTTTTCTTTAATTAATTGCTTTCAGTTTTTTGCTCAATTAATTCCAATTGAAATTTCTCTTGAAGAAATTTCTTTTGTAGCCTTAAAAAATCTCTTGTAGAGTATTTTTTGGATAAATTTTTATTATATTATTGTTTTATACTAATCAAGTTATAAACAATAAAATTGGTGTGTTTTCTCTTTAAAATAATATTTCTTACTATTTTTAATTGATTTTTACCTTATACAAATTTTGAGGACAGGAAAAGTACTTGATTTTCAATCAAAGTTTTATATCCACACCTTACATTTGGGGGCCTAGCCGTGATACCTTACCTGTGACATATTCTTTTTACTCTTTTTGAATCTTTCTTCTTATATTGAAAAATTTGAAAACATATAAAAAATACTTATAATCAAAAAATCCATAAAAAATAATTTTTTTCATATTATAAGTGGGGCTTATATTTTCATTTCTTTTTGGAAATATTCTTTTTTTTACTTAATTAATTGGTTTTTTCATCAATTTTAGTGTCTGACAACGTGGTAAGACAAGAAAACATTGAAACAGCCTCAACAGTAACCAGCATTATTCCTGCCAGTACTATTATTGTGACTCAGAATATTCAACCAGAGCCAATTCCTTCTGAATTAGTCAGCTTGGAAATAAGTAATACTCTTCAGAAAGCCAAAGATTTGGCCAATAGTAAGTTTTTTTGACGTAAAATTACTATTTTAAGCCTTTTTAACCATAATTATGCCTTCAACCAGATCAGGAGCCAGCTATAACCCCTCAAGCAGCTCCCAGAAAGGTAATAGATGTGATTATGGAAGAAGCCAATCAGGTACAGAAGGAAAAGGGTTGGTTGATGACTTCCAAACAACTAAAATTGGTCATTCTGGAGCTGATAATACCATTTTACCTTCAAAAAGAGCTGACACCGCCACAACAAGCCTCAGTGGACATATACAAAGCCAGCCACAGTGCATACAACAATGCAATTCAGTTCAAGGAGTACCAGATCCTTGCAGACCTGTGGAAGAATTGCATGAATTCTTACCTGACTGTGAGAAAATTCCTGGGTCATCCCAATACTTGCAAATTGCTCAATGGATGGCATCCATTGATGGATGATGGAGAAGAAAAACATGATGTTTTGACACTAGAATGGAGGAAAAACAACCCTCCACCACCCAAACCAGTGCCAAAAAAAGCCCCAGTGGCCAGCAGCAGCAATTTAAATGTGAAAAAGCAGCCACAAGCTCCAAACAGGGGCATAGGGAAGGCACCAGACCCAAACCCTTACAGCCAGGGCTACAGAATCCCAAAGATACAACAGGATGCCATGGAAAATGTATTTCAGATGGCCAGAACCATGATGGAATTACAAAAGAAAGAGGAAGCCAGCTTAAAATATCAAAAATTATTTCTGATACTTTTGATTGTATTCCAGAGTTGTATAAAGCTATTTCTGACGTAAAAAGTCATCTTTCTGATAAAAATAAATCAATTTGTGACAATCTTAAAACAAATAACTTGAGTCTGAGCAAAATAAATGATACACTTAAATGCTTTGAAAGAGTTTTAAGAACAATCAAAACTTCAAATAATGATAATTCTTTTGGCATTAAGATAAATGAACAATCTGCGATTATTAAATAATTAACAGACAAATATTCTAAATTCAACATTTATGACATAATTGAAACAAGAATAAAACAAGCTATTAATACTATCAAAGTGGATGATAAGAAAGCTCTTGATGATATTTCAAAATCATTTGCCGAAGGAAAGAAAAATACAGTAGCCTTGAAAAAGCATTTTGATACCTCAAAAGAGGAAATATCAAAATTCACAATAAAGCTAAATGAAGTTATATCTGATAATACTAAACAAACAGAATTATGGCATGAGCTCACATATGAAGAGGATGATCATAAAAAGAATGTCATAGTCTCTATACAAAGATTACAACATGAGTTAAGAAATTCACAAAGGTGTAATAACAGTAAAATGAATGATATTGAACAACTGCTAAACACTTTACCAAGAATTTCTACACCTCTTAATCAAAATGAAGATGCAAGAATTCCCAATCCACAAGTATTGGATATTGAAAATTCAGAGTTAAAAAATGAATTTTCTACTTCATTTCATAACTTAGAACCATCAATGGGCCAAGCACTCTTGAAAGAAGTTCCAAAACTTAAAGAATGGCCTCACTTCAGTGGTGAAGGAGAGTATGAGCATATGGAATTCATTAGAGGTATTTACATGATCAAAGAGGATTTTGAGTTACCAGAAAGATTGGTAACAGCAAGATTTAACACCTTGTTTACCAAATCAGCTCACAGATGGTACTTCAAAATAAGACAAGCACATGGAAACCAGAGTTGGACTTGGTGGAAAGCCCAAATCATTAACAAATGGGCAAATGATGCTTGGAGGTTTAGAGTTGAAACAGCCTTTGAATCTGACAAATTTAATGCTGATAAAGACAAAGCTTTACCATGGTTTTGCCAAAAAAAAGACAGATTAACAGCGTTATATCCTGACATGTCAGAATTTGTGATCCATAGAAAAATTCTGAGACAATGTGGAGGTGACTTGGAGCATGCTTTCAAAAGCAGGACTACTGAACAATCTTCAGCAGAGGATATTATCAATATATTAGAAGAAGTAACCACCACAACCAAAATTAGTTCTAGTAGGGTGAATCTCAAAACAAGGTTTAATACACCTTGGAAAGATTCTGTGGACAAAAACCCCAAAGAAAATTCTAGTAATATTGAGTATAAATCTGCAGATACAGTCAGAGAATGCCATATCTGCCAAAGCACCACCCATTTAGCCAATACATGTCCAAAAAGGGGCAAAATCAATGAAATTGATATTCAAAAGGAACCTGATGTTGAAAAAGATGACATAATTGAAGACAATTCAGATGATAAGTCATCAATATTTTCTGAATCTTCAAAAGATATAGAAAATATCAATGCCACTTTTGACATCATGGAATCTTATTCCCACTTTCCACAATTGAACAATGGTCAACTTGATTTATCAAAACTTCAAGATGCACAACTTATGAAAAGAAAAACAAACAGGGGGAAAGGTTATACAGCTGGTAACTCCTGTATAACAGAAATGGTGATTGACAACAAGCCCACCAAACTTTTGCTTGACCCAGGAGCCTTCTGCTCTTGTGTTGGAAAATCTTTTCTTAAGACTTGTGTACCAAATTTTGAAGACCAATTGTTACCAATTGATGGTATAAAATTCAATAGTGCAAGTAATCCAATGAAAGCATTAGGAATTTTTGAGACCAATGTCATATTCCCACACATAAATGGGAATTTAAGAATCACAGTTGAATTTGTTGTTATCAAAAATTGCTCTAGTACCCATTTTATATTGGGAAATTACTATTTAATCATGTATGGGATAGATTTGCAAGACAACAAAGACAGATACTTTACTATTTGAGACAATAAGCACCAAAAATTTGCCTTTTTACCATTTAAAAAACAAATTATAGTAAACAAAGTATCACCAGTCAACTTGGAGTTAGAAAAATTCAAGTCTGAACAGTTAAATGAGGCTGAAATAAGCCTTCATCTGACTGATAAACAAGAAAATGAACTTTCTTCCCATTTGTATGACCACAGAGGAGCATTTGCTTCAGACAAAGAACCTCTAGGAGCAATTATTGGTCACGGAGTTGACATCATACTTAACATTGAGAGACCTTATCCACCACTCTTAAGAAGACCTGCATATCCAGCAAGTCCAAAGTCAAGAGAAGCTCTAGAAATTCATATCAAAGAACTTCTGGACCTTGGTGTAATAAGAAAAGTAGGCCACAATGAAGAAGTAGAAATACCTACACCAGTCATAGTAGCATGGCATAATGGAAAATCTAGAATGGATGGGGACTTTAGAGCTCTGAACACTTACACTGTCCCAGACAGATACCCCATACCAAAAATCCAAATTGCCCTTACACAAATATCTCAAGCAGTGTATATAACCACTATGGATGCCCTTGAGGGATTCCATCAAAGAGTGGTGACACCAAGAGCAAGAAAATACTTGAGAATTATTGTTCATTGTGGAGTGTATGAATACTTGAGGATGCCCTTTGGTATCAAAAATGCACCTTCACACTTCCATAGAATGATGAATGAAATCTTCCCAGAAGAACTCTCATAGGGATGGTTAATCATTTACATTGATGACATTATTGTCTGTTCCAAAACTTGGGAAGAGCACATGTACAGATTGTCCAGAGTTTTGACAAAAATTCAATCAGTAAACATGAAAATCTCCTTGAAGAAATGTCATTTTGGATATAAAGAACTTAAAGCACTAGGACATGTTGTATCTGGTTTTTCCCTTGGAATTGACAAAAACAAAGTTGCAGAAGTATTGCTAAAACCCATGCCTCAAAATAAGAAAGAAATTCAGTAATTCTTAGGTTTTGCAGGATATTACATGCAACACATTAAAGATTTTGCATCCATAGCAAGACCACTTTATAAATTGTGTGACAAAGACACAGTATTTGAAATGACTGTTGACAGAGTCAAAGCTTTTGAGTCTCTAAGAGAAGCCTTGACCACTGCTCCACTCTTACTGATGCCAGACTTTACATTGCCTCTCAAATTGTATATTGATGCATCAGGGGATGGACTGGGTTCTGCACTTCACCAAGTTCAGATCATAAATGATAAACCTGTAGAAGGACCCATATGTTTCATATCCAGGCAAATGAAACCAACTGAAGCCAGATATGGGGCAAGTCAAATGGGATGTCTATGCCTTGTCTGGGCCTTGGAGAAACTGAACTACTTCTTAGAGGGATGTGTTTTTGAGGTAATAACAGATTGTACAGCTGTCAAATCACTTTTAAACATGAAAACACCCAACAGGCATATGCTCAGATGGCAAATAGCCATACAATAATACAGGGGCAATATGACCATTGTTCATAAGGATGGGAATGTTCATAAGAATGCAGATGGACTAAGCAGATGGCCATTACCAAATAATATTGATAATCCTGCTTATGTGCCAGAAGAAGCTTCACCACAGATCCCAATAGAAGGAATAAGTGTTACAGACTTGAACACCACCTTCTTTAGAGAAGTCAGGAATAGTTACACTCAAGATAAGAATTGTAGCATCTTATGCCAATTACTTAACAAAGACTGTAAAGACAACTCTCTAATACATGCCTTGGATGAAGTATGGAAAGAATCTTATGATGAAGGAAGATTTCACCTACTGGATGGTATAATTTACCACAGGACCAAGCACACATGTGTCATGACAGTTGTGGACAGGTCATTAATAAATCTTGTACTAAAAGAAAGCCATGATAGCCCCTTTTCAGGACATCTTTCTGAAGACAGAACAAGAGAGAAAGTAAAGACCTGCATATGGTGGCCAATGTGGCAGAAAGATGTTGTAGAGTATTGCAAAACCTGTGACAGATGCCAAAAGGAAAATAAATCCACTGGCAAGAGACTTGGAAATATGATAAAAATCCAAGAACCAAGCAGACCTTGGGAAATTGTCCATATGGATTGGGTAACTGGACTACCACCAGGAGGTGACAGAAGTTATAAGGCTTTCCTAGTCATTGTGGACAGATTCAGTAAAACTTCAATCTTTTTACCATGTTACAAGGATGATACAGCCATGGATACAGCTCTTCTGATATGGAATAGAGTAGTGTCATGGACTGGAATATTTACAAATATCATCAGTGACAGGGATTCCAAATTCACTTCAGCACTATGGACAAATCTTCACCAATTATTTGACACTAAGCCGCCTTTCTCTACAGCCTACCACCCACAAAGTCATGGACTGGCTGAAAGGAGGATCCAAACCTTAGAGGACATGGTAAGAAGATTTTGTGCATATGGCCTTGAATTCAAAGATTGTGATAGATTTACCCATGATTGGTGTACTCTGCTTCCAGCACTGGAATTAGCATATAAAACATCAATCCATGCCAGTACCAATCAAACTCCTGCTATCCTAGAAAAAGGATGGAACCCCAAATTACCCCAAGATTCCTTGGGGAAAGATTTGATTGAAATAAATCCCACAGCTGCTAGCTTCAAAGGAATGTTAGACAAAGCTAGGAAGCATGCAGTAAGGTGCATGAAAGAGTCCTTTGCATATGCTAAAGACAAATGGGATAAATCACATGCAACTCCAGATTTCAAAGTGGGAGACCTAGTTCTTATATCCACCACTAACTTCAATAACATCAAAGGATGTAAAAAGTTGAAAGACTCCTTTTCAGGACCTTTTGTTATTAAGGGCCTACATGGAGAAAATTCTGTTGAAGTAGAGTTATCTGAAGAACTTAGCAATAAGCATCCTACATTTCCAGTGAGATTGATAAAGCCATATAAATCAGTGATGCTGAAAAATTTCCCTTGAGGAATAAAATTCCCCAAGCTATACCTCCTTTTGAGACATATGGCCATAAGAAAATTACCAAAGTTCTCAAAGAAAGAAAGTTGAGAACCAACAAAGTTAGGGAATACCTTGTTAGGTACAGTGACCCAACTTGTGAAGATGAATGGTTGCCAGAAAAAGACATACCTGAAGCTACTAAACTCCTCAGAAGGCTCAGACACACTAGAAATAGCAATACTACAAAGTAATATTCTTTTTTTAGGGGGAGGGAATGTGAGCCTTACAGGTAATTTCATATACCCAAAAGACCACAAATACACAAGTAACATATAAATATAAATAAAATATATTTATTTATATTATTAAAATGAAAATCCAAATATAAATATAAAATTATATTCACAATGAAAAATTTAATTACAATTTAAAAATAAAATTAAATTAAATTTTGAAGTTGTAAAATTACATTTATACTTGAATAAATTAAGTAAAAATGAATTTTTAACAAAATTGTAAAAAAATAAATAAATTTGGAAAAAAGTTGAATAAAAATTATTATAACTTTTTATCCAATAAATAAATATATAAAAATTATTTCACCATTGGATTCCTCATTGGATTCCTCATAAAAAATCAGGTAGGGTCACCTCTGGGTGAAAGTTTTGTACCTCAATTCTAAATAAGCTTAAAGTAAGTTTTTAGTATTTTCTGTATGAAAATTGAAAATCCTCAAAACTTTAATTTAATTCACATCACATGTAGTGTTAATCACCAAAATTTGTGTTAAAATTGAGGTGTTGTGTATATTTTAGAAGTTATGAGGAATTAAAGTATTTTCAATTGAATTCAATTGAAATGTCAAAATGTGCGCATGTATTACATAAGTGAACTTTGATTTACATATGAGGTATCAATTATTACTGTATTGAACTGTACAACTCAATTGAATTACATATGTGAATTATAAGTATAATACATGTTGAGGAATTAAAGGAAAAATAAATTGGAAAGATTAAATTTGGGGGGAAAAGGAACTCCAGCTCTAAGGGTGAGCTAGACCCCCAAGATCCTTGCTGAAAGGCGTGTGGTGTCAAAATTCACAGAAAAGTTCATCACTTTTGGCCTGGAATTGAGTTACAGGGTCTGTGGACTCAATTGATGATGAGGTTTTGATACCAACTGGGGTAGTTTTAGCTGTTGCCAAGAGGGTAAAACTACCCTTATGATAAAACAATCATAGTAAAAACAGTTTTAACTGGTTTCTACGTCTCTTACACACATTCTGACGTGTTTTGAAGGCTCTAGACTAGGTATTGCTATAGTAATGGCTGATTTAAGGGTCTAAAATGGCTAAAAATGGCTTAAACCATCCCTTTTTTGGTCTAAACTAGGGATCAATGATGCCATAATTGGCTTTTCTGTTGTCAGACTATTTCTCACGACTGACAAGAGCAAATTTTACTTTTGGAGTAAGAAAATTGATGGCTATAAAAGAATGTCTTCTTTGCCCCACTTTTCTCTTCATGTTAGAATCTTTTCCTTTGATAATTAGTTTAAACATTGTTAAACAAATTGACAAAAGATTCCAACCCCCTTTCTTAAATCATTTTAAAGCTTTTAACCACGTGAAAAAATCATTATAATCATTTTTTGTAACTTTTATAATCATTTTTACCCCTGAACCACCCCAAAAGTGATTTAAGCATCTTTCGTCACTGTAAACTTTGTCACTTTGTTTCCAAATTCACTCTGGTCACTTTTGGGTGTGTTTTCTCTTTAATATTCTTTTTAAAAACTTTGTGCTTCAATTAATTTCTTTCAGCTCTTTGCTCAATTAATTGCAATTGAAATTGCTCTTGAAGAAATTTCTTTTGTAGCCTTAAAATATCTCTTGTAGAGTATTTTTTGGATAAATTTTTATTGTTGGTAAAACAATAAATTTTTATAATATTATTGTTTTATACTAATAAAGTTAAAAAAAATAAAATTGGCATGTTTTCTCTTAAAAATAATATTTTTTACTATTTTTAATTGATTTTTACCTTATAAACATTTTGAGGACAGGAAAAGTACTTGATTTTTAATCAAAGTTTCATATCCACACCTTACAGTACCATTGTAACAATGCCGTATGTGACATAAATGGCATCAACAGTGCCACAAATAAAATGAAATGCATCAACAATGCCATAAATGACATGCAATTCATAAAAAGTGCAATAAATGGCATTAATGGCATCAACAGTGCCAAAATGAAATGAAATGCATCAACAGGGCCATAAATGACATGAAATACATACACAGTGCCATAAATGAAATTGATGGAATTAAAAGTTCATAAATTCAATAAATGGCATTAGTGGAATTGAAAAATCTATTTATGGCATAAATGTAATCAAGTATACCATAAATTGTCTTCAAAGTGCCATTTATAGCATCAAAAAGGGGGCTATGGCAGTTCTTATGAGTATTTACTAATTTATTCCAAAAATACATAAGGGCTTATGTGTTGTTACAAAAGTCCTAAAGTAATTTAGAAAAAAACTTAATTAAATTATATATAAATAAAAGTATTCATGATTACCAATAACTGAATCCAAAATTTGCTTTTGAATATTCAAAAATTTGAAAATTTGATTTCAAATATTTGAAGGTAGCTCAAATTTGATTCTGAATATTTGGTCAGGCTGAAAATTCAATACTCAATATTTGATGGCCCTTAAAATTTGACAAATTTTTGAAAATCTATGCATTGATTTAAATCCTGAATGAGCTCAATTTAAAGTGGTTTAAGGCCATAGTATGGCTTTAAATAAATAAAACGGATAAATCCATGCAGAAAGGTGGGACAACAGAAAAAGGCCAAAAAGAGCTGGGGTACCCAGCTTTTTGGATCTGCAATGATTCAATTAAAGTTTATCACCTGTATTGGAGGATTCTCAACCTTATTTAGACTTTTATAATAGACCTTGATCCAACCTTAAATTTTAAACTGTTTTCCTCCCAATTTGGACAGCAATTTCAATCTGCCAAAGGGTAAATCCCAATATGCAAGCTTGAAATCAAGGTTTTGAGAATTTTTAAAGCTTAATCATGCTTAAAAAGCTTAAATAATCGTGAAACGTTAAAGGTAAAAGTATTAAAACCTTATCAAAATTTCATATTTGGTGGGTATTGATATTTTACATGGAGAAATATGAATGAGTTCAAATATTAATCAAAAATCCAATTCCTAATGGACTTTATTGAAAATTTTACACAGCTTCCAAATTATTTTGATCTATGTATACATTGAATTTTAAGTGTCATTTTTCAATAGGTTTAACTGTTAAGTAGCCTTGAAATTAGCAATTCTCATTATTCTTAAAGAAAATTAACATTTCTTTAAAAATTAATTAGAAATTCAGCTTAAGAAATCTTTGCTTGTAACTTTACTTTTAAGTTTTTCCTGTGATGAACTTGAATATAGCTAAACTTACTTTATATTAAAACTTAAATCAATTCATTCAAAAGAGGATTGAAGCTACTTGGAGTTATGATAACACTGGTAACTTTAAATTGGAATTAAAAATAAGTTACTTTATGTTAAGAACCTCCTTTTTGACCATGGTTTTTCAGTTTTGACTTTAACATGCCCTCTATATCCATCATGAATCATGAGAGCTGCTCGGAAGGCATAAAAAAAGCCTACACATAACTGTTTTTTCCAATAAACAATCAACATTCCTATCAATTAGAAATTTTAAATAAATGATATTTTATTAATTTGAAAATCTTATCTTATTAATCTTAATTTCAAAAATTGAAATCATAGAAATCAGGTTGTTGTTGTATGGACGATTAATATATTTTATTATATAAAATTATTTTCTTAAGTATATTTTTAAATCCACAAATTCCTCTTAAAAACTCTGAAATCTTATTATATCATAAAACATTTGTTTTTATCTTTTGAAATATTAATTATTGGTGTTTTTCTCAGTTATAGAAATTACTTAGTATAATAACTGTTGTTTCTTGATGTGTTATATTAAATAAATATCATAAGTAAGTTTTATTTAAAATTCTGTATCTTTTTTATCTATTCTGAGTTTTTTAATATAGAGTTTTTCCATACAAATTATCTCTTCACAGTGTGTGTGATAATTTTTCCTATAAATAATATTTATATATTATTTATAAGTGGATAAATATTATTATTTTCCACATTTAATTGTCTAATTAAGAGCTTTACACTTCTTATTGTTATAATTTTCAGTGACTATAGCAATGATAGAGTAATTATAATTTATTATAAGTTTAAGTTTTTTTATTATTAAATTATTTAATAATAATTAAATTCCTTTCTTTTATATAATTATTTTTCATAATTATATTAAATTTGTGGTTATAGTATGTCATTATATCATATTTTCTACTGAGGACAGTCATAGTACTCTTCATATGTCCTATTATTATCAAGAGTTTCACAGAGAAACATTACAGTTACACAGTAGTGTAAAGAAATTTCTTTGTAAATGATATTATATATTATTTTTAACTTGACCTTATTCTTTATAAGCCAAATATAACTGCCTCTAGTGGAGCATTTTTATTCTTATTATTCTAATTGTTGGTAACTTATAATAATATTAGAATACTTATGTTACTTTTATATATAATTATTATTATCTTTTATTATTAGATTTTTTAATTATATTGATTTATTTATTAATATTAATGATAATTATATTTATATTTTTTGTTACAAAATTTAATTATTTTGTATTTTCATTTGAGGACAGTCATAGTGTGGAACTCCTTTTAGTGTGAGATTGGATAAGGCAGTCCTTGAGGGGGAAATCACAGGCAAACAGCCTTCAATTTCTGAAATAATCCTGTAACCAAGAGTGCTAATGTGTCACAGGGGCTCTTAGACAGAAAAGCAAGAGTGAACTGTCACTCAGCAATCAGGAAGCTCACTTGGAAGACTCCAAAGAATAAAGAAAATAAAATAAAAGAATAAATTTCTCTAAGAAGGATGCAAGTACAAAGATGATATGCAATAAGAGAAATGGGAAGCCAAATGGCCAAAGAGCCAACCAAGTAAGTCCTCAATCACTGTTTCAACCTTCCAAAATAAACAATGGAATTAGTAAGGATATGACCACCAAATATCCATTGACAGGAAAAGAAAGAAAATAGAGAAGGTGCTAAATGACTGACTTGATAATATCAGTATTCACTTAACAAAAATGATACGATAAATAAAGATAAAATAAAATCAAAATATATTGATTAACTGGGGGAAAGCCCCCCAGGGTCACAGGAGGCTGGTATATGTGAAACGTTGAGAGCTTGACTCCTTCAGGCTAGCAGTGGTCCTGTATTGAATACTGGAAGCTGTATTGAGTGTCTGATGGAGTGTATACCTCGCCAGATTGGGAAATGAACTTTTTTGAATGATTTTCCCATGATGTATGATTGAAAAGACAGGTCTTGATGAATTAAGACTGTACTGAATGAATTGGGTTGCCAAGGTGGATTTGTGGAGCATTGACCCTTGACAAATTGTTTTGGAACTGCCTCTTGAATATCCCTTGAGAATGAACAGCTATTATTGCCTTGGAGGAATACTGTGAGTAAGAATAACCATTGATTTCTTGATGGCTTCATTGGTATTTGAGATTATGACACTTGCTCTTGAGCCTTGATGAATCCTCTGGAAGGTGTGCCTTGATGACCTGTTGAAAAGTTGAAATAACCATTTGAAATCGCCGCCATTGGATTGCTGTGAAAAAAGATGCATAATGGTGTATAACACCATATATGGAACCTTTGTTTATTGAAGGTTGAAATGGGCCAAAGGTCTTTTGGAATGATTCCAGGAGTATATGAATGAAATTTGGGTTTTGGAAGCTTCAGAAGTAACAAAGTGGTTTTAGGGGTATTTGGCATTTTTGTGTTTTTGTACAAATACAGCTAATACAGCTTGAAAACTGTATTTGCGCAAAGTGCACGAAATGCAAAAAATTCACAAAACTGGAATTTCATCCCCAAAAGGCCTGATATGGCCTTTTGGGCATATTTCACATAATACATGAGATATATGGCCTAAATGGCTAAATACAGCCAAATGCGCAAAAAGTGCACAAACTGTATCTAGAGCTTAAAGAGCCAAATACAGGACTTTGGGCTGTATTTTCCCTGTTTTATGGAAAATACCCAAGATTCTCAAAAGCACAAAGACAGCCTAGAATGGCTTGATGATGGTGAAGGGGGCAGGTTGGCCCCAGATGATAAAATGACCATTAAGGCCATAGGAAATGACAATGGCCAATGTTGCCAATGATTGTGGATATGCCAAAATTGCCATATATTGTTAATGGCATGAATATGCAATATTGAGGTCCAAGAGGGTGTATTTCCATGGTTGTGACATAATGGTGTTTTAACTGCCCCTTTGAATATACTAAACCATCTTCCTACAGAGCTCAGGAATCAATATTGAAGATTGTGGCTTTACAACTATAGAAGACTTTTCAGCAGTCTCTATCAGATCTAATCAATAAGAAGTATAATGATCAAATAATACTGATTTAAAATAATGAATTTGTAAGTGATCTCAGTATAATAAAATAATAGTTGAGTAGATAAATAGTAGATATAATGATACAGAATGGTGATTTAAGTTGCTTATTTTTTTAAGAGTAATTAATTTTTGAATGGGTAATAGTTTATTATGAGAATATATAGTAATAGTGATTTATGTATCATAACTTGTTGAATGATTAAATAGTTGTGATTGATAAATAATATTGATAGTATGTTATATATACTCTTGATGATTATTATAGTGGTAATATTAACTATAGAGGATGAGACCACTGTAATTGAAACAAATACTGTTCAAGGTTGATAAATATTTTACTACCTATAATACTAATAATGGATGATAATTGGGATGACAATAAATAATAAGATATAATAATAGTAACCGTTATGAAACTATTAATGTGTATCTTGTTTTGATTGGATAAGAATAACAGTAATATAGATCTTCTTCTAGTGAGAAGAGTATAATATAAATATTTTGATGAATACTAGTCTTTGACTAATAGATGAATTTATAATATAGGTTGACTTACTGTTAACTACAGCTACTTATAAACCACTATTAGTGTAATTTAATATAATAATTTCTAGATTAACCTACTTGTAAGGGATGAATAGTTCTTCTCCTTCTTGGTATATGATTAATTGCATGAGGAAAGAGGAAAAAATGAGAGATAGAGGCCTCCTTTAATGTTGTGAGAAGTACCCATGGGCTCTCCATGCAAAACTTCATTCTTGCCCTTGAGGTAATTTTGCTGGTGTGGATTTTTTGTAACAAAGTTCAGATGACCTATCTGTTACAATGCAGTAGTAAGATTTCACAGCCTTGAGAAATCAATGCTGGTGATAATAATTTGGAATGGTGTCATATGATTGAGATATTTTTACTATTTGTTTGGCAAAAATTAGGATTGAGATGTTTTTCCTGGCGGGGATTTATATAGAAATATCATGTGACATCTCATTTACACTGCTTGAGTCAGCTTCCACAGCTTTGAGTAATTAATTCTGGTGATTAAAAGGATGAAGATAGTGTCATTTTAATAAGCCCCTGTACAATTTTTTTGTAAGATGTATTTAATTCTAGATGATCATGCTGTGTAATGTGGGGATAACTTCTTGAGTTTTGATTCTTGATTACTGTAATTGCTGTGTAATATACAGTTTAGTTTATTTTCCTTGCATGCAGTTAGTTAAGGTTGGATTGAGCTGATTTCAATACTCCTGAGGATGTGCAATGTTGTGATAGCTTCTAAGCTGTAACACCTGATCACTGTAATTTCTGTGTAGTTCTGAGTTGAGTATATTTTAAATTTCTTTTAGTGGATTTTTTGTTTAATGAGCTTTATTTGATACTGTCAGATGCTCCTTGTGTCACATGAACTTTATTTTTTATAATTGTGATTCTTGGTAATATAATCTTCCTGATGGATTTAGGGTGGATATAATGTTACAATGTTACTTTTCCCATGTAATGTTTGAGTTTTCTGTATTTATTGAGCCTATATTATTGATTTTGTAATGCTTATATGTAAGATTTCTTGTATAACTCCATAATATTTTATTCCTCTATTATTCATTTAATTATAGAAATATGTTGGTTATTTTTTATTCTGAATGCTAAATTTTTCCTCTCCTCCATGCTAGTGCTGTTATTAATGTGTTTTTGTGATTTCAATAATTTCCTTTGAGTGGTGAGTTCCTGAATTAGTTATTGAGATATTGATTTTCCCAAATTTTCATTTTTAAATTACTTGAAGCTGGTCCAAAAGGTATGGAATACCACATCCCCCTCTTGATTTAATGCTGTCCCCAGCATTCCAGTTTCAAGTACAGTATCCTGGGCTCTCAAGTCAAAATTTCTTTTCTCTGAAGTGTTTATTTTTTCCATAAATTCATTTCATATTCCCTATTTTCTGCTTTTTATAATTATGTTGAATCTTCATATCTTCTTTTTTTTCAAGTTTATTCTTTCTTTATTTTCCCTAATTATGGAAAATATTCCATATCTTCTTCTTTAATGTTTAATTCCTTTGCAATATTCTGTTCATTTATTGGTTGTGTTAGTTTTGAATCTTCCTTTCCTCCCAAGCTGTTTTGATTTCTTCTATCTCTTCAGGGTTTTTTTCTTTAAAAAATAGATAATTCTTGCACAATACCATTAATACTCTTTGAAGGTAAGTTCCCTCTCCCTTTGATCAAATTCCTTCCAGCTACTAATAAGTCCTTTTTATTAGATATTTCCAACAGTTCTTTCTTCCATAAAAAAAAATGAAAAAAAGATTTTGGTATAGATCAATGTCTTGTCCAGGACCTCTGCTTTAGTCCTGAGACTATAATTATGATTAAATATGTTGTTGAGGTAGTTTAAAGTCATATTTAGGACTTTTTTCTTGAGGTAATCTTGTTTAATTGTCTTTATAAAGGATAAAAAAATGATTTAGACAGCTTAAGGCCTTATCTAGGACCTCTTCTTGAAGTAATATGGTTGGTTATTGATGAAATCAAGATTATTTAGACTGTTTAAGATCTTATCAAGGACCATTTATGATGCAGTTTAAGGGCATACTCATGACCTGTTTTTTTGAGGTAATCCTGTTGAATTATTGATAAAATCAATATTATTTAGACATTTTAAAGTCTTATCAAGGACCATTTCTTGAGTTTTTTTTTGTTGAATTGTTTTGATGAAAGATAAAGTAATGATTTAGAAAGTTCAAGGTCTTATCTGGGACCTCTATTTAAATAGTTTTGCTGATAGGATTATTGCATTAATTTGATTTATTTTGTTATGTTTTGTCTTTTTGTTGTTCTTCCTATTGTATTTAATTTTAGATTTACCAAATACTTTGGCACCCCCTCTCCATTTAATAATTATGCCATAATTTCCACCTCCTTTATGATGTTTAATATAAAGAACTACAAATTCCCCCCTTTTTTACATTTTTTCATTGAGAACATGAATTAAGAATAGTATGAAATATAATACTATTTATTTTTAAAATAGTGAATGTTCTGATAAATTTTAAAAGAAAATTAAGAGATTTATATTTATTAATATAACTGATCTAAATTCAGAATATCAAATAAATAACAAAGAATAAAAAAATATTGTTTAATTTTTATAACCTAATAGTAAGAAATCTTTAATAATTAATATTTATGTATATGAAAAAATTCCTATAATGAGGATAATAATAAATATATGTATATTAATGAAATACAATATTATAAATAAAAATAAATGTTTTTTTTTTGGAGTGGGCCAGTGCAAATACTTCAGATTTGAAGTATTTGGGTTTGTTTTCTAGCTTAGGGTGTTTCTTTCTTCTGTCCCCATATTCTCATCTTTACTATTTTCATTTTAATTTTATTTTATTATTTCAATTTTGCGGAGTCTCTTTTTTTTATATGGCATCTTCTCTCCTTTTTTATATTATTTATTTCTTATCATGCCTTCTTTTCTTGATGCATCTGTGTTCTTCTATCTTCTTCGTTTTACGCCACACCTGGTTATATCTGTGTTGTGGTTTGTTTCTAGCAATTCCAATCCCCAACGTTGGCCATATATTCATTTGGTACATTATATTTGTCCTTTCTCTTACTTTCCATTTTACTAACTTCTTTTTTTTCTATGTTTTTTATTTAGTTTTTTTTTATGATATATCATTATTATTATTTAATAAAATTTTGGCAGGGTTTAGGATGAAATGCTGTTGCATGCATGAGTTTGGGGCATCCTTCCAAAGCAGTGAGTCCTGCTTTTTTTAAATATTTATTTTATTAATATTTTTTTTCTTTTCTCTTCTTTTTTTTATATCTTGAGTTTTAATGCCAACCATAGCCTTTCTTATTAATATGTCCCAGAGCGGTCATGGAATGATCACAGTGTTTTATGAGGGAATTAGGTATACAGTCCATTGTATACAATGCAACAAGCCACATTTGACAACTCCTACTTCTACTCCTCCATTGTCTGCTATCCCAAACACTCATTTTATGGAGTCCGCTTTAGCTCAATCTACGTTGGCGTCTTTTATTCACAATGACTCGACACATCCACCCATTCCTTCCCCAACTCATATCGGCGGTATTCATGGGCCAATTTCTTCGGAAATTGCATCCATGTTTGGTCATCCAATTGCTCCTTTGGTCACTAGTCCCCATTTTTCTTCACCAGCCCTTAGTCCTCCCCCTGCTTCTGCTCCAGTTTTACCATTTCAACAAGAGGAACAATTCAATCAAATTTATTTGGCATTTGATCTGATTTTTCAATGCTTTGTTGGCAACTTTTACAAGAATTACCATGAAACTTCAGCGTCATCTTCAAATCCTACGGAATTTTGTTGTTTACATGTGTTATTGTGCATGGTTATGGAATTATATAACCAAATGTTGGAGTAAGTCATTTCTTCTTTTTAAATTATATTATTTTCAAATATTAATATTCCATTGTTTTGAGGTAGAATCCTCAATGAAGACATGGATTTCTTTTCTTAGAGGCAATGGTTAATCAATGGGATTGGTTGTTACTTGTTTTATGTTTTATTACCAAATTGGTCCTAAAATATTTCTCTTTTTTACATTTTTTTATTATACTGTTTGTCCTCAATTATAAACTATTGAGTTAGGAAATAGATATTTAGCTTGATGATTGTGTTACTATGGCTGCATTTATTGTGATTTAAGACAATTGAAAGAGTAATGAAACTGCTACTCTTGATGTTTTTTTGCTGTGGTGCCATTAAGCTTCCAGGAAAAAAAATAAATAAATAAATAAGCAAAAGTAAAAAATAAAGGTTGTTTAAGCCCTTATATGGTGAGCTTAATTAAAATGAATATATAATATATCTATATACATATGAATAATAATTAGATTTTTATTGATATAGAATATCAGTTATATGTAAAAGAAGTTAGTTATATATATATATGGAGAGGAAAAAAAGAATAAGAAAAAAAGAAACAAAAGAAAAATATGATATATAAAATAAATTCATATAAATAAATAAAAAATGATAAATAATATATAAGTAATAAAAAAATGCCAGTCTGGTTTTTTTATGGTTGTTTTAACAATACTTCTGGAACTCTTTCCCAGATTCGTACTTGAATTTTACCTTTCTTGTGGGATCAAATTTTCTAGTATTTCCTTTATGATTTAGTGGTGTTTCATTTTTTGGGCTTTCTTTTACCCTTTTTATCTTTAATTCCTGGTTTTTTATGATTTTGGTGGGCATTTTTTACCCATTCCATATATTGAGCTAAATTTTGATATTCTCCCAGGCCTTGATCCTGAAATTTGACGTGTAACCTTTTATTCTTGCTTATCCAAAGAAATTCCCTTTCTTTCTTGGTGAGGTTTTTTTTACTTGCTTTTTTTTCATTTGGTGCTTTTTTTTATTTCTTCTAGGAATTTTACATGCTGATCTGAACATTAATGATATTTATCAGTTATTTTGTAAAGTTTCAGGTTGCAATTTTCATTCCTCAAAGACTGCCAGTTGGTATATCCTTCCCAGGGAAATTGGTCTTCTGTAAGTAAAATTATATCTGATTCAATTTCTTCCATATTTGTTGGTTTTGATAAATCTTTTTTTTCTTGGTTTTTCTGTCTGTTACTGATTTATTCACTTATTCCTTCATTCCTATTTATTTGGCTTTCCTTGGCTTTGTCCAAAGAAAAGTAATTTATTCCCAGATTTAACTTGATACTTTCTTCATTAGAGTGGTGGGGTGAGGTAAGTGAGTCTGCTTCTTTTGCATTGGTAGAGTGTTTTATAGGATTTGAACTACTCATTCTATTTTGCTGTAGTTTGTTTTCCATAAAATCCTATGTGCTTATTGGGTAAGTGAATTCTTCCTGAATGCCCATCTCATCTGTATTTTGACCTTGACAAAATATTTCAGAATTATTCCTTTGAATTTTAGCTTATGTCATTTTATGTTCTTTTGTAGTTGATATGGGTAATTTATTCAGGTTTCTTGATTTATTTTCTTGTTTGTTGAAGCTAAGATTTTCAGTTTTCTGTTCAGGTCCTCCTTCTTTTAAAAGCTTATTAAGCTCAGTATATCCTAAATTTCTTTAAATATCTGCTACAGGAGGGTCAAATCTATCTTCATTGACTTCTGTGCTTTCTTTATTTTGAAGTAATTTCCTATTTAGATATTCTAGGCTCAAAGATTGTCGGTACTTCACATTCTTAAGTGATTCTTCCTTTGTAATACCACTGATTATTAAGGAAGGTGGTGCCCTTGGATCAATTTCTTCAGGTTTTGAGTTTTTTTGGCTTATGAGTAATTATCTCCCTTTCCTTCTTGATTATTTTGTATATTGATTTTACTAATTTCTTAAGTGATAACCTGCTTTTAAGGGATTTCTTCTTAGTAACCAAATTTTAACCAGGGTCTTTGCAAATGGTTCCAGATATTTCTTTCAGAATGACTTCCCCTTTACTAATTGTATTGAATTCTGTTTTTATGACCCCTGTTCTTCTGTAATTATGGATTCTTGATTGCTATTCCTGCTTAAGCTTTCCTTTTTTCTGGTATTTTGTTTCTCCAAGTCCAAAGTTCCTGTTAGGTGTTCAGATGAAGTCTTATTTTCTACATATGTGTTGGTCAAAGTTTGAATTTCTTGAGGTGACTCGTTATTTTTGAAAAATTTGATATGACTTCCTTTATTTCCAAAACTTTTGCTATCTTCCATATTTAGACCATTGTATCCTTCCACTATTGCAGATGCACAGGATTCCATACCTTATGGTGGGTTTTGTCTCCATCTTAATTTCTGTGGTGAAAAAATAGGTAAGCAAAGTGTTCTTCCATCTGGCTCTACATAGCTGAGTATTTCCCCTTTTTGTTTAAAAAAGTCTAATCTGATGTTATTGTCTGCAAGCAAAGGTCTTCCCAATACTGTTTTTACTCCTCCCCTTGGTACAAAAAGGTGAACATTTCTTTCTTCCCCAGTAACTAGAGTTACTGGGGGAAATTCCGCTAATCCAGCTATTGAGGTACAGTGACCACCAATTCCCCTTAGATTCATGTTGAGACCTCTTGTGGTGAGTCCTGCTCTTATTTCTGAATCTTCTGGTATTATGCTAAATTCTGATCCTGTATCTACTAATGCCATTATTTCATGTCCTTCTTCTGCTACACATACTTGCATAAATCCCAATGGACAAGCATAACTGTCACAATGCTTTCTGCCAGACCTCAGCAAAGGGAACTCTTGCCAAACAGGCTATTAAACCGGTTGAAAGACTGGTTAATAGTGGCAAGTTGTATATCACATTCCACCATGTGACAGTACCCCTGGGTTTAGAGCACTGCGTCCCAAAGTGCATGTAACTGATGGTATTCCCCATGTCACTCTCATGGAGCTACATTAGTCACAACAGGAGCCTATAAGAAACCCTTGTAAAACAATGGAGCAGAAAACCCAGTGATTTCTGGTTGTTTGATTTAGACCTCCTCTTGTCTCCAACTGGAATCAAACCCATGATGTTGGCAACTGGTTTATTGTCACAATGCTATCTTCCAGACCTCAGAAAAGGGAACTCTTGCCAAAAAGTCTATTAAACTGGTTGAAAGACTGGTTAATACTGAAAAGTTGTAGATCACATTCCACCATGTGACAATAATGTAATTTGGGTTGTGCATAATCTCCCAAATGATTTTTCATGAGTTTGGTTTGACTTTCTTTTGTGTCAAATGAGTTGATTGAGTTTCTTTCTTCTGTTGTTAAGTTTGTCAGTTGGCTGATACCTTTTGGTGACATAATCAGAGATTGTTGAAGGTGAGATTTATTTTATGATCCAAAACCTTTTTGAAAATTTGACTCATAACATCTTGAAAGTCTGTGTTTTCTTGCTTGATGTCCTTGTTTTTAACAGTATTTTGAGTCAATCTCTGTTTCTTTCCAGAATAATGTTTCTCTTTAAGTTCTGAGCTAACTTCCTCTTCCTCCTTGAGCTCTTGAGGTTGCTTGCATTTAGTGAGAATAATTGTTTTTTCCACTGTACCCTGTTCATCTTCAATATAGCCTCCAGGTATGTTTGGTTTATTTTTAGTGGTGTTTCCATTGTTTTTGGTAATGACTTTCTTGGTTCTTCACTTGGATTCTCATTTCTTGAGTATCTTTGTTTGTTGTTTCTAAATCCATAATTATTGAGAAACAGATCATTTTCTGATAATATAGTTGGTGGCTTCCGCCTTCCCCAATCTTCAATTTTTCCTATAGCTTTTGAAATGTCATTTTTCTTTGCTTGTATTATCTTTACTTCTTTTGTTTGGTATTTTGACTCTTTAGCTTCATTTTCTTTCCTTTTCTTGTTCTTTTGCAAATCATTCAAATAATTTCTTTGGAGAGGTTCTTACATCTGTTGGTACTCTTTGCAAATTGGGAAATAAGAATCCACCTTCTTGTCTTCTGACCCATTTTTTATTCTGATCTTAAAAGAGGTAATTGCATCTATTCACTGACTTTTCTTCCTCCAGAAAGTAATAACATTTGAAATAAGGCTTTGGAATGTTTTGTGCTGGTGTATAAGGAATATTCCTTTGTTAAAAGGGTACTAAGTTATCTTTTGGGTGCCTTGTTTGATTTTCCTGCTTGAATACCTGTATTGTTTTATTTTGAGGTAGTACTTCTTCTGTCAATTCCTTAATTTGCTGAATTAAATCATTCATTTCCCTCTTTTCTTCTTGATCCTGTATTATGGGGCTTTGTTGTTCTTCAATTCTCTTATTAAGCTCTTTCAGTTGATTTAAGGCATTTTCCATAGTTTCATCTTCAAATTAAATTTTCTTGGCTTGTATCTTATCTATATGTGGATGATTGAGCTCATAAGGGGAGATTGTGTCTTCAGCTCTGTCCCTTGATATGATCACAGTTTCTAGCTCTTGCTCTATATAGCTCTTCAATAATCTCATTTCTGGTATAATATATCTATCATCCCTTGCTTGGATCATTACCTTATCTCTTCTTATTTTCTAAATTATGTAGGTCTCAATTTCTGTTGAAATACTAGCATAGAGCTCTTCATTATCCTTAACTTCCATTCTACTGTGTCCATATCTATAAAGATAATTTGTGATCTTTTCATATTCTCCAATGAATCTCTTGTATTCAGCTAGGTTGCTGATTCCACCCTCTCTTTTGATATTATTGAAAATCTTCTCCAAAGATTCTGGTATATATCTTCTGCCTGGCTCTACTCTTCCCCATTCTGTTATAAGTTCTTCTTTCAGATTTTTCCAGTTCTTCTATTCATATCCTTGCATTGTTTCAATTTTCCCCTTAACTTCTTCAGATGCTGACATAAAAATGACCTTTCTGGCTATATCTTCTCCGCTGGCTCCTTCAATTTCAGCTTCTGCTTCCACACTTTTTATGATTTTTTCTAATTCATGACCATAAAAAAACAAGATTATAATCTTTGGCCCTTATCTTTAAAATAGGAGATGTTACTTTAGGAACTTCCTTTCGTAATGGACTTGGATGATTTGGGGTAGTAAAAAACACTTTCTTTGGAATATTCTGTGATCTGTGTTCTGTTTTTGGTGTGGATGTTGCTCTAGGGCCTGGTGTAGGTGGTATTGGTGAATCTTCAGGTCTCACATGCCTTGGTAATTTGGGTTCACTTGGACTAGCTCCAGGTTTGTAAGATGTTTGTTCTCTTCTTTTCCCTTTCTTTTTGCTTTGTGTTGATAAAAATCTTGTATTTGTTTCATCAGACTCTGTATTTGTACTGTTTGATATTCTTCTTCACTTTCTTCTGCATACTTTCCTTCTACAGTATCTTCAGGTAATGGTGGTAAGTCAGATGTTGATTGTTGATTCATTTCTTTTTGGTAAACTGATCCTTTGAATTCTTTCCTACTTTACTTGTTTTTCTTTGCTTCTTGAATTATCTTTAGAAAAATCTCCTTAGCTCTTCCTTTTCCTTTTGTTCTGTTCTTGTTGTGGCAATTAGTAAATCAATATCCTGGGGTGCTTGATTATCTGGTGTTCTTTCTTTCACTGGGTAATAAAAATGGTATTTTTGATTTGAATATTGTGATGGTGATGATGATTTGGAATGGGATTGGCTTCTAGATTTCAGATTATATAGTTGTGTTGATTGTTAATTCTTTATCAAAAATAAAGAATGGGTGAGGTAGGTTGATTTTATTATCTTCTGTATTAATGATTGACTGATTATTGAATGTTGAAGTTTAAATGGCAACTGTTGGGATACCAGATGTGGAACTCCTTTTAGTGTGGGATTGGATAAGGAAGTCCTTGAGGGGGAAATCACAGGTAAACAGTTTGGAATTGCTGAAATAATCCTGTAACCAAGGGTACTAATGGTTTTTTAGCTTCCCCTCTGAATATACTAAAAAATATCCCTACAGAGCTCATAAATCAGCATTTAAGATTTTGGCTTTACAAATAGAGAAGACCTTTCAGCAGTCTCTAACAGACCTAATCAATAATAAGTCTAATGATCAAATAATACATTTTTAGGTGATCTCAATATAATAAAGTAATGGTTCAGTAGATAAATAGTAGATATAATAGAACTGAATGGTGATTTAAGTTGTTTCTTCTGCTAAGAGTAATTAATTTTTTAATGGGTCATAGTTTATTACGAGAATATATAGTATTAGTGATCTATGTAGGATAATTTGTTAAATGTTTAAACTGTTGTAATTGATAAATAATATTGATAGTATGTTAAATATACTCTTGTAATTTCTACGTGGTAATAGTAATTATAGAAGATAAGACCACTATAATTGAAAGAAATAATGTTGAAGGTTGATAAATATTTTACTACTTATGATATTAATCATGGATGATAATTGGGATGATAATGAATAATAAGATATAATAATAGTAACAGTTATGAAACTATTAATGTGTATTTTTCTTTTTTTTGACAATAATAATAGTAATATAGATTTCCTTCTAGTGAGAAGAGTATAATATAAATATTTTGATGAATATTAGTCTTTGACTAATAGATGAGTTTATAATATAGGTTGGCTTACTGTTAACGACAGCTACTTATAAACCACTATTAGTGTAATTCAATATAATAATTTCTAGATTAACCTACTTGAAAAGGATGAATATTCTTCTCCTTCTTGGTGTATAATTAATTGCATGAGGAAAGAGGAGAAAATGAGAGATAAAGGCCTCCTTTAGTGTTGTGAGAAGTACCCAGGGGCTCACCATGTAACCCTTCATTCCTGCCCTTGAGGTCATTTTTCTGGTGTGGTATCAGTCTGAGTCTATGATGAAGCTAATAAAGACTAATTACAAGCTTCAACTATGACTATGGCACAGTGAAAAATATTCAAAAGTTTGTTTTGATGATAATAGGGGTTGACAATGAGGTATACAGGGTTTTACTATTGAGGAATAGTGGTGGTGAGTGCGGTTGAAAGCCCTGGGTGCAATAATCATCAGTTGATCTACTATAATAACTACTACAATGATTAATATTATGATTATAGCCTGATTATTTTCCAGGAGTATAATTGTTTTTGACAGTTGTACTACATAGGAATTCAAGAGAAGGATGAGGAAACCTATTCTGGTGGAGTAAAGGCCCCTTTTTATCCTAAACTTGGGTGAAAAAGTCTTCTAGACCTTTCCACATAGAGGAAGTGAAGATTTTTTACTTCCAAGGACTGGCTTGTGGTTTTTACAAGGCCTATATAGCCTGTATTGGGCTCTGATGTGGATTTGAAACCACATCTGGGCAGTGTTCACCACGACAGGGTGAGAGTTTTCATCTGGGGACCCAATAGCCCTCTTCTGATGTGTATTACGCATAAAATGCTGTACAAAACCTGTGCAGGACCGCAGGATTGGCCAAAGTATAAGCAAGCTTCTTTGTCTGTTTGACACCTCATAATCATAGTTATGGTATATTATCTCACAGTAAGGCTGTATTGGTCTAACTGTGGGATTTTGACCTTAAAGCTGCCACAGCTTTGTCCTTTTTTGAGATATAAAGCTCAATGTTGGTTAATTGTGTAGCCCTGGATGTGCTCTACACAATGGTACCTCATTCTGTATGGCAAAGGTATGCCATGTACAAGATATTTTGTACATATGTATTATTTGCTTAAAATCTCTATGGAGCTTGTTTGCCCCATGACGTTTGTTCTAGATGAGATATAAGACAATGGATGGCACCATCAGATAACCCTGACTGTGCTCTTCCCAAAAATACCTCACTTTAGGTTCCTCACACTAAAGTTGTATATAAGGTTTGACTATGAAACAATAAGTAAAAATTCCTAATATTTTACTTATTGTACTCTGAATGTCCTTATAAATGAAGTAAATAAGATAAAAATAATTATAGTAATAAGGAATTCTTATAATTAAGGCGTAAAAATAACTATATTATTGAATAAATAAAATAATATACATTATATTATAAAAAAAATATAATAAATAAATATATTAATATATAATAATTAATATATTGAAAGACACTTTATTCTTGTTACCAACAAATAATAAAGGCATAACAAATTGTTTTTTATTGATGAGAAACAATTCATAACAATAATATTACCAATATTACAGTTATAAATTAATATAAATACTATCTATATCAATTAAAGAATTATTAAAAGCAATAATGAAGAGAAATGATTATATCAGGCAAGCATAACCTACTTTTAACACTTAGTATAATAGTATTGAATATGTTTATGCCAAATAACATAAATAAAACTTTTTTGAATTGTATTTACAATTAAAAATAAGAGAAATTACAAATTTTCTTGATTTTACGTGGATTTGGAATTTTTAAGAGAATTATAACAAAACAGCAGAACAATTGAATTAATAACCTCAAAAAATAATCTTTAGAATAAATATTACCTTTGGTCTATAATAATATAAAATATTTATATATATAGAATAAAGATTTTACCTTTGATTCAATTTTTCTGATGTTTTGATGCGTCTGAGGGGAAAATAGAGTAAAAAGAGCTCTATTTATAGTAAATACCTCCCTTCTAGAGTCCAGTAGGCTTCTAGTAGACGTGTACTGATGGTATCCACTGGAAATTATCAGTATTTTAAGGTTTAGTGATGATTACATCATGATCAAACCATCTTATCTCATTATTACACCAATATTTAGAGTTATCACTATAACTCTACGTTTGATGACATCATAGGCTTGGAACAAGCCTAGACTTTGTGGATTTTATGAGTTTTAAGCATAACCTAATAGTATTCACCAGTTTTATCTCTTATATAACTGTGAAACCTATAATACAATTACAGTGGGTGATCATAAATGATCAAATTTAAGCCTAAACTTTGATTCATTTCACATGTTGTTTCATTTTCTTCTGAGTCAAATAAGGTTTTATACCTTTCTTAAGTTATTATTACTTATACTTCAGTAATTATTGAATTTTCAGGTATGCCATAAAAACTACATATGTGTATTTTACCATGAGGAATCTAATGGTGCAATTTATTTCACATGTTTACTCATTAGATTATGATTAATTCAGATTTTGTACTTATTTATGTTATTTTTACTAGTCTTTGAGATAATTATTATAAGTATAATTATTACAGAAATTTTGCTGTTACCTTTTTGGATATTTGGTCATATTCTCTACCATCAAAAACAATTGTACCACAATCTGATATAGTTAATTAGGGTATCATCCACTTTCCTACCTCTTCAATAGACTTTGTTAGTCCTGAAGCCCAATAATTCTTGATTTTGGTATTCTTTAGGCTTTCTTTCATGTCTGAACCTTCTTAATAGTTTATCAAGATTTTTTATATCATTCTCAAGTAGCCTTTCATCTTCTTGGGCTGTATTTCTGTACCTTACAAGGTATTCCCTTTCTGTTTAATTTCTTTTCCTTCTTTCTTTTAGGACTTTTACAAAAAAAATTTCTTTTCCCCTCTCTAAAGGGGAAATTTTAAGTGGGGGTTTATTTCTTAGTTGAAATAATTACTTTTCACTTGAGCTGTAAGGTTTTATCAGACTTAAAGGGAAAGTTGTGTGTTTGTTCATTAGTTCACCTGTGAGTTATAATTGCACAGCATTAGGTCCAGGTAGTGCTTTTATCATAAATGGTCTTGCAGAAGAATCTTTCAATTTCTTTGGGCCATTAATATTATTGAAATTGAGAGCTGAAACTATAACCAAGTCTCCTGTTTTGAAGTCAGGTGGTTTATGACTTTTATCCCGTCTTTCTTTTGCATACTTGAAAGAATCTTGCATACATCTTTTTGAATGGTGTCTTGCTTTGTCAAGCATTAACCTGAAGCTTCTTTCTGTTGGGTGTATATCCACTAAGCTGTTTTTGAGGGTATCATAAGGGATTTCTGGATTCCAGCCTTTTTTTAGCATTGCAGGTGTCTTTTGAGTTGAAGAATGGATTGATGTTTTATATGGCAGTTCAATTTCTGGTATCAATGTACATTAATCATGGGTAAAACAATCTGAATCTTTGAATTCTAGGCCATAAGCACAGAATCTTCTGATCATGTCTTCTAATGTTTGTATCATTCTTTCTGCTAGACCATCAGTTTGGGGGTGGTAAGCTGTTGAGAATGATAGTTTTGTTCCAAACAGGTTATGGAGATTGGTCCATAATGCTGAAGTGAGTTTTGGGTCTCTATCACTTATGATGTTTTGGAATAGGCCTGTGTGACTAATAACTTAATTCCATATCATTATGGCTGTATCCATAGCTGTATATTCCTTGTGACATGGTAAAACATTGGGGTTTTGCTATATCTGTCAACTAATACTAGGCATGCATTGTAACTTCTGTCTCCTCCTGGAGGTAATGCTTTTACCCAATCTATGTCAACTATTTCCCAAGGAGATTTTGGTTCTTGGATTTGGATCATCCCTCCAAATTTTCAACTGTGGCTCTGTTTGCTTTTTGGCATCTGTCACAGGTTTGGCAGTATTCTGAAACATCTTTCTTCCAATTTGGCCACCAAGAGCAGGTTTTTACCCTCTCTAGTGTTCTGTCTTCTGAGAGATATCCAGCTGCAACACTATCATGACATTCATGTAGTACAGTGTTTATTAGAGTTCTATCTGTTAAAGCCATAACACACGTATGTTTATTTATATGGTTAAAAATTTTGTGAACCTTTGAGATATGACCACATACCCAAAAAGGTCACAAGAAATATTTAATATAATCATACATTAAAAATAAGTACTTTTAAAATACAAAAATACCATAAATTGACATGAAACTTGGTTTAACTTAAAAATCAATGAAAAAACATGTGAAATAAGTTATACCATTGGATTCCCCATGGTAAAACACACATATACCATTTTTATGGCATATCTGTAAAGTCAATATTTAATAAGTTATAAGTAATAATACCTTATAAAATACACAAATCCTTATTTATTTCAAACGCCATTGAGTCAACATGTGAAATAAATGGAACCAGTGGATTCTCCATAAAAGTCCACATATAAAACAATTAATAAGCTAAGCTTCAAACTCAATACTTAAGGAATTAACCTGAATATATGCACTTTTTTGGTCAATGCATATATTCAGGGATTTTAGCTAATATCTCTTGAATTATACATGATAGAGTGATGAACCAAAAATAAAGTCATCGCATAATTACTGTAGGAATACAGAAATGAAGTTTATTTCACAAGTTTTAAACAAGGTTAAAACCTGTACGGAATTATTGATTAAAATCAACAGAGCTGTTGACCACTTTGATGTGAAAGTGGTCAAAACTTAAAAAAAGTGGACAGTTGGATTCTACTAGCTCATTTGTGAAGAATGATGTATTTTGTATTATAATATTCAAGGTATAACCCCTTGAAATCATAGTTTGAAGTTTAAAATATTAAATTTCAACAGAAAAGATGAGTTACAAGAAAAATCATCAAAAATAGAGTTTTGATGATGTAATAAAATGCTCTTGGAAGCATAATAGGGTTATGCCAAGCTATTAGAATTCATTCTCTGAATTGCTTTAGCGTGTAAATCTCAAAAGTTATTAAGGATCAAAGTTTGAGCTTAATTTGATCATTTATGATCACTCACTGTAACCTTGAATTAAATTTAACAGTCATATGAGTGATAAAGTTGGCTAATACTATTAGCTTATGATTAAAACTAATAAAATCCACGAATTTTGGGGTTCTTCCAAGTCTTTGACGTCATCAAACTTAGAGTTATAGTGATAACTGTAAATAATGGTGTAATAATGATATAATATGGTTTGATCATGATGTAATCATCACCAAACCTTAAATTATTGATCAATACCAGTGGATATGATCAATACACGTCTACTAGAAGCCTGTTTAACTCTAGGAGGGAGGTATTTACTATAAATAGAGCTCTTTTTACTCTGTTTTCCCCTCAGACGCATCAAAAACATTAAATCAATACAATAAAAAGGTAATTTCTTTATTCTTTATATACAAAACTCTTAAATTATCAAAGAGCAAAGATCATCTTATTCTAATCATCAATTTTGATGTGATTAAATCATTTATTTAATTGTTTTTGTTAAAAATCTCTCTAAAATCACATTTCCATGTAAAAATCAAGAATATTTGTAATTTCTCTATTTTTTATTGTAAATACAATTTGGATAAGTTGTATTTATATTATTTGGCGTAAAATATCTCAAAATTATCATATTAAGTATTAAAAGTAGGTTATTTTCTCTTATTATAATAATCTTCTGTCTATTATTCTTTTAATAATACTTTAATTAATATAAATAGTATTTATATTAATTTATAGCTTTAATATTGGTAATATTATTGTTATTAATTGTTTTTTATTAATAAAAAACAATTTTTTACACCTTTATTATTTGTTTGTAACAATAATAAAGTGCCTTTGAATATATTAATTATTTTATATTAATATATTTATTTTATTTTATTATATTTTATTAATAATATAATGATTTTTACGCCATAATTATAATAATTCTTTATTATTATAATTATTTTTATCTCATTTATTTCATTTATAAGGACATTCATAGTACAATAAGTAAAATATTAGTAATTTTTACTTATTGTTTCATAGTCAAACCTTACACATTTCATCAAGGAGGTGGAATCTTCCCTCATTATGTTCTCTTTTTCGTGTTTCATCTAATTTTGATGAAAGTGATGGGTCTTTACAGTCTTTCATTAGAAGTTGGCATAATATATGGAAGTTTGTATTCATTTTATGTCTTTCTTTAACTTCGTTAAAGAATTCTGTGCCTATATCTGTTACACATATGCCTTCTATATGGTGCTCTTCCTGTGGTACCCATGATGGATTTTCAGGTTTATTTGCCAGAGCCCATCTGCCAAGACCATCTGCATTTTTATTAATATTACCAGATTTATGAACTATTGTCATATTTCCTCTTTATTCTTGGATGGCAATTTGCCATCTTAATATATGTATATTTGGGTTTTTCATGTTTAATGAAGATTTTACAGAATTGCAATCTGTAATTACATCAAACACTGTCCCATCCAAATAATATTGTAATTTTTCCAAAGCCCACACTATGCAGAGGCATTCCATTTGTCTTGCTCCATACCTTGCTTCTGGTGGCTTTATTTGTCTTGAAATGAAGCAAATTGGTCCTTCAACAGGTTTGTCATTGATGATTTGTGTCTGGTGTAGTGCAGCACCTAGTGCCTCTCCACAAGCATCAATGTATAGCTTAAAGGGTAGTTTCCAATATGTCATTAGAAGAAATGGGGCATTTGTTAAGGAATTTTTCAATTCTTCATATGCCTTAACTCTTTTTTCAGTCATATCATAGACTGTCTGTTGGTTGCAGAGCTTATACAATAAATTAGCAATCCTTTCAAAATCTTTTATATGTTGTCTGTAATAACCAGAAAATCCTACAAATGATTTCATTTCTTTCTTAGCTTGGGGCATTAGTTTCAATAGTACTGCTGCTACTTTGTTTTTGTATATGCCCAAACTTAGTCCAGATACAATATGTCCTAGTGCTTTCAGTTCACTGTATGCAAAATTACACTTTTTCAGAGAGATTTTCATGTTTACTTGTACTATTTTTTGCAAGACTTTTTCTAGTCTTGATAGGTTATTGTCCCAAGTTTCTGATCAAATTATGATATCATCAATATGAATAATCAGCCATACTTCTGATAATTCTTCAGGAAATATGTTATTCATCATCCTTTGATAATGGGATGGTGCATTTTTTATACCAAATGGCATTCTGAGATATTCAAAGATTCCACAGTGGACTATTATCCTTAGTAGTTTCATATCATTGTCTGTTAAGACATTTTGATGAAAACCCTTTAGAGAATCCATGGCTGTGATGAACATATCTTGAGATAATTGTGTTAATGTCTCATGTATTCTGGGTATTGGGTATCTGTCAGGGATATTGTAGGTGCTTAGAGCTCTAAAGTCCCCTACCATCCTTGATTTTCCATTGTGCCAAGTTATAATGACAGGTGTAGTGACCTCTACCTGTTCATTATGTCCTACTTTCCTTAATACTCCAAGGTCCATTAGTTCTTTAATTTGTACCTCTAAGGCTTCTCTAGCTCTTGTTCTGGCTGCAAAAGCTGGTCTTCTTAATAGAGGTGGATAAGGTTTTTCTACATTAAGGATTATGTCTACCTCATGTCCAATTATGGCACCTAGTGGTTCTTTATCAGTTTCAAAGGCATTTTTATATTTAAATAAGATGTCAATCAATTTTTCTATCATTTTTAGAGTCAATTAATGATTAAATTCTTCCTCTTTTAACTGTTCACTTATGAAAAAATCCATTTCTGGGCTTTTTTCTTCATTCTTGACAACTGTAATTTGTCTTTAGTTATTAAGAAAGCCAAATTTTTGTCTTTTATTGTCTCCTATGGTACAATATCTATCTTTTTGGTTAGAGATATCTATGCCATAAATTGATTAGTCATTTCCAAGTATGAAATGGTTACTAGTGCAGTTGTCTATTACTACAAATTCTACTTTCAATCTGATACATTGTGAAGGATGAGGAAGAATGAGTTTCAAGTCAATTATTCCAAGGGGCTTCATGCTTTCACTTGCACTACTAAATTTAACTCCTTTTGTTGGTATAAGTCTTTCTTCCCAATCTGGTACAATTGTTTTCAAATAACTTTTACCAACACAGGTACAATATGCTCCTGTATCTAAGTTCACTTTTGCCTCTTGTTTTCCCACCATGACAATACTTATACTTGATTTACCAGCTGTATATCGCATCCCTTTTTCTGGTTTGGTTCTATACAGTTTAGCATCTTGTATATTTCTGAGATTTGTATCTGATGTTCCAACTTGTGGTAAGTTTGAATTGACATCCAGTACTTTATATATTAAATCAATATTATTAATTTTTGCATTAATGATAATAATTTCATCACTTTCAGAAGTTTCTGATTCTTCAGTGTGCTTTTCAGAATCAGATTCTTTTTCTTTATCATTGTGGTCCTCTGTTTCTACAATTTCATTTATTTTTGCTTTTTTAAGGCAATTATTGGCTAATTGTCAAATACCTCCACACTTGTGGCATTTTTGTTGCTCATTACTGTTGGGTTTATTGGGCTTGAAAGGTTCTTTTGGTTTATCATTTTATATAAATGGCTTATTTGGACTTTTGATGTACAATTTTGTCCAAGTTTTGCCAATTTTTGTCCTTGTCACTATGACTTCTAGTGCATTGATATACTCTTCTGTGGAGCATGGTTCTATACACCTGCTTCTCAGGGAATGTACCAATTCTCCTCCACATGTCTTAAGTATTTTCATGTGTTCCATTTTTTGTGACATTTCTGGGTATAGTGCATTTAATCTTTCAACTTGTTTTAATAACCAAGTAAAAGTTTTATCTTTTTCTGGGTCAAAGAAGGAGTTTTCAAATGCATTTTCTATCTTGTACCTCCAGGCATCATTAGCCCACTTGGTGATTATTTTTTTTTTCCACCAAGACCAGGTATTTTTGCCATTTTTTTTCCTTATGCCATAATACCATCTTTTTTCAGATTTCTCAAATAGTGAGTGTAATCTGGCAGTGATCAATTCATCTGGTAGGGCATAATATTCTCGTAACATGTGAATTGTTTTAACAAGTGACATATAGTTCAATTCACCTTCTCTTGTGAATGTTGGCCATGCTTTCAATTGAGGTGCTTCCTTCATTAAGACTTGGTTATTGTCTTGGTGAATCAAGTCTGTTATGAATGGATTTGTTAATTCCTCTTTTTGCTTAACAGGGATTCTTATGAGAAAATGGGGTTGACAACTTTGGCATATTTGAGTTAGCCTCATTAATTATATCCATTTTTCGGTAATAAGCCTTATTTCATTCTGAATATTGTCTTCAGATGCATTCTTGCATCATTACTTTTTTCCACATGGTATAAAATTAATTTTTGGGGTGATGAAGTCTTTTATTCAAATTTTTCTACAGAAATACTTAATTTGTTCAATTTTTCTGTAATATTATCAATACTCACATCATAATTGATTTTCAAAGTTTTATCTTTGATATCTTTTATTTATTTATACAATTCTTGTTGTCCTTGTATTAATTTCTGACTATTGTCAATTAAAACCTTGGGTTTGTTATTTTCAACAATAAATTTAATGTTGTCAATTTCTTTTTTGTTTTGTACAACAATTTTTGTTAAAAAAGATGAATTATTGTTTATTTCTTGTAATGATAATAAACTATTTTTAATTTCTCTTAGAGGTAATATACTATTTTTGATTTCTGTTAAAGTATTTACAACATCTGGGGACAAGGTTATTTCTTTGGGAAATGAGGTTGTCTCATTCATTGCTCCTCCTTGTCCTTGAATTCCATCAAAGTTCTGGCCATGTTGAAGACATTGTCCATGGCATCTTTTTGGATTTTTGGAATCCTGTAACTTGAGTAATACGTTTTCCTCCAGTTCTTTTTCTTGTTCTTCTTCCTTTTCTTGGGGATGTGTGTTTGCTTGGGCCTTCTTACTCGGTTTCCTTGTTATTTTTGGTTTGAGGTTTTGATGATAGTGGATTCCATCCATTAGAGTATCCCACTATTTCCTCCTCTTTGAGGAACCTTTTGAGGATGTGCCAGGATTTCATCACTCCTTGGTGTATTTGTGGCAACATTTCCCAGTCCTTGTCCTTGTGCACTGTGTAGTACTGCTTGTACTGGCTCATGTAAATGTCTATCTGAGCTCTCTGAATGTGATTGGTAACTGTTTGAGTTACTCATACTGAGTTCTAATATCAGGGGCATTTCTGGGACTTTCCTTTGGGATAAGGCACTTCCTTGTGTGGATTTTGTTCCACTGGGGATATTGCCCTTTCTTTTCCCTTTTGAGGGATCAATTCTCCCTCTGAGTCCAGCTTCATCTGATTGGATGGAGTATTGGGAGCCTCTTCTGGTAGGCATAATTTGAGAAATAAGAAATAAGAATATTTCAGGACAAGAATTCTTCTTATGGCAATTTATAAAGGAGGTACTCACCTTCAGAGTCCTGAATAGTGGGTCCTGGAAATTCTAATTTATTAGCTTTCTTTTTCTTAGTTATAATTGGTGTTGGAGAACTTGGGCAAGTTTCTTCCACCAATCTTTCAACAGTGGCCTGATTGTCCTCTGTTGGATTATCTTCAAACACTAAAAAAGACAAATAAATATAACTCTTCTGTAAGAAGTGTTATTTTTGGTAAGATATGGAAATTTTCCACATAGAAATTGCTTTTATATCTTTGAATAAAGAAATGAAAAAAATGAATAAAAATGTCTTTTTTTTATTGCTTTTTAATATTTTTTATTATTTTTATGTTTTTATTTTTAAGGAATAAAATAAAAATGAATATGATTCTATTATTAATTTATCATATAAGATTCTTTTTAATTTATAAAATATCTCTTTTAATCACTAGAGTCACTCAAAAAAAGTTCTTGAAAATCTAAGGATGTGAAAAACCACGTGTAATACAGTACAATTGCTTTCCAAATGCCTCAATAGCTTTGGAAATAAATGAATATAGAATTATTCTATAATTTTATGATTATAATTATAATTTATTATTGGATAAACCCAATTAGAATCTTTTCAAAGGTCTTTAAAGTAAATATCACAGCCAGTCCCCCAAATGTGAGGTTTGACTATGAAACAATAAGTAAAAATTACTAATATTTTACATATTGTACTCTGAATGTCCTTATAAATAAAGTAAATAAGATAAAAATAATTCTAATAAGAAATATTTATTATAATTCAGGCGTAAAATTAACTATATCATGGAATAAATATAATAATATAGTTTATATTATAAAAATTAATATAATAAATATGTAAGATGGGACTATGAAACTGATGATGATATCACTATTAATCAACAGTACTATGTCTGTTCTTATGAAATATAATAATAAAGTATTATTATAACCACAATTAAATAATTAAAGAGTTATTTCTTTCACATGTTAAACACTACTAGTGAGTTAACAGTGGGCAGTAATTGTCTACAAGAATCAATTACAAGAAGATTTCAATAATAAAACTTCTTTTATTAAGATAATAAAATTATTTTAATACATAAGCATCTTTTGCAAGAATAATTATAATGATAATTCTTGAAGAAAACTAATTTTAGAGAAAAACTTTAAGAATTAAAAATAAATCCCTCACTAATATTCCAAAGAACTTATTGAAAGATAAGATAGAGAGATTTGACGTAGAATTGTGGATTTTAAGGATCAAAATGAATTTATAACAGTATTACAACAATATATAGTTGGACTCTATGATTTCACGTCTTTCAGATTGATTCTGCAAGATTCAAAACATATAAGAATAGCTATAACTGATACTTACTTCTTGGTAATAATGATTTAAAATGATAATAAGATGATGATGATGTGGAAAAAACAGCAAGAGGAGGCCTCTTTTAAGTCAACAACAGCTCACAGAGGCATACCATGGAGCAAACTGAAAAACCAGTGAGTGTGAAAACAATAAACCCTTTTGGATTATTGATTGCATCATCTGTTGTCACGTAAGATTATCAAAATTACTTAATTGATGCTTTTACGTGTCTACCAATCCCAATATGGTTAGTAATAAAAGGAGTAACATCTGTGAATATTCTTTTATTCCAAAAAAATCATTGATTTCTCAAAGTTATCTATGTTATTGGCAATTTCATCACAGGTTGTAATTACTGTGAATTTTTAAAGATTCAGTGTTTCATGTAGAATAGTCAAAAATGGACTGTAGGTAAAACTATTAATTTTACTAGTAAAGCCATAATTATTTCTGGTTGTACCATAGATAATACAGTTCTCTATCAGTCCTGAAAGATTCAGAAAGATTCATTAAGAATTGTATTTTTAATGAATTTTTGAAGTTTTTACCTCACTTCTACATAGAATTGCAAATATCAGTGTTTCATGGTTGCTATGAGGTAAATCAATGGATACAGGCCCAAAAAGGGTTTATCCATGGAAAGTCATTAAGAATTGACATGGTTACAGGAGTCTAAGTAGCTCTTTACCTCCTTGGCACGTCAAAATAGCAGGTTATTTGCTATTTTCTTAAGATTTACAGTAGTTGTAACATGGTAACCAAGTTCCCAAAGGGTTTTAATTTACCAATTAGGCCAAGATCAGCCATGGATCCAAGCTTTGGAGCTGTCCATGCCTCTGAGGCTTCAGAAGTTGGGTACCCTGGCTCTCTTTGATGTCTTTTGTCCCCCTTGCCTATTTTTCACGTCAAAATAGAAATTTAAGCTTTAAGTGAGATATCCACTATGGGTGTACCAGAAGTCCATATAAGAATACCATGATATTAAGTCCTCAAAACATGCATAACACTATTCTTAGTGTATATGTAACATGGGATTTCTCAGATTCCCATTATTTTGGCATGAAATTAAGAAAAACAAAACTTTTCACGGATCTTTTATGTGGTATTTATGATGTGGTATTGAAGTATTTTCCATTTTACCACCTCAAAGAGTTAATTTGAGCTTATTCACTCTATGGAGCTACCCTAGGTGTATTTTGGTGTAGAATTCAAATCTGGCCTTAAATCCATGGATTTACTTACTCAATAAAACTTTGTTCATCTTTTCTGAAATTATCAATGATGAATTTTGGATATATGCATGATCTATGAGTTATGCATAATTCAAAATTTATTTTTGAGATAATTGTGGCCTATTTGGGTATGTAAAATATACCTCAAGGCTCACAAAATAAATGTATCAATATATAATAATTAATATATTTAAAGACACTTTATCATTGTTACCAACAAATAATAAAGGCATCAAAAACAATTAATAACAATTATATTACTAATATTAAAGTTATGAATTATTATAAATACTATTTATATTAATTAAAGAATTATTAGAAGAAATAATAAAGAGAAATTATTATAATAGGAGAAAATAACCTACTTTTAACATTTAGTATAATAATATTGAATAAATTAGGCCAAATAATATAAATACAACTTATTTAAATTGTATTCACAATTAAAAATAAGAGAAATTACAAATTTTCTGAGTTTCATGTGGATTTGAGATTTTGAGGAGAATTATAACCAAACAGCAGAACAATTGAAGTAATCACGTCAGAAATGATTTTTTCAACAAATATTATCTTTGTTCTATAATAATATAAAATAGTTATATATATAGAATAAAGATTTTACCTTTGATTTAATTGTTCTGATGTTTTGATGTGTCTGAGGGGAAAATAGAGTAAAAAGAGCTCTATTTATAGTAAATACCTCCCTTCTAGAGTCCAGTAGGCTTCTAGTAGACGTGTACCGATGGTAACCACTGGAAATAATCAGTATTTTAAGTTTTAGTGATGATTACATCATGATCAAACCATCTTATCTCATTATTACGCCATTATTTAGAGTTATCACTATAGCTCTAAGTCTGATGACATCATAGGCTTTTAAGAAGCCTAAAGTTCCTGGATTTTATTATTATTAATCATTATCTAATACTATTTACCACGTTTATCACTTATATGACTGTTAAACTCAAAATAGGATTACAGTGAGTGATCGTAAATGATCAAATTTAAGCTTGAACTTTGATCATTGATAACTTTTAAGCTATACACACTATAGATATTCTGCTAGTGGATTCTGATAGCTTGGCATGTCCTCAGTAAACTTCCAAGAGCATTTCATTACATCATTAAAACTCTATTTTTGATGATTTTTCTTGTGACTCATCTTTCCTGTTGAATTTCAATATTTTAAACTTCAAACCATGATTTCAAGGGGTTATACCTTGAATATTATAATAAAAACTACATCATTCTTCACGTATGAACTATTAGAGTCTGAATGTCTACGTTTTTTAATTTTGGACCACTGTCACAACAAAGTGGTCAACAGCTCCATTGATTTTATTCAATAATCCATTACAAGTTTTAACCTTGTTTATAGCTTGTGAAATAAAGTCAATATCTGTGTTTTTAAAGTAATTACATGGTGACTTTCCTTTTAGCTTATTCATCTATCTTGTGTATTTCAAGAGATATTAGCTAAAAACCATGAACATATGCATTGACCAAAAAAGGGCATATATTCAGCTTCATTCCTTAAATATTGACTTTAGAGAATAGCTTTATAGTTGTTTTATATGTGAATCTATATGGAGAATCCAATGGTACACTTTTTTTACTTTTTTTTTGATTGGGTTCTGAGTTAAAGAAGGTTCTATACCTTATTAAGGTATTATTACTTATACCTAAGTAATTATTGACTTTTTAGGTATGCCATAAAAAAGGCATATGTGTATTTTACCATGAGAAATCTAATGGTGTAATTTATCTCACATGTTTACTCATTATATTCTGATTAATTCATATTTTGTACTTATTTATGGTATTTTTAATTGTCTTTGAGATAATTATTACAGAGATTTTGCTGTCACCTTTTTGGATATGTGGTCATATCTCAAAGGCTCACACTGTAGAAGTTAGATAAGAGGTGAATATTTCATTCACCCTTATTTGACCTTATTTTGGCCACAACTCCTGTAGTATGGGTGTTAGCTCAATTTGGCTAGTACCATTGGATAGTACTGACTTAGAGCTTTAATCTGAATACCCATTTGATGGGGTTAAGCCTCTTCCTCTGGATTTCATATGAGAGGTCAAAAATAAGGCTTATGCTCAACAACAACTTTCAGCAGGAATAAATTTGTTCTTCCTTGTCCTATGATGATGGGAATTGTGTATTTGTAAATTAGTTGGTTTCCTCTTTCCTTTGATACCTTTTGGGCTGATTTGGCTCAGCTCCATGTTTTGGTGGTATCTTGGCTTTACCATTGGTTTATGGTATTTGGCTGTCATGCTTGGGCTGTGATTTTGAGTCACAGGCTGAAATGTGGATTTTTTGTAACAAATGTCAGATGACCTATCTGTTACACTTGATTAGTAAGCTTTAACAGCCTTTAGAAATTAATGCTGGTAAGTAAGATTGAAAATGGTGTCATATGATTGAGATATTTTCACTACTTGTTTGGTAAAAATTAAGATTGAGATGTTTTTCCTGGTGGGGATTTTGATAAAAATATTAGGTTACTTCTCCTTTACACTGCTTGAGTCAGCTTGCACAGCTTTGAGGAATTGATTCTTGTGATTAAAAAAATTAAGATTTTGTCATGTGAATAAGCCCCAGTATAATTTGTTTGTAAGATGTATTCAATTCTAGTTCCTCATGCTGTGTAATGTGGGGATAGCTTATTGATTTTCAATTTTTGATTACTGTTATTGTTGTGTAATATACAGTTTGGTGTATTTTCCTTGCATGCAGCTAGGTAACTTAGATTGAGCTGATTTTAAAGATCCTGAGGCTGTGTAATGTTGGGATAGCTTGTAAGTTGTAACATCTAAGCACTGTAATTGCTATGTAGTTCTGAGTTTAGTATATTTTCAAGTTCTTTTAGTGGATTTTTCATGTACTGAGTTGGATTTCATACTGTCAGATAATCCTTGTGTCACATAAACTATATGTTTGATGATTATGATTCTGAGTAATATAATCTTCCTGATGGATTTAGGGTGGATATAATGTTACAATGTTACTTTTCCAATTTAATTTTTGTCTTTTCTGAATGTATTAAGCCTATATTGCTGATTCTGTAAGGCTTATATGTAAGCTTTATTATATAACTCCAAAAGATTTGATTACTCTATCATTCATTTAATTATAGAAATATGTTGGTTATTTTTTATTCTGAATGCTAAATTCTTCCTTTCCTTCATGCTAGTGCTGTTATTATTGTGATTTTGTGATTTTAATAATTTACTTTGAATGGTGAGTTCCTGAATTAGTTATTGCAATCTTCATTTTCCCAAATTTTTGCTTTAAAATTACTTGAAACTGGTCCAAAGGGTATGGAATATCACAATAGTACTCTTGATAATAAGTATCATTATTCAGAGTTTCATAGACAAACCTTGCATCTGTAATATTGGTGCTGTCCCATTTTTGCTAGTACCTTTGGATAGCCATGATTGAGATCATCAATTAAAGAACCCACATTTGTTTTTTCTTCCTTCATTAATATATTTAACATTAGAGGGGAAAATGAATTTTATGCTCATTTTGAGTTCTGAGCTGAGATAAATATGTTTTATTTATTTTATGTTGTTGGGTGATGCATATTCAAAATGACGCAGATTTACTCTTCTTTTTTAATCTCTTCATGAGATATCTTAGCCCATTTAACCTTTAGTGGTCATATTTCTTGACCATTGCTTCAGGGTATGTTTGGTTTTCTTCTTATGCTCCCTTTTTGAGTCACAGGCTGGCACCAAATGTAAACCCATGAGGAATTTTTCCTGTGGTGTGGTATTCCATAGCTTAATGGCCCAGTTTCAAGTGAAATTTCATTTATAAGGCTATAAATTGAAGAAATAACAAAGAAAAATCAATAATTAATCAACTATAATAGAGGAATTCAGCAATAAAATGGATTTAAATTCATCAAAATGTATAATCCCATAATAAAATCCTGGAAGAATGGACCATTTGGTTACAAGAATAACAATAAAATAAGGAAAAGAAAAAGACAAACTAGCAAGAATGTTAAAGTTACTAGTGAAAGGGGTAGTGTAACACTCAAGTTACCCAAGCTCTGCTCAACCTTTGAATTACTCAGCAATGCAGTTATTAAACTGAGTCCACTTCAATAAGGAATAAATTAAAACTGTATCAATCAACAGTCACAAGACAGAAAAAAAAGAAATCAATCAATTTATGCAAGGAAAATCCATCAAAAACCTTAAATTACCCAGCAAATCTGTGGAAATACAAGCACAGCCACCTGATAAGACAGTAAATATAAATTAAAAACAGAATTAAGTTAGATAAAGAAAAGAAAAAACTCATACAGGACAAATGGAATCCCCACAATACACAGCATTCTCCACCTACAGTTCAAACAATGCACAGACCTATGGTGCAATAACTGTACAAAATCATCTCATACCACCAAAAATTGTGCAACAAACCAAACAAATGGTGCAATACCTGGAAGAAATGACACCATCTCAAAATTACTCACCAGCTAAATACCCTCAAGGCTGTTCATAATAATATTAAAGTTTGAGCAAAATATAAATAAAGATTCAGAAATGGTGCAATATACCAAACATATGCTGCAATATCTTGATCAAATAACACCATCTCAAAATTCCTCACCAGCAAAAACATCTCAGATTACATAATCATACATAAATTGATACAACCAACCAAACAAATGATATCTCACCACTATAAGGAAATTATCCCAGCCAAAAGAAGTGAAAAATTCTAAGTCCCTTGTTTTTGAGTGCCTCTATGGAGAGCCCAAAGAATATAAATAAAGGTCCTCTCTCCCTCATTTCTTTCCTCTTTTCCCCATGAATCCAATTAGTTATATACCAAGAAGGAGAATAACTATTCATCCCTCACTAGTAGGTCAACCTAGTATTATTATTAAAGAGGAATTATATACCAAGAAGGAGAATAATTCATCCATCCCTTACTAGTAGGATAATCTAGTTATTTTACTAAAAGTATTATAGACTCATAAGTTTGATTCATAGTGATTTCTAATTAATAGTAGTTAACAGAAGGTCTACTTAATATTATTAATCCACCCTATGTTTAAATTAGTAGTCTTATAATTATAGTACTATCAATAATACTCATAATATTGAGTTTATCACCATAACCTTTACATTATAAAGGAAAAATAGCCTTATTATATCTTCATATTAAAAAAAACCAACCTTACAACTATATATTATTATATATATAAAAAACCCTACCCTTATATTATATTATATCTTTTATATATTTAACAAACATCCTCTCTATATTGAACAATATCCTACCAATAAATTATTAAAGGTCTTATTATTATATTATATTAACAATTACCCTCTCAAACCATTAAGTATTATAACATATATAACATCAAATTGAACTTACCCCTTAAAATATATATTATTACTATCATATTAAATCAACCTCTTATACTATTAAGGTCTTAACCTTAAGATTATCTTATATTATTATTTGAAAATTATATTTTATACTGTTTTAACTTATAAGTTACTTATCTGATTATTGAATAGGTCTGATAGAGACTGCTAAAAAGTCTTCTCTAGTTGTAAAGCCACAATCTTAAATATTGATTTGTGAGCTCTGTAGGGAGATTGTTTAGTATATTCAGAGGGGCAGCTAAAACACCATTAGCGCCCTTGGTTACAGGATTATTTCAGCAATTCAAAACTGTTTACCTGTGATTTCCCCCTCAAGGACTGCCTTGTCCAATCCCACACTAAAAGGAGTTCCACAGTGGATATAAATATTCAAAGCTCTGTAACAAAAACAAAGTAAAACTTTTGAAATAAAAATCTCAAAAGAAATTACCAGTCATTTATAACCATTTTTCCAAAAATATCAATATATTTCTAAACAATAAGTGTAAGATGTGTGTATAAAACTCTTGATAATATTACTAGTAATCAATAGTATTATGGCTGTTATTTTGAAATATGATAAAGAAATTCATTATAACCACAAATGAATGATTAGTTATTTAATCATTTTGTTTACTTGTTATACACTCCTACTGATTATAACAGTAAGAAGTAATTTTCCAATAAAATCAATTTCAAGAGGTATTAATAATAAAACTTCTTACTAAAATGATATAAAAGTATTTTAGTGCATAATTATATCGTTTAAGAATAATTTTAAAACTAATTCTTGAAGAAAACTATTACTAGAGAAAAAACATAATAATTAAGTGGAAACACTCACCAATACTCCAATAATACCTAGAAAACAAGTTGTAGAGTGATTTGATGGATTATTAATGGATTTGAAGGATCAATTTTTTTTAAAAAGTAACAGAATAATACAATAGTTAAAAACTATTGGAAACAGTATATTTCTATTATTTTACATCTTTCTGATTGATTTGGAAAGATTTAGAACACTTAAGAAAATAATCAATTAATACTTACTTGTTGGTACAAATGATATGATTGAATGGTAAGATGATTTGAAAAAAAAACATCAAGAGGAGGCCTCTTTTAAGTAAAAAACATCCCATGGAGTTGTTCCATGTGGCAAAATGAACAAAAAATGAGTGAGAAACCATTAATCCTCTTTGATTATTTGTTACATCACTTATTGTTGCATAAGATTATCATAATTAATTGATTAAGTCATTTTACATGTGAATCTTCTTTCATTTAAAAATAAAAATTAATTCTGAAATTTATCAATTTTATTGGAAATTTCATCAGAGATTGTATTTTCTGTTAATTTTTGAAGATTTAGTGTTTCACCTGGAATCATCAAAAGTGGACTGTAAGTAAAACGTTTAATTTGAAATATGAAGTCATACTTATTTTTTTGTTTTCACATAGACTATTTATTTCTCCATTGTTCCTGGAAGCTTCAGAAGTATCCATTAATAATTGTCTTTTTAATCAATTTTTAAATATTTGACATTATTTCTAAATAGAAAAGCAAATAGCATAGTAATAGCTTCTTTCCATGAGGTAAATGCATGTATACTAGTCCAAAAAGGGTTTTAATTACTCTTGTATTGTCTATACATGTAAAATGATTAATAATTGACATGGTTATAGGATTCAGAGCTTCTCATTACCTTCTTTTCACAGCAAAATAGCAGCTTATTTGCTATTTTCTTATGATTCAATGGGACTTGAGCTTAGTAACCAAGTTCCCAAAAGGCTTTGGTATACTAATTTGGCCAAGATAAGCCATGGAGCCAAGCTTTAGAGCTATCCACCCCTCAGAGCCCTAAGAAGTTGTGTACCCTGGCTCTCTTTGATTTCTTTTGTCCCCTTTACCTATTTTCATGTCAAAAATAGTAATTCAGGCTTCCAGACTGCTATCCACTATGGGTGTATCAAAGCTTTATGTAAGAATACTGTAATATTAAGTGCTACAGCCATGTATAACACCATTATTAGTGTATATGTAACATGGAATTTCTCACATTCACATTCAATTGGTGTGAAATTGAGAAAAACAAAAAAAATACAATTCTTATATTTGGTATTGATGATGTGGTGTTCAAGTATTTTCCATATTACCACTTCATAAAGTCAATTTAAGCTGTTTAACTCTATGGAGCTACTCTAGGTCAATCTTTGTGTAGAATCCAAATCTAGTTCTGAATTCATGGATTTATGTAATTGCAAAAAAGATATCAATCTTTTCTGAAATGAAAAATGATAAATTTTGGATGTATGCATGACTTATGGGTTATGCACAGTTCAGAATTTTTTTAATATTAATTGTGGCCTATTTGGGTATGTAAAATACACCTCAAGGCCAAAAATAAGGGTGCTGAAGGCTAAATTAATACATGGTACTTTCTGGATCCCAAGACCAGCCTTCAAAAGTAGTTTCAGTCCCTATATGGTTGATTCCTTGGGACCAAATTGATTTTATAAGTAGTATTAGCTACAAGTAAGCTTTTAACAAAGAATTTCCTTGGTTTTCTAATATTATCTTTCCTCTTTACCAATTGATAACTTATGCACTGGGCTGAAGGACCAGGAATTATGAATGCTCTATTCACAATTGATAATAACTATTCTATATGAATATGAAAATTTATATTATAAAAATTATACTTGTGATTGTATTAATTTCCTATGATACTGAAGCAATATTGCCATAAATTTGTGTCTTCACAAGCTGATTGAGCATTTATAAAAATCTATTTAATTCCTGAGCACATATTATGTCTTTATCTGAAACATGGCCTCAGCTTTTTAATAACTCTTTCCATATGTATTACCATTTTGAACTATATAAAAAAGGTATTGTATATTTAAGAAATCAAAACTTTAAAAGTATATTAGTCAAATACAAGAATCAATCCCCAAAATTCATTTTCACATTCTCAAAATCACATCAGATACTACATACTCAATTATTATAAAATATTTACCTTTCGTTCAATATAGATGCAAATTCATTTTCTTCCTTATATCTCTGCTTTACTACTTCATTTATTCATTTTAATCAAAAAATATTACCCTGCGATAAATTAACTTTTCTATTCAAAATATTTTAGAGCCTCTTCCTGAAAGGAACATAAGGCAAATGGTATTTTTTTTCTGAGAGACTTTATATTAAGCTCAATTTTCAGTGGAGGAAGTCACTTTTGTCCTACCTTTAACAAATATCACCAAACCTGTGAGCCTTAGAGATATTTTTATACACCAAAAAGACCACAAAGACTAAATTAAAATTGAAAACTATTTATTAATTCTTCAAAATCATACATTAAGCTGAGGAAATTATTAAAATTAATAATCTATACAAAAATAAATGTATGCAATAAAAGACAAGTTAGCATTTTTTTAGAAAAAATAATTTTTTTGAAAAAAAGAGTACAGATTTTATATTAAATTTCTTATTGTTAAGAAAGTTTTAATTTGATTTTACCATTTGGTTCCCAGTTATATTTAGTTTTCTATCAACTCTGAGTAAATTTTCTGTAACTTAACTTTAAATAAGCTGAAATTAATCTTTGAGTATTTCTAGTAAGTATCTTTGGAGATGATTTAAATTTAATCTGATTCACACTAAGTTTGTCTTTTCTCATTATTGTGGGTTTTACAAATATATATGGTGTGTAGCATAGAATCTATGAGTAAGTGCAGTAGTTTCATGAATATCATCCATATGTGCTCATTTATTATATAATTTAGCATTACCTTACAGCTTAGGAGCTCAGCCTCAAATCAGTTGGCTATAGGTTTCTAATGGAACTAAATAGTTCAAAATTTATCATAACACCTGGTTGGAAAAAATAAGGAAATTGGAAAACTAAATTTTTGAGGGTCACAGGACTCTTGGCTCAATAATTTTTTGATTCCCCAAATTTCATTTAATAATTTTTTAAAACCCCAAAATCTGTAAAGTATTTCAATTATTTTTTCCTGGGTATGATTCACATTGTGTGTGACTCAATTGATCATGTTTTGATACCAACTAGGTTGGTCTCAATTTGTTTTCAGTGGGTAAAAGTACCCTCAAGTTAAACTTCACTTTACAAAATTAAAATTGACTTCTTTGAAGGCTCTCATGCACATTCTAGAATTTTCTACGGAATTTGAATCTATTATTACCATAGTAATAGTTTCTTTAGGGTGAAATGGTTGAAAATAGCAGAAACTTTCTGAAAAAAGTCCTTTTTGGGCTAGACCAGGCTTCATTGAGGTCATATTTAGATGTTCTGCTTCTATAAGTTTTTTTCCCCTTTCCTTTTCATGTTAGAATCTTTTCACGTTTATAGTGAGTCCAATTATGTTGTAATAAATGAAGCTTAATAAATGAATGATATATTACAAAGAAGTTTCAAATTATTGAAAACAGTTCAATTATGTTGAAGAGCTATTATTGGAAGTTTTTGTAAGATTTATAATAGCTTTATTCCTTCAACCACTACTAAAAGAATTTCAAGTACCTTTAATTAGTAAAATCCTTTTAACTTCTTATATCCTCCCTCTGGAAAAATTGTGAAGGCTTTCTCCTCAAAATCCTTTTCAGAGACCCTTCTCTCAAAATTATTTCTTAAACATTCTTTCTTTATTTATTAGAAATAGGTTTTCTTGTAGATATTCTTGTGTAGTCTTAAATAGGTTCTGTAGATGATTTTGAATACATTCTCATTTTTGGTAGAATTGTAAGTCTCCATAATGCTATTTTTTTATAAAGATAAAGTGAAAAGAAATAGTTTTGTAATTTGTTTCTTTGAAAACTTTTGAAATCAATCTTTCTACTTGATATCATCTTATAAAAGATTTGAGAACAATTAAAGGAATTTTTTTGGTCAAAGTGTAACTCATTTACTATAAGATTAGGTAGGAGTGGTATAAAATCCAGCTTATAAATTTTGGCCTCTACATCATTCATGCCTTTCTACCCCATCATCTTTGTGTAATTATTTGATATTTAATATTATTCTAAGCTATCCTCATAGCCTTCATGGAAAATTATTTTTTTATTAGCAATTATAATTAAATCTCATCCTCATAAACTTCTAATATTATGTAACCCAAATTCTTTGACTAAATGTTTTTCAACGCTAATATTTTACTGGCAAATTTCAGTTTAAACTTTTAAGTTACTAACTAAACTGTTCTTATCTATGCGCATTTTGAGGTAATATTAAAATATATCTAATTTTTAATCAAATATTTTCTTATTAAGAAGCTTCAGTATATAAATCTACTTAAGCCAAATATCAACTCGAAAAGCTATTATTTATGGATAAATTACAGTTAACTATTACCCTAAAAATGTGACTGTTGAAATTGTAATTTGTCAAATATTATTATATCAGATAGTTGAATAGTATAGCTTCAAAAATCTATGTGTCTTGCATTTTATCTATTGTATATGTAGGAAAATTAGAACACAATCCCCCATGTAGATAAAATAATTCCTGCACCACTATTTCTTAAGTGTTTTCTCTTGCTTTGCCTTATTGCATTCTAGTGGGCCTTTGAGATATGACCACATGATCCAAAAAGGTCACAAGAAGACTTTATAATAATTGTACTCTTAATAATTATCTTAAAACCAGTGAAAATGCCATAAATAGGCATAAACTTTGAATTAACTCAGAATCTTATTAGTGAACATTTGAAATGAGCTACACCATTAGATTCCTAATGGTAAAATACACATATATCATCTTTATGGCATATCTGTAAAGTCAATAATTACTGAATAATAAGTAAGAATACCCTGAAAAAGACATAAAATCTTCTTTACCTCAGAAATCAATGAAAAAACATGTAACGTTAATTCCACCATTGGATTTCCAATTAGAAACTACACATTTAAAATCTTTATGCCATATCTTTAAAGTCAATATTTAAGGAAATAACCTGAATATATGCACTTTTATGATCAACGCATATATTCATGGTTTTAAGCTCATATCTCTTAAACTATAAATGATATAGAGTTAAATCAAACATAAAGCTACCACCTAATTACTGTAAGAATACAGATATGAACTTTATTTGACAAGCTATAAACAAGGTTATAACTTTTAAGGGTTTATTGAACAAAATTTCTAGAGCTGTTGACCACTTTGTTGTGAAAGTGGTCCAAACTTAAAATAAAGTGGATATTCAGGTTCTAATGGCTCATGAGTGAATAATTAGGTATTTTGTATCTTAATATTCAAGGTACAACCCCCTGAAATCATGATTTGAAGTTTAAAATAGTAAATCTCAACAGAAAATATGAGTTACAAGAAAAATCATCAAAAGTAGAGTTTTTATGATGTAATAAAATTCTGTTGGAAGTTTGATAATGAAATTCCAAGCTATCATAATTCACTCTCTGAATGGCTGTAGCATGTAAAACTTAAGAGGTATCATCCAAAATTAAAAAATGTAGACAGTCAGATTCTAATAGTTTATACGTGAAGAATGATGTAGTTTTTATTATAATATTCAAGGTATAACACCTTGAAATCATGGTTTGAAGTTTAAGATATTAAATTTCAGCAGAAAAGATGAGTCACAAGAAAGATCATTAAAAGTAGAGTTTTTATGATGTAATAAAATTCTGTTGGAAGTTTGATAATGAAATTCCAAGCTATCATAATTCACTCTCTGACACCACAGAAAAAGACTGGGGACTTGCATACAGGTCCTTTACAGTATCTTCAGCTTATGTCTGAGTGTATCTCTGAAAGTATCCCTAGTTTAACTCAAATTCATTGTATTCTGACATTTTTACTCCCCCTTTAATTTTTATTAATATTATATGAACCTAATATATACACTGGCAACAAACATAGGTAATTAATCTTATTCAATTTTTGGATTTTGAGAACATTGAAATTCCCTCATGATGCTTATAGTTAGTAGAATAACCTTCAAATCCTCTCATCAATTTAGTTCCTTACAATTCACTTCATGAATGCTTGTGGATTTTGAAAGTTCATCCAGCCATATGGGGAGCCTTGAAAAGGAATTCTTTGATACTTGTAGCATTAATTGCTTTTTTGATCTTATTTTCATTCCACTGCCTTGATTTTAATTTATCTTTCATGTTGGCTTAAAGAATGAGGATAACTTAAGAATTAAGAAATTCTATTTACCAGAATGCTTGTTTTCAGATGAATCAAAAATTAAGCTTCAATTGATTTCACACAAGGATAATAATAAGTAATGATAAATTTGAAAATTATAATGGTAATTATTTTGAGGGAATCCTGTCCAAATTTAAATTAAAAATGGGTGTTCCTCCTTAAAATTATGAATATTTTGGATAAATGAGATCCAATAATTTTATAATGAGTAAAATACCTCTCCTTGAGTGATGATTATCATCATAGAAATTGGTGAAAATTATTGGAAAAGATTTTTCCATACAAATTAATCTTAATTTATGAGAATAATGTTTCAAAATAAAATATGGATAAATAATAAACTTGAAGCTCTTCAAATAGTGAGCCAATGGCCTTCAACATGATTTAATGAATACTTTTGAAATTAGATTCTTGAGAATTTCTCCAAGGGAAAAATGAACAAAGTATAGGCATAATTTGATGAATTAAAAAAAGATGGGAAAGGGGTCACATGGGCCACAAATGAAAACCTTTGTCCAGTGCTGGATATATCTTGGAGGGAACTCCACATTTGGAAAGGAACTTGTCTCCTCATAGACAATTTCTTTTAAAATCAAAATCCAAGGATTTGGGACAACAGTAATAAGAAATTTAATTGATCTGCAGATTTTGAATATATTTATGTCCATTAATAAACTAAGTTTCAAAATATAATTCATTTTTTACACTATCAAGAAAAATTTAGGGGCTAAATCTTTAGCTTATCAAAATCACTTACAAAATCACTGGGGGTCTTTCCACTATATAACCCATGCAATCCTATCATTTAGGTTCCATTTGTCCTAAAAAATCCTATCACACTGATATATTAAATTTTCATTCTAAAAATTTAGAGTATGATTTCAATATTTTGTCTTGGGTTTTTTATTATTCAAATTGAAAAAAAATCAATATTGAACAATCCTTTCCAACCTCTCTGAGCGCAGTAATATTCAGAAGAGTATTTAATTCTATTCATATACTATTAGAAGCTGACTTAAGTCATCTTGGGAGCCTTAATTCTTTCCAGAGTTTCCATCTGGGTCCACTGCTTGATATTTTTGGAGGAGTGGCTGAAGGCTTGAATCCTGAAACATATAAAAAATACAAAAACAATAATAAAGTGCTTTTTATAAATTCTTTCATAAATTTCAAGAATAAAGATAAAAATATCCTATTACATGGATGTGTTTTTGTGGATAAAGGGAATATTTTCCAAACAAGAGAGGCTTTCAAGAATGCAAACATGGCTCTGAGGCATATTGGAAACTATAGCTCACCTTTATTTATTGATATTCCTCAAGATTGTGATCTTTATCAAGCTTCCAACAATACAAGTTTAACTAGTTCTGTTACTTCAATACCTAATTGTCAAACCAATCTTTCATTGCACCAAATTCAGGGTATTTCCTTTCTTTTAAATATTGAAAATAATATGGAATTTTTTTTTGAAAATTTATGGAAACATCCAGATAGCTTATGGATTAAAAAAGTGTTTTCTAATGCTGTTGAAAATGGGCTGATACCACAAGATATTATGTGCAAAAGTAGGGGTGGAATATTGGCTGATGATATGGGACTTGGAAAATCATTGACAACTTTATGCTTGATTAAAAAAACACAACATGAAGCAATCAAGTACTCAAAAATATCTAAGGACCATGTCCCAGCTACTTTGATCATTGTACCACTTTCTACTTTGCATAACTGGGAGAATGAAATAAGGCTACATTTTCACGATGGTAGTTTACCATATTCAATATTCCATGGTTCCAATCGTAATTTCATTTCATTCCAAAATTTGAAGCAGAATGCAATTGTCATCACCACATATGATGTTATTGCTGGCTATAATGTTGATGATCTTCATGGGATGAGAATAAATCCTCTTTTGGTGAATTGGTTCAGAATAGTGTTGGATGAAGCACAGTAAGCTTCTCTTTGGTATTCTTAAATAAAAAAGTACTGAAATGTTTACATCAATTAGCTACATAAAGGAACAATCTACTCATAGATCATTCACAATATTGAATTTAAAATCTGAAAGAAAGTTATGCCTCACAGGAACACCATTACAAAACAATCTTTGGGATCTTCATAGTCTGTTGAGGTTCTTACAAGTAGAACCATGGAATCTCAAGCCTTTATGGGAAAATTGCATAATCAAACAAATATCATCTGGGAATAAAATGGCAATCCAATCATTACAGCTTATAATGCAAACACTCACCTTGAGAAGATTGAAAGCCAACCTACTGGATCTTCCCAAGAAAGTGCAACATGGAGTTGGAATTGAGATCTATGAGCCATGGAAAACACTTTATTTCAAAAAGCATGAAGAGTTTAGTGCATTGTATGGAAAACAGAGATCCAAAGCAATTCAATGGGATTAATCAGAATTTTTCTCCAGAGTATCAGATTTGAGGCAGCTTTGCAATAATCCAGCACTAATAGAAAGGGAAGAAGGGGGAAGGAAATATACCTGGAAAGAAGGATCCAAAGTGGTGCATCTTGTTAGCCATCTCAAGGAGTTTTTTCGGAAGGAGCCAGGCTTAAGATATCCCAAAGCAGTTGTTTTTTCAGAATACAAAAGGTTTCTTGATATGTGAGCTCTAATCCTTCTACTACCTGTCATTTGAATGATTTTATTGATCAAATATTGTAAAAAGTATTGAAATTGCACTGGATGAAAGTGGAATATCCAATTTGATGATGCATGGGATGCTCAGAAATAATCAAAGGATATAAATCCTTGAAGAATTTAGAAAAAATCCAAATTCTCAAGTTCTTCTTACAACAAAAGGCACAGGTGGTGTTGGTATTGATCTAAGATGTGCTCAAAATGTCTACATAATGGTAAGACAGTATTTACATACACTTGAAGCTTAATCTAATATTATTCCAATTACTTAAATTAGGAACCAGGTTGGAACCCTTCAACTGATGAGCAGGCAGTTCATAGGCTTTATTGGCTAGGTCGAAAGAAAGAAGTTCATGTATTTCACTATATAACTGTTGGTAGTATTGAGGTGAATATTCAGCAAGTTAGAAGGAAGAAACAGCAGCTTCAGATGTAAGATAGTTTATACTCAATAAATATTTATCTTTTTTAGTAGCTAAAAAATTTTTATTTCATTTCAGGTTGAGCATTGGACATTTAGGTACCGTGGATCATGAATTGGAAAAATTGATTGTGGAAACAATAGAAAAATCATGAATTATTTTTTTAGGTTTCAGATAGTTGAAGTAAATGATGAATATCTATACATGGCTTTGCTTGTAACATTAGCTTCTCATCATTAGTAAGCTGGGAAATATAATCATTTGAATAAAGATTTTCTGGAATTCCAATTGGAACTTTGGCTTCTTTCTCAAAAATACCACTTTGTACTCTTCTACTTTCCAAGACATTTGGAATTCTATTGAATTTACTTTTTTGAATTTGCTTTTAAATTAATAGAGAATCTAATTGACTTGCTAGCTTTGAGAATAAAGCTGACCTCCAAGGGGACTTTAGTTTTATTAATGATCCATTTTCATCTTCAGTGTCAGAGCAGCATCGTGGCTCATCAAATATGGAAGCTTCATCTTGATTAATGTTCAATGATAGCAATGTCTCTGAGCGATTTGATGATAACTGAATATTAAATAACATCAATTGGTGCAAAAATCAATCACAAATAAAATGAAAACATACTTTTTTATGCCACCTTGATTTCTGCTTCTGACTGGCTTTTTTTGAAAGTGCTGCAGGAACCAATTTATCTTTCTTAAGATCCTCTTGTTTCCCTCTGAACCAGGGCATTAGTATTAAAGACTTATTATTATGTGTATTATCCTTTGGATTTATCAGGAATATTTTCAATTCTCCTTGTTCGTGTAGATAGTTCCAGTGCTTGAGAACAAATTTTGCAAATATTTGATTCCATTTTGATTCCCAACATTGATTCCAAGCAAAGGTTGACATTGGGAAACCTGATTTGAAGAGATCCTCTAGAAAAATAGTTTTTGTACATTGGTGAAATTAATATTCTGGGGTTTATAGACGGTCTATCCTCTCCTGAGCTGTGATTATGGGGATTTGTAATTGGATTATCAGTGCAAGAAAAGGGTAATTTCTCAACAATTTTGAGACTTTCTTCTGATGGAAGAGATTTCCAACTATTTATATCAGATGAAGATTGGAAATAGTTGATTTCCATGATCAACCAGCATAATTGATGTATGGATCTTGATATTGCACTGGTAGGTAGTGGGATGATGGGATGTAATATCTTGTTGATAGTCCTGTTTGATTGGGGTATAGAGGTCTCAAAAAAGTAATGTGAAGCTTTAGGCATAGTAAAACAGGTTAATTAAAGTCAGATTTCTGGGTATAGGTGGAAGAATCAAGAGAAAGGCTCCTATTTATCATAAATGATAGGATTCTGGATCCCGGTAGTTATTTCTTACAGTTTGAATGAGCCTGAAAAAAGCCATCTTGTGTAAAAGGAGCTTATTTGGGAAAGTTAGCAATGAGGTATCAGGTGAAGCAAAGTAATCTTAGCAAACTCAAACATGATTTGAATAAAAATCACCCTGTTTTGAAAGAATAAAATTAAAATACAGAAAAAACTGATCAAATTAATAAGGTGTTTATATTGGCTTTATCAGGGAGATCTAGTACAGGTTGTCCTTCTATGGTATTTTTTTCAAGCCATGCCTCACTGAAGTCCAATACTAAACACTTTGCCACTTCCAATTTTTTTGGAGCAGTGGGAACAAATTCATGGGTTTTTGAGAAAAATGCCTTGTTAAAAATATCCAAAATATATGCATTTGTTCTCTTCCAAATAGGCTCATAAGGCCTTTCCTCAGCAATAACACTATCAGTAACTTCAATCATCTGCAATGCTCCCTTAGCTGAGCTTTTTCTCCAATCTCTTGAGCAAACCATTAAGCCTCTTACCCCAGAAGCAAGAAATGAAGCTAAAATATGATAGCAGGGCTTAACTAAGCCTATTTTTGATTGTAGCTCTGATAAGGTCTTAAGGTTCTCTTTGGACCTTTTATGAGTGAGCACAAATCCATCAGGAATATTGACTGGAAGAACTTTTGAATGTGCTAGTATCAGGACATATGAGATCATAAGATGTAAAATGGAATCATTGAAAGATATTAAGCTATTCATTCCATAATGAATTGGCTGGTTTTCCTCCTTTTCATCAAGGGTATTTTCAATGTGAGCCGAATGGGATGGTCTTGTGCTGAGGCAGGACACTAGAAATTCCAGGCTGAGTCTTTGAACTAACAAGGGATCATCTTCTGTTGATTTCGTGATTTCAAACTTTTCAGGTTGTATGAGATCTTGTGCAGAAACCAATATTGACTCCAGTATTAGATTGGCCCGGAACTGTTTCTTTTGAAGATTAGGGACAAAGAGGGATTGTGCCAATTGAAAGAGTGGTTGATGTGATTTGGGAATTTTTTGCATTGAGATTGTAGAATCCAAAGTAAAGATACGGACATTCCAAGCATCAGGATCATTGAAAGGATCATATTTCTTTGGTGAAAAGATATCTAATCCTGAAAAAAGCAAGTAAATATCAATGTTCTGGATGAAACATGAATGAATGTCTTTTGTATTTACCAGATTTATCCAAATCCACTAGCCATTTGGTAATGCTAAGAGATCCAAGACTTTGAAAGTGTATTCCTTTGGGTAGTTTGGTAGAAAATGGCCTTTGGGGAATTTCCTGGAATCGTTCTCTTACTAGATTTTCAACATTAACCTGGCATTTCTTCCATGAGGATACAGAAAGTGGCTGATAATGGCTGATTTTTTCTTCAAAGTGATCTGAGTGAATGGGATTGAATAATCCGGATTGAGGAAGCTTTTTCTTCTTTTGAGATGCTGAAGGCTCTTCATTACTGATTTGCTTTAATTTTGAGGTTGATGGGTTGTTATCTAGAAGTATTAAATTGGAGTTAGGTTTTTCTTTTGAGTGTTTGGTAGATGTAGGTTGTATCAAGGGCTCCTCTATTTTTGATTTTGCTTTTTTTCTCATGGTGGAAGCTGGATAAATTTGTATATTTGATTGATCATTTTGAGAAATACTATTGACTTCAGGGCTGGAATTTGACGTGGATAGGGCTTTTTCAAAATTATTTTGAGGCTGGAATAGTCCTGGTTCTAGATTTTGAGAATCTGACTGGTTTTGTGGGTGTGATTTCTCAGTATCATAATTGCATTCCAATTTCTAAGAAAGAAATGATTCAGGGAATATAGTTTAATCTTTGAGTAAAGCCTAAATAAAATATTGAAACATACTTCTTGATTCTTTTCCTTTACACTTTGATAAATTTTGGCCTTTTTATTACTCATACTAGAAGAAGATATGAAATACCTCTTTATTGATGTTTGGGAGGATGCTGAAATAACAACCTTGGCTTCAGGGGGTAATGATCCACCTAGCTGTACACCTAAATTATAATTTGAATTCCAATCAAAAATGGCTCCATATGGGGAAAAGCTGGAAAAACATACAATACAGATCATCTTCAAGTATTTTGGAGACCTCTTGAATTTTTTTTCTTGCATATTTAGGAAAGTGAGTATCGCAGGTAGCAAGCTTGAGAGAAGGAAGAAATTTGGAGATTTTGGATATGAATTCTGATTTTTCAACTTGCTTTGGCTCTATTTCAAGTAATGGATCCATTTTGGAGCAGTGATTATTTGAAATTGACTGAGGGTTAATTATTATAATTAAGTTTTTAAATTCATTTTTAAAATGAAATTGAAAAAAATAGAAGGTGGGCGTTCTTCATAGTGTTCAAGAGAGATTGTACTATTATGGAATGTAGGATTTTGGGAAGGCATATATAATGATAACTTTGGATAAATGTCAATATTTTTGTTTGAGCATTTCTCAATATATAATAGCTTGGGGACAAATGAAAACCAAAGCAGGCATATATAAGAGGCTTATATATTAAATAATGTTGAGAACCTATAGCACAGTTCAGCTTTGAAAACATTAAATAAATAACAAATTTATGACTGATGGCCATAATTGTGAAAACCCACATTGTGGCTAAATTATAAATTCTGACAATGGGTGACTTTTTAAAATATTTTGAATCATGTTTTCTTTTGAATTACATTTATTACTAAACTCTAAGCTTGGCAAACATATAGGACACTTCAGCTCTCAAATACACTACAAAGATACTCATTTTATGACTGCCAGTCACTATTTTGAAAGGCATCTTTTGAATTAATTATCAGTTCACTCAATTGGTGAATGGTTGAAATAATTTATCTATAATTATATTTCCAAATACATCTATTACAAAACTCTAAGCTTGGATACAAAAAGGGACTATCCATTATTCAGGATTCATATGATTATGACTACTTGAACCAGCTTCAATTCCACTGAGAGAAGATCTTCCTGGCCTCTGTATGATGTGACGTCCCCTTTTTGTCTTGGCCTCAATCTCTAATAAAATATTTTGGAGTCCAATTGGTTCTTTTACCAGTAAGTGGTTTCTTTCAACTTCTGAAATTGTGTTTAAGTATATTGTGGAATAACAATTTAAAGGTAAGCAATGTGGGACATTAGTTAAATCAGAATTATAGTCTAATTTCTCTCCATCCCTATGAAGCATACGTTGAACTCTATTATTTTCAAGCTGGGTTTTGGCACCAAGGGTCATTGCTAGATCCAATTGCCTTGTACACAAGGTCAAAGCTTCACTACGCCAAACTCCAACAAGTCTTTTGGGTGCTTTTCCAAAGTCAGAATTATCCTCTACATCGGAAGTTGCTTTTATATCAGTATATATTGCAGAGAAATCGTTGTTTTGAGGGAATAATTGACGTGCTATTTTGAAACGGGCAGCTGTCACCTAAATATAAAAGTGATATTAGAGTTTGGTGTATGTCTAACAAAAGAATAAGCACGTACATTCTGCCTCCCTCTAGTGTTTTTGGATTTCTTAGCTTTTTGAAATTTAACCTCCTCTGCAGCCTGGCCAAGTTTTGAAAGCTTTTTCATTTCTTTACCCCTTCCATTGACCCAATGTTCAATTAATAGGTTTAGTTGATCAGGATTGTTGATATTTAAGCTGGGTTGAGTATGGCTCCAATTGAAAAAATGTTTGGAGATAATGTCGGCTATGGCTGCATTCCAAGTGGAGTTATTGAATGCGGTCCCCCATTGGAAGGTAATTCTCTTGAGGCCTACTAGCTGGCATTCCTTTTCACAAGCACGCTTTTCAACTATGGAGACCTTGATCTTGTTATTTAGAACATCACGACTTGGTTTAAATTCAGGTGGCTGCAATCGTTGAGATATAGAGGTGATTTCTTGTTTGACCAGAATTTGGCGCTCACTAATTGGACGATCTCTCAGTCCATATTCAAAGGTTTCCAAATGGGTCTTGATGTGTTTAGCTCGGTTTTTGACCCAATGAATGTGAAATTCCTCTTCATCATTGGTAGGATTGGGTGGGAAGTGATCTACAGAAGGTGGCATACCCATTAAGAAGTAGATAAATTCTCGCAGGTGGACTGATTCAGTGGATGCCTTACTTGGAAGATTGTTCTTTGTTACCAATCTTGTAATGTGGTTATTTCTCTGTTGCAATATTTTCTTATTATTTCTAGCCCTCTGTTGGTCCTCTTCTTGTTGAATCCTGAATTCAACTCCAACAACTGAAAACCAAATCAGTTAGTAATTTTCAATCAGCTTTGGGAAAGATACTCACCACCGGATGTTATTTCCTCTTGTCCCTCCTGACTGGCATTCTGTGAAACAGCATCCTCTATTCCAAGTCTTTCCAAATCTTGCAGAAAGATAGATTTCTGTCCAGTAGAGTCAGTATGGATGCTTTCGTGGTTTTCTTCATCTGAGTGAATTATTGAGTCACCCTCTGTTGGTGGGTTTTGTGATGAGGATCCAGAATTTTCTCTGTGGAATGCGGAGGGGGAACCACCCAGTGCATGGGAAGACATTGTAATATCAATTTAAACAAGTGGAGTTAAATTGAGGAAAATGAGGTAATTATATTAATGAAAATTTGAGTATGTTAAACAGAGTTGGAGTAAGAATTCAACATATGAAAATGAACGTGGTGGATGAGAAAGCTCAGGAAAGCTTAAAGCAGTTTGGTGAAGTGGAAATACAGACATTTTGGTGGAGAAGAGATATTTTATATACACATTTGTTCAAACCTGTTCTATCCAGCACCAAAAAGCCAAATTATGTCATGAAAGATGTTTGGGAGGCTTAAATATGGTAGATTGACAATTTAAATCTCTTTTAAAAGGGATTGTAGTGAATTTTTCTAAAAAAAACTTCATTTAATAGCATATAACAATATCAACAAAGGAAAAAGTATTGTTTTTCATCCCAAGAAATCTTTAGTGAGCATTGATAAGGAAACCTAAGGCTGAAAGGGGTGCGGTGCTTCAATCACCTATCCATTGCTGGCAAGGTTTGAAAGGAAATGGTAAGAAACTGTTAAAATATATGAGATAATGAGTGGCAGTCCACTGAATCACTTACTGATGAATGTAGAGATACCAAGCAGAGTGTAGCCTGATCAATTCCAAAGCTTCCAGGAGGATTCTTGAGGCTTGCAGCATGACCCAAAACTGATTGGGAGTTGATGATTATGGCATCCTCTGTCTGGTCCAATAGAATAGAACAATTGAGATCTGGAAAAGGATAGAAAGGGTCTTTTTCTATTTCATTATTTTCAAGCTTCTTGAAAGGTTTGATTATTAGCCACCATATGTCAGGATCACCTCCAACTAATGTGACAATATTATCAATATGGCCCAATGATTTCGCATTATTAATGCTATACTCTATGATACTGTATTCAACATGTGATTTTACATTACAATACCTTTTTTTTTCAAAAATTATTGACTTTTTGCATTCAAAGAGGTTTACAACATCCCTTAAATCTCTTGAAACTAGTAGTTTCCACTGTTGAAAAATATCATCATGCAATTGAATTGTATGACTGGTACTGATATTTTTTGATTGATGCAGAGAAATGAGGGGATTGTTCCTACCAACTCTGTGTTGAAGATTAGGCAATTTGGAAATCCATTGATATTGTACTTTAGATATCCATCTTTTCAGTATTGTTTGGGAGATCTCAGTTACAATTGGTTATATGTGGGTAAGTATTGTGAGGGTGATTTTTTGACATATAGATATATAATTCAAACTCAACATGGTTTATTATTCCGTGGTATGTCCCCAAATATACGGTTCATTCTTTCATATGCCCACACAGCTAAGCTTCTTGGTGGCCCTAGCTCCTTGATAACCTTTGGTAAATGTTGTGTTAGGTGTAGATTAGGTTTGGAGTTTATCATTGACCAACCCAAACAAAGTGTTTGACGATAGATCTTTGTAGTACTTTCAATCTTATCCAGGTCTTCTTCATGAATGCTTGTCCTGAGTAACATTTTTGTTAATGTAACTAATGAAATTAGTGATTTGAGTAGAAGATCCTTATGGAGGTAGTTCCCTGGGCATTTTATCCTTTCCTCCCTGTGAGGTATTTGTGAACTCCATAGTGGTACAAGTGCCAATGGTAAGTACAATGTCATCAAGATTTGCCACTCCGCTTCTTTGAGTGTCTGAAAGTTTTTGAAACCAAATTTTCTGGGTAGACGAGAAAACCATAATGGGACTTTTGTTTGATCAATGACTTTTTGAAGTACCTCTAATTCTTCTTTTTTTAATCTTGGAGTTTCATCCCCCATTGGATTTAAATCCTGATTATCATCAGAAGATAAATCAGAAGGAACCAATGAATCACTACCATGTGTAAAAGGTAATAAGTTGAGTACTGTAGAAGTGGTTCTCTGGGATCTAAGGGAATACCTGGAGTTTGAAGTTCTGTTGCTTTTTGCAGTTTGATCACTTTTGGTCCTGGAGGCTTCACTAGAGCCTTTGTGCCTTTGGGATGTATGAGGTCGAATGTGGGCAAGATTAGCTCTTGTAAGGTTTTGTTTCTTGGGTCTACTTGTTTTTTCAGAATCATGGTCATCTTCATTTTTCCTTTTTCTTGGTCGCCCCAATAAACAAAAAGGATATTTGGATGGATTTGAGGGTGCCAAAAAACTTTGCTTTTTCCTTTGAAGCTCTAACTCATGACCAGCCAACCCCACCTTGAGGAATGATATGCAATAGTCTTTGATATCCCCTAAAATCAAACAATGCATAATATCTATGCCACAAAAGTCAATTGGTCTCCAGTAATCTAGCTTATTTAGAATACTCCACCGGACACCATGTGATTTTACAAATTCATCTTGTTCCTTTTTGGTTTGAAGCTGGAGCCATTCATTTGCCTTGGAAATATGATTTTCATGTGTGCTTGTTTCAAATTTTGAAATATCTATTTCATTGATGTCAACCCTTGTAATATTACAAAAGGAGCAAAATCGATTGGCCGAATGAGAGGCAAATCCAGCCACTTTACGTAGAGCAGGAAGATCTGCTATTAAAGGTAATAAAGCCACTCTAATAAGTCTACCCTGTGGAAAGTCGTGGGTATTGGAAAACCAAATACCATTCCATAACATTTGAAGCTCAATCACAAGAGGCTCCAAGATTGAATTCATTTGATCAAGAGATGGCTCTTTGGGACCCGGAATTATTGCATACAAAAACATGTTCTCCTCTTTGTGACGTTCACTTGGAGGAAGATTCAAACAAGTGAGAAGAATTGACCCAATTGAAATGGATTTTGCAGTCCCTTTGTTACTGAATGGATTGAACCAATCTACATATAAGCTAAATATCAAATTACCTGGTCTACTTATGAATGCTTGTTTACTACGTGGGGAAGATTTGAATGTGTTCCAAATTTTGCTATGCCAAATATCAGAAATAACTTTAGGGTCTGTTTGAGAGTTATGGGTATTGTGAGCATTTAATAGCTTTTTAAAGCCAGGAATCCACATATGGGAGGCCAACCATTTTTGCAAGGACTGGTATGTAAAGGTACAGATTGGTTTTTGAAGTGAAGTATCATTCTTGTCATCAGTTTGAAATAAAATAGAACCACATTCTTTTCTTGCAAGAGATCCTAATTTGACAATGGAGGAAGGAAAAGGTTGAATAAATTTGGATGTACACTGTTTGTTGATGTGCCCCATTGTAGTCAGATCATACAAACTGAAGCATTCTGGACCGAAAATCTTTTTTTCAAAGTCCATGGATATGCCCAGCTGAACCAAAATAGTTTCAATTGAAAGTGGAATTTCTTTAGCAATGGATAATCCATCAAAATTGAATTTCTCTCCAAGGCTAGTTATCTTTTCCCTTTCTGATAGAAGAAATTCTTTGATACTATCCCTGGACATTCCATTCTTGAGGTATAGGCTGGAAGCTTGAACCAAAACTTTAAGAGAATGAGAGTCAATAAATTTAAAGGTCTTGTTTTCATATTTTTTGGTATCAAAAAGTAAATTTCTTTCATTATTCTGACGACATGTCTGTTCAATTTGAGAGCATTCATGGGTTTTCTGTGTTGAATGTGCCAAAAGATTGTGGAAAATTAGATTGAAGTAATGTGGAATAATTGAAATGAATGAGGGAAAGAGTACTTACATTTTCACTATTTTGGGCTAAAACCATCTGATCAACCAAAGGCTGGGGTCTCCTGAGTTTGAGTAGTTCCAATTGATGTGTCTTCCACACTGGGTCAGACATAGGTCTTCCATGCTGAACGATATTGTTCAAATCTTCATAATATTGATTGTGACATCCACGCTTGTGACAAATGCAAATTTTTTTGGGGCAACCCATTTTTTGCACCATGAAAATTTGTGGGGAATGAGAAAAAAGGGCCCAGAAATTGATATGGAGTAGGGCGGTTATGAGGAATGTTTTGGGGGGCAAAGTGTACACAAGCATAGCTTTATTTATATTTGAGTATCTTTGATTTTGCAAACATAGAAGCCAATTATGCCCCTATAGACTTCATTCAGATACAGGTTTTTGTGTATCTGAGTTATTCTGATGAAATTCCCAAGAGACAGACCAATTACGGCCGTAATTGGATGGCAAGTGGTACAAATTATGACCGGCGGTCATAATTTGACCACCTGTGTACAATTACAGCCAAAGCTGTATTGTGCCTGGACCTCATTCAGATACAGTTTTTTCTGTGTCTGAATGGTTCTGATGAAATTCCCAAGAGACAAACCAATTACAGCCGTAATTGGTTTGCAAATGGTACAAACTAATTGCGGCCGTAATTTGTTTGCAAGTGGATCCAAATTATGACCGGCGGTCATAATTTGACCACCTGTATATGATTACATCCAAAGCTGTATTGTCTCTGGACCTCATTCAGATACAGTTTTTTCTGTATCTAAATGGGTCTGATGAAATTCCCAAGAGAAAAACCAATTATGGCCGTAATTGGTTTGCAAGTGGTACAAATTATGACCGGCGGTCATAATCAGACCACCTGTGTACAATTACAGCCAAAGCTGTATTTTCTCTGGACCTCATTCAGATACAGGTTTTTCTGTATCTGAGTGGGTCTGACAACAGTCACAAGAGACAAACCAATTACGGCCGTAATTGGTTTGCAAGTGGTACAAATTATGACCGGCGGTCATAATTTGACCACCTGTGTACAGTTACAGCCCAAGCTGTATTGTCAATGGCCCTCATTCAGATACAGTTTTTTTATGTATCTCAGTGGGTCTGACAAAAGTCACAAGAGACAAACCAATTACGGCCGTAATTGGTTTGCAAGTGGTACAAAGTAATTACGGCCGTAATTCGTTTGCAAGTGGATCCAAATTATGACCGCCGGTCATAATTTGACCACCTGTATATTATTACATCCAAAGCTGTCTCAGATACAGTTTTTTCTGTATCTGAATGGGTCTGATTAAATTTCCAGGAGACAAACCAATTACGGCCGTAATTGGTTTGCAAGTAAATCCAAATTATGACCACCGGTCATAATTTGACCACCTGTGTATGATTAGAGCCAAAGCTGAATTGTCTCTGGACCTCATTCAGATACAGTTTTTTCTGTATCTGAATGGGTCTGATGGGAATTCAAGGAGACAAACCAATTATGGCCGTAATTGGTTTGCAAGTTGTACAAATTATGACCGGCGGTCATAATTTGACCACCTGTATACACTTACAGCCCAAGCTGTATTGTCAATGGCCCTCATTCAGATACAGTTTTTTTATGTATCTGAGTGGGTCTGACAAAAGTCACAAGAGACAAACCAATTACGGCTGTGATTGGTTTGCAAGTGGATCCAAATTATGACCGCCAGTCATAATTTGACCACCTGTGGATTTCAAGGAGATACAGACAAGCTGTATTGTTCCTGGACCTCATTCAGATACAGGTTTTTCTGTATCTGAGTGGGTCTGATGAAATTCCCAAGAGACAGACCAATTATGGCCGTAATTGGTTTAAATATGGTACAAATTATGACCAGCGGTCATAATTTGACCACCTGTTCATGATTAAAGCCAAAGCTGTATTGTGACTGGACCTCATTCAGATACAGTTTTTTCTGTATCTGATTGGGTCTTATTGGATTCCAAGGAGACAAACCAATTACGGCCGTAATTGGTTTGCAAGTCATACAAATTATGACCGGCGGTCATAATTTGTCCACCTGTTTATCATTACAGCCAAAGCTGCATTGTGGCTGGACCACATTCAGATACAGTGTTTTCTGTATCTGAGTGGGTCTGATTGGATTTCAAGGAGACAAACCAATTACGGCCATAATTGGTTTGCGTATGGTACAAATTATGACCGGCAGTCATAATGTGACCACCTGTGTACACTTACAGCCCAAGCTGTATTGTCAATGGCCCTCATTCAGATACAGTTTTTTTATGTATCTCAGTGGGTCTGACAAAAGTCACAAGAGACAAACCAATTACGGCCGTAATTGGTTTGCAAGTGGATCCAAATTATGACGGCCAGTCATAATTTGACCACCTGTGTATGATTACAGCCAAAGCTGTATTGTCTCTGGACCTCATTCAGATACAGGTTTTTCTGTATCTGAGTGGTTCTGATGAAATTCCCAAGAGACAGACCAATTACGGCCGTAATTGGTTTGAATATGGTACAAATTATGACCACCTATTCATGATTAAAGCCAAAGCTGTATTGTGACTGGACCTCATTCAGATACAGTTTTTTCTGTATCTGAGTGGGTCTTATTGGATTCCAAGGAGACAAACCAATTACGGCCGTAATTGGTTTGCAAGTCATACAAATTATGACCGGCGGTCATAATTTGTCCACCTGTTTATCATTACAGCCAAAGCTGCATTGTGGCTGGACCACATTCAGTTACAGTGCTTTCTGTATCTGAGTGGGTATGACATGCCATATTGTGGCTGTACCTCATTCAGATACAGTTTTTTCTGTATCTGAGTGGGTCTGATTGGATTTCAAGGAGACAAACCAATTACGGCCGTAATTGGTTTGCAAGTCATAAAAATTATGACCGGCGGTCATAATTTGGCCACCTGTTTATCATTACAGCCAAAGCTGCATTGTGGCTGGACCACATTCAGATACAGTGCTTTCTGTATCTGAGTGGGTCTGACATGCCATATTGTGGCTGTACCTCATTCAGATACAATTTTTTCTGTATCTGAGTGGGTCTGATTGGATTTCAAGGAGACAAACCAATTACGGCCGTAATTGGTTTGCATGTGGTACAAATTATGACCGGCGGTCATAATTTGACCACCTGTGTACACTTACAGCCCAACCTGTATTGTCAATGGCCCTCATTCAGATACAGTTTTTTTATGTATCTCAGTGGGTCTGACAAAAGTCACAAGAGACAAACCAATTATGGCCGTAATTGGTTTGCAAGTGGTACAAACTAATTACGGCCATAATTCGTTTGCAAGTGGATCCAAATTATGACCGCCGGTCATAATTTGACCACCTGTATATGATTACATCCAAAGCTGTATTGTCTCTGGGCCTCATTCAGATACCGTTTTTTCTGTATCTGAATGGGTCTGATGAAATTCCCAAGAGAAAAACCAATTAAGGCCGTAATTGGTTTGCAAGTGGTACAAATTATAACCGGCGGTCATAATCAGACCACCTGTGTACAATTACAGCCAAAGCTGTATTTTCTCTGGACCTCATTCAGATACAGGTTTTTCTGTATCTGAGTGGGTCTGACAAAAGTCACAAGAGACAAACCAATTAGGGCCGTAATTGGTTTGCAAGTGGTACAAATTATGACAGGCGGTCATAAATTGACCACCTGTGTACAATTACAGCCAAAGCTGTATTGTCTCTGGACCTTTTTCAGATACAGGTTTTTCTGTATCTGAATGGGTCTGATGAAATTCCCAAGAGACAAACCAATTACAGCCATAATTGGTTGGCAAGTGGTAGAAATTATGACCGGCAGTCATAATTTTACCACCTGTGTACATCATTACCAGTGGGCTAAATCTCTCACCCACCTATAGGTGTCACTGTACCATCCAATCTAATCACCCATGTAAACGAAGGATTCTTTTAAATATACACATTTCCTGACACTTAATCCTGTGCTAAATGTGTAATTTTGCTTTATGTCTAGAGGATCTGCATATTTCTTTCCTTTGAAACGACAAAACTCATTTCTGCTCTATTTCTATGGGCTACACCCCCACTTCACTCAATTGGGACCTGCAATATAAATAGAGCTGTTTCGCCCCTTTTTTTACCTGAGCTCCTCTGTTTTTAACTTCTTTTGGCCATTCAAATCCTTCTCCTCCCAATATAATACCCAATACTATGAATCCACCCCAACCACCTGATTCTGATGTGTCATTTGATGAAATGTTTCATAGGGTTTTTTCAAATAACATGGGTTTTAATTCATCTTTATCTTATCAAAATGAGGCACCATCCCATTCATCCATCAATTAGTTGTCCACCCCAAACCAAAGCACTGAACCCCAGGAATGTTACAATCTTTTTCACTACCTCAATTCTTCCAATCTAGTCCCACCAGCTCCCATTAGTCATCCTCACATCTTGCCCTGCCCCCCACCAAACAACATAAATAGAACCCCCTTTCAACTTGGTAAGTTTTTTCTTCCCCACCTAATCTCATCCTCAACATATTTTAATATTATATTTTTACCCAAAATATGAGATATCACAAACACCCCAAACATGAGTTTGTGTAATCCACCCCCAAATACTCCACGAACCCTTCCACCACCCTCATTCATAGAATTTGACATGAATAACCCACCCACTCAAGTACAATCCATCACACCAATTCTATCTTCTGAGCTAACTCGCCTCTCCCATGAAGAATTTTCTCTCAACCACCACCGTATCAAGAAAATCCTCAATAATGCCCTTTCTGAAGCTGAAAAGAATCCTGTATCAATTGAGATTAAGGATTATTTGAAAAAGGGCCTTACATTGATTTCTCAAAAAGAACATGGTAATTATTATTCTTCATGTCTTTCCTCAATTTTGTATTAATTTGATCTCCCTTATTGTAGAATTGTCTTCATCACAATCAATTGGTCTCGTAGATGGCAATGTTGAAGTTATTGAGAGAGAAGTTCCTTCCATATGCTCATCCCAATCATCCCTTCCAGAGGATGTTGTTCCTGATGGAAATCACAAGAAAAAAAGGAAAATTCAAAATAAACCACCACCAAATATTCGTCGTTTCATGCAACAATCTGTCACTATTAATAATACCCAACAGGTTGTCTCCATTATTCCTCCCACAAATACACCTTTTGTCCCCATTGTTTCCAGCCCACCCCAATCTATCAATCCTCAATTGTTATTGCAAGCACATCCCAATGACCTTCCATCCCCTGATACTCCTCGTCATTCACCTACTTTAATGGTTTCCCAATCTCACGGGTCTGATTTCCCACCAATATTCTCTGAGGAAGAACAAACTCATCAAGAGAACCCCAATACAGAAAGCCCATGTCACAACCCTTCTGAACAAAGTGACCACAGCAACATTTGTGAGAGCTCATCAAATTTACGTATTTCAAATGAGACATCTATCCATTCAAGAGCAGATGTTCATCAGGTCTCTCCAATTATTTCAGCAGGAGGAATTAATGTTACAACTAACACCCAGGAAATCCAGTCCACTATTTCAACACCACAAAATGCACATACTCCTTGTGTTTGTTCATCCCCACATGATACCTCAATTGAACCACCACCCCCGTCATGTGATGATGTTCCTCCTCAATCAATGGAATCAAGTTCATTGCCTCCATTACATGCCCCAACACCAGGTCTCAATAATCTCAATCAAGAAGTTGATTGTCAGACTCAAAATCCTCCCACATTGGAAGAGACTCAACAATCTCCCATTTCCAAACCAGCTTCTCCCCCCAATGTTGAATTTTCCATCTTTTCCAATGAATTTCGTCCTCAATTTTATAAAAGTTTCCAAATGTTTAATTCAGGACGACCAACTCAAGCCAAATATCAAACCACGTTTGAAGCAATCAACTCTTTGGTTAAATGGCGTCTTCAATCTTTGGGTTGTGAAAAACCTGCACAAGGGAATTTCGACTTCAACCAATGCTCATCATCATATACCAAATGGATTGACAAACTAAGTGATCATAGTTAGTTGCCTTATAATAATTAGTCATTACAAAATATTAAAGCTTATCCTATTTCTGAACAGGCTCACCATTTTTGAATGCCACCAAAGCTGAATTTTATGTCTCCCCTCAAATTTTCAACATGCAAATATATGATGACATTACATCACCTGAACCAAGTATATCTATTCCTTTTTCTCTGGAGCCCCATGTTCGTAATGAAAAGCACCCTGAAACGATCTTTGTTTGTCATCTCATTTATATGGCCCAACCACGCCACTTCACCATCATTGCTTGGGCAAAACTCATTGCTGCATCTATATCTGCAACAATGGATGGATTTTGTATCCCTAAACCCCCCATGACAGCTCCACTCACTCCTGGCAAGGTACATGCTTATTTGGATATGCTTACATACTTTGAAGGATTGAAGCGACCTTCTATTCCACCAATGGAGCTTATGTCAACCATCCCCCCAAATCCAAACCCATCTATTAGCAATATAGACACTGAACAGAATTTGGGTGCTAATTCTGATCAACAACTCAAGTTGTTTCAAGATTTAATTTTGGATGTTATGATTTCATACATCATTTTCAAAGCACAGGCAAACATAGAGGAACTTTCCCCTCCCAACCGATCAGAACAACATAAACGTCCCAAAAATACAAAGAATCAACATCTTGGAAGAGATGAAATTTCCTCATTAATCATTAACCACAGACCTCAAAGCATCACTCTGTTGGAAAATCAAGCATCACAATTGGACCAAGCTAAAAAGAAATTGAGTGAATATCGTAGTCGGCATAATTTTCTTCCATTTGTTTATTTCTTAATATTAGGTGTTAAGGGTTTATTCACTGCTAACAAAGATCATCGCCATTTTTCTATCTCCAATGCTATGCTTATATTATGTTCTTTTAACATATCTCATCAGCTTGTTCAGCCATCACCTCCAGACAAGCCTGTCTGGAAAAATCTATCTTTTCACCTCAACTCGTTTTTTTCTAAAGGCATGAATCCAATTAGTGATGTTCAACTTGTTCGTCCCCCCTCCCGGCATCAACTAGCACAATATATCACCAGTGATTTCTTAAATCAATGGGAAGCTCAAGCAACAGTGACATCACTTCTTCCTCCTAGTCAAAGATCTTGTTTGACTTAGTTTTAAATTTATCATGTTTTTAATAACTATTTGGCAATTGCCATTTTTCAATCCTAACTCTTATTGGCCATCTCCAACTTTCCCCACCGCTTAAAATACATTATGTTTGTGAGTTCTCCTCAGGTCTTGAATTATACTACTTGATCATCATTCTATTACAATAATCTTAAGATAGTAAGAAATTCCCCCTTGTAATTGAGATTTAATACAATATGATAGTTTTCAAATTTAAATATTAAACTTCTTTCACACTATTCATCTGACATGCAAGTTTCAAGATTTTTGGACAATAAATTACACAATCATATCTTACTAGTGAGCACAAATAGCAGAGAATATGATGAATATAAATTTGAAACTTGACCTTTCTATACTATATAAACATTTGGGGTCAGTTAAAACGTATTTGTGGCAACTATTAGTCAAACATAATATCATTAGCCTTTAGAACTATTCTTCTGATTATATCTTCATAATATAGTATTACTTATTCATTAAGTGAAATTCATCTCAATTTTCAACCATACCTTTTGTGGACCACCTTGATTTTAAGAGCATTCAACCTCAAAATGAAACTTCGTATTATAGTACAATTCATAAATGACATAAGAGATTATTTCCATTAAGAATTCTACTTGAAAGAAATTTGAAAGTTTTATATAATTGAATTTTTCTATTCCTGTTTCTGAACATGTACAATTAGTTGATATGAAAAGTACACTTTATTACTGAACTAGTATTTTAATAGTACTTCAACTTGAAAAGATAATGTTTACATTTGTAAATAAATCCATTGCATATGGATTTTTTAAATTGATGCAAAGTCAAACATCCAAAATTATTACCACAAGATATATTAAAAATTTCCCAAACCTCATAATTAATACAAAAATACCAATTTAAATTATGAATATATAATACTACATTCAAAAATGAGTAATAATTGCTTTTAATATGAATAATAATCCACAATGTGAGTTTGAGTGTTATCTTTTTGTGAAAATATTTCAGATTTCTGTGAGATAAATGACAGTGAAAACAAGATCCTATTTGTCAAATACTAATTACAATTTTTTTGATATTTGGCACATCGTTGTGCTCTTCCAATTGTTTTATCTACAAAATCTCCTGTTCCCTCTCTCTCATGTTTCTTCACCCGTTTAATTAATTCATTAGAAGTTTGAAATGAGCAACCAAAGTGAGTCGTTGTATTGTTGGTTGATACTTCAAGAGGAGGTTTGGTTGTTTGATGTAAGATCTTTTTTGAAGGCCAGATTAATTCTATAATACCATTGTTCAATCCAAATTCAAAATTCAAGTTGTAATCTGGAAAAGAAAAACTATGACCTATACATTTGGTTGGTGGTGATACTGGATTTCCATTTTTGATATCTATGTAACTGAATAAGCCATATGTAAGATTGTTTGAATCGTTGTCACAATGAGCATGGTTATGAAAATCATTGTAAGTGATTGATACATTTGAGAATAATCTTCTATTTTCAATTTTGTCTTGATCATTCCATTCAGAGTCGTCCCAACTTGGTAATTGCCATTGTTTCATCAAACGTTCATTATTAGTAGAACCATCTTTTGTGAATAAATAAAATCTATGAGAGAGAAAACTATTATAACTTGGTAACTTGTTCCATAATTCTTCATCTTTTACTTTTCTTTCAGACGAACACTTTTTATGTAGTGTATATACTCCTAAAAACAAAGAAAAAAATTATAGTTTTGCTTTTTTAAATTCAAAATTTAATATTACTTACCTGCACTTTTTCCTTTATCATATCCACCTCTAAATCCAAGACATTTCATTTGCCCACCAATTAAGAATTTGTTAGTTTTTTGATGTAGACGGTTTTGTGCCATATAATAAAAATCTTGTATTATATTTGATAATTGGAAGGCTACTGAATTTTGATCTTTGATTTTTTCAAGTGAATGGAATTTAATCATACAAACTAAATCTTTGGTTTTTTCATCTTGGTAGAATCTATAATTATCATTGTTAAACTGAATATGAAACTTCTTTTGATTTTGAACTTGAATTCTCTTGATTTTTAAGTTATTTGGAGCTTTTTCAAGAAATTCACCTTCTTCTGCTCCTTCAACAATTTCACCCTCTTCAGCTTCTTCAGAAATTTCACCTTCTTCTATCTCTTCATGATATCCTTGTTCTTCATAACTTCCTTTTTTTTGGAAAATGAATGGTTTAAGCGTTTATCTTTGTGAGCCCTTTTGCTGAGACTATTTTGATCCATCATAAAAAGAGAAAATCTTTTAATTCCAAAAAAATATGATATTATAATACTTGAAATAGTAATATCAAAACAAATCAAGATAATGAATTTGAATCTTCCACCCGCTTCATCCCTCTTCTTTCTTATAATCCAAATTTCATTCTTCCTAAAACCTAACTTCATTGTTTCTCAATTATTAAATATCATCACCCCTCAACCTTTTTGATCACCTCAATTGTTTTTTTACTTATTTTATTCTCATCCTTAATTTCACCTGCTCTTTTGCACCCTCAAGCTCTTTTGCACCCTCAGCTCTTTTGCACTCTCCAATGCTATGGAAACAATCAGGGTCATTGACGTTCCAGCGTTGGTTCCATTGATCCTGGTTGTTGGTTATCAAATCTTTCGCATTTCAAAATCATCATCAACCCCCTCCTCAACATCAAGATTCAAATCAAATGCATCATTATATACCACTAAAAGCAGATTCCACCATTAAACCTCATGATCAATCAAACCTACTTCAAGCTTCATTTAACTTCCTTAAACTCTCTTCATTATTGATCAATAATCAAATTAAAATCAAAATGATTCACTATCCCCAGAATCATCTCAATCAAGCCAGCTCCAAGCCATTATTCCCATTTCTTTATCTAGTTTTTCCTTCCTAGCTCATCCTTAGGCTGAACAGTACTTACTGTACAGACAGATGCTCCTCCAAGGGCCTTTGCAGGCAGGTGTCGTGGAATCGTTTCTTCAGATTCCTACAGCTCGTACCTCAATGAAATTGTCAAACTAACCATTTTGGCTTGCTCCTAGAATCTTCGCTGCATACTTTTAATTTTCCAGTTCATTCACAGTGGATTCGACTGCTTTCTCTCATTGCCCGCCTCCAACCCATCTGCTCCCCGTTTCTCTCATCCTGGCTGGCTGGGCAACTAGCTCATCATATGTCCCTGCATCAGCTCACCCTACAGACTGGCCGACAGTCCTGAAAATCGACAACTTCAATTAAGCTTGCCGAGCTAGACAATCCACATCCTCATATGTCCCTGCATCAGCTCACCCTACAGACTGGCCGACAGTGCTGACAATCGACAACTTCAATTAAGCTTGCCGAGCTAGACAATCCACATCCTCATATGTCCCTGCATCAGCTCACCCTACAGACTGGCCGACAGTCCTGACAATCGACAATGTCAATTAAGCTTGCCGAGCTAGACAATCCACATCCTCATGTGTCCATGAAATTGACTTGCATACTTCGAAAGAGCTAAATCATCATCTTATCCTGTCGTTCCTCTGTGCACACCGGATCCTCACTGTCTGGCGGCTGGATTCGGATCGAAACCTTGACACAGGGCAGCTTCTAAGGCTACGACTGAGCTAGGTTCAGTACTTGCACTCTTTCCCTCCAGGAAGTCAGCTACCACTTTTCACTCGGTGGCAGAAATGAACGAGCAGCCCTGCTGGTTGGCTTCTTGAATGTATGTGGCGAATCCTTTATCTCGATTCAAATAACAACACAAAATGCTCTGAGAGTCGTAGAAATGATCTGTATCCCTAGCTGGAGAAGCCTCATGGGGGACGCCTGGTTTTCTGTAACGCGTTGAGAGTGATTTGGGTACCGAGACCCTTCCGTTTGGCGCAGGTAACGACAGATGCGTGGCAAGGGATAGGTTGAAGACCTTTGTGTTATCATGAGAAAGAAGATGAATATCCGTTCTCGCTGATATCGCTTGTCCTAGGAGAAGTAGAAGGTCGAATTTCGAGGCAGAAGCCGCCGATACCGAGCTGGCCATGGCAGAGAACGATCAGGCTGATTTCTGTAAAACAAAACCGAACAAAGAAGCTGAGCGTCTTGCTCTCCTTGATTTGCTTGGATGAATCGGCTCTACTGATCACGCCTTCCGGAGTTGGGTCTTTGATGGTCAGCCTTTTTCTTCCAGCCTTGTACTATATAAGATAATCTAACCTCTACCAATCAAAAAGAGACTAACTTTCCCCAATTGGTCATTCGTTCAATTACTGAGGCTGTCCTGGCTGCTCGCAGCCACTCTAGCATATGCCTGTCCCTAAGATTCGCCTCGGCTGCTGCCATCACCTCCCGTTTGGCTCACGAACCTGGGAATATTTGGTTTCCAGGCCGGGAATCAAAGCATGCTCCCACCCTTGAGCTTTATGACTATAATTACAGAAACTCGGCGCGCAAGCAGCAATCTGATTTTGGCTGGGATTGGGGTACGTCTTCTGGTCACAAGCAGCATCTCTAGTCCTAATGGCCTCCATCGTCAACTAACTTGCTTGTTTCCAGGGCCGGCGTATCTTCGTTGTGGCCCGTAGGTCATTCTTCCACTCTAATGACTTGAAACTCAAAGCTTAGTGATAGATTATCTTCTCTGACATTACTTTTAGACTCCAACCAGCCTATCTAATTGGTCTTTCCGGTGAAAAAGAAGAGACAATGAAGTCAGCTTTAAGCCTTTCACAAAATACCCCTGACTTTACTCCAAGGCCGGGTTAGAGGACTACTCGAATATCTTTGCAGCCTTTTGAAAGTGGGCCATCCTTAACAACTGGCCAAGGAATCTCAGCCCATCTCGAGCAAGAAAAAAACCAATTGACTCTCCAAAGAAGGAGAGAAAAACCTAGACCCAATCAGCTGAATACCCCTCCAGCATCCTTTTGGATTCACAGGACTGTAATTGATATACACAAAAAAGGTAACCTTCTTGCTATACTCATCTCATATGTTTTCCACTCTAGTGACCGGAAATCTTTTCTCCCAGGTCAACGTAACAATTTTCACCCTGATCAAAACGAACCTTGGATATTGAATGTCACTCTTCCTATCACATCTGCTCGTTCTTTTCATCATACATCCCTGACCCTCTCGGCCGTCTTGGTTGTAACTTCTGTCCGCCTGGAGCCAAAAACTCTTTCTATTACGAAACCTGCTAATTATATAAATCTTGGTCCTGATTACTTTCTAACCGCGCAATATACTATTGACCATCAAAGCATAGAGTTATGGTATCCCGCCACGCTTGGTAATCCAAAACTCTATGATTTGAAATTAACACTCGATTTTAATGATCAGGAGAAGAATACTTCACAATTAACCTGGTATGAACGTGTCGGATTTCGAACCATTGTTGTTGATCAAAGCCGTTACAGCGCTCAAGAAGTCTCCCAAGGCATCACGCCCGGAACCCGTTTCACTTTTGTGATCAATGGAAAACCATTCTACATTCAAGGTTCAAGGTCTGTACCTTCTTGTTCCTGCTGCAAGAATCGGTGAGAAATGATTGACTTCGATTCACCTGCATCAGTATGATCCCAATCGACAACTTGGCCGCACGCACAAATTCATCAACCATTCGCTGGTTGATTCAATCTGCCCTATTGGCTCATCAAAATGTGGTGCGAATTTGGGGTGGGGGAGCGAATGAGACAGATGAATTCTATGATGTTGGTTTTTTTTAAGCCGTTATTCATCCATGAGCTCTCATCATTTTCAACTCGGTTTGGTTAACCATCTTATTTTTTAGATTTGTGACAAGTTGGGGATCTTAGCCTGGTCTGAAAGCGTTTTTGCTTGTGGAGCCTACCCAATCTCTCCAAGATCTTTCCTCGATAATATTAGGGCAGAAGTAGCTGAAAATATTGCAAGACTCAATCGCCATCCCAGTACTGCCCTTTTGGCTGGAAATAATGAGGTGTGTTTTTTGTTGGAAATTTTATGGCTCATGCATTTCAATCCAGCCAAAATCTTTTTTTGCAAACAGGGAGAAGGGTATTTGATTGCTGCTAATTGAAGCTGGTCAAACGGGTCAATTTATTTCAATCAATATGATTATCTTTACAACCGTAAGTTTTTTAAGTAACTTGCCTCATATTCTTATTATTCATACGTTTTAATACTTTATAGATGTCATAAGGGATGTAGTTTTAAACAACACACGTTCAATATCTTACATACCCTCTTCTACAACTCAAGGGTTAGTAATTTATTGAACCTCATCGCAATCTATGATTTTATACCTGACGTTAGGACTTGTCACTTGGCAGATCCTTTACCTTAGATCCTTATGTCTCTCGTTATTACAACTCTACCCCCGGCGAAATATATGGAGATCAAGAACTCTACAACTATGATACCAGTGTTAGCTTTAACAACAAGACTTACCCAGTTGCTTGTTTTGTGAACGAGGTAAGTTTGTTATTGCCTAAAGCTTAATTCAGATATTGGATAATACTGAAGCCTCTTGGTGTTCTCTAAATTAATTGGTTCGTAACATAGTTTGGATAAAAAAACTTCTTTTGATTATTATGATAATTAATTGATGAAATTAATCTATATATTATAAAGAAATTGAACTAAAATAAAATAAATTAAAAGATTCATTTTTGTGTTTGTATTTACACTTAATTAATTTAATTGAATATTCAAAAATAAATTGTTTTTCAAGGTGAAAAAAAAGAGATCAAAATTAAACTCCTGCCTTTTTCTTCTTTTTGAGTATTTGAATTTTAAATTTCAAATAAGAATTGAAAATTAATAATTACTCTTATTAAAGTACTTGAATTTAAATTTTGCATTACCTCAATATATTAAATTCATGTTTTAGTAACATCATTATTACTATTTCAGAGTTATTCTGATAATCATATTGAGATTTAATAGCAATACAAGAATATTTTTACCATTAGTAAATTATATGGATATATTCATAATTGACATAATTTGGATAAAAAAAAACTACTATTTGTCTTGTGGATTTTGAGATATTGAAATAAAGCTTTAATAAATAAATCAATAAGATATTGAGAGCTCTTTCCAATTTAGGTTAATTTAAATAAATACTTCTTCTAAAAAAAATAGAAATATCTTGGGAAAATTCATTTGAATTAGATTAATTCTTATTAAATATCCTTAAAAACTAATTTTAGTTAAAAGTATTATTTTAAATTAACAGTTTTTAATGATTTTATCAATTTTATCAATTAAAAAGAACAAAATATTTCTATTACTAATTAGTTTACAAAAAAAATTCCAATTTTTTTAATAATCTAATTGAAATACAGATTGGTCATTATACCTTCTCTCAGAATTCCTTTCTCACATGAAACATTTTTGTTGAAAAAACCTCTTTGAAATCAATGTTTATATTAATTATTTTATAGGCTCCCCCTTGGAAAAAAAGAATGGAAAGCTTCTTAATTTGAACCGTTTTCACACAAAAGAAAGATTTTGAGAATATTAAGGGAGTTTTTGATAGCCAAAATTATAATCAAATCCACTTCTATCTGTTTTATGAACTTCAAAAAACAGGTATTATGTGAACTTGGACCATATTAATAATTTCCACACCAGGGATTAAGTTAATTTTCCAAAATATTATCTGGATTAAAAAAATACCATAGCTGAATAAGTAATTCTACAAGAAAAGTTGAAGAATTAATGCATCAAAGAACTATTTTTTGTATCTTTGATTAAAATAATATTTAAAATTTCACTCACCAAAAGTAATGAAAAACTTAATGAAATGACTTCAAAGAGTTTTTCAAAACAACTTTCACCAATGAAGCAAATACTGAGAAGATTTATTTGATGACTGAGTAACCAAAAATAATTAGTTTAGAAATAAAATATCTATCAGGTCAGGACTCTGTTAAGCCCTTTTTCTTCTATATAAAATAGGGTCTATTCCATTAAGTTAAAGATCAAAATATTCAGTATTCCCAAGAAAAATAACAGAAGTTAATCCACTAATTTTAACCCAAAAATTCGAAAACATTTCCATTTATCAATTTTGTGAAGTATAATTCTACCAAGGTAAGTAGCCAAATTTCAGTTCAACAACCCATCCAAATAATTTAAAAATCACTGAAATTGAATTTTGAATCTTTTGAATGAATACACATTTTCTTATTCCTTTAATAGAGTTTTGGTGGGAAGTGGGGGGCAGGATTTAATTTTATTTCTTTTACTTTGAGATAGAATATAGTTTTTTTCCCTGAAAGGAGTTAATTTTCCACTCACTCAAGTTGTTAAGAAATGTGATGCATAATTTTTTTAATGAAAAACAAAATTAATAAGGGTTATTTAAGCCCAATTAATTCAATTTCCAAAGTATGCCTTCGAGGGGATATACCACATATATGTTAAGGCTTAGAAATAAATAAGAAGGTAGTAGATACTGAGAATTTAAAGAGGTTTGTGGATAGAAACTCAAGAAATAAAAATCAGATTTAGATTTAGCAAAACAAAATTGATTAAGAATGAACTTTATTGATACTATTTAGAAACTTAGAGTTGTTTATTAAATATCTTCAAGTTTATAGTATATGCTATATATAAAATATTTCAAAGTTGTGAATATTTTTATGATCATTAAACCTTATCCCCTGGAGATTTAGGACACAAAAAGTGAAAAATGTTACAATTTTGAATTTCTTACTATTCCATTCAATTGGAAAAACATTCCTGAAGATTTGTCAATTTATATTCAATCTGATTATTAATTAATATTACAATTGTAAATAAGGAGGATTATCAAGGTAAAGGAAATTTCATACAAATTTATAGAGCTATATATCAAGAGAGCATGAAAATTGGATTTATTCATGTATTTAAAAAAGAATTTTGAGTAGGTACTCAATCCATAAGAATATCTATAAAGCTTCCATGTAACAAAAAAATGGAATGGAAATTGAAATTTAAATTAAATTATACTATGTGTATTTGATATGTGTAGTATTATGGGATAATGGGAATAACCATTTTATATAATGATTGCTTCAAGCTATATTAAATGAAGCACAAGATATTATCAAATAAACTATATAGCTGATTCTATTAAAAGATAAATTATAATGTTATTTTTTGGTTTACCAGTAAATATGGTGACCTGATCACTTTGATATTATTATTTATAAACCAAATATACATATGGAGTCCTAGGATCTTGAATATAACACAAAGATATGAAAGCTTTAATATAGTGGATTCAGATTTTTAAATTAATCTTGAGTTGAAATGGTGATACATACCAGGAAACAATGTGACTTACTTTTGAGTTGAATGGAAGGTAACTGACAGGATCACTTTAGAACTGTAGGAAGGCCCCACTGCAATCACCCCAGTGAAAAGTGAAGAATTTGTAAAAGCTCATGCACAAGCTGAGATATAAGCCAAGTCAAGAATAATTCCATTTGGAGATACACATGGATATATGACTGAAGTTAATAATTAGTTAGCTTTGAGATAAACATATAGATATTCCATGAGTGACTTATGAGTTATCTTGGAGATAGACATGTAGATGTTCCATGACTTAATGTTGAGTTAAATTGGAGATAAAAATTTAGATATGACATGAGTTAATTCTGAGTTAGCTTGGATGTAAAGATATAGATATGAAATGAGTTAATTCTAAGTTAGCTTGGAGATAAAGATACAGATATGACATGAGTTAATGCTCAGTTAACTTGGAGATATAACTCAATATACTTGTAAGGGACCTGAAAGCAGGTCCAAGTCAGATCCCCCCAGTGTGAATGGCTGTAGCATGTAAAACTTAAGAGGTATCAGTGATCAAAGCTTAATCTTAAAATTGATGATTTATTATTGCTCACTTTAATCTTAAATTAAGTTTAACAGTCATATAGGTGATAAAATTGATAAATACTGTTATTTTATGACTAAAACTAATACAATCAGCATAGTTTAGGTTTCTTCAAAGCCCATGATGTCATCCAACTTAGAGTTATAGTGATAACTCTAAATAATGGCGTAATTGTGAGATAAGATGGTTTAATTATGATGTAATAATAACTATACCTTATAATACTGATCAATTCCAATGCATACCATCAGTAAACTTTTACTAGAAGCCGGTTGGAGTCTATGAAGGAGGAATGTACTATAAATAGAGCTCTTTTTACTCTATTTCCCCCTCAGATGCATCAAAAACAACAAAATAATTAAATCAAAAGGTAAAATCTTTATTCTTTATACCAAACTCTTTTATATTATCAAAGACAAAAGGTAAGCTTGATGTGATTACTCCAATTTTTCAATTTTTTTTGTTATTATTCTCTTATAAAATTGTCTTTCCATGTAAAATCAAGAATATTTGTAATTTTTTTTACTTTTATTTGTAAGTACAATTTAAATAAGTTTTATTTACATTATTTGGCTTGAAATATTTAAAAATTATTATAATAAGTGTTCAACCTAGGTTATTCTCTTTTATTATAATAATTTCTCTCTATTATTATTCTTAATAATTCTTTGATTAATATAAATAGTATTTATATTGATACATAACTTTAATATTAGTAATATTATTGTTATTAATTGTTTTTTATTAATAAAAAACAATTTTTTATGCCTTTATTATTTGTTTTTAACAATAATAAAGTGCTTTTAGATATATTAATTATTAAATATCAATATATTTATTTATTATATTATTCTTTTATAATATATATTGTATTATTATATTTATTTAATAATATAATTATTTTTATCCCATAATTATAGTAAATCTTTCTTATTATAATTATTTTTATCTTATTTATTTCATTTATAAGGACATTTAGAGTACAATAAGTAAAATATTAGTAATTTTTACCTATTGTTTCATAGTCAAACCTTACAATTGGGGGCCTGGCCATGATATTTACTTGAAAAGACCTTTAAAAATATTTGAATTTGGTTTATCCAAAAATGAATTATATAATAATCTTATATTTATTGGTTTTGAAAGCTATTAATGCATTTGGAAAGCAATTGTACTGTCTTACATGTGGTGTTTCACACCCTTAGACTTGGAAGAACTTTCTTTGAGTGACTCTGGTGATTAAAAGAGATATTTATACATTCAAAATAAATTTATATTATAATTTAATCTTAAGAATCCTCTTCAATCTTATTTTATTTATTAAATAAAAGTATAAAATAATAATAAAAAAATTTAAAAACCAATAAAAAAAGTCATTTTTATTCATTTTGTTTCTCTTTATTCATTTCATTTATTTCAAGATAAAAAACCAATTCTTACATGGAAATTTCCTTATCTTATGGAAATAACACTTCTTTATAAAAGACTTATACTTATTTGTCTTTTCAGTGTTTGAAGACAATCCATCATAGGACAATCAAACCACTTTTGAAAGATTGGTGGAAGAAACTTGCCCAAGTTCCCCAACACCAATTGTCACTAAGAAAAAAGAAAGCTAAGAAATTAGACTTTCCAGGACCCAACATTCAGGACTCTGAAGGTGAGTACCTCCCTTTTAAAATTGCCATAAAAAGAAATTCTAGTCCTGAAATTTTTTTGTTTTTTATTTTTAAACTATGACTACTAGGAGAGGTTTCCAATACTCTATCCAATCAGATGGAACTGGACTCAGAAGTAGAATTCATCCCTCAAAAGGGAAAAGAAAGGGCACAATCCCCAGTAAAAGAGAATCCACACAAGGAAGTGCCATATCCTAAAGGCAAGTCCCAGAAATGCCTATTATTTCTGAACCAGAGTTGGAACTAAGTATGAGTATTTCCAACAGGGAAAAATAAAATTCAGAGGGCTCAAATAGACATATACATGAGCCAGTACAAGCAGTACTACACCATGTACAAGGACAAGGATTGGGAAATGTTGCCACAAATCCACCAAGGAGTGATGAAATATTGGCACATCCTCAAAAGGTTCCTCAAAGAGGAGGAAATATTGAGATACTCCAATGGATGGAAGCCACTATCATCCAAACCTCAAATCAAAAAGATCAAGGAATACCATGCCAACAACAGAGAAGCAAGCAAGGAAGAAGGCCCAGTAGCTTCCACCAGAAAGCCTCAAGCCAACCAGCTTCCCCAACAAGGGAAGAAGAACAAGAAAAATAAATGGAAGAAACCATATTCCCCAAGCTACAGGATCCCAAAAATCCAAAAAGATGCCATGGACAATGTCTTCAACATGGCCAGAACCTTGATGTAATTCAAGGACAAAGAGGAACAAAGAATGAGACAACCTCATTTCCCAAAGAAATAATTTTGTCCCCTGATGTTGTAAATACTTTAACAAAAATTAAAAATAATATTTTACCTCTTAAAGACATTAAAAACAGTTTATTATATCTATAAGAAATAAATAATAGCTTATCATCTTTAACAAAAATTATTGTACAAAATAAGAAAGAAATTTATAACATTAAATTTCTGGTTCAAAAGAATGAACCAAAAGTTTTACCTGACAATACTCAGAAATTAATACAAGTAAAACAGGAATTTTATAGATACATAAAAGATATTAAATAAAAAACTTTGGCAATCAATTATGACGTGAGAATTGATAATCTTACAGAAAAATGAAACAAATTAAGTATTTCTGTGTAAAAAGCTGAAGAAAAGACTTCATCACACCAAAAATTGCTTCTAGACCATGTAGAAAAAAGTGATGAAGCAAGAATGAATCTTAAAGATGACATTCAAAGTGAAACAAGACTTATTACTGAAAAAATGGATAAAATAATTGAGGCTCACTCAAACATGCCAAATTTCTCAACCCCATTTTCTCACATAAGAAGCCCTGTTAGACCAAAAGAGGAAATAATAGATCCATTCATAACAGACTTGAGTCATAAAGACAATAACCAAGTCTTAATGAAGGAAAAACCTGAATTGAAATAATGGCCAACATTCACAGGAGAAGCTGAATCTGACCATATGTCATTTATTAAAACAATTGACATGTTACAAGAAGATTATTCCATAGCAAATTAATTAATCACTGCCAGATTACACTCACTATTTGAGAAATCTGCAAAAATATTGTATTATGGAATAAGGAAAACAAATGGCAAAAATACCTTGTCTTGGTGGAAACAAGAAATAATCACCAAGTGGGCTAATGATGCCTGGAGGTACAAAATAGAGAACTCATTTGAAAATTTCTTCTTTTACCCAGGAAAGGATAAGCCTTTTACTTGGTTCTTAAAAAAATTTGAAAGATTAAGTGCACTTTACCCATAAATGTCACAAATAATGTTACACATGAAAATACTTAAGAAATGTGGAGGATAATTGGAGCATACCCTGAGAAGCAGGTGTATAGAACCATACTACACAGAAGAATATATCAATGCACTAGAATACATAGTGACAAGGACAAAAACTGGCAGAACTTCGAAGAAATTGGACATTAAAAGTTCAAATAAACCATTTATCAAGAAAGATCAAACAAGAGAACCTTTCAAGCCCAAAACATCCAACATTAAAGAGAAAAGAAAATGCCACAAATGTGGAGGTATTGGACACTTTGCTAATAATTGCCTTGAAAAAGCAAAAATCAATGAAATTGTGGAAATAGAAAACTACAATGACAAACAAGAAGAAGCTGACTCCAAAAAGGACACTGAAGAATCAGAAACTTCTGAAAGTGATGAAATAAATATAATTAATGCCCAAATTGATAATATTGATTTAATATATGAAGTACTGGATGTCAATTCAAACTTACCATGAGTTGGAACATCTGACACAAGCCTGGCAAACATACAAGATTCTAAATTGTATACAGCCAAACCAACAAAAGGAATGGGATATACAGCTGGAAAATAAAGTATAAGTATTTTCATGGTGGAAAACCAAGAGGCCAAAGTGAGCTCAGGTACAGGAGCATATTGTACCTGTGTTGGTAAGAGTTTTTTGGAAACAATTTTACCACATTGGGAAGGAAAGCTTATACCAATACAAGGAGGCAAACTTAGTAGTGCAAGTGAAACCATGGAGCCCCTTGGAATAATTGACTTAACACTCATTTTTCCTCATCATTCACAATGTATCAGATTGAAAGTAGAGTTTGTGGTAATGGAAAACTGCACTAGTAACAATTTAATACTTGGAAATGATTACTTGTCAGTTTATGGCATAGATATCTCTAACCAAAAAGATATATATTTTACCATATAAGACAATAAAAGGAAAACATTTGGCTTCTTAAATAACAAAAACCAAATCACAGTGATTAAGCATGAAGAACAAAGCCCAAAAAGTTATTTTTTCATAGCTGAAAACTTAAGGAGGCAGAATTAAATCAATAATTAACAGAAAAATTAATTGACCTCTTATTTGAATACAAAAATGCCTTCGCAACTGACAAAGAACCACTAGGTGCCATAATTGGATGAGGTAGAAATACTCTTTAATGTGGAAAAACCTTATCCAACCTTATTAACAAGACCAACTTACTCAGCTATCCCAAGAGATAGAGAAGCTTTAGAGGTACGCATTAAAGAATTAATGGACCTTGGAGTATTAAGGAAAGTAGGACATAATGAACAGGTAGAGTTCACTACACCTATCATTATAGCTTGGCATAATGTAAAATCAAGGATGGTAGGGGACCTTAGAGCTCTTAACACCTATACTATCGATGAAAGATATCCAATTCCCAGAATCCATGAGACATTAACACAATTGTCACAGGCTAAGTTTATCACAGCCATGGATGCTCTAAAGGTTTTTCATCAAAATGTATCAACAGATAATGCCAAAAGACTACTGAGGATAATAGTCCACTGTAATATTTTTGAATATTTAAGAATTCCAGTTGGTATAAAAAATGCATCTTCCCATTATCAAAGGATGATTAATACCATATTCTCCAAAGAATTGTCAGAAGGATGCTTGATTATCTATATTAATGATATAATAGTTTTCTCAGAGGCTTGGGAAAATCACTTAACAAGACTAGAAAGAGTCTTGTAAACAATAGTACAAGTAAAAATAAAAATTTCTTTGAAAAAATGTCATTTTTCATGTGGTGAACTGAAAGCACTAGGACATGTTGTATCTGGAATAAGCTTGGGGATATATCAAAACAAAGTAGCAGCAGTCCTATTAAATCCAATGCCCCAAACCAAAAAAGAAATGCAATCATTTCTAGGATTTTCTGGTTATTACAGAAAGAATATGAAAGACTTTGCAAGAATTTCTAAATCCTTGTATAAGCCTTCTGACCAACAGACAGTCTATGAAATTACTGAAGAAAGAGTCAAAGCATATGAAGAACTGAAAAATTCCTTAACAAATTTCCCATTTCTTCTAATGCCTGATTGGAAACTACCCTTTGAGCTATACATTGATGCTTGTGGAGAAGGGCTAGGTGCTGTACTACACCAGACACAAATAATCAATGACAAACCTTTTGAAGGACCAATTTTCTTCATTTCAAGACAAATAAAGCCAACAGAAGAAAGGTATGGAGAAAGCCAAATAGAATGCCTTTGCTTAGTGGGGGCTTTAGAAAAGCTACACTATTATTTGGATGGAACAGTGTTTTATTTAATTATAGATTGCAATGCTGTAAAATCTTTAGTAAACATGAAAACTCCAAATAGAAATATGCTAAGATGGCAAATTGCCATCCAAGAATAAAGAGGAAATATTACTATAGCTCATAAATCTGGTAATATTCATAAAAAGACAGATGGTCTCTGCATATGGGCTTGGGCAGAAACACCTGAAAATCCATCATGGGTACCACAGGAAGAGCACCATATAGAAAGCATATGTTTCACAGATATTGGCACAGAATTCTTTATCCAAGTTTAAGAAATCTATAAAATGGACAAAAACTGTCATATCTTATGCCAACTTCTAATGAAAGACTGTAAAGACCCATCACTTTCATCAAAACTAGATGAAATATGGAAAAAATCATATGATGAAGGAAGATTCCACCTTCTTGATGGAATCCTCTATCATAGAACTAAACATAAATGGGTTATGACTTTAGCAGATAGAACACTGATAAACACTATACTACATGAATGTCATGATAGTGTTGCAGCTGGACATCTCTCAGAAGACAGAACACTAGAGAGGGTAAAAACCTGCTCTTGGTGGCCAAATTGGAAGAAAGATGTTTCAGAATACTTCCAAACCTGTGACAGATGTCAGAAAGCAAACAGAGCCACAGGAAAGAAATTTGGAATGATGATCTAAATCCAAGAGCCAAAATCCCCTTGGGAAATAGTTCACATGGATTGGGTAATAGCATTACCTCCAGGAGGAGACAGAGTTTACCACGCATGCCTAGTCTTAGTTGACAGGTACAGAAAAACCCCAATGTTTTACCATGTCAAAGGATGACACAGCTATTGATACAGCCATAATGATATGGAATAAATTTATTACCACACAGGCTTATTCCAAAATATCATAAGTGATAGAGACCCAAAATTCACTTCAGCATTATGGACAAACATCCATAACTTTTCTGGTACAAAATTATCATTCTCAACAGCTTCCCACCCCCAGACTGATGGTCTAGAAGAAAGGATGATACAGACCTTAGAAGACATAATCAGGAGATTCTGTGCTTATGGACTAGAATTAAAATATTCTGATGGTTTTACCCATGATTGGTGTACATTAATCACAGCTCTTGAGCTGGCATATAAAACAGCAATCCATTTTTCAACTGGCAAAAAACCAAAAATGCTAGAAAAAGGTTGGAATCCAAGACTTCCTTATGATACACTCAAAAAGGACTTAGTGGATATACACCCAACAGCAAGGAGGTTTAAAATAATTCTTCACAAGGCAAGACACTATGTAAACAGATGTATGCAAGATTCTTTCAAATATGCAAAATAAAGATGGGATGAAAGCCATAAACCACCTGACTTCAAAATAGGAGACTTGGTCTTAGTGTCAACTCTAAATTCAAATAATATAAAAGGCCAAAAAAAATTGAAAGATTCCTTTGCGGGACCATTTATGATAAAAGAACTACATGGATTTAATGCTGTGCAACTGTCACAGGGGCTCTTGGACAGAAAGACAAGAGTGGCCTGGCACTCAGCAATCAGGAAACTCACTTAGAGGACTGCAAGAGAATAAAGAAAATAAAATAAAGAATTGAATTCCTCTAAGAAATATGCAGGTACAAAGATGAGATGCAATAAGAGGAATGAGAAGCCAAATGGCCAAAGAGCCAACCAAGTAAGTTCTTAATCACTGTTTCAACCTGCCAAAATGAATAATGGAATTAGTAGGGATATGATGACCAAATATCCACTGACAGGCAAAGAAAGAAAAGAGAAAAGGTACTAAATGACTTACTTGATAATATCAGTATTCACTTAACAAAAAATGGTAAGATAGATAAAGATAAGATAAAATCAAAATATATTAATTAACTGGGGGGGAAAACACCCCAGGGTCAAAGGAGGCTGGTATATGTGAAAGGTTGAGAGCTTGACTCCTTCAGGCTAGAAGTGGTCCTATACTTATTACTGGAAGCTGTATTGATTGTTTGATGGAGTTTATACCTTGCCAGATTGGGAAATGAACTGTGTTGAATGATTTTCCCATGATGTATGAATGGAAAATACAGGTCTTGATGAATTAAGATTTCACTGAATGAATTGGGTTTCCAAGGTGGATTGGGGGAGCATTGACCCTTGACACATTGTTTTTGGAACTGCCTATTGAATATCCCTTGAGAATGAAGAGCCAGTATTCCGTTGGAGGAATACTGTGAGTGAGAATAACCATTGATTGCTTGATGGTGTCATTGGTATTTGAGATTATGACACTTACCCTTGATGCTTGATGACCTGTTGAAAAGTTGAAATAACCATTTGAAATTTCCGCCATTGGATTGCTGCTGAAAAAAGATGCATAATGGTGTATAACACCATGTATGGCACTTTTGGTTATTGAAGGTTGAAATGGGCCAAAGGTCTTTTGAGGTGATGTCAGGAGGATATGAATGGAATTTGGGTCTTGGGAGGTTTCAGAGGTGAGAAAGTGTCTCTTGAGTGATTTGGCCATTTTTGGGTTTTTGGCTAAATACAGCTAATACAGCTTTAAGACTGTATTTGTGTCAAAATGCGCAGAAGTGCGCAAAATGCACAGATCTGGCAGTTGAGACCCAAAAGACCTGATATGGCCTTTTGGGAATATTTCACATAATAAATGAGAAATATGGCCTAAATGGCTTAATACAGCCAAATGCGCAAAAGTGTGCAAACTGTATTTAAAGCTTAAAAACCCAAAAACAGGCTTTTGGGTTGTATTTTCCCTGTTTTATGGAAAATATCCAATATTCCCAAAAGCAAAGAGAAAGCCTAGAATGGCTTGATGATGGTGAAGGGGCCAGGTTGGCCCCAGATGATAAAATGACCATTAACGCCATAAAACATGACAATGGCCAATTTGGCCAATGATTATGGATATGGCCAAATTGCCATATATTGGATATGGCATGGATATGCCATAATTAGTTCCAAGAGGGTGGATTTCCATGGTTGTGACAGTACCCCCCACCTTGAAATGGTGAGCTCCTGAGCACCAATACAAGGTGACGCCTGTTGAGGCTATTGGAAAGAGTTTTGAGAGGGGGATAATGAGGAGTTCTTTTTCAGAAAAATTAGATTTAATAATGATATTAAAATTTTGGCATATGAAGTGGGACTTTCTTGATCTTCTTTTGAAATGGGCTTTAAGATTTGATGATGAATTAAATGAATGATAATCTTGATGTGAAATTTGACATGAAAAGAGAAAATTTAAGATGAAAATCAAAATAAAAGAATGAAAATGATAATAAGAAAAGAAAAAAGAAAAGAGAAATGAAGTTTAGGGAGGTTCTAATATTCATCACAAAGGGTGGTAATTGATTTTGAAATTGGCCAAGGACCTGGAAAGAGAAATTTGATACCAGGTGCTCACAAAGTGGTCAAGGTGATGTTTTGAAATATTGTAGACCCCTCAGGGAAGTGCACACCAGGACAGGAACTTACTTTTGGTAATTACCACTCCTGCCAGTGCCATAAAAAGAAAATAAAATTGTTGAAGGAATGACTTGTAATTGGAAAGACTTGGAAAGAAATTGATAAAGGGAATTGTCCATTTTCCCAAGTGAAAATGGCCATAATTTTTGGAATTGATGTTGAAAGCCAGGCCAAAGATCTGTGTCCAAAATTTGCAGAGTGCTCACAGAGTGGCCAAGTAGATGCTTACAACAGAAAAGAGTAGAATACCCCTAAAGGTGCATACCAGGAGTGGAACTTACTTTTGGTAATTCCTCTCCCCACCAAGCACCATAAAAAATCAAGCTCTTGAAGAATCGGGTCCTGGCTTGTCAGTATATAAAGAATGAAAATTCTTAACCAGTTCAAGACAATTGTTGAGGTTTTCAGTTGGTTCCCAAGTCGATCTCTCTGAGTCTTGACTGAAATCTTTACATTCCACCAAATACCATAATTTTCCTCTCTTAAGCTTTGAGTCCAGTATTTGAGAGACTTCTCATTCCTATTCTTCTTCAATGATGATTGGATGAGGAGGCTCTTGATTCCTATTTGGGATTGTTGATGTCTTGACTGGTTCTAAGAGTGAAATATGGAAGACTGGTGGATGGACTTCCATTGAGATGGGAGCTTGAGGTGTTAGGCATGAGTGCTGACCTTCTTCAAGATTGGAAAAGGACTTGACCATCTTTCAGACAGTTTTTTGGTGGGTCTAGTTGATTTGATGTTCTTGGAAGAAAACCATACCATGTCACCAGGATTGGAAACAGGTGGACTTTCTCTACTTTTATCTGCATACCTCTTACACCTGTTTATGGCAACTTCAAATTCTCTCTTGACATCTTGCTGTACTGATTGGATTTTTGTTGATGACTTTCCAGCAGGAGTATCTTGAGTAATGTGAACTGGGGTCAAAATGTGGATCTCTTCCATAAACAGTGAAAAATGGTGATTGTTTTGTTGAAGAGTGGTCAGAGTTATTGTAGGCAAATTCAGCCAGAGAGAGCCAGGTGTTCCAATCATCTTGATGATAACTGACATACATCCAAAGGTACTGTTCTAGTATCTGATTTACCCTCTCTGTTTGTCCATCAGTTTCTGGATTGTAAGCAGTTGACAGATCTCTTGAAATCTTGATCTGCTGACAAAGATTGGCCCAAAAGGAAGAAACAAAAAGAGAACCTCTATCACTGACAATGCTTGAAGGAAGGCCATGCTTTGAGAAAATATTCTTGATGAATAAATGGGCCAAATCTAATGAAGTTATTGAAGACATTGTTGGAATGAAAACTTTCATTTTTGAGAATCTGTCCACTATGACAAGGATTGAGTCAAAGGAATTAGAAAGTGGCAATTGAGTGATGAAATCCATTGAAAGACAAATCCAAGGACCATTTGGAATTGAAAGAGGTTTGAGGAGTCCAAACTTCTTTTGATGAATATTGTTGTTTCTTGAACACTGTTGACAGGATAATACATAATCCTTGATAAATTGAGTCATGCCAGGCCAGTGAAAATCCCACTTGACAAGCTTGAGAATCTTTTCTTGGCCAGGGTGTCCATATAGAGGAGAGTCATGCCTTTTTTGAAGTATGCTGAGTTTAATTTTGGGGTCATTTGGGACCACCACCCAATCTTTGAACGGAAGAAGTTGGGAAGACAAATCAAGAGAATAATTTTGGACAGATTTATCTTTACCCAAATCTTGAGGAATACTTCTATATTGAGAATCTTGCCATAATGCCTTCTGAATTGATTGAATCAAATTTGAAGATTCTTCCACCTTGACTGCAAAGAATTTTGAGGCTTGAATTTCATCTTGCTTGATTATTTTTTGATAATTCATTGGATTCTTGCTAATTAAATATTCCCCCCTCTCTGGATAAACATCATCCCAATATGACAATGCATCTGGAAGGGTGGCCAGGCGGCCAGGGCAGTAAGTGATTGAAAAATGGAACTCAGAGAGAAATTCAACCCAGTGGACTTGACAGCGAGTGATAATCTTTGATGACATAAAATATTGAAGTGAGGAATGATCAGTGAGAACTTTAAAAGAGGAAGAAAGTGAAAGTCAAAAAGCTCTCCAGCGCTTGAGAGCCCAGACTATGCCAAGGAGCTCCTTGTCATGAATCTCATAATTGAGCTCAGATGGGAAAAGCGTGTGGCTATCAAATGCAATGGGATGTTTTCCTGAGTCAGAAATATGACTCAGTACAGCACCCAAGGCATAATCTGATGCATCAGTCTCTACAATGGTGGGTAGAGAAGGATCAAAGTGAGAAAGGATTGGAGCAATGGTGAATGCCTCTTTGAGTTGATGAAACTGTCTAAGAGCTTCCTCAGTGAGGGGAAAACAGGAATCTTTCTTGAGGAAACTTGTGAGTGAACTAATCTTCTTTGAATAATTCTTGATAAAACAGTGGTAAAAGTTGGCAAAGCCAAGGAATGATTGAAGAGCCTTGAGGTTTCTTGGAGGTGGCCAATTGAGAATTTGCTTGACTTTTGCTTGGTCCATCTTGAGGCCTCCAGAAGAAACAACATAACCCAAATAATCTACACTATAAACATGAAACAGGCACTTGGAGGCCTTAGCAAAGAGGTTTTTGGCTCTGATTCTGTAAAGGACAGTGGACACATGAGTGACATGTTCTTCTTCAGATTTGGAAAATACCATAATGTCATCCAATTAAACCGCAACATAAATATCAAGAAGATCATAAAAAATATCATTGAGAAGGTTTTGGAAAGAGGCAGGAATATTGGTGAGCCCAAATGGCATAACCAAATACTCATAGCTGCCATATTTAGTTCTAAAGCATTTCAAGTGTTGATCACCTTCCTTGATTCTGAGCAGGTTATATGCATCACGCAAATCAATCTTGGAGAAGATAGAAGAACCATTGAAAACAGTAAGAAGCTGATTCATAGGAGGAACAGGATACTTGTTCTTCCTAGTAACAGCATTGAGTTTGCAGTAATCAACACCCAAACGGAGGCCACCATCTTTCTTTTTGACAAAGAGGACAGGTGCTCCTGTTGAAGAGGAGCTTGGCTGGATGAATCCTTTCTCTACATTCTCTGAAATGTAGGCCCTGAGTGTATCTGGTTCTTGGTTTGATAAAGAGTAGCTCACACCAACTGGAGTTAGAGACCCCTCCAGCTTGATATGATGATCACAGGCGCGGTGAGGAGGAAGTTTCTCTACTTTCACCTTGGAGAATGCATCCAATTACTGGTGATAAACTGAAGGAACAACCTTCATCACGGTTTCTATTTCTTCTGGCTCTTCCTCTTCATCCCACAACTCCTCCAGGGAGTCATGATAGGATGAAGGAGGAAGGTCCATATTCCCAAAGAAGAGATGAAGTGAAGATACAGAATTATCTTCTCCAAAATCTTGAATCTCTTTGAAGACTTCATCTATAGATGATAATAATGACTGATGGGAATTGAGGGAAGGAATATGGACAGGAGATGTAAATTATGGTGTTCTAGAATGACCAACCAGAGCTGCACATGATTTGGCAGAAGAAAAGTCATTACTGAAATATTATGAAGGATCATAATAGTCCTTATGATCAGCATTAAAGGTGATCAGCCCTTACCTCCAATCAATAGATGGATTAAAATGATTGGGAAAGTCAAAGCCCAATATGAGGTCTTCTCCCTTGGAAGTATCAATGACTAAAAATTCCCATTAAAAGCTTGGGAAGGAAGGGAGCTCAACCATATATTTAGTATGGTGAGTAACAAATAAAGAAGGAGACTCTGAGGAGTCAAGAATAATAAGGGGAGTCTTGTCTGGGAGTTCTTACATGGTCAAAGATTACTTGTGAACAAACTGCTTTGCAATAAATGAGTTGGTAGCACCAGAATCAATTAGAATACTGTAAAACATATCAGAGAGAGAATAAAAAACAAAGAATTTAAGAGAATTTTTGACACAAGTATTCAGAATGCACAATTTTGCTCTGGATGGAAAACAGTGAAGACCATTGAACACAACATGATCTTCACTCCGGCTTTTCCCTGGCTTGGAAATTTGCCTGACAATTGGGTAAGCTTGTTTTGAGGCCTTTTGAAACAGGACTCAAGACTATGCTTCCCACCACAATAGTAACATAAACCCTCCTTGATTCTTCTGTCTTTTTCAGAATTCATCAACTTGAAATCTTTATTTAATACAGAAGAATGGGGCTTGTCCCTCTTCTGAAAATTCTTCTTCTTCTTTTGAGTTGTGCTTGAAGAACTTTGAGGCTGCTGGCTTCTTCTTTTGATGATGATCCTTTTCATTTTGCCTCTCATGGTACCTGGTATCAAGCTCCAAAGTAATGTCCATTAAGTCTTGAAGAGAGTCAATTCTTGAAGGATGGGAGGCCAATTGGTCCAAAATCCTGGATGGAAACCCCCTCCTGAAATGATGGATAAGAGCCCTTTCACCCCAATACCCAATTTTTGATACCAGACTTCTGAAATCAGCAATATATAAAGATACATGTCCACCTTCTTTCATTCTTAAAGAATCCAATTCTGCTTCAGCTTTTCTAACTTCATTTGGGTCCCCAAATAAGGTGAAGAGTTGAGATTAGAATAAATTCCATTAATTGAGAAGGTAATTTGGATCTTTATTGGTGAGATTGGAAAAATAAGGCTCATCCATTTTTCAGCCCTGCCAATGAGAAATGAAGTGGCATAAAGGACCTTCTTTCTTTCTTGAGTGAAGTTTGCCAGATCATTATGAAAAATCAGTTGACAAGACTGAATAAAACTTCTAACTTTGAAGGGTTGAGTCCCATAAAAGCATTCTGGTGCCTTCATAGATGGAGCCTTGAAGGCTGGTGGTCTTGATGCTTCAGAGGATGAAGCTGCTTGAATATTGGCCATAATCTGAGTCATTTGCTGCATAATGGCCAATAAAGATGGTTCAGACTGATGAGAGACAGGCTGATTAGACTGGGCTAGAGTTGGTCCTTCAGAACCTTAGGACGCCCCCACAGGAGCAGGAACACTTTCAGTACCATCAGACTCTTCCTCTTCACCATCTTCGCCAGGACCTCTGAAAATGGTGCTTGAAGTTCCTGTAAATCCGCCAACTACTCCTGAAAATGAACTTGATCTTCTTGGCCCTCTTCCTTCCTTCCAAAATGGGTCCTCTGTCCAATTTGGCCCTCAGTTGAAAAACTGCTGGGGTGCCATCAAGAGGACAGCTTGAGTTCTGGCCTGAGATCTTGTCTGCCTTGCAGGAGGTGAGTGTTGAATGGGCATGATTTCAGGATAAAAATGAAATAACAGGCACAATAATCAAGATTTGAAGATGAGAACTTGAGGAAATTTGAAATAATGCTTGAAGTCAAAAATCAAAATCAATTTCTTGCAGAAAATTAATAAAAATCAATAAATCAAATGAGATCTTCATGTAAATCAATCAATTAAATATCAAATGAAACCTTGAAGTCAATGAATCAAATAAGTCAAAATGAAAACTTTAGGAAAATCAATCAATCAATGTCAAATTAAATCTTGAAGTCAATGAATCAATATGTCAAATCAATGAAAATAAAAATCTTGCAGAAAATCAATCAATCAAAATGAATTCTTGAGGATAAATTATCTTATGTCAAAATTGTTGATGTCAAAAATCAGCAAAATCAATGAAATATTCAGGTCAATCAATTTTCTTGAGGTCAATATCAATTTATGTCAAATAAATCAATCAAATCAAAATCAAGCGAGTTCTTCTTAAAAAAAAATTTTTTTGAAGAATTAATCAAATATGAATTTTGATGTGAAGAATGTGTCTGAATAACGTGATGAAAAATTTGAAAATCAAATTAAAATTAAGATGACACCTGAATTATGAATGAACTAAGAATGATGATTTAAGATAAGATTTAAAAAGAGAAACAAAAAATCAAATTGGGGTCAGCTTTCAATTTTCAAAATGAAGAATGAATGAGAGAACATTGAGGGGTGACAATGAATCATAAGGTTCATAAGCATTAAAGAGTCATAATTTCAATGAAATGAGTGAAGGAAATAAGAAAGAAAGAATGAACAGAATGAAAAGAAATCATGAGCTAACTAATATAATGTCACAGGGGCTCTTGGATAGAAAAACAAGAGTGGCCTGGAATTCAGCAATCACAAAACTCACTTAGAAGACTCCCAAAGAATAAAGAAAATAAAATAAAGAATTTAATTCCTCTAAGAAATATTCAGGTACAAAGATGAGATGCAATGAGAGGAATGAGAAGCCAAATGGCCAAAGAGCCAACCAAGTAAGTTCTTAATCACTGTTTCAACCTGCCAAAATGAACAATGGAATTAGTAAGGATATGACAACCAAATATCCATTGACAGGCAAAGAAAGAAAAGAGAAAAGGTGCTAAATGACTTAATTGATAATATCAGTATTCACTTAACAAAAAATGGTAAGATAAATAAAGATAAAATAAAATCAAAATATATTACTTAACTGGGGGGAAAAACGCCCCAGTGTCAAAGGAGGCTGGTATATGTGAAAGGTTGAGAGCTTGACTCCTTCAGGCTAGCAGTGGCCCTATACTGAATACTGGAAGCTGTATTGATTGTCTGATGGAGTGTATACCTTGCCATATTGGGAAATGAACTGTGTTGAATAACTTTCCCATGATGTATGAATGGAAAATGCAGGTCTTGATGAATTAAGATTGTACTGAATGAATTGGGTTTCCAAGGTGTAGTGGTGGAGCATTGACCCTTGACACATTGTTTTGGAAATGCCTATTGAATATCCCTTGAGAATGAATGGCAAGTATTCCCTTGGAGGAATACTGTGAGTGAGAATAACCATTGATTGCTTGATGGTATCATTGGTATTTGAGATTATGACACTTACCCTTGAGCCTTGATGAATCCTCTGGAAGGTGTGCCTTGATGACCTGTTGAAAAGTCAAAATAATCATTTGAAATTGCTGCCATTGGATTTCTGCTGAAAAAAGATGCATAATGGTGTATAACACCATATATGGCACTTTTGGTTATTGAAGGTTGAAATGGGCCAAAGGTCTTTTGAGGTGATGTCAGGAGGATATGAATGAAATTTGGGATTTGGAAGGCTTCAGAGGTGAGAAAGTGTATTTTGAGTGATTTGGCCATTTTTGTGTTTTTGGCTAAATATAGCTAATACAGCTTTAAAACTGTATTTGTGTCACAGTGCGCAAAAGTGCGCAAAATGTGCAGAAGTGAAAATTTTTCACAAATCTGGCAGTTAAGCCCTAAAAGGCCTGATATGGCCTTTTGGGCATATTTCAAATAATACATGAGAAATATGGCCCAAATGCCTTAACACAGCCAAATATGCAAAAGTGCACAAAATGCATCAAAGTGCGCAAACTGTATTTAAAGCTTAAAACCCCAAATACAGGCTTTTGGGTTGTATTTTCCCTGTTGTATGGAAAATATTCAAGATGTCCAAAAGCAAAGAGACAGCCTAGAATAGCTTTATGATGGTGAAGGGGCCAGGTTGGCCCCAGATGATAAAATGACCATTAAGTCCATAAACATGACAATGGCCAATTTGGCCAATGATTATGGATATGCCATAGTGAGGTCCAAGAGGGTGGATTTCCATGGTTGTGACAGCAACTAGAGCTCACAGGTGAATTAATGAACAAACACCCAACTTTCCCTGTAAGTCTGATAAAACCTTACAGCTCAAGTGACAAGGAATTATTTCCATTGAGAAATAAACCCCAACTTGAAATTTCCCCTTTAGAGAAGGGAGCAGAAAACAAAATTTTAAAGGTCCTTAAAGAAAGAAGGACAAGAAACAAAAAAGAAAGGGAATAACTTGGAAGGTATAGAAACCCAACTCAAGAGGATTAATGTATACTTGAGAAAGATATAACAAATGCTGACAAACTATTAAGAAAGTTCAGACATGAAAGAAAACCTAAAAAATAGAAAATTAAGCATTATTGAGCTTCAAGACTAACAAAGTCTATTGAAGAGGTAGGACAGTGGATAATACCTTGATTAGCTGTATCAGATTGTGGTACTGTCTTTTTGGTGGTAGGGAATGTGTGCCTTTGAGATATGACCACATATTCAAAAAGGCCACAAAAAAACTTTATAATAATTATACTCTTAATAATTATCTTAAAGCCAGTGAAAATGCCATGAATAAGCATAAATTTTGAATTACCTCAGAATCTAATTAGTGAAAATGTGAAAAAATTACACCATTAGATTCCTCATGGTAAAACACACATATATCATCTTTATGGCATATCTGTAAAGTCAATAATTACTCAATAATAAGTAAGAATACCCTGAAAAAGACATAAAATCTTATTCAACTTAGAAACCAATGTAAAAACATGGAAATTTAATTACACCATTGGATTCTCAATGAGAAAATACACATTCAACATTTTTATGCCATATTTTTAAAGTCAATATTTAAGGAAATAACCTGAATATATGCACTTTTATGATCAATGCATATATTCATGGTTTTTAGCTCATCTCTCTTAGACTATACATGATAGAGAGTTAAAGAAAAAAGAAAGCTACAACTTCATTACTGTAAGAATACATATATGAACTTTAGTTGACAAGCTATAAACAAGGTTATAACTTGTAAGGGTTTATTGAACAAAATTGCTAGAGCTGTTGACCACTTTGTTGTGAAAGTGGTCCAAACTTAAAAGAAAGTGGATATTCAGGCTCTAATGGTTCATAAATGAATAAAAATGTATTTTGTATCTTAATATTCAAGGTACAACCCCCTGAAATCATGGTTGGAAGTTTAAAATAGTAAATTTTGACAGAAAAGATTAGTTACAAGAAAAATCATCAAGAATAGAGTTTTGATGATGTAATACAATTCTTTTGGAAGTTTGATAATGAAATGCCAAGCTATCATAATTCACTCTCTGAATTGCTGTAGCATCTAAAGCTTAAAAGGTATCAATGATCAAAGCTTAAGCTTAAAATTGATCATTTATTATTGCTCACTGTAATCTTAAATTAAGTTTAACAGTCATATAAGTGATAAAATTGATGAATAATATTATTTTATGATTAAAACTAATAAAAAAACAAAGTTTAGGTTTCTACCAAGACTATGATGTCATCCAACTTAGAGTTATAGTGATAACTCTAAATAATGGTGCAATTATGAAATAAGATGCTTTAATTATGATGTAATCATTACTAAACTTTATAATAATGATAAAATCCAGTGGATACCATCATTTAACGTCTACTAGAAGCTTTTTGGACTCTATGAAGGAGGAATGTCCTATAAATAGAGCTCTTTTTACTCTATTTCTCCCTCAGACACATCAAAAACAATAAAATAATTAAATCAAAAGGTAAAATCTTTATTCTTTATACATAAATCTTCTATATTATGAAAGACCAAAGGTAATATATATTATAATCATCAATGTTGATGTGATTACTCCAATTGTTCAATTGTTTTTGTTATAATTCTCTTAAAAAATCTTATTTCCATGTAGAATCAACAATATTTGTAATTGCATTTACTTTTATTTGTAAGTACAATTTAAATAGCGTGTATTTACATTATTTGGCGTTGATTCTTTCAAAATTATTATATCAAGTGTTCAAAGTAGGTTATTTTCTCTTATTAGAATAATTACTCTCTATTATTATTCTTAATAATTATTTTATTAATATCAATAGTATTTTTATTAATACATAAATTTGATATTAGTAATATTATTGTTATTAATTGTTTTTTATTAATAAAAAACAATTTTCTACACCTTTATTATTTGTTGATAGCAATAAAAAAGTGCTTTTAGATATATTAATTCTTAAATATTAATATATTTATTTATTATATTATTCTTTTATAATATAAATTGTATTATTATATTTATTTAATAATATAATCATTTTTATGCCATAATTATGTTAAATTTTTATTGTTATCATTATTTTTATCTTATTTATTTCATTTATAAAGACACTCATAGTACAATAAGTAAAATATTAGTCATTTTTACCTATTGTTTCATAGTCAAACCTTACAATTCTGCTTTTAGTAATAAAAATCTATGGAAGCTCATTTTCTCAGTTTTCATGCAAGCTCAAATTATTCCCAATTCCAAAAAAGGTTTAAGTGTTTGGTTTCTTACACCTCAGTTTCCAAACATGAAATTTTTCATTTTTATTTTTCATAAGATGATATATTTCTACTATCTGAGCTAACTGTAAAAAAGAATCAATTTTGGAGTGAAAATATAAAAAAAATTTCCTAGATAATTATTTCAGTAAACAATGAAATATTAGCTCAAAGATGCCATCATAAAGATAATTTTTATAAATTTCCACTTCAATTTAGACATTGACCAGGAATAATGAAGATCTTACAAATATCTTATATTAAATCATAGGGAACATAAATTTTGTAATTTTTGGAAAATGTATATCACATGTCATAATATATGGACCAAATTAAACTATGTGAAGGATAAAAGTCCTTTGAGCTCAGGGGTTCTAAGAGAGACTTAATTTATGTTACATTATTCTAAGTTCCCTTAGAAGTCTAAAAAGCTGACTCAAGTTTTTTCAATCCATTTTTTTCTGCTTAAAAATAATTATAGTTATACACAACCTGCATTTATACCATTTTTTTTATCTAAATTGTCCTTTATGGGAAATCTTTGTTATAGCCAAGAAATATATGCATTTACTATATTCTTTCAATTATTAAAGAAGAATTTATTCATATTTTTGTTATTGTGTTTTTCATTTGATTCATTGGTCTTGAAATTTTTCATCTTTGAACTGGATGTTTTAGCTAGTATATTAAATCTTCACATATTTTGCCTTCCAAAATGTTATTATTCTTTCATTTCTTTAATACAAAATATCTTTTTTCCATTCATAAAGATTAGCTTCGAATGATAAAAATTTAAATACCCAATTCTTTTTAAATAAGTATAAAATTCAGAGGATCACTTGAGACCATAAAGAAATCATGTATCCTATAAAATTCTTTTGGCTTCTTCATTGAAATAAGAAAAGCTAAAAGTTCCGATTCATCCCAAAAAGGTATGGGTAGACTACTATGATAATGAGAAGAAATTATTATTGTAAACGAAAATACGGTTTAAAATGGATTCTTTCTTTAATTTGCCATTTTTTGGCTTTTCTGATTCTTTGCTGTTGTCTTTTTGCTAAAGAAATCAATGTGATTTTTTCTTCCCAGAGAAAGGTTGCTTGGAATTTTTATTGGAAAAGCTCAAGATAACTGCAAATTTTAGCTTAAAATTATCAAAAAAATATCAGTGTTTACCAAGGCTTATCCAATAAGAATTTTTGAGAAATCACAACAAATGGCCTTTCAATTGAAGCAATACCCTTTGTGTTTTAACCCAGTCTTTATGAGGGGCATAGCATCATTGTGCATCCAAAGACGGTCGGGTAATTACCGTACCCCTTCCCGCAGCAGCGTCGTGCGTACCCGGAAAATGCAGAATTGCACTTCAAAGAGACCGAAAAGAGAAAAAACTCCGCCGTGACCAGCAGTGGCATCAGCAAGTTTTAACTTAACCTGCTCCCTCAAGTCGACCTTTATCAATGGTTCTTTCAATTTCCGTCGAACCGCCTGCAACCCGCCGTCTATTCAATGAATTTCCGGCTGACCGAAATACTTTGGAAGCATTGAAAGATGTTCTGTGGGACTTCAATGATGACGGCACCCAGGTTTGGAAGGAAAGGTTGGTGAGAACTAGCCATCTTATTCGAGAGTCATGTCATCTTCACAACTGAAAAATGATGCGCATTGAAAACAGAGAGGACGATGCTGCCGAGCTTTCCAAAAATCTCCGAAGGGTTTGGGAAGAACGTGGTGACTTTTCTCAATTGACCATAGAGAATATAGAAAAACAAGCAAAACAAAAGATTGATGGCTTGGAGTCAAGAAGTGATACTGAAGCCGAGGGGTCGGCCTTGCAGCCATCTCCAACAATCAACCCTGCAAACTCATTGACTGTTGATGAGTTATGGGAAATGAGGATGCAGATGGCCCATCAGCTGGGGTGGGTAAGGCCTTATCTAACTTTTTGTTTACTTATTTAAGGACCAATGAAACAGAACCTAAAGCCAACCTACTTTTACTAAGACTAAACCGAATTCGATAATGATTAAACTCCGCCTTTTTTAGAATCATCGGAGGCGAGTTGTCGACTGGCTTGGATCTTTTAAACATACTTCTTGGGCCGCTTGCACCCGAGGCAGTAGACACTGACAATCTGCCATTATCACCTGGCGGAATCGCACCTATACTGCATTCGTCCGACTATCTTCCCCCACAGCCACAACCAATCACCCTTATCGACTCTGGCGTTTGTCTGATGAGGAAACAACAAGCAACTCAGAACGCAGCGAATGTCCTGAAGAGAGCAGCAACTGAATTAAGTCAAGAGGCTAAACGTTCGCAACAGCAGTGGGACACACTTCTTAATCTTCGAGAAGCTGGATGGAACATGCGGCCCAAAGGTGTCAAGCCAGGCACGGATGTCAGCTTGATGGGCAAGGGCGCGGAACGGGCAGCCAGGGAAATCGGAATTGCTTTTGCGACTACTGAAGGTATGTAACATTCACATAAATTTTTTCTACCCTGGAAAAATTTATCTCTTGACACGTTTATTGCCTTCCAGCTGCCGAAGCCTTGCGCGCCTCTTCTTTCGCATCATTGGAGTGTCTCAATGCTGAGAAAGGCCAGACATCGATGCGATTTTCCCTTAAATTTCCACCTCGTCCCAGGCGCAGACTCGTAATTTCTCTTGAACTGTCAGATACACAAATAGAATATTTTTCTCCTTGGTGCCAAAGTCCTATGTACGAAAATGGCCCATCATTTGATGCAGACCTGGAGCTTGCCCAGGCTGAAGTTCTAGAAGAAGAAATATTTGGTGAAGTAGGTCTATCGCATCTGCTGTTGATTTTTTTGTCTCAGCGCTATGTTGACGCAACCTCCGAAATCATTTCCTAAATTTTAGATTTCTAAAGAAGCACGATTACTTACTGCTTACCCAACCACAACGTCCGATTCCGCCGTAGTTGTCAAAGGCTTTGGGCCGAAAGCAGAAATACGCTTCGATATGGTAAATCGTTTGCGGGGGTTTGCCCTTTATTTTCCATGAATCAAGTAAAAACTTTGTGCTGATATATTAAGCATTTAGCTCGAGAGAGCTGGTGGGTCTAAGCCAACCCGCGGTTCATCTCCAAAGGCCAAGCTCGTTTCCTCAATCATTCGACTATTAATGGTAGCCGTTTATCGGTTCCGTAGGCGCTCCGCCATAGGTGTCACCACCACGACCATGCATTATTCTCAACCCCCCATATTGTTGCCTACGCTAGATTTAATTGTTTTCTATATGTGCACATCAAATTTGAGGAAGCTACTTTTCCGAGCACGCTCGGACTTGAAATCAACGAAATTGCCAATTGATGTGGAGTTTAATCCCATTTCGGAATCTGTATCAGAGATTATCACATTTCTTGGCGCAGCTGATGAGGCTCATAGCCCTGCGATGGGAATTGGGGGCATGGCGACGTTGCGCATCAATGGTCGGTGAGCGATGCCGTTGATCTTTTTGGATATCAACTTAAACTTATGGTCATGGCTATTGGCATGGGTTTCCTTCAAACCGAATAGACGGTCGGTAACACTTACGATATCTTGTCCAGCTGTAATCTCACTGTGGCTCAAAGACAAACCTTTGACGATTGCACCAGAGCGATTGTATGAGGTTTTGATTGATGAGATTGATCAATGTATTATTCGGTTATTATTTGAGGCATTAGAGGGACCAGACATCGATGTCAGGAAACTTCCATCTGGTCTGGTCTGCAAATCCAAACAGTTTCACCTGTAAGATGTTTTTCCAATAATAATTCCTTTCTTGAAGTACGCAATCTAACCTTTGTGTTTACCATTATCCACCATGTTGTCTTAGGATCCTTGCTCCAAAGTTTCGTTTCGGAGACGGAGTTATCATAACCATTGAAAACCTTTGCACGACGCTGGATCACGTCTCAAAACCAATGTTAGTCGAAAACTTTACCGGGCAAACTGGCATCCAAAGATGGGCGGAAGAACTCAAAGCGTTTATGGTTACCTAAGATTATGAATTTTTGTTAATATTGTGTTTACGCTTGTCGCGCTCCGCTTTGAATGCGTTTAACAATATTCAATTATGCTTGATTTCTGACACAAGTAGATGTGGAACCTTTCCAAATGGTTCAAAAGAGTCAGCAAAACTTCGTGCATGCCAAATTGAAAGGAGCTAAAGCGTATGTCCTCGCAAGCTGACCCATCAAGCTCCATCGGCATTGTTTTTATTGACCTTATCTAGGCTTCAACCGTTTCATGCATGAAATTAATCCTTGTAATATCAAAGCTGTTAGGATTCAGCAAAGAAGTAATTTCCTTGGAGGAACCTCCTTGATCGACCTCTAGTGATAGCTAGTTTTCAGATCAGGGCAATACTTATAAATGTGACAACCCAACTTGGAGAGTTGCTAGATTTATGTAATTTGGTGATTCTCACCTTTGTTTTTAGATAATGGATAGCCTTCACGGGCATAGACAAAGTGTAATCCCGCTCAAGTTTTGAGACTTTTGACACTGAAGAATTTTAGAACATGGGTTTGATGAGTCAAATTTTGGAGAAAATTTGTTGATAATCTAGGTATTAAATTGGTAGCTTTCTGATGATAGCATAGCCTATTTTCCTTGTTCTTAGCGCGTTGCTTGCCACGTATTTTGAAGCAATATTGGCATCCGTGAGGGTCTTTGCTTACTTTTTGGGCTGAGCGAAGTCTATAATTTACTTTTGTGACCAGCTTTGCGCACATTTAATAAATCATTTCTCTAGTCAAACTTTTTTTGAGGTAGACAAAAGAAACTTAGTCTTCTGCTTGTGCCCGCTGAGGTCCACTTTCTTTTCGAAACAGTAACAGCACCCAACGAATTCTTTTTCGAGCATGTAAGGCAACATGCACTGTACATCAAGGCTGAACTTGTATCGAACCAGATGCTCGTTACTTTTTTTCTGCGCTCATTGCCATTTTTCCACTTTTTGTGCCTTTCATTTGTCTTATATCTTCATTATACCCTGATGCACCTCTATTTTTCATGTACCATTGTCCTTCTTTGAGTGTCTCTTTTGGGTAGCCATAATGGTTGCGATCTTAGTTGTTTTCATAACCTCCAATTGCATAGAAGTCTTGTAAAGTTGAGCTCAATTTGATGCGCAGTTTCTGTACTAGCTATTGAGTACTTGCGTTTACTCTTAGTATTTCCAATTGTAAGGTTATGGAGTATGGGGTCACATGAAGTATCAATATGCACAAGTGAAGCTTGGTATTTTACTTACTGAATATTTACTGTGTTCCATTCTGACTTCAACCGCAAATACACTACACCTTCCGCGTTGGTATGTTTATCAAAGGGTGTAAATAATTTCTATAAAAATTGCAAAAATAGCCTCAAATATTTTTCCCATAAAAGAAATGTTGAAGAGACTTTAAATTACATCTATTTTCACATATTTTAAAATCAATAACAAAAATAAATTGAAAAAAGCTGAAAAATTTTAGGTAATTCCTACCTGATTTTTATTTGGGAATAATTTATACCACAATATATTGGGATTTGTAAATTTAAAAAAGCGTGGTTACTAATTTTCTTGAATTCCCTTAAGTAAAAAGTCAGCTCAAAATAAGGGGTGATCAGTTCTAAATTTTTAAAAACTCCTGTAACAGACGCTTTTATAATGAAGTAGTTTTCCTAATAAACATAATAAAATGACTTGCTCATAAGCACCAATATCATAAAAACACATTGTGAATTTAAATAAAGAGACCAATTTGTGATTGATTTTAATACAGACATACTAAAAAATAAGCTCTGTTAATTTAAAAGTCAAAAAATAATATCAGACAATTTGGCCCGTTTTTTAGTTATCATATTTATTTTAAGTCATAATTATTTTTATCAAAATAGTGTTATTTAATTATTTCAAATAAGTAATAGCCAGAAAAATACCATATAGAAATTTAAATGGTGTTATTAGTTTGGGTTTTGTTATTTATATGGTTTTTCTGTTATAAAATTATCAACATGCTAGCTAAATTATTTATAATTATTAATCACTAATATAAAAATCAATGTATGGCCTTTTGAATATCTGACAACTTGTTTTAGCCATAAAATATTCAGAATTGAAGCATAAAACTATATTAGTATTGAATTTTGAATGGTAAATTATATTCAGTTATATAGTTTTATGAATAGATAAGCTATTCATATAAGATGAAATCTCAAAGCAATTAAACAGGTCTAATAATGTAATGAGTTTTTTCCACAGTGTTGTATAGGTTTATGAAAAAAAGCTGATAAAAATTTTATTTTATGTGCATTTTTAAGTGAAATAATTTTAAAATAGAATAAAAGTAATATAATAAAATCTCTTCCATGAAATTAAAAAGTTCTTGAAGATATAATTTAAATGAGAAAAGAAAACATGAATGTTATCTACTTTCCAACTCAATTCTAGCATAGAAATATTAGAAGAAATAAGTCTCTTTACAAAGAATACATAAGCCAATCATTTGAAAATGCATTATATGTAGTTTGTAAAGGAGGACCTTGGGTTTGAAGATAGCTTGATAGCTTCATTTTTGATTTGATATGAAAATAGTTCATTACATCCTTCCACTTTTCTACTTAATAATCAATTAAAGATGCTCCAATGCCTATATATATATATATGGATATTATATTTAAATTAATGAATATTGATGGTTCTTTATAATGATAATTGTAATGATATTTAGACAGATATAAATAAAGTAATAAAAGAAAATATTCAATTAGTAGTCAATTGAAATTGAGGGGTGAATATCAGATATACAAAGGGAGCCATATGATTATTTCTCAAAGGTAAAATAGAAATATTTAACGTTTTTCTATAAGAAAAGGAAAATTTTGAATTAAGCATATGAGTTAGACTGGATAAAATTTACACTAATAATTTTTGATTTGATGGTACATAAAAGAAGTCCATTGTTTCATATCAGGTTTCTTATTAGTCAGTTTTAACTCATTCAAGGGATGTGTAGTGGGAATTGTTTCATCAAATCTGGTTGAAATGATTGGTTTCTGAGAAATAGGAACCATATCTAGCTTATTTTAAAAATTGAGAACAGGAATATATACATACATTAAATCAATATTAAGTCTGTCTTTGTAGCTTTTGTGAGCCTTGAGGTATATTTTAGATACCCAAATACTCCAAAAATAAGTTAAAAATAACTTTTGGAATATACAGAATTCCTAAGTCATGTATTTAGCCAAAATTCATCATTTTTAATAAAGAAAAATGTAAATAACCTTTTTGTGAGTAATTAAATGTATGGATTCTACAGTGCCCTCCAACAAACCTTTGAACACTTTTTTTTTTGTTATTTTTTTATTTTTTTTCTCACAAGGTTATATGGAAGAGCCAAGATTTTTTTTTGTATGATTATGCATGTGTTGGTTTTAAATCAAACTAATAATCAAAAATGTGCATAAATAGTAATACAATAAAATTGACTAATATTAAAATAAAGCCCGTACCGTTGGGTAGGAGCTCCATTTTTATCCATGACCATTTGCATTCTTGCAGGCCTGGATACAAGTAATGCCTCTAAGTTATTGAAAGGAATTGTATCACAAATGATGTGAATGGCTTTGCTCAACTTGTCCATTGTTTTTGGGTTGAAAAGGTTGGTGATGACAAAATTCATCTTATACCAAAGGTTTTCAATTGAGTTGAGGTCAGGTGAGTTGGGAGGCCAAGCAAATTTTTGAATTTGATGATCTTGATGCCAGTGTTGGCTCGCAAAGGCAGTATGGATGGGAGCTCCCTCCTCCATTAATGTGAGCTCTTTACAATTGGCTGCTATGCCAACTTTGACTAATTGGTCCACAAACGGCAATAACCCAGGTTCATAAATGTTATCAATAAAGTCCCCTTCCCTATGTTGCCCCGGTGGCATTATAATAAGTTCGGATTGAATTGGTCCACAGATGACCCCCCAAATCATCATCAATTGTTAACCTGATCAATGATTGACTGACATTTAATCAAGGTTTTATTTTTTTTTCAGGTGTTTGCAAAACTCGTTTTTGGGTTATGGGCTTGCCCAATTCAAACAAAGATTTATCCATTCAAACAACTCGGGACCAATCATTAATGCTACAATGGAGGTGAGCACGGGAAAATTCTAGCCGTTGTTCTATGTGGCAAGGACTGAGATAGGGTTTCTTGATGGCAATACAAGACCTTTTACCAAGGTGATGTATTGCCTTGCAAATAGTATTGAGAGAAACATTGGCCATGAGAAGGTTTTTGATTGAGACAAGTGTCTCTCAACAATGTTGCTGAAGGACTCTTCCAAGTTCTCACAGCTCACAATTGTTTAATTTCAGAGGTAGGCCAGGTATTGAGAGGTTTTTTCAATGACCTCGCTCTTGAAATCGTCAGATGGTATCATGAATAGTCGTTGGAGGAACACCCAAAGAGTTGGAAGTCGTTCAGATTGATGCCCCTGCATCACGCATCCCAATGATCCGCCCTTGGTCTATAGGTTTGCAATATGGTGGAATACTAATGAATTATGTATTTAGTATGTCTTCCAATATTTCAAACCAAAGTATTAGAAAAAACTTACCACTAATCTTGGTGACTGGTAAAAATAGCCATAACACAAAGAAACAGCCAGGCAGAGACAACAAGAAATCAAAGCAATCCACAAAGATGATTGGTCCAAAACTGACCAATGACTCTCATTGGTCAGAGAAAATATATCCAATTGTTGATGCTGATTGGTTAGAAGAAAAAAAGAATTGCAACGAAAAAGAAAAAATTAGAAGTAAGAGAAGAAAGGAGGGGAGATGAGTGCAAGATGATAGTGGAAGTTAGGAGAAAATGTTTGTGAGTTCAGAAAAAAAAATGAAAAAATCAATTTTAAAGTTTTGTTTGAAGGTTTCTTGGAGGGAACTGTACATGAAAATTTACCTAGGTCAGCTCCATAGAGTGAATAGGCTTAAATTAACTCTATGATGTGGTAATATGGAAAATAATTCAACTACTAATCTTCAATACTGGTCACAACCATGGAAAATTTTCCTCTTGGGATAACTTTATGGAGTATCTCTGGAATATCCCATTTATGGCAATTTGGCAATATCCATCAGTTTTGAAAAAATTGGCCAAATGAACTTTTTTGGCCTGTTATGGTAATTTTATCAAATGGGGATGCTTAGCCCCTTCAATATCATCAGGCAGTTCTTGAACATTTTCTGCCTTTGGGAACTTTTGGGAATTTCCCAGTCAACAGGGGAAAGAAATCCCAAAATGCTTTATTATGCTTTTTTAGCTTTAAATACAGTTTTGCACATTTTTCCATAATATTCCATTCTCCCATGAAATATGGTCAGTATGCACACATGGTCATATTGGTATGGGTCTTAATTACTAGATTTTTTTTGAAAATACAGTTTTAAGCCTGTACAGGCTAGTTTTTGCCGAAGAACGCAAAAATGGCCAACACACCAGAGCTGTACAAAGCACCCAGCCTGCCTCTGAAGCCATTAAGCCCACATTTTTCCAGTGTTTTTCAAGGAAATCTGCCAGAAGCCTTCTGGACCTTTTCCTTTCACTACCCAGAAGTTCCCTAAATGGTGTTATACACCATTATGCATTTTTCACCTACAATCCAATGGTCACCAAATCAAGGGGCATATGTCAATTAAAAATATCTTTCAGCCCTCAAGGCATGATATTCTCAAGAGGATTAATAAAATATCAAGACCAAGTGTTTTCATCAACACCAACCAGCTTGCTCATACAGTATTGGCTGTTTTGAATTATGCAGTATTTCTCAATGGGAATTCATGCAGTTTTCATCTAAAGGGATATTCAGGAGGCAGTTCCAAATTAGCTGTTAAGTGTCAATTTTTCATCAATACAACTTGGAAACCATACTAATTCAATACAGTCTCTTTCTATAGAAGCCTTTCTTTCAACCATAGACCCTGAGAAGATCATTCAACCCAGTCCATTTCCCAATTTGGCCAGGTTTACATTTTTTCAAGAAATCAATACTTCCCAGTTGTCAGCCTGGTGTAGTCAAGCTCTGAACCTTTCATATATACCAGCCACTCTTTCAACCCTGGGTTTTTGCAACAGTTAATTAATATACTAGGATTTATTTTTATCTTTTATGTTTTCTCATAATATTGAATACTGATATTATTAAGTCAGTAATTTGCACCTTTTTTATTTTCCTTTAAGTGGTTATTGGTGGTCATATCATTTATAAATTCCATTGTTCCTCTATGGAAGGTTGAGAAATCTAATGAAAGACTTGATTGGTTAGAACTTGGCTAGTGGATTTCTTCTTCTTATTTCTGCATATTTTGTACTTTCACTTTTCTTATATTAAAGAGATATATTATTATTTTATCCCTTTGATTATTTAAAGTATTCAAAGTGAGTTCCCTCATTCCTGAGTGTCAAGCCACTCTTGTTATTCCCAAGAGCCTCTGTGAAGCTAGATCAACTAACTAATAATTGATTCTTACATTCCTTTATTTTTTTATTTTTTATTTTAAAAATAATTCATTCATCAATTATGACACTTTTATGATCTTAATGACTCTTTATTCATATATCTCAATTTTCAATCACTGTTTTACTCTTGAAAATTGATTTTATCTCAATAATTTTCTATCAATCTTTATAAAATGTTTCTTTTCTCTTAAAATTGTTTAGCTGATCATTTCCAGTGATTTTGATTCCATTCAATTTTAATTCAGGTAGAAGGTTAATTTTGATCTTCAAATTTGTTACAAAGCTCAATTGACCCACAATATCCATTTATTAAGGTTCATTTTAATTTCTTCTTCAAGAATTTTGATTCATAGAAAGATTCTCATTTTCATTTTCATTTGATTTATTGATTTGACATAAAATCTATTGACCTGAAGATTTCCTTGATTTGATTTGAGTTATTTATTGATTTTTCTCAAGACTTGATGATTTAATTCCTCAACATTCATTTATTTATTGATTGACCTCAAGAAATTAATGGTTTTTGATTTTACCTCAAGATACTTATTTTGATTTGACTTCAGGCTTTCCATATCTGAGATGCCTCAAGCTTCTCAGATTCAAATTTTAATTTCATATTAATTTTATTTTATTTTGTTCTGAAAATCATTCCTGTCCAAAATTCAGCTCCTAAAAGACAGACAAGATCTCACGCCTGAATGTAAGCTGTTCTCACTTCAACACCAAGAGTGCCTAATGATGGGACCCCAGAAGTTCCTCAACTGAGGGACCATCCAGACAGAAGACCAATCACAGAAGAAGCAGCACAATCCATGAAGGAAGGAAGAGAGCCAAGAAGATTGAGATATTTTTGAGGAGTTTTTGGCACTTTTTCTGGAATGTAAAAGACTTCTTTCAAAGGGCCTGGTGAAGATGGTGAAGAGGAGAAGTAGAATTCTGTAGAATAGGAAGAGCCTTATTTTACTGAAGTTGTCCCTGCTCTTGTGGGGGAATCTGAAGGTACTGGAGGGCCAACTATAAGCCAGTCTGATTAGCCTGTCTCTCATAAGTATGACTAATAACTCTTGGCCATAATGAAACAGATGACTCAAATTATGGCCAATATTCAAGAAGCTTTTCTTTTTCATATTCAAGAACACAAGCCTTCAAGACTTCATCTATGAAGAAAAAAGACTGATTTGATGGCAATCAACCCTTCAAAGTCAAATGTTTTATTCAGTACTGACAGCTTATTTTCCATAATAACCAAGCAAATTTTTCTACAGACAAGAAGAAATCTCTATATGCCACTTCCTTTCTCATTGGAAGGTCTATGAAATGTATTGAGGCTTATTTTCCTAATATTAGCAATCAAGACCCAAATCACCTCCTCAATAATTGGGAACTATTTTGATCCCAGATCTTTACTTTATTTAGGGACCAAAATGAGGTTAGAAAAGCTGAAGCATAGTTTTCTGAATGAAGAATGAAAGAAGGAGGGCTTTTTCTGTTATATATTTCTGATTTAAGAAGTTTGGTGTCAAGAATTGGGAACTTAGGTGAAAGGGATTTTTCAAACAATTATATTAAGGGATTGGCCTCCAATCCTTCAATTATTTACTCTCTGAAAGACTTAATAGATTTTACCCTGGAGCTTGATAAAAGGTTTCATTAGAGGAAAAAAAAGAAGAAAAATTTCCAAGTAAAGAAAACTGAAGCCTCAAAGTCAAGTTCTTCTCATCATCAAAATTTTTCAAGTTCAAGTAAAAACAAGAAGAAGAATTTTAATTTTGAAAAGAGAAACAAGCCCCATTATTCCCTCTTAAATAAGGACCACACATTTATGGCTTGTGGAAGGGAGAGAAGATTTAAGGACGGCTTGTGTGCCTATTGTGGTGGGAAGAATAGTATTGAGGCTTGTGTTTGAGGCCTCAAAACCAGCTCACACAACCAGAAGGAAGATTTCACAGCCAGGGAAAAGCCTGAGTGAAGATCATTTTGTGCTCAATGGTCTTAACTAGTTTTCCACCCATATCACAATAGTGCATTCTGAATACTGGTGTCAAAAAATCTCTTCAATTTTTTGCTTTCTCTTCTCTTTCTGATATATTTTACAGTATTCCTATTGATTCTGGTGCTACCAACATATTTATTGAAAAGAATTCTCTTCAAAAGTACTCCTGGACCATTTCAGATCTGTCAGAGGAGATTTTTTCCCATCATTTTAGACTCCTCAGAGTTCCATTCCTTATTTGTGACTCACCATACTAAATATATGATTGATATGCCTTCATTCAAAAGCTTTGAATGAGGATTTTTTGTCATTGATACCCTGAAGGGAGAAGACCTCATCTTATGCTTTGACTTTCTCAATCACTTGAATCCATATCTTTATTGGATGCAAGGGATTATCACCCTCAATCCTGAGCTTAAGAACTCTGGTAATTCTATTATTCCCCTCAGTAATGACCTTTCCAATTCCACTACTTGCAAAGCTCTGGTTTCTGATTCTAGAACACCATCTGTCACAACCATGGCAATTCACCTCCTTGGATCCCCATATGGCATATCAAGCCACAGTTCTTTAATGGCCAATTGGCCATATCCATCACCAGTGGCCAATATGGCCATGTCATCATCTTATGGACCATTCATGGCCCTTCACCTCAATCCAGAACCCATAGTGGCAATTTATGCCCAAATGGGTATTTCTGGTCATTTCCCTCAAAAACAGGGGAAATGGACCAAATGGCTGTTTTTGGCCATTTGGGCTCATAATGCGCATTTGCGCACTTTGCACATTTGCGCATTTTGCGCATTTTTGCGCACTTTGACGCAAAGTGTCCAAAAGACACTTTCCCGCCTTTTGGGCCAGTTTTTGGCTCAGAACCCAAAAGTGGCCAAAAACCCCAAAAGGCCCAGAAACACCTTTTCAAGCTCTGAAGCCATCACACCCATCCTTTTCCCCTCTGCCTTTCCATCTCAAGACCTTTGGACATAATCTTCTTGCCAATGAACCAATATGCCATAAATGATGTTATATATCATTGTGCATCATTTTTCAACAGGAATTCAATGGTGGCAATATCAAATGGTCATTTCAACATTCCAACATCTCATCACGTCATCAAGGCACCCAATCATTCAGAGGAATCATCAAGGCTCAAGAGCAAGTGTTTCAGCGTCAAAGACTAATGACACCATCAAGCAGTCATTGGTTATTCTCACTCCAAGTATTCCTTCCAAGGGAATACTGTCAATTCATTCTCAAAGTGTATTCAAGAGGCAGTGCCAAAAGAAGTTGTCAAGTGTCAAAGCTCCACTCAATCCATCTTGGCAACCATATTAATTTCAATACAGTCTGGATCCATCAAGAGCTGTATTTCATTTTCAAGCATGGGAAGTTCATTCAACCCAATTCAATTTCAATATTAGCCAGCTGTATCAATTTCCAAAACAATCAATACAGCCTCAAGGATCAATACAGATCAGTTTTCAGCCTGAAGAACTCAAGCTCTCCACTTTTCACATATACCAGCTACCATTTCCACCCTGGGGGGTTTTTCCCCAGTTAATTAATATACTTTGATTTTATTTTGTCTTTATTTTCTTTTCATTTTAGTTAAGCAAATACTGATATTATTAAGTCAGTCATTTAGCACCTTTCTCTTTTCTCTTTCTTCGCCTGTCAATGGATATTTGGTGGTCATATCCTTACTAATCCCATTATTCATTTTTGGCAGGTTGAAACAGTGATTAAGGACTTACTTGGTTGATTCTTTGGCCATTTGGCTCCCCTTTCCTCTTTTGCATCTCATCTTGTACCTGTATATCTTTTAGAGGAATCCATTCTTATTATTTTTATTCTTTATTCTTTTGGTGCCTTCAAAGTGAGTTCCCTGATTGCTGAGTGCCAGGCCACTCTTGTATTTCCACTAGAGCCCCTGTGACATTATATTAATTAACTCATAATTTCTTTTCATTCTGTTCATTCTTTCTTTATAATTTCATTCACTCATTTCATCGAAATTATGATTCTTTTACGCTTATGAACTTAATGATTCATTGTCATCTCTCAATTTTCTTTCATTCATTCTTCATTTTGAAAATTGAAAGCTGACCCATTTTTATTTTTTGTTATTCTTTTTAAAATCTTTTGAAATCATCAAATTTTCATTTCATTCATAATTCAGGCATCATCTTGATTTTCTTTGAGTTTCAAATTTTTTCATCAAGATATTCAGACACGTTCTTCACATCAAGATTCATAATTGATTCATTCTTCAATAATTTTGGTTTTTAAAGAAGAATTCACTTGATTTTGATTGATTGATTGATTTGACATATTTGATATTGACCTCAAGAAAATTGATTGACCTGAAGATTTCATTGATTTTGCTGATTTTTCACATCAAGAATTTTGACATAAACTGATTTTTCCTCAAGAATTCATTTTGATTGATTGATCTTCTGCAAGATTTTGATTTTGATTGATTTTATTCATTGATTTATTGACTTGAAGACTTCTTCTGATCTTGATTGATTGATTTACCTCAAGATTTCATTTTTATTCATTGATTCTTCAAGACATTGATTTGTTTTTGACTTCAAGACTTCATTTGATTTTGATATATTGACGTACTTGAAGATTTTAATTTTGATTCATTCATTTTCCTCAAGATTTGATTGTTGACTCTTTTCACTTCAAGCAAATTTTAATTTTATTCATTTAATTCAATTTTATTCCTGATATCATGCCTGTTCAACATTCACCTCCGGCAAGACAGACAAGATCTCAGGCCAGAGCTCAAGCTGTTCTCACTCCAACTCCAAGCGCTCCTCTAGATGGCACCCCAGCAGTTCCTCAACTGAGGGCCCTGCATGGAAGGAAGGAAGAGGGCCCAGAAGATCAAGTTCATTTTCAGGAGTAGTTGGCGGATTTCTAGGAACTTCAAGGACTATTTTCAAAGGTCCAGGTGAAGATGGTGAAGAGGAGGAGGAGAATTCTGTGGAAGAGGAAGAGTCTGATGGTACTGAAGGTGCTCCTGCTCCAGTGGAAGCATGTCAAGGTACTGGAGGGCCAGCTCTAGCCCAGTGTAACAACCATCCATCAGGGGTAAGGGTATTCATTCATACACCCACTCAAACACCTCAAATCAGCAAATCCAGTATCTGCATCAGCATTCAGTTTCAGCAATCTTCATTCTGAAACATGCATACAGTTTGGTACATCAATACAGCCTGTCAATACCTGTACAGGTTGGATTCACCCAATACAGTTTAAATACACCAGTATGAAACTGTATGATCACTCAAATACACCACACCTCTTGTACAGGCTCTGTACAGCTGTACAGGACCTGTATTGGCCAGACTCAATTCAATCATCATTTATTCTCATGAAAATTCTTCCTCTGGATCAGGGCTGGTGATTCTCACATATACCAGCCCCTCTTTCTCCCCCCTGGGGACTTTTCCCCAGTTAATTAATTAAGTTTATTTATTATTTTATAATTATTCTTATCCTTATTTTGGGTATTATAATTATTTAATTTTAATTAGTCTTTGCATTTTCTTTCTTCGCCTGTACAGTATGAGTTGGGTGGCCATATCCTAATTAACCCTTCTCTTTCCATTCTGACAGGTTGAAACAGTGGACTTGGACGTGTTTGTGGTTGGCTCTTCTATTTCTTACTCTTATTTCTTTGTTGCTGCTTTTTTCATATCTTTTATTATAGTAATTCATTCCTTACACTCTTAAGTGTCTTTGATCTTTCCATATCTTTGAGCCCTCCATAAGTGGGTCCCAGTTTACTGAGTGCCAGGCCCTCTTCACTTCAAAGAGCCCCTGTGACATTAAATTGATTAACTCATATTTGATTCTTTCTTTTCATTCATTTATATTCATTTCTCTCATTTATCAATTATGATCTTTTTTATGACTTAATGATATTTAATGATTATGATTTTTCTCTCTCATCAATTTCATCTCATTCATTTCATTCATATGAAATTGATTCTTCTTCTTTCTTAATCATTGCTGACCATTTCATTCACTTCATTCCATTTTATCAAATCAAATTTTTCTGTGTTCTTATTCAGGTCTTATTCAGGATTGATTATTGGTTTAATTGATTGGATTATTTCATTGGGATTCATTGGATTGTTGATTCAGCAGCTCAGGATTCTTATTTGGATTGATTGATTTTGACTCCTCAAGATATTGATTGATCCTAAAGAGCTGATTTTGATTATTGATTGACTTTGAATCCTCAAGATATTTTATTGATCCTCAAGAATTGATTTTGATTATTGACTGATTTTGACTCATCAAGATATTGAATTGATTTCTGAAAATTTTAAATTGATTGATTGATTCCTCAAGACCTTGATTTCATATTGAAGACACTGATTTATTGATTGATTGATTACTGATTGAATATTGATTGATTGTTGATTTACTCAAGATTATTAATATTTGATTTGAATTGATTGTTGATTGTTGAATTGATTTGACTGCTGACTGAATTTGATTTCACCTCAAGATTTGAATTGATTCCTCAAGATTCATCAAGGTTTTATTGTGATTGATTTGGCCAAGTTTTGATTTCTGCTCTCATACCATCAAGTTTATTTCATCTTTATTCAAAATTCCAGTTCAGCATAGCCCCCCAGCCAAAAATACTAGATCCCAAAGAATTCAAGCTGTTCTTGCTCCTACAGCAATGGCTCCTCTTGACCGAACACCATCAGTTCATCAACTGAGTGCAAACTTGGACCGAGGACCACCAATGGAAGGAGCAGCACCCTTAAGAAGAGGTGGAATGAAATCTAGAAGATCAAGATCTTTCTGTGGACTTTTGGGTGGCTACCCTGGCATGTCTGAAGGTGCAAGAGCAAGAAAAGGGGAAGTTGAAGATGAAGAGGGGGAAGAGTCTGTGGAAGAGGAAGATTCTGGGGAAACTGAAGTGGCAGATGCCTTGGCAAATGCTCCAGAGGTGCCTCAGGGTTCTAATCTAGCCCTTTCTAGTCAACCTCTTGTCTCTCAAACTGATCCAAGTCTCCTCAAGATGATGGAGCAGATGACTCAATTAATGGGGCAACTCACTCAAGCAGTTGCTCCCAGGGACAATTCTAAAGCCCCTGCTTTCAAGACTCCATCCATGAAGGCACCTGATTCTTTTGATGGTACTCAAGCTCATAAATTGAGAGGATTTATCCAATCCTGTCAATTAATCTTCCATAATGATCCAGCAAATTTCTTCTCTGACAGGAAGAAAGTTCTTTACTCAACTTCTTTTCTCACTGGTAGAGCTGGAAAGTGGATTGAACCCTATCTCTGAAATATTTCCAATGAAGACCCTTCCTACCTCCTCAATAATTGGCCATTATTTTAATCTCAATTATTCACTCTGTTTGGTGACCCCGATGAAGTCAGGAAAGCTGAAAAAGAGTTGGACAATTTGAGGATGGAGGAGAGTGGTCATGTTTCCTTGTACATTGCAGATTTCAGAAGCTTAATGTCAAGAATTGGAGATTGGGGGGAAAGAGCTTATATCCATGTTTACAGAAGAGGATTGGCATCAAGATTATTGGATCAGTTGGCTTCTCACCCTGGAACTTTTGACACTCTTCAAGAACTTATGGATGTCACTTTAGAATTAGACACAAGATATCATGAGAGGCAAAAAGAAAAGGGTGGTAATCAAGAGAAGAAGCCTCCAGTCATTGGATCCAATCAATCTAGGCCTCCTCAAAACTCATCTTCAAAGAGGTTTCACCAGAACAAGAACAAGAAGGGCAAGCAATTTCAATCTTCAAAGGACATGCCCCATGCCGCTCTCCTCAATAAGGACAATAAATTAATCGGTTCTGAAAAGGAGAGGAGGATCAAAGAGGGGTTGTGTACTTATTGTGGTGGAAAGCACCCAATTAAAAAATGCTTCAAGAGACCTCAGAACAAGCATGGGTCATCATCAAGAGGCTTCCCTAGCAAGCAGGGAAAAGCCTGAGTGGGAATCATGATGTGTTCAATGGTTCTCACTTATTTCCTTCAAGAGCACAATTGTGCACTCTGAATACTAGTGTCAAGAAATGTTTAAAATTTCTTATTTTCTCTTCTGTCTCTGATATTTTTTATAGTATTCTCATTGATTCTGGTGCTACAAACTCTTTTATTGCAAAGAATTTTGTTCTCAAGTACTCATTGACTCTGTCAGAGCTCCCTGAAAAGATTCCTCTTTTCATTTTGGATTCTAATGAATCCCCTGCCTTGTTCATCACCCATTATACCAAGTGGGTAGTTGACTTGCCTTCCTTCCCAAGCTTTGAATGGGACTTCTTTATCATAGATTCACCCAAGGGAGAAGACCTGATATTGGGCTATGATTTCCTTTACCATTTTAATCCCATTATTGATTGGAAAAATGGACTGATCACCTATGATTCTAGTGGTATTATTCCTTCTACTAGTAATGACTTAGTCACTGCTTTCAACAGTGTTTCTCTGGTTGGTGAACTTAATACACCTTCCCTTCCTTCTTCTGTCCATATCCCTTGCATCATTCCCTCTCAGTCATTACTTCCATTAAGAGATGAAGTCTTCAAAGAGATAAAGGATGTTGGAGAAGATGTTGCCATATCTTCACTTCATCTCTTTCAAGGGGATATGGACCTTCCTCCCTTATCTTTTTATGCATCCCTGGAGGAGCAGTGGGATGAGGAGGAAGAGCCAGAAGAAATTGAAACTGTGTTGAAGGTAGTCCCTCCAGGTTATCACCAATATTTGGATGTATTCTCCAAGGTGAAAGCAGAGAGACTTCCTCCACACCACGCCTGTGATCACCATATCAAATTGGAGGGTCTTCTACCTCCAATTGGTGTTATCTACTAATTATCAAATCAAGAGTCAGAAACACTGCGGGCCTACATTTCAGAGAATGTAGAGAAAGGTTTCATAAGACCAAGCTCCTCTTCAACAGGAGCACCTGTCCTTTTTGTCAAGAAAAAGGATGGAGGTCTTTGTTTGTGTGTTGACTACCGCAAACTCAATGCTGTCACTAGGAAGAACAGATACCCTGTCCCTCCTATGAACCAGCTCCTTACCGTACTCAACGGTTCCACTATCTTCTCCAAGATAGATTTGAGTGGTGCATATAACCTTCTGAGAATCAAAGAGGGGGATGAGCACTTAACTGCTTTCAGAACCAAGTATGGTAGTTATGAGTATTTGGTCATGCCATTTGGTTTGACCAATGCTCCTGCTTCTTTCCAGAATCTTGTAAATGATATATTTGCAGATTTCTTGGTTGTGTTTGTTGTGGTTTATCTAGATGATATTATGGTGTTCTCAAGCTCTGAGGAAGAACATGTCAAACATGTGACCTCTGTCCTCCAAAGACTCAGAGAAAAAAATTTATTTGCCAAAGCCTCCAAGTGTGTTTTACATGCCTCAAGTGTGGAATACTTGGGTTATGTTGTTTCAAGTGATGGCCTCAAGATGGATTCTTCAAAATTTCAGCAAATCCTCAATTGGCCTCAGCCCAAAAACATCAAGGCCCTTCAATCTTTTCTTGGCTTTGCCAATTTTTATCGTTGTTTCATTAAAAATTATTCCAAAAAAATCACTTCTCTCACTTCCCTTCTCAAAAAAATTCTCCCTTTATTTTCAATGAGGAAGCTCTTAGTCAGTTTCAAGCACTCAAAGAGGCTTTCACCTCTGCTCCTATCTTATCCCATTTCAATCCATCTCTACCTACTATTGTAGAGACTGATGCTTCTGATTATGCATTGGGTGACGTACTGAGTCAGGTGAATGACTCAGGGAAGCATCCCATTGCATTTGATAGTCGCAAGCTCTTACCAGCTGAACTCAACTATGAAATTCATGACAAGGAACTCTTTGGCATAGTTTGGGCTCTCAAGCGCTGGAGAGCATTTCTTCTTTCTCTTTCCAATTCCTTTGAGGTCTTGACAGACCACTCTTCCTTGCAGTACTTCATGTCTTCCAAAGTTCTTACTTGTTGTCAGGCCCGTTGGGCTGAATTTCTCTCAGAATTTCACTTCACTATCACTTACCGCCCAGGCAGACTGGCCACTTTACCAGATGCCTTGTCATGTCGGGACGACGTGTACCCAGAGAGGGGGGTGGACTTCATCAGCAAGAATCCTCAAAATTTTCATCAAGTACTTAAGCAAGATGGAATTCAAGAGTCAAGATTCTTCTCAATCAAAGTGGAGATTTTCTCAGATTTAGTAGAAAAGATTCAAAAAGAAGTATGGCAAGACAAAGACTATAAAGAAATACTCAAGCAACTAGCAAGAGGTGAATAAGCTCCAGATTATTCTCTTGAACTTCAAGCCAAGTTATTATTATTCAAAGATAGAGTGGTAATCCCAAGCAATGAAGAAATCCAACTCAATATTCTTCAAAAGCGTCATGACTCACCATTGGCGCGTTGGGATCTTCTCTGGTAACCCGGATAGGCCAACGTTCTCTTCTTTGAAAAACTTGAGCGGCAGGAAACGGCAAAGGGGACAATCCATCTCTTCTTCTGCTGGAGCTGGCCACAGGTTGGAGTTGACGGGAGGTGCTTATGGGTGAGTTTCTGGACTGTTGAACTGGTGATGGTCTTACTGCTGGATTCAAGGCAGGCCTGGTGGTGTGGGAAGTAGTTGGTGAAGGAGGAGGAAGGGTTGTAGGAATGGAAGCAAGCATTGGTTGGAAGGTTCTTGGAGTGCTGGGAATAACTTGACTTTGGAATCTAGTGTTGGCAAGAGGAATTGCTGGATGGATGGCCAATTGAAGGAGGAATAACTTGAACTTCTTCACCATCCAACTCATCACTTCCTTCAGCATCTGGATCTGTTGGGGAATCAACAATTCTTCTTAGTTTCTTCACTACTTTCACCACTCCATCAGCATTGGTCCTTGAAATTGGGATTTCTGAGCTGTAGTGTATGGGCCTACCACCAATTGGAATGGACCCTCCAACATTAGTCCACCTGGCCACATCGCTCTGCCTGGAACCAGTCACTAAATCAAAATATCAGCACCGATTCAATAAAAATATGCAAATCACTCACATTGAGAAAATCCAGAAGTTGCATCAGGGGTAGGTTCCTCAAGAATGGGGAATTCCTGCCCATAAGGCCCATCTTTCCTGCTCCATAAGTGTCTCCTGACCTGGGACAAAGTCAATCCGGTACGACGACATGGCTTCTTCCCAACAAAGCAAAAGTGGCATTTTGACAATCAAGGATTGTAATGTTGAAAGCATTCCTTACCCCTGGCCAAACATTCAGTACAGGCAGGATCAAGAACTTCAACTGCTCTGAACCCATCATAGGTTTGGGAGGGGTCGAAATGGCCAGAAGACGCCATGGAAGGGGAGGAAAATTGACTGAAGACGCCAGAACCATGAAGAACAGACGGTGGCGGTACAGAAGGAGAAGATTCAGTGAGCTCAGTCAGTTTGGAACTTATAACTGAAGAATATGCAAGCAGAAGATTCAAGACGTCAGAATCAATCCACTCCATATCAAGAAAAAGAATTTGACCTCAAGAAAATGGGGGCCATAACTCAATTATGCCCCCCCTCAAAGCCTCTAAGGTGAAGGTTCATACCCCTTTGGTGCTGAACTCATCACCCAGGGCCTCCCCTGAAACTTGATGGTCCTGGACCCCATCAATGGGTCCAGGCCATGTATGGTGAAAGTGATATTTGGGCCATTTCTGGGCCCCTTGGTCACCCTGGGTCCCCAGCAAATTTGGGCCCAGGGGGCCTCCAATAACCCCCACGGACCACGGTGTCACAGGGGCTCTTCTAAGTGAAGAGGGCCTGGCACTGAGTGAACAGACTTACTTATGGAGGGCTCAAAATGAGATACTCAAATGATAAGAGTAATGAAATAAGATAATAATTTCCTAGTCATAAAATAATAAGAGTTAAAAGATATGAGAGGAAAACAAAAGCAATAATAAAGAGCCAACCACAAATAATCCTGTACCACTGTTTCAACCTGTTCAGAAAAGAGAAAAGGATTAATAAAGGATATGGCCACCAGGACTCTACTGAACAGGTGAGGGAAGGCAAAGACTAACTTAATAAACAATACAATAATATTTCTTAAAGGAGAAATAAAATAATATTAATTAATAAATCCAATATTTTAATTAACTGGGGGAAAAACCCCCAGGTGGGTGAAGAGGGGCTGGTATATGTGAGAAATACCAGCCTTGGAGTTTGAGTGTTGAGATACTTGTCTGTATGCTGGAAGAAGTTGGATGTGGGATTGAATCCTGTATTGGTGAATCCAATACAGGTATTTGCACCTGTATTGATTACAGGCCTGTATTTGGTGAATCCTGTATTTGGGTCTTGCCTGTATGAAACTGTATTGAGGTTTGAAACTGTATTTGGATCTTGCCTGTATGAAAACTGTATTTGGAGAATGTTGAATGAAACCCCCTTGCTGATTGGGTTTTGAGGGGTATCAATGGAGTAATGATTGTTGAATATGATTGGTAATGCCCCTGCCTCCTTGGCTGTGACACATGGCCCACGGCGTACGGACCGCAGACCGTAGGACCCCAAAGAAGCAAGAAGGCCAAATATGGCCAAAAATCAAAAAAAATACCCAAGTTCACCAAAACACCCAAAAGGCCCAAAAGGCCATAAAATTGAAGAGGTATCAAGGTTCCCTCAGGGGAGAGGCCACAGCCCAAAAGCACTTTGGAGGGCTGTTTGAGGCCATTTCCATGTACAATGGGGACAAGACCCCTGGAGGAAAATTTTTAAGAATTCATTGAATTAAGCCTTGCCCAATGAGTACACTTCATATACTCATTGGGAATCATTTTTTGAGCACAAAAGCTCAGTGGCCCTTATTCTGGGATATATCCCAAGGCCACACTCCAGGGGCATGGTTGATTGATTCAGTAGAAAAGAAATGCATATTCTGAAGTGGAATACTTACTCAAACTTGGAAAAAGGGGGGAATAAATTGAATTTGACAGAGATGGAGTAAAGAAGGATTTTCAGGATAATGGCCAAGAGGAGAAGAAAGTTAAAAAGAAATTTTTGAAAAAATGTGGGGATATTGAGATGCCACTCAATAGTGGCAGGGTATTATGGTGTTCAGGAGCCCACCAGTTTCAAGAGGGGGATACTGTAACAACCATCCATCAGGGGTAAGGGTATTCATTCATACACCCATTCAAACACCTCAAATCAGCAAATCCAGTATCTGCATCAGGATTCATTTTCAGCAATCTTCATTCTGAAACATGCATACAGTTTGGTACATCAATACAGCCTGTCAATACCTGTACAGGTTGGATTCACCCAATACAGTTTCAATACACCAGTATGAAACTGTATGGTCACTCAAATACACCACACCTCTTGTACAGACTCTGTACAGCTGTACAGAACCTGTATTGGCCAGACTCAATTCAATCATCATTTATTCTCATGAAAATTCTTCCTCTGGATCAGGGCTGGTGATTCTCACATACACCAGCCCCTCTTTCTCCCCCCTGGGGACTTTTCCCCAGTTAATTAATTTAGTTTATTTATTATTTTATAATTATTCTTATCCTTATTTTGGGTATTATAGTTATTTAACTTTAAGTTAGTCTTTGCATTTTCTTTCTTTGCCTGTACAGTATGAGTTGGGTGGCCATATCCTTATTAACCCTTCTCTTTCCATTCTGACAGGTTGAAACAGCGGACTTGGACTTGTTTGTGGTTGGCTCTTCTATTTCTTACTCTTATTTCTTTGTTGCTGCTTTTCTCATATCTTTTATTATAGTAATTCATTCCTTACACTCTCAAGTGTCTTTAATCTTTCCATATCTTTGAGCCCTCCATAAGTGGGTCCCAGTTTACTGAGTGCCAGGCCCTCTTCACTTTGAAGAGCCCCTGTGACACCCAGTCTAATCAGCCTGTCTCTCATCAGTCTGAACCATCTTTATTGGCCATCATGCAGCAAATGACTCAGATTATGGCCATTCTTCCAGCAGCTTCATCTTCTGAAGCATCAAGACTCCATCTATGAAGGCACTGGAATGCTTTGATGGGACTCAGGCCTTCAAAGTTAGAAGTTTCATTCAGTCTTGTCAATTGATATTCCATAATGATCCGGAAAATTTCTCTCAAGACAAAAAGAAAGTTCTCTATGCCACATCATTTCTTATTGGCAGGGCTGAAAAATGGATTGAGCCTTATCTTTCCAATCTCACCAATCAAGATTCAAATTACCTTCTCAACTCTTGGAAACTGTTTGAATCCCAACTGTTCACTTTGTTTGGGGATCCGAATGAAGTCAGAAAAGCAGAAGCTGAGTTGGATTCTTTAAGAATGAAAGAAGGTGGGCATGTATCCTTATACATTGCTGATTTCAGAAGTTTAGTGTCAACAATCGGGAATTGGGGTGAAAGAGCTCTTATCCATCATTTCAGGAAGGGATTGCCATCCAGGATTCTGGATCAATTGGCCTCCCATCCTTCAAGAATTGACTCTCTTCAAGACTTAATGGATGGTACCCTGGAACTTGATACCAGGTACCATGAGAGGCAAAATGAAAAGAGTCATCATCAAGAGAAGAAGCCAGAAGCCTCAAAGTCAAGTTCTTCTCATCCTCTAAATTCTTCAAGTTCAAGTCATAAGAAGAAGAAGAATTTCCAAAAGAGGTACAAGCACCATTCTTCTTTATTGAATAAAGATTTCAAGCTCATGAACTCTGAAAAAGAAAGAAGAATCAAGGAGGGTCTTTGTACCTATTGTGGTGGGAAGAATAGTCTTGAGTCCTGTTTCAAAAGGCCTCACAACAAGCTTACCCAACCGTCAGGCAAATTTCCCAACCAGGGAAAAGCCTGAGTGAAGACCATGTTGTGTTCAATGGTCTTCACAGTTTTCCATCCAGAGCACAATTGTGCATTCTGAATACTGGTGTCAAGAATTCTCTTAAATTTTTTGTTTTGTATTCTCTTTCTGATGTTTTTTACAGTATTCTCATTGATTCTGGTGCTACCAACTCATTTATTGCAAATCAGTTTGTTCACAAGTATTCATTGACTACGTCAGAACTTCCAGAGAAGATTCCCCTCATCATTTTAGACTCCTATGAGTCTCCTTCTTTATTTGTGACTCACCATACTAAATATATGGTTGAGCTCCCTTCCTTCCCAAGCTTTTAATGGGACCTTTGAGTCATTGACACTCCCAAGGGAGAAGACCTCATATTGGGCTTTGACTTTCTCAATCATTTTAATCCATTTCTTGATTGGAGGCAAGGATTGATCACCTTTAATTCTGATCATAAGGACTATAATGATCCTTCAATTTCTTTTAGTAATGACTTTTCTTCTGCCAAATCATGTGCAGCTCTGGTTGGTGATTCTAGAACACCATCATTTCCGTCTTCTGTCCATATTCCTTCCCTTAATTCCCATCAGTCATTACTATCATCTAGAGATGAAGTCTTCAAAGAGATTCAAGATGTTTGAGAAGATAACTCTGTATCTTCACTTCATCTCTTCTTTGGGAATATGGACCTTCCTCCTTCATCTTATAATGACTCCCTGTGTGAGCCTTTGAGATATGACCACATACCCAATAAGGTCACAAAAAATACTCAGAATAATTATACCTTTAATATAATTATATTAAAATTAATTAGAATAATTATACACTAAAAATAATTACTCAAATATACAAAAAATACCATAAATTGGTACTAAAATTGGTTTAAATTAAAAACCAATGAATCAACATGTAAAACAAATTATACCATTGGATTCCCCATGGAAAAATACACATATACCATTTTTATGGCATATCTGTAAAGCCAATATTTAAGGAATTATAAGGTACAATACCTTATAAAAACCATAAAAACTTATTTATCTCAGAAACTCATGAAACAACATGTGAAATAAATTGTACCAGTGGATTCCCCACAAAAATCCACATATAAAACAATTAATAAGCTAATTTCCAATGTTAATACTTAAGGAATTATCCTGAATATATGCACTTTTTTGGTCAACGCATATATTCAAGGATCATAGCTAATATCTTCTAAACTATACATGATAGAATGATGAACCAAAAATAAAGTTACCACGTAATTACTGTAAGAACACAGATATGAACTTTATTTTACAAATTATAAACAAGGTTAAAACCTATGATGAATTATTGATAAAAATCAACAGAGCTGTTGACCACTTTGTTGTGAAAGTGTTCCAAACTTAGAAAAAAGTACACAGTTAGATTCTCCTAGTTTATTCGTGAAGAATGATGTAATTTTTATTATTAAATTCAGGGTATAACCCCCTGAAATCAAGGTTTGAAGTTTAAAATATTGAATTTCGACAGAAAAGATGAGTTACAAGAAAAATCATCAAAATTAGAGTTTTGATGATGTAATGAAAAGCTCTTGGCAGCATAATAAGGTTATTTCAGGCTATCAGAATTCACTCTCTGAATTGCTGTAGCGTGAAAACCTTAAAAGTTATTGAGGATCAAAGTTTGAGCTTAAATTGAGCTGTTATGATCACATACTGTAACCTTAAATTAAGTTTAACAGTCTTAATAGTGATAAAATTGGTGAATACTATTAGTTTATGATTAAAACTAATAAAATCCACGAAATTTGGGGTTCTTCCAAGCCTCTGATGTCATCACAATTAGAGTTATAGTGATAACTCTAAATAATGGTGTAATAATGATGTAATATGGTTTGATCATGATGTAATCACCCTCAAACCTTAAAATATTGATCAATTCCAGTGGATATGATCAGTACACGTCTACTAGAAGCCTGTTGGACTCTAGGAGGGAGGTATTTACTATAAATAGAGCTCTTTTTACTCTGTTTTCCCCTCAGACGCATCAAAAACATTAAATCAATTAAATCAAAGGTAATTTCTTTATTCTTTATATATAAAACTGTTATATTATTAAAGACCAAAGACCACCTTGCTATAATCATCTATTTTGACGTGATTAAATCATTTATTTAATTGTTTTTGTTAAAAATCTCTCTAAAAACTCATTTCCACGTAAAATCAAGAAATTTAGTAATTTTCTTTATTTTTTATTGTAAATACAATTTGAAAAAGTTGTATTATATTCTTTTGGCGTAAAATATCTCAAAATTATTATTTTAAGTGTTAAAAGTAGGTTATTTCATCTTATTATAATAATTTCTCTCTTATTATTACTCTTAATAAATTCTTAATTAATATAAATAGTATTTATATTAATATATAACTTTAATATTAGTAATATTATTGTTATTAATTGTTTTTTATTTATAAAAAACAGTTTTTTACGCCTTTATTATTTGTTGGTAACAATAATAAAGAGCTTTATAATATATTAATTATTTTATATTAATATATTATTTATAATATTATAATTTCATATAATATTAATTTATATTATTATATTTATTTAATAATATAATATTTTTACGCCATAATAATAATATTTCTTTATTATTATTATTATTTTAATCTTATTTACTTTAATTATAAGGACATTCAGAGTACAATAAGTAATAAATTAGTAATTTTTTACTTATTGTTTCATAGTCAAACCTTACATTTGGGGGCCTGGCCGTGATATTTACTTAAAAGACCTTTAAAAAGATTCTAATTGGGTTTATCCAATAATAAATTATATTTATAATCATAAAATTATATAATAATTTTATATTTTATTGATTTTAAAAGCTATTGAGGCATTTGGAAAGCAATTGTACTGTCTTACACGTGGTTTTTCACATCCTTAGACTTGCAAGAACTTTCTTTGAGTGACTCTAGTGATTAAAAAAGATAATTTATAAATTAAAAATAATTTTTATTATAATTTAATTTTATAAGAATCATATTCATTTTTTATTTTATTCTTTAAAAATAAAAATATACATAAAAAATATTAAAAAATATTAAAAACCAATAAAAAAAGTTATTTTTATTCATTTTTATTCATTTCTTTATTTATTTCATTTTTTTTAAGATATAAAAGCAATTTCTACGTGGAAAATTGCCATATCTTGCCAAAAATAACACTTCTTATAAAAAGACTTATATTTATTTGTCTTTTTTAGTGTTTGAAGATAACCCAACAGAAGACAACCAAGCTACTGTTGAGAGATTGCTGGAAGAAACTTGTCAAAGTTCTCCAACACCAGTTATCACCAAAAGAAAGAAAGCTAAGAAATTAGACTTTCCAGGGCCCACCATTCAAGACTCTGAAGGTGAGCACCTCTTTTTAAATTACCATAAAAGAATTTTATTCTAAAATACTTTTATTTTTTCTTATTCTTTAATTATGACTACCAGAAGAGGTTCCCAATACTCCATCCAATCAGATGGAGCTGGACTCAGAAGTAGAATTGATCCCTCAAAAGGGAAAAGAAAGGGCAATATCCCCAGTGGAACAGAATCCACACAAGGAAGTGCCTTATCCCAAAGGCAAGTCCCAGAAATGCCCATGATATCTGAGCCTGAATTGGAACTAAGTATGAGTAACTCAAACAGGTACAAATCACATTCAGAAGGCTCAAATAGACATCTACATGAGCCAGTACAAGCAGTATTACACAGTATACAAGGACAAAGACTGGGAAATGCTGCCTCAAATACACCAAGGAGTGATGAACTCCTGGCACATCCTGAAAAAGTTCCTCAAAGAGGAGGAGATAGTGAGATACTCCAATGGATGGAATCCACTGTCATCCAAACCTCAAATCAAAAAAATCAAGGATTATCATGCCAAAAAGAGGGAGGCAACCAAGGAAGAAGCCCCAGTAGCTTCTACCAGCAAGCCTCAAGCCAACCCACTTCCCCAAGAAGGGAAGAAGAACAAGAAAAAGCATTGGAGGAAACCATATTCCACAAGCTACAGAATCCCAAGAATCCAAAAGGATGCCATGGACAATGTTTTCAACATGGCCAGAACCTTGATGGAATTCAAGGACAAGGAAGAGCAAAGAATGAGACAACCTCATTTCCCAAAGAAATAACCTTGTCCAAAGATGTTGTAAATACTTTAACAGAAATTAAAAATAGTATATTACCTCTAAAAGAAATTAAAGACAGTTTATTATCACTACAAGAAATAAATAACAATTTATCTTCTTTAACAAAAATTGTTGTACAAAACAAGAAAGAAATTGACAACATTAAGTTTATTGTTGAAAATAATAAACCAAAAAATTTAATTGACAATACTAAAAAATTAATACAAGGACAACAAGAATTGTATAAATACATAAAAGATATCAAAGATAAGACTTTGACAATCAATTATGATGTGAGTATTGACAATCTTACAGAAAAATTAAATAAATTAAGTATTTCTGTAGAAAAATTTGAAGAAAAGACTTTATCACACCAAAAATTACTTTTGGACCATGTGGAAAAAAGTGATGAAGCAAGAATGCATCTGAAAGATGATATTCAAAGTGAAATAAGGCTTATTACAGAAAAAATGGATAAAATTAATGAGGCTAATTTAAATATGCCAAAGTTATCAACACCATTTTCTCATATAAGAAGCCCTATTAAAACAAAAGAGGAATTGTCAAATCCTTTCATAACAGACTTGAGTCACCAAGATAATAACCAAGTCTTAATGAAGGAAGCACCTCAACTGAAAGAATGGCCAACATTCACAGGAGAAGGTGAATATGACCACATGTCATTTATTAAAACAATTGACATGTTACAAGAAGACTATGCCATACCAGATGAATTAATCACTGCAAGATTACATTCATTGTTTGAGAAATCTGCAAAAAGATGGTATTATGGCATAAGACAAACAAATGGTAAAAATACCTGGTCTTGGTGGAAACAAGAAATAATCACCAAGTGGGCAAATGATGCCTGGAGGTATAAGATAGAAAATGCATTTGAAAACTCTTTCTTTGACCCAGAGAAAGATAAACCTTTAACTTGGTTCCTAAAACAAGTTGAAAGGCTTAATGCACTGTACCCAGAAATGTCACAGAAGATGGTGCATATGAAAATACTTAAAAAATGTGGAGGGGAACTAGAACATGCCCTAAGAAGCAGGTGTATAGAACCATGCTCCACAGAAGAGTATATAAATGCACTAGAAGATATAGTGACAAGAACAAAAATTGGCAGGACTTGGAAAAAATTGGACATTAAAAGCCCAAATAAACCATTTATCAAGAAAGATAAATCAAAAGAATCCTTCAAACCCAATACATCCAACAATAATGAGCAAAGAAAATGCCATAAATGTGGAGGTATTGGACACTTAGCCAATAATTGCCTTAAAAAAGCAAAGATTAATGAAATTGTGGAAACAGAAAACCACAATGACAAAGAAGAAGAATCTGACTCTGAAAAAGAGACAGAAGAATCAGAAAGCTCTGAAAGTGATGAAATCAATATAATTAATGCACAAATTAATAATATTGATATAATTTATGAAGTACTGGATGTTAACTCAAACTTGCCACAAGTTGGAACATCTGACACAAATCTGACAAACATACAAGATGCCAAAATGTATAGAACCAAACCTGCAAGAGGAATGGGATATACAGCTGGAAAATCAAGCATTAGTATTGTTATGGTTGATAACCAAGAAGGAAAGGTTAACTTAGATACAGGAGCATATTGCACCTGTGTTGGAAAAAATTATTTAAAAACCATTGTCCCAGACTGGCAAGAAAAACTTATGTCAATACAAGGTGTCAAATTTAGTAGTGCAAGTGAGAGCATGAAGCCCCTTGGAATAATTGATTTAACACTAATTTTTCCTCATCCCTCACAATGTGTCAGAATCAAAGTAGAGTTTGTAGTAATGGACAACTGTACTAGTAATCATTTCATACTTGGAAATGACTACTTATCAATCTATGGTATAGATATCTCCAACCAAAAGGATAGATATTTTACCATAGGAGATAATAAAAGACAAAAGTTTGGATTCTTAAATAACAAAAAACAAATCACAGTTATTAAGAATGAGGAAAAAATTCCAGAAAAAGAACTTTTTATATCTGAACAACTCAAAGAGGCAGAGTTCAATCAAGAATTAACAGAAAAAATGAAAGAAAAATTGATTGACCTCTTATTTAAGTATAAAAATGCCTTTGCAACTGACAAAGAGCCACTAGGTGCCATAATTGGACATGAAGTGGATATAATTCTTAATGTAGAAAAACCTTACCCACCTTTATTAAGAAGACCTGCTTATCCAGCCAGTCCAAGAGCTAGAGAAGCCCTAGAGGTGCACATTAAAGAATTAATGGACCTTGGAGTATTAAGAAAGGTTGGACATAATGAGCAAGTAGAAGTTACTACACCTGTCATTATAACTTGGAATAATGGAAAATCAAGGATGGTAGGAGACTTCAGAGCCCTGAATACCTATACCATTCCAGACAGATATCCAATACCCAGAATCCATGAGACATTGACCCAATTGTCACAAGCTAAGTTCATCACAGCTATGGATGCTCTTAAGGGTTTTCATCAAAATGTCTTAACAGACAATGCCAAGAAACTACTAAGAATAATAGTCCATTGTGGAATTTTTGAATACTTAAGAATGCCATTTGGGATAAAAAATGCACCTTCCCATTATCAAAGAATGATGAATACCATATTTCCTGAAGAATTATCAGAAGGATGGTTAATAATCTACATTGATGATATCATAGTTTGCTCAGAAACTTGGGAAAATCACCTGACAAGACTAGAAAGGGTACTACAGAAAATAGTCCAAGTAAATATGAAAATTTCATTGAAAAAGTGTCATTTTGCATATAGTGAATTGAAAGCCCTAGGACATATAGTATCTGGACTTAGTCTAGGCATAGACAAAAATAAAGTAGCAGCAGTACTACTTAAACCAATGCCTCAAACTAAAAAAGAAATGCAATCATTTCTAGGATTTGCTGGTTACTATAGACAGCATATAAAGGACTTTGCAAAGATTGCTAAATCCTTGTATAAGCTATGTGACCAACAAACAGTCTATGAGATGACAGAAGAAAGAGTCAAGGCATATGAAGAATTGAAAAATTCTTTAACAAATGCCCCATTTCTTCTAATGCCAGATTGGAAACTACCTTTCAAACTGTACATTGATGCTTGTGGAGAAGGACTAGGTGCTGCACTTCACCAAACACAAATTATCAATGATAAACCAGTGGAAGGACCAATTTGTTTCATTTCAAGGCAGATAAAGCCAACAGAAGCAAGGTATGGAGCAAGCCAAATGGAATGCTTATGCCTAGTGTGGGCTTTAGAAAAGCTGCATTATTATTTGGATGGCACAGTATTTGATGTAATCACAGACTGTAATGCTGTGAAATCACTATTAAATATGAAGACTCCAAATAGACATATGCTGAGATGGCAAATTGCTATCCAAGAATATAGGGGAAATATGAATATTGTTCATAAATCTGGAAATATTCATAAAAATGCAGATGGTCTTAGCAGATGGGCTCTAGCAAATACCCCTGACAATCCAGCATGGGTACCACAAGAAGAGCACCATATAGAAGGAATATGTGTTACAGACATTGGCACAGAATTCTTTAACCAAGTTAAAGAAAGCTATAAGACAGACAAAAATTGCCATATCTTAAGCCAACTTCTAATGAAAGACTGCAAAGATCCATCACTTTCATCAAAACTAGATGAAATATGGAAAAAAGCATATGATGAAGGAAGATTCCACCTCCTTGATGGAATCCTTTACCATAGAACAAAACACACATGTGTTATGGCCTTAACAGACAGAACACTAATAAACACTATTTTACATGAGTGTCATGATAGTGTTGCATCTGGACATCTCTCAGAAGATAGGACACTAGAGAGGGTGAAAACCTGCTCTTGGTGGCCAAATTGGAAGAAAGATGTTGCAGAGTACTGCCAAACCTGTGACAGATGCCAAAAAGCCAACAGAGCCACAGGAAAGAAATTTGGAATGATGATCCAAATCCAAGAACCAAAATCCCCATGGGAAATAGTTCATATGGATTGGGTAACAGCTTTACCTCCAGGAGGAGACAGGAGTTATAATGCATGCCTAGTATTAGTTGACAGGTACAGTAAAACTCCCATGTTCTTACCATGTCATAAAGATGACACAGCTATGGATACAGCCATAATGATATGGAATAAAGTCATTAGCCACACAGGCTTATTCCAAAATATTATAAGTGATAGAGACCCAAAGTTCACTTCAGCATTATGGACAAATCTCCATAACTTGTTTGGGACAAAATTATCATTCTCAACAGCTTATCATCCTCAAACTGATGGTCTAGCAGAAAGAATGATACAGACCCTAGAGGATATGATCAGAAGATTCTGTGCTTATGGGCTAGAATTCAAAGATTCTGATGGTTTTACCCATGATTGGTGTACACTAATACCAGCACTTGAACTGGCATATAAGACATCAATCCATTCTTCTACTGGCAAAACACCAGCAATGCTAGAGAAAGGTTGGAATCCAAGACTTCCTTATGATACCCTCAAAAAGGACTTAGTGGATATACATCCAACAGCAAGCAGCTTCAAGATAATGCTTGACAAAGCAAGACACCATGCAAACAAATTCATGCAAGATTCTTTTAAATATGCAAAAGAAAGATGGGATAAAAGTCATAAACCACCTGATTTCAAAATGGGAGACTTGGTTTTAGTATCAACCCTTAATTTCAATAACATAAAAGGCCCAAAGAAATTGAAAGATTCCTTTGCAGGACCATTTATGATAAAAGCACTTCATGGACCCAATGCTGTGCAATTAGAACTCACAGGTGAACTAATGAACAAACACCCAACTTTCCCTGTAAGTCTGATAAAACCTTACAGTTCAAGTGACAAGGAATTATTTCCACTAAGAAATAAACCCCCACTTGAAATTCCCCCCTTGGAGGAAGGAGAGGAAAAGAGAATAGTAAAAGTCCTTAAAGAAAGAAGGACAAGAAACAAAAAAGAAAGGGAATACCTTGTAAGGTATAGAAATTCAACTCAAGAAGATGAATGGCTACTTGAGAAAGATATAACAAATGCTGATAAATTACTAAGAAGGTTCAGACATGAAAGAAAACCTGAAAAATAAAAAGTTAAGCATTATTGAGCTTCAAGACTAACAAAAGTCTATTGAAGAGGTAGGACAGTGGATGATACCCTAATCACATATATCAGATTGTGGTACAATCTTTTTTGGTGGTAGGGAATGTGAGCCTTTGAGATATGACCACATACCCAATAAGGTCACAAAAAATACTCAGAATAATTATACCTTTAATATAATTATATTAAAATTAATTAGAATAATTATACACTAAAAATAATTACTCAAATATACAAAAAATACCATAAATTGGTACTAAAATTGGTTTAACTTAAAAACCAATGAATCAACATGTAAAACAAATTATACCATTGGATTCCCCATGGAAAAATACACATATACCATTTTTATGGCATATCTGTAAAGCCAATATTTAAGGAATTATAAGGTACAATACCTTATAAAAACCATAAAAACTTATTTATCTCAGAAACTAATGAAACAACATGTGAAATAAATTGTACCAGTGGATTCCCCACAAAAATCCACATATAAAACAATTAATAAGCTAATTTCCAATGTTAATACTTAAGGAATTATCCTGAATATATGCACTTTTTTGGTCAACGCATATATTCAAGGATCATAGCTAATATCTTCTAAACTATACATGATAGAATGATGAACCAAAAATAAAGTTACCACGTAATTACTGTAAGAACACAGATATGAGCTTTATTTTCCAAATTATAAACAAGGTTAAAACCTATGATGAATTATTGATAAAAATCAACAGAGCTGTTGACCACTTTGTTGTGAAAGTGTTCCAAACTTAGAAAAAAGTACACAGTTAGATTCTCCTAGTTCATTCGTGAAGAATGATGTAATTTTTATTATTAAATTCAGGGTATAACCCCCTGAAATCAAGGTTTGAAGTTTAAAATATTGAATTTCGACAGAAAAGATGAGTTACAAGAAAAATCATCAAAATTAGAGTTTTGATGATGTAATGAAAAGCTCTTGGCAGCATAATAAGGTTATTTCAGGCTATCAGAATTCACTCTCTGAATTGCTGTAGCGTGAAAACCTTAAAAGTTATTGAGGATCAAAGCTTGAGCTTAAATTGAGCTGTTATGATCACATACTGTAACCTTAAATTAAGTTTAACAGTCTTAATAGTGATAAAATTGGTGAATACTATTAGTTTATGATTAAAACTAATAAAATCCACGAAATTTGGGGTTCTGCCAAGCCTCTGATGTCATCACAATTAGAGTTATAGTGATAACTCTAAATAATGGTGTAATAATGATGTAATATGGTTTGATCATGATGTAATCACCCTCAAACCTTAAAATATTGATCAATTCCAGTGGATATGATCAGTACACGTCTACTAGAAGCCTGTTGGACTCTAGGAGGGAGGTATTTACTATAAATAGAGCTCTTTTTACTCTGTTTTCCCCTCAGACGCATCAAAAACATTAAATCAATTAAATCAAAGGTAATTTCTTTATTCTTTATATATAAAACTGCTATATTATTAAAGACCAAAGACCACCTTGCTATAATCATCTATTTTGACGTGATTAAATCATTTATTTAATTGTTTTTGTTAAAAATCTCTCTAAAAACTCATTTCCACGTAAAATCAAGAAATTTAGTAATTTTCTTTATTTTTTATTGTAAATACAATTTGAAAAAGTTGTATTATATTCTTTTGGCGTAAAATATCTCAAAATTATTATTTTAAGTGTTAAAAGTAGGTTATTTCATCTTATTATAATAATTTCTCTCTTATTATTACTCTTAATAAATTCTTAATTAATATAAATAGTATTTATATTAATATATAACTTTAATATTAGTAATATTATTGTTATTAATTGTTTTTTATTTATAAAAAACAGTTTTTTACGCCTTTATTATTTGTTGGTAACAATAATAAAGAGCTTTATAATATATTAATTATTTTATATTAATATATTATTTATAATATTATAATTTCATATAATATTAATTTATATTATTATATTTATTTAATAATATAATATTTTTACGCCATAATAATAATATTTCTTTATTATTATTATTATTTTAATCTTATTTACTTTAATTATAAGGACATTCAGAGTACAATAAGTAATAAATTAGTAATTTTTTACTTATTGTTTCATAGTCAAACCTTACACACTGGAGGAGTTGTGGGATGAAGAGGAAGAGCCAGAAGAAATAGAAACCGTGATGAAGGTTGTTACTTCTGTTTATCACCAATACTTGGATGTATTCTCCAAGGTGAAAGCAGAGAAACTCCCTCCTCACCACGCCTGTGATCATCATATCGAGCTGGAGGGGTCTCTACCTCCAGTTGTGGTGATCTACTCTTTATCAAACCAAGAGTCAGATACACTCAGGGCCTACATTTCAGAGAATGTAGAGAAAGGTTTCATCTGGCCAAGCTCCTCTTCTACAGGAGCACCTGTTCTTTTTGTCAAAAAGAAAGATGGTGGCCTCTGTTTGTGTGTTGATTACCGCAAACTCAATGCTGTTACTAGGAAGAACAAGTATCCTGTTCCTCCTATGAATCAGCTTCTCACTGTTTTCAATGGTTCTTCTATCTTCTCCAAGATTGATTTGCGTGGTGCATATAACCTGCTCAGAATCAAGGAAGGTGATGAACATTTGACTTGTTTTAGAACCAAATATGGTAGTTATGAGTACTTGGTTATGCCATTTGGGCTTACCAATGCTCCAGCTTCTTTTCAAAATCTTGTCAATGATATTTTTCATGATCTTCTTGATGTTTATGTTGTGGTTTATTTGGATGACATTATGGTCTTTTCCAAATCTGAGGAAGAACATGTCACTCATGTGTCCACTGTTCTTTCCAGACTCAGAGCCAATAACCTCTTTGCTAAGGCGTCCAAATGCCTATTCCATGTTTCTAGTGTAGAGTATTTAGGTTATGTTGTTTCTTCTGAAGGACTCAAGATGGACCAAGCAAAAGTCCAGCAAATTCTCAATTGGCCACCTCCAAGAAACCTCAAGGCTCTTCAATCATTCCTTGGCTTTGCCAATTTTTACCGCCATTTAATCAAGAATTATTCAAAGAAAATTAGTTCACTCACAAGTTTCCTCAAGAAAGATTCCCATTTTCCCCTTAATGAGGAAGCTCTTAGACAGCTTCATCAACTCAAAGAGGCATTCACCACTGCTCCAATCCTTCTCTACCCACCATTGCAGAGACTGATGCATCAGATTATGCCTTGGGTGCTGTACTGAGTCAGGTCTCTGACTCAGGAAAACATCCCATTGCATTTGATAGCCGCAAGCTTCTCCCAGCTGAGCTCAATTATGAGATTCATGACAAGGAACTCCTTGGCATAGTCTGGGCTCTCAAGTGCTGGAGAGCTTTCCTTCTTTCAATATCTTCCCCTTTTGAAGTTTTCACCGCTCATTCATCTCTTCAATATTTTATGTCTTCCAAGATTCTCACTCGCCGTCAATCCCGCTGGGCTGAATTTTTATCTGAATTCCACTTCTTAATCACTTTCTGCCCTGGCCGATTGGCCACCCTTCCAGATGCCTTGTCATGTCGGGACGACGTTTACCCAGGGAGGGGGGAGGATTTCATCAGCAAGAATCCAATGAACTATCAGAAGATAATCAAGCAAGATGAAATTCAAGCCTCAAAGTTTTTTGCAGTCAAGGTGGATTCATTTTCAAATTTTCTGGATTCAATTCAGAAGGCAGTGTGGCAAGATTCTCAATATAGAAGTGTCCTTGAAGATTTGGGGAAAGGTAAATCTGTCCAAGATTATTCTCTTGATTCCTCTTCCAAACTTCTCCTTTTCAAAGATTGGGTGGTGGTCCCAAATGACCCCACAATTCAACTCAATATACTTCAAAATCGGCATGACTCTCCTCTAGCTGGACACCCTGGCCAAGAGAAGACTCTCAAGCTTGTCAAGAAGGATTTCCACTGGTCCGGAATGACTCAATTTATCAAGGATTATGTACCATCCTGTCAACAGTGTTCAAGAAACAAAAATATTCATCACAAGAAGTTTGGACTCCTCAAGCCTCTTCCAATTCCAAGTGGTCCTTGGATTTGTCTTTCAATGGATTTCATCACTCAATTGCCACTGTCCAATTCCTTTGACTCAATCCTTGTCATAGTGGACAGATTCTCAAAAATGGCGGTTTTTATTCCAACAATAGCTTCAATCACTTCATTAGATTTGGCCCATTTGTTCATCAAGAATATTTTCTCAAAGCATGGCCTTCCTTCAAGCATTGTTAGTGATCAAGGTTCTCTTTTTGTTTCTTCCTTTTGGACCAATCTTTGTCAGCAGCTCAAGATTTCAAGAGATCTGTCAACTGCTTATCACCCAGAAACTGATGGACAGACAGAGAGGGTAAATCAGATACTGGAACAGTACCTTTGGATGTATGTCAGTTATCATCAAGATGATTGGAACACCTGGCTCCCTCTGGCTAAATTTGCCTACAATAACTCTGACCACTCTTCAACAAAACAATCACCGTTTTTCACTGTTTATGGAAGAGATCCTCATTTTGACTCAGTTCACATCACTCAAGGTACTCCGGATGGATAGTTATCATAAAAAATCCAATCAGTACAGCAAGATGTCAAGAGAGAGCTTGTAGTTGCCATAAACAGGTTTAAGAGGTATGCAGATAAAAGTAGAGCAAGTCCACCTGTTTTCAATCCCGGTGACATGGTATGGCTTTCTTCCAAGAACATCAAATCAACCAGACCCACCAAAAAGCTGTCTGAAAGATGGCTGGGTCCTTTTCCAATCTTGAAGAAAGTCAGTACTCATGCCTACCACCCCAAGCTCCCATCTCAATGGAAGTCCATCCACCCAGTTTTCCATATTTCCCTTTTGGAACCAGTTAAGACGTCAACAATTCCAAATAGGCATCAAGAGCCTCCTCCTCCAATAATCATTGAAGAAGAAGAAGAAGAATTGGAAGTCTCTCAAATACTGGACTCAAAGCTCAAGAGAGGAAAATTATGGTATTTGGTGGAATGGAAAGGTTTCAGTCAAGACCCGGAAAGATCCACTTGGGAACCAACTGAAAACCTCAAGAATTGTCCTGAACTTGTCAAAGATGTTCACTCATTATATCCTGACAAGCCAGGACCAAATTCTTCAAGAGCTTGTTTTTTTATGGTGCTTGGTGGGGAGAGGAATTACCAAAAGTAAGTCCCACTCCGGGTATGCAACTTTAGGGGTATTCTACTCTTTTGTTGTAAGCGTCACCTTGGCACTCTGTGAGCACCTTGCAATTTTGGACACAGATCTTGGCATGGCTTTCAACTTCATTTCTAATCTTATGGCCATTTCACTTGGGACAATGAGCCATTCACTTTTCAATTAATTTCCAAGATTCCAAATTCAAATTCATTCCTTCAGCATTTTTGTTTTTATTTTTATGGCACTGGCAGGAGTGGTAACTACTAAAAGTAAGTTCCTCTCCTGGTGTGCACTTCCCTGAGGGGTCTACAATCTTGTCAAAACATCACCTTGGCCACTTTGTGAGCACCTGGCATCAAATTTCTTTTTCCAGGTCCTTGGCCAATTCTTAAATCAGTTATCAACCTCCGTGATGAAGATTGGAACCTCCTCAAGATTCAATTCAATTTTCTTTTCTCTTTTCTCTTTCTTTTATTTTCATTTTCGTTCTTTATTTTTATTTTATTTTCATTTGAAATTTTCTTTTATCACGTCAATTATCACATCAAAATTTTTCATTTATTTTAAAATTCAATTCAAATCATGAAGCCAATGTCAAAAGAAGATCAAGCAAGTCCTGCATCAAATGTCAAATTCTTAATATCAGTTTTCAAATTTTTTATCTTAATAAGTCCTCTTGAATCACTTTCTCAAAATCGTTCCAATAGCCTCAACAGGCTTCACCTTGTATTGGTGCTCAGGAGCTCACCATTCCAAGGTGGGGGGTACTGTCACAACCATGGCAATTCACCTCCTTGGATCCCCATATGGGATATCAAGCCCCAGTTCTTTAATGGCCAATTGGCCAATATGGCCATGTCATCATCTTATGGACCATTTATGGCCATTTGTGTTTTGGGGCCTTCATGGCCCTTCACCTCAATCCAGAACCCATAGCGGCAATTTATGCCCAAATGGGTATTTCTGGTCATTTCCCTCAAAAACAGGGGAAATGGCGCAAATGGCTGTTTTTGGCCATTTGGGCTCATAATGCGCATTTGCGCATTTTGCGCACTTTGACACAAAGTGTCCAAAAGACACTTTCCCGCCTTTTGGGCCAGTTTTTGGCTCAGAACCCAAAAGTGGCCAAAAACCCCAAAAGGCCCAGAAACACCTTTCCAACCTCTGAAGCCATCACACCCATCCTTTTCCCCTCTGCCTTTCCATCTCAAGACCTTTGGACATAATCTTCTTGCCAATGAACCAATATGCCATAAATGATGTTATATATCATTGTGCATCATTTTTCAACAGGAATTCAATGGTGGCAATATCAAATGGTCATTTCAACATTCCAACATCTCATCACGTCATCAAGGCACCCAATCATTCAGAGGAATCATCAAGGCTCAAGAGCAAGTGTTTCAGCGTCAAAGACCAATGACACCATCAAGCAGTCATTGGTTATTCTCACTCCAAGTATTCCTTCCAAGGGAATACTGTCAATTAATTCTCAAAGTGTATTCAAGAGGCAGTGCCAAAAGAAGTTGTCAAGTGTCAAAGCTCCACTCAATCCATCTTGGCAACCATATTAATTTCAATACAGTCTGGATCCATCAAGAGCTGTATTTCATTTTCAAGCATGGGAAGTTAATTCAAAACAATTCAATTTCAATATTAGCCAGCTGTATCAATTTCCAAAACAATCAATACAGCCTCAAGGATCAATACAGATCAGTTTTCAGCCTGAAGAACTCAAGCTCTCCACTTTTCACATATACCGGCTACCCTTTCCACCCTGGGGGATTTTTCCCCAGTTAATTAATATACTTTTATTTTATTTTATCTTTATTTTCTTTTCATTTTAGTTAAGCAAATACTGATATTATTAAGTCAGTCATTTAGCACCTTTCTCTTTCTCTCTCTTTGCCTGTCAATGGATATTTGGTGGTCATATCCTTACTAATTCCATTATTCATTTTTTGGCAGGTTGAAACAGTGATTAAGGACTTACTTGGTTGGCTCTTTGGCCATTTGGCTTCCCTTTCCTCTTTTGCATCTCATCTTGTACCTGCATATCTTTTAGAGGAATCCATTCTTATTATTTTTATTCTTTATTCTTTTGGAGTCTTCCAAGTGAGTTCCCTGATTGCTGAGTGCCAGGCCACTCTTGTATTTCCACTAGAGCCCCTGTGACACCATCATTCCAAACTTCTGTCCATATTCCTTCCTTAAATTTCCCTCAGTAATTGCCATTCTCTGGGGATTAAGTCTTCAAAGAGATAAAAGGTTTTGGAAAAGATAGCTCTATATATTAACTTTATCTCCTCCATGGCGATGTGGCACTTCCTCCTTCATCCTGTAATGACTCCCAGGAGGAGTTGTGGGATGAAGGGGAAGAGCCAGAAACATTTCAACCTTGATGAAGGTCAATCCTTTTGCTTATAACTACTATTTGGATGCATTTTCCAAAGTGAAAGGAGATAAACTTTCTCCTCGCAATTCCTGTGATCATCCTATCAAATTGAAGGGGCCTCTACCTTCAGTTGGGGTCATTTAATCTTAATTAAACCAAGAGTCTGATACACTCAAGGCCTACATTTTTGAGAATTTAGAGAAATTTTTCAGTTGGCTCAGATCCTCTTCAACAGGAGGACCTGTCCTCTTTCTCAAAAAGAAGTATTGTGGTCTTTGCTTGTGTTTTAATTGCAACAAACTCAATTATCTTACTTGGAAGAACAAATATTGTGTTCCTCCCATGAATCAGCTTCTTACTGTTTTTAATGGTTCTTCTATCTTCTCCAAGAGTTCTGTCTGTGGTGTATATTACCTTATCAGGATCAAGGAGGGTGATGAACATTTGACAATTTTTATAGCTCAATCCGGAAGTTATGAGTACTTTTTTAGGCCATTTGGGCTCACAAATGTTCTTGCCTCCTTTCAAAATGTTGTTAATAATATTTTCTCTGATCTTCTTGATATCTATTTGTATGACATTATGGTATTTTCTAACTCTTAGTGAGAACATGTCACTCCTGTGTACACTGTTATTTTCAGACTCAGAGCCAATAACCTCTTTGATAAGGGCTCCAAGTGCCTCTTTCATGATTCAAGTGTTGAATATTGAGGATATATTGTTTCTTCTGAAGGCCTAAGGAGGAAAAAAGCAAAATTCCAGCAAATTCTCAATTGGAAACCACCAAGAAACATTAGGGCCCTTCAATAATTCCTTGGCTTTTCCAACTTCTATGACTGCTTCATCAATATGTGCTCAAAGAAAATCAGTCCAATCAGAAAACCCCTCAAGATATATTCATTTCCCTCCCCTCAATGAGGAAGCTCTGAGACAGTTTCAAAAGGTAGGAGGGGTTTTCACCACAGCTTGAGTTCTCTCTCACTTCAACCCATATCTACCCACCATTGTTGAGACCAATTCCTCTAATTATGCCCTGGGTGCTGTACCAAGTCAGGTGACTGCCTTTGGAAAATATACAATTGAATTTGATAGTTGCAAGTTACTTCCAGAGGAGCTCAACTATGAGATTAATGAAAAGGAACTCCTTGGAATAGTCTGGGCTCTCAAGAACTGCAGGTATTTTCTTCTTTCTCTTTGTTCCTCTTTTGAATACCTCACCAATCACTTTTCACTTGAATACTTCATGTATTCAAAAGTCCTCACTAACTGTCAAGCCCACTGGGATGAGTTCTTACCTGACTTTAATTTCACTTTTGCTTACCACCCTCCCCAACTAGCCACTCTTCCAGATAAATTATCACACTGGGAAAAAATTAACCCAGAGAGGGAGGTGGATTTCATAAGAAAAAGTTGAATACATGTTCAAAAGCATATCAAGAAAGATGAAGACCAAACCTTAAAGCTATTTTCAGTCAAGGTGAGTTTTAATTGAGATTTGAGTGACTCAATCAAGAAGGAAGTTTGGAAATACCCTCAGTGAAAAAGTATTCTTCAATATTTTGGTAAAGGTAAATCTGTCAAAGATTATCCCCTTGATCCTTCTTCCCAACTTCTTCTCTTCAAAGATTGGGTAGTGGTCCCAACTAACCCCACAGCTCAGCTCAATATACTTCAAAATTTCGTTTGCTCTCCTGGCTAAGAGAAGAATCTCAGGCTTGTAAAGAACAATTTCTACTGGTCTGGAATGACTAAATCTATAAAGCATTATGGTTCATCCTTTCAAAAGTGCTCAAGAAAGAAGAAAATTGATCACAAGAAGTTTGAAATAATTAAGCCTCTTCCAATTCCAAATGGTGCTTGGATTTTTCCTTCAATGAAATTCATCACTAAATTTCCATTCAAATCCCTTTGACTCTGTGAGCCTTGAGGTATATTTTACATACCCAAATAGGCCACAATTATCTTAAAAATAAATTCTGAATCATGCATAACTCATAAGTCATGCATATATCCAAAATTCATCATTTTTGATTTCAGAAAAGATGAATAACTTTTTATTGAGTAAGTAAATCCATGGATTTAAGGCCAGATTTGGATTCTACACAGAAATTCACATAGGGTAGCTCAATCGAGTGAATAAGCTCAAATTAACTCTTTGAGGTGGTAATATGGAAAATACTTCAATACCACATCAAAGATCCGTGAAAATTTTTGTTTTTCTTAATTTCATGCCAAAATAATGGGAATGTGAGAAATCCGATGTGACATATACACTAAGAATAGTGTTATGCATGTTTTGGGCACTTGTTAACATGGTATTCTTACATGGACTTTTTGGTACACCCATAGTGGATATCTCACTTTAAGCTTAAATTTCTAGTTTGACATGAAAAATAAGCAAGGGGGACAAAAGACATCAAAGAGAGCCAGGGTACCCAACTTCTGAGGCCTCAGAGGCATGGAAATATCCAAAGCTTGGATCCATGGCTGATCTTGGCACAATTAGTAAAGTAAAACACTTTGGGAACTAGGTTACCATGTTACAACTACTGTAGATCTTAAGAAAATAGCAAATAACTTGCTATTTTGACGTGCCAAGGAGGTAAAGAGCTACTTAGACTCCTCTAATAATGTCAATTCTTAATGATTTTCCATGGATAGACCCTAAAAGAGTAATTAAAACCCTTTTTGGACTTGTATCCATTGATTTACCTCATAGCAACCAGTTAAACACTGATATTTGCAATTCTATGTAGAAATGAGGTAAAAACTACAAAAAATTTATTAAAAAATACAATTATTAATTAATATCTCCGGAACATTCAGGACCAATGGATAACCTTATTATCTATTGTAAAAACAAAAAGAATTATAGTTTTACTAGTAAAATTAAAAGCTTTACTTACAGTGCATTTTTGACTATTCTACGTGAAACACTGAATCTTCAAAAATTCACAGTAATTACAATATGTGATAAAATTTCCAATAACATTGATAACTTTGAGAAATCAATGATTCTCTTGAAATAAAAGAAGATTTATAGATGTTACTCCTTTTATTCTTAACCATATTGGGGTTGGTAGTCATGTAAAAGCGTCATTTAAGTAGCTATGATAATCTTACGTGACAACAGATGATGCAATCAATAATCAAAAAGGGTTTATTGCTTTCTCACTCACTGGTTTTTCCGCTTTCTCCATTGCATGCCTCTGTGAGCTGTTGTTGACTTAAAAGAGGCTTCCTCTTGCTATTTTTTCCAAGAATCATCTTATTATCCATTTATATCATTGTTACCAACAAGTAAGTATTAGTTAAAACTATTCTTAAGTTTTTTAATTCTTTCAGAATCAATCAGAAGGACCTGCAATCATAGAATAAAACTATTTATTGTTGTAATCCTGCTATAAATCATTTTGATCCTTTAAAATCCACAATTCTATGCCAAATTTCTCTACTTATATCTTTCAATAAGCTCTCTGGAGTATAAGTGAGTCATTTATCTTTAATTTTTAAAGTTTTTCTCTAAAATTAGTTTTCTTCAAGAGTTATCTTTATAGTTATTCTTGAAAAAGATAATTATATATTAAAATAATTTTATTATTTTAATAAAAGAAGTTTTTATTATTAAATTCTTCTTGTAATTGATTCTTGTAGACAATTACTGCTCACTGTTAAAATAACTAGTAGTGTTTAACACGTGAAAGAAATAATTCTTTAATTATTTAATTGTGATTATAATAATATTTTATTATTATATTTCATAAGAACAGACATAGTACTGTTGATTAATAGTAATATTATCATCAATTTATAGTCAAATCTTACAGACTCAATTCTAATCATAGTGGACAGATTCTTAGAAATGGAAATAGTTATTCCAACATTATCTTCAATTACTTCACTGAATTTGGCCCATTCATTAATTCACAAATTTTTTATCAAGAAGTGGCCTTCTTCAAAGCTTTTCAAGTGATGGAGGTTCATCTTTTTCTTCTTGTTTTTGGACCAATATTTGTCAGAAGCTCAAGCCTTCAAGAGATCTGTCCACTGCAAACAATCCTGAAACTGATGTACAGACAGAGAGGGGAAATAATATGAAAGAAAAATACCGTTGGTTGTATTTGAGCTATCATCAAGATGGTTTTCACACCTGGAGCCCTCTGGCTGAATTCACTTACAATAACTTTGACCACTTTTCAAAAAATCAATCACCATTTTTCACTGTTTATGGAAGACATCATTGATTTGACTCAGTTGATATTACTCAAGACACTCCTTATGGAAATTTATCAACAAGAATCTGATTAGTACAGAAAGATGTTGAGAGAGACCTTGAGGTGGGAATGAAAAGGTTAAAGAGGTATGCAGATAAAATTCGAGAAATTCCACTTGTTTTAAATCCTGGTGACATGGTATGGCTTTACTCCAAGAGAATTAGATAAACCTGACCAAAAGAGACTTTCAGAATTATGGTTGGGTCCTTTTCCAATCTTGATTAAAGTCAGAAGTCATGCTTACCACCTCAAGCTCTCATCTCAATGGATATACCTCCACCCAGTCTTCCATATTTCCCTCCTAGAACCAGTCAAGACATCTGTTATCCCAAATAGGCATAAGGAGCCTCCTCCTCAAATCCTCATTGAAGAAGAAGAGGAATGGGAAGTTCCTCAAATACTGAATTCCAAGCTCAAGAGAGAAAAATAATGGTATGTGGTGGAATTGCAAGGTTTCAGTAAATACCCAGAAAGATCCACTTTTGAACCAGCTGAAAACCTAAAGAATTGTCCTGAACTTGTCGTAGATTTCTATGAGTTGTATCCTAAAAATTCAGGACAAGATTCTTCAAGATTTTCATTTCTTATGTTGCTTGTTGGGGGGAGGATTTTATGAAAGTAACTTCCCACTCCTAGTATGAACCTTTAGAGGTATTCTACCCTTTTTTTGTAAGAATCACATTGGCCACTCTGTGAGAACTTGTCAGATATTTGGACAAGAGTTAAACGTGAATTGAATCATTATCGAAATTTTCACTTGGGAAAATAGAAAATATGCTTTTAATTCAATTTGAAAGTCTTTTATAATTCCAAGTCATTCATTAAGCAAGCTATGTTCTTTTTTGGAACTGACAGGAATGGTAATTACCAAATGTAAGTTCCTCTCCTGGTGTGTGATTCCCTGAGGCCCCTAAAATCTTTCAAACCATCTCCTTGACTACTTTATGAGCACCTGGAACCAATGCTTTTGTCCATATTCTTGCCTAGTTCACATGAATCCTCAAACTTTGTGATCAATATTGGAACATTCTCTGCCTTAATATCTCTTTATTTCTTTTCTTTTCATTTTCACTCTTTATTTTAAATTTTATTCTTATTACATCATGTTTTGAATTCATTGAATCATCAATCAATCAAAAGATTTTAATCAAGTACAAAAGCCAATGAGAAAAGAAGATCAAGAAATACTTACATCATATGTCAATCTTAATATAGATTTTTGGTTTTTCTCTCTTTCAAGTACTCCCCTTTGAATCCCTGCCTTAAACTCTTTCCAGTTACCCCCAACAGACTAAACCTTTTATTGGTTCTCAGGAGATCACAGTTTAAGGTGGGGGGTACTGTCACAACCATGGATAATCACCGTCTTGGATCACTTTATGGAATATCTCTATCATATCTAATTCATGAGAATTTGGCCAAATTGGCCAAATCCTGTAGGCCTTTTATGGTCATTTTATTGTCTGGGGCAAACTTTTCCTCTTCAATTTCATCATGATGCTCTTGGACACTTTTAGGAATTTCTTAGTCAACAGGGGAAATACAATCCAAAAGGCTGCATTATTAACTTTTAGCTTTAAATATAGTTTTGTGCACTTTTGAGCTTTTGGTGCATTTTTCCATAATATGCCATTTTCCCATGAAATATGGGGGATATGCGCAAATGGTAATATTGAGCCATTTGTGGCTTAATTTGAAGATTTATGAATTTTGTGCATTTTTGTGCAAATACAGATCTAAGAATCTACAGGCTAGCTTTGACCAAACAACCCAAAATTGGCCAACACACCCATCCAACCTACATTTTCCACTGTTTTCAAGGAAATTCTCCAGAAGACCTTTGGACACCTCGTATTTTCAATACCCACGAATGCCCTAAACACTGTTATACACCATTATGCATCTTTTTTCACCAGAAATACAATTGTGACCAAATCAAGGGGCATATGTCAATTCAAAACATCTTTCAGCCCTCAAGGCATGATATTCTCAGGAGGATTAATCAAAGCTCAAGACAAAGTGTTTTCATCAACACCAACAAGCTCACTCCTACAGTATTTGCTGTTTTAACACATGAAGTATTCCTCAAAGGGGAAAATTAAACACACTTCATTTTCTGATTTGGCCAGGTGTACATTGCTCCAAAAATGAATAAAGCTTTAAGGGCTCAATAAAGATCAGCCTTCAGCCTGAAGGAGTCAAGATCTCAACTTTTCATATATAGGAGCCTCTCTTTCAACCCTGAGGGTTTTCCCCAGTCAATTAATCTAATGGGATTTATTTTCATCTTTTAATATCTCTAATCCTAATAGTGAATAATAATATTATTAATTCAGTCATTTGCAGATATTTCTTTGCCTGAAAGTGGATATTGGTTGTCATATCCCTTACTAATTCCATTGATCTTCTGTGGAAGGTTGAAAAAGTGGATGAAGGAGTTACTTGGTTGGATTTTGGCCATTGGGTTCCTTCTTAGTTTTGTATATTTTGTACTTTCACTCTTCTTATATTTGAGAAATATATTCTCATTTCATTTCTTTGATTATTTGGAGTATTTGAAGTGAGTTCCCTTATTACTGAGTTCCAGGAAGGCTGAAAAAGTTAATAAAGGAATTACTTGGTTGGATGTTGGATACTGTCTTACTTCTTCTTATTTATGCATATTTTGTACTTACACTCTTCTTATATTAAAGAAATCTATTCTTGATTCATTTCTTTGATTACTTGGAGTCTTTTAAGTGAGCTCCCTGATTCCTGAGTTCCAGGCCACTCTTGTTATTCCCAAGAGCCCCTGTGACAATAGCATGGCAAATATGTGAAAATGTTGTATTTTTAGCTTTTTGTGCCAAAATAATGGGATCATCAGACTTCCCATGTTACATACGCACTAAGATTACTGTTATGAATCTTTGTGGGACTTATAAAGACTTAATTTAGAAATAAATTATTGGTTCACCCACAGTCAATATGAGTCTTGAATCCTGAATTACCTTGTTTGGTGTGAAAATAGCTAAGGGGACAAAGGAGATCAAACAGAGCCAGGGTACCTAGCTTGTGAGACCTCTGAGGCATGGACATCTCCAAACCTTTAGTCCATAGCGTGTATTATCACAATTTGTTATTGAAAACCTTTTGGGTACCTTTTTACCAAGTTAAGTTCACATTAAATCATGAGGAATAGAAAATAAGCTGCTATTTCAACATGACAATGGGGTAATGAGAAACTATGACTCCTGTAACAATTTCCATTCTTAATGATTTTCAATGGATTGAACCAAAAAGAGTAATTAAATCCACTTTGGGACTAGCACCATTAAACTAACTGATGGAAACCAGGTATCACTCTGCTATTTTCTTATCATATGTAGAAAATGAGTCAAAAAATCTGAAGTTCCTTCTATATAAAATCATGAATGAATACTTCTAAAATATTAAGGTCCAATGGAGAAATGGATAATCTACAGGGAAATCAAAAATAACTATGACTTCATAATAAAAATTGAAAGCTTTACTGAGAGTCCATTCTTGATGGTTCTGTCACATTGGTGTAATGTAATATCCAACCTTCCAGTATTAACCACACTTTCAACTGGCTTAATAGCCATTTTGTCAAGAGTTCACTTTATTGTTGTCTGGCAGGAATTTATGTGACAGATTCCATGTAAAATGATGAATCTTAAAAAATTCACAGAAAATAGAACCTGTGATTAAATATTCAATAAAATTTATAAATTTGAGACAAAAATGTTTCTTTTGTAAGAAAAGAGGATTTAAGGTATTTAAATCTTTATTTATTCACCATGAACAGGTTGTGTGATCCTTAGAGGTATTTTCATATACCCAAAAGACCACAAATAAGAAAATAAGATAAAATATAAATAAAATGAATTTATTTATATTATCAAAATAAAAATTAAAATTTAAATACAAATTTATATAAAAAAATGAAAATTTAAGTATAATGTAAAATAAACATTACATTAAATTTTAAAAATTATGAAAATGCATTTTTACTTGAAAAAATTAAGTAAAAATGAATTTTCAATAAAATTAATGAAATTGAAACATCTTTGGTAAAATGTTACATAAAATATATTATAGCTGGTTATCTAATAAATAAGCATAAGAAAATTACTTCACCATTTAATTCCCCATGAAAATAAGGTGGGGTCACCTCTGGGTAAAACTTCTGTAAAACAACTCTAAATAAGCTAAAATTACATTTTTAGTATTTTCTGTAAAAAATTTGAAATTCCTCAAAACCTTAATTTAATTCACACCACATGAGGCTATAACCATCAATTTTTGTGTTAAAATTGAGGTGTTATGTGTAGCTTAGAAGTTATGAGGAATTGAAGTATTTTCAATTGAAATGTCAAATTGTGCGCGTGTATTACGTAAGTGAACTGTAATTTACATATGAGGCATGAATTATTACAGTTTTGTGCTTTAAAACTTTAATTGAATTGCATGTGTAAATTAAAAATGTATTACATGATGAGGAACTAAAAAATAAATAAATTGGAAAGCTAAATCTGGGGGGGAAAAGGAACTCTAGCTCTAAGGAGGAGCCGGACCACCAAATTCCTTTCTGACAGGCATTGGATGTCAAAATCCACACAAACGTTAATAACTTTTGGCCTGGAATTGAGTCACAGGGTCTGTGACTCAATTGATGATGAGGTTTTGACACCAACCAGGGCAGTTTTAACTTTTGCCAAGAGGGTAAAGCTACCCTTAAGATAAAAAGATCTTAGTAAAAACAGTTTTAACTGGTTTCTACATCTGTTACACACATTCTGATGTTGTTTGAAGGCTTTAGACCAGGTATTACTATAGTAATGGCAGATTTAAGGGTCTAAAATGGCTAAAACCAGTCCTCTTTGGCCTAAGCTAAGGTTCAATGATTCAATAATTGGCTTTTCTGTTGTCAGAGTGCTTTACAAGACTGACAAAAGTACATCATATCTTTCGATCAAGAAAATTGATGGCTATAAAAGAATGTCTTCTTTGCCCCACTTTTCTCTTCATGTTAGAATCTTTTCCTTTTATAATTAGCTTAAACACTGTTAAACCAATCAATAAAGGATTCAAACCACCGTTTTTGTATAATTTTAACCTTTTAACCACGTGAAAAAATCATTATAATCATTTTTTGTAACTTTTACAATCATTTTTACGCCTTAAACCACCCCATAAGTGAATTAAACCATATTTCATCATTGTTAGCTTTGTCACTTTGTTTCCAAATTCACTCTGGTCACTTTTGGGTGTGTTTTCTCTTTAAATACATTTTTAAGGACTCTGTTCTTTACTTGATTGCTTGAAGTTATTTTCTCAATTAATTCCAATTGAAATTGCTCTTGAAGAAATTCCTTTTGTAGCCTTAAATATCTCTTGTAGAGTATTTTTGGATAAATCTTTGTTGTTGGTAAAACAATGAATTTTTATAATATCATTGTTTTATACTTATAAAGCTAAAAGAATTGAAATTGGTGTTTTTTCTCCCAAAAATAATATTTCATACTATTTTTAATCATTTTTCACCTTATACAAATTTTGAGGACAGGAAAAGTACTTGATTTTTAATCAAAGTTTCATCTTCACACCCTTCATTTGGGGGCCCATCTGTGATATTTTACCTGTCACATAATTTTTTACTCTTTTTAAATCTCTTTTCCTATATTGAAAAATTTGAAGTCATATAAAAATGGTTATAATTCAAAAAATGCATAAGAAAATAATTTTTTTCATATTATGAGTGAGGCTTCATTTTTTCATTTCTCTCTTGAAAAAATCTTCTTTTACTGAATCAATTGGCTTTTTCATTAATTTTAGTGTCTGACAATGTGGTAAGACAAGGAAATATTGAAACAGCCTCAACAGTTACAAGCATTATTCCTGCAAGTACTGTGAATTCTGACCATAATAGTACAATTATTATAACTCAGAATGATCAACCAGAACCAATTTCTTCTGAATTAATTAGCTTGGATATAAGTAATACCCTTCAGAAGGCAAAGAATTTGGCAAATAGTAAGTTTTTTGACGTAAAACTACTATTTTAAGTTTCTAATCATCAAATATTCCTTCAACCAGATAAGAAGCAAGCTATAACCCCTCAAGAGGCTCCCAAAAAAGTCATAGACGTGATTATGGCAGAAGACAATCAGTTACACAAGAACAAGGATCAGTTGATGACTTCCAACTTAATAAATTATGTCATTCTGAAGCTGATAATACTGTTTTACCTTCAAACAGAGCTGATACTGCCACAAGAAGCCTCAGTGGACATATAAAAAGCCAGCCAGAAGGCTTACAACAGTTCATTGCAGCACAAAAAGTACCAGATCCTTGCAGATCTGTGAAAAAACTGCAAGAATTCTTACCTGACTGTGAGACAATTCCTGCGCCATCCCAAAACTTGCAAGTTACTCAATGGATGGAATCTGTGAGCCTTGAGGTATATTTTACATACCCAAATAGGCCACAATTATTTTGAAAACATAATTTGAATTATGCATAACTCATAAGTCATGAATATATCCAAAATTTATCATTTTTGATTTCAGAAAAGATAAAGAACTTTTTATTGAGTAGGTAAATCTATGGTTTTGAGGCCAGATTTGGATTCTACACAAAGATTCACCTAGGGTAGTTCCATAGAGTGAATAAGCTTAAATTAACTCTTTGAGGTGGTAAAATGGTAAATACTTCAATACCACATCATCAATACCACATAAAAGATCTGTGGAAATTTTTGTTTTTCTCAATTTCATGCCAAAATAATAGGAATGTGAGGAATCCCATGTTACATATACACTAAGAATAGTGTTATGCATGTTTTGAGCACTTAATATCATGGTATTATTACATGGACCTTTGGTAAACCCATAGTGGATATCTCACTTTAAGCTTAAATTTCTATTTTTGACATGAAAAATAGGCAAGGGGGAGAAAAGACATCAAAGAGAGCCAGGGTACCCAACTTCTGAGGCCTCAGAGGCGTGGAAAGCTCCAAAGCTTGGATTCATGGCTGATATTGGCCTAATTGGTAAACTAAAACCTTTGGGGAACCTGTTTACCATGTTACAACTACTGTAAAGCTTAAGAAAATAGTAAATAACCTGCTATTTTAACGTGCCAAGGAGGTAAAGAGCTACTTAGACTCCTGTAACCATGTCAATCCTTAATGATTTTCCATGGATAAGCCCCAAAAGAGTAATTAAAACCCTTTTTGGACTTGTATCCATTGAATTACCTCATAACAACCAGTTAGACACTGATATTTGCAATTCTACATAGAAATGAGGTAAAAACTTCAAAAATTCATTAAAAATACAATTCTGAATGAATCTTTCTGAAACTTTCAGGACCAATGGAGAACTGTATTGTCTATGGTACAACCAAAAGGAATTACAGTTTTACTAGTAAAATTAAAAGGTTTACTTACTTTCCATTTTTGACTATTCTACGTGAAACACTGAATATTCAAAAATTCACAGTAATTAAAACCTGTGATGAAATTGGCAATAACATTGATAACTTTGGGAAATCAATTATTATTTTGGAATAAAAGGAGATTTACAGATGTCACTCCTTTTATTCTTAACCATATTGGGGTTGGTAGTCACGTAAAAGCACCAATTAAGTAATTATGACAATCTTACATGACAACAGATGATGCAATCAATAATCCAAAAGGGTTTATTGTTACATAGAGTGAATCAGCTCAAATTAACTCTTTGAAGTGGTAAAATGGAAAATACTTCAATAACACATCATCAATACCACATAAAAGATCCGTGAAAACCTTTGTTTTTCTTAATTTCACACCAAAATAATGGGAATGTGAGAAATCCCATGTTACATATACACTAAGAATAGTGTTATTCATGCTTTGAGCACTTAATATGATGGTATTCTTACATGGACCTTTGGTACACCCATAGTGGATATCTCACTTGAAGCTTAAATTTCTATTTTGAGGTGAAAAATAAGCAAGGGGGACAAAAGACATCAAAGAGAGCCAGGGTACCCAACTTCTGAGGCCTCAGAGGCATGGACAGCTCCAAAGCATGGATCCATGGTTGATCTTGGCCTAACTGATAAACCAAAACCCTTTGGGAACTTGGTTACCATGTTACAACCACTGTAAATCTTAAGAAAATAACAAATAACCTGTTATTTTGACGTGCCAAGGAGGTAAAAAGCTACTTAGACTCATGTAACCATGTCAATTCTTAATGAATTTCCTTGGATAAACCCCAAAAGAGTAATTAAATCCTTTTCTGGACTTGTATAAATTGATTTACCTCATAGCAACCAGTGAAACACTGATATTTGCAATTCTGCGTAGAAATGAGGTAAGAACTTCAAAAATTCAGTAAAAATACAATTCTTAATGAATCCTTCTGAAACTTGCAGGACTAATGGAGAACTGTATTATCTATGGTAGAACCAAAAATAATTTTAGTTTTACCAGTAAAATTCAAAAGTTTTCCTTATAGTCCATGTTTGACTATTCTATGTGAAACACTGGATCTTCAAAAATTAACAATAATTACAACCTCTGATGAAATTGGCAATAGCATTAATAGCTTTGAGAAATCAATGATTATTTTGGAATAAAAGAAGATTTACAGATGTTCCTCCTTTTATTCTTAACCATATTGGGGTTGGTAGTCACGTAAAAGCATTAATCAAGCAATTATGATAATCTTACGTGACAACTGATGATGCAATAAGTAATCCAAAAAGGATCGTTGTTTTCTCACTCACTGGTTTTTCAGTTTGCTCCATGGCATGCCTCTGTGAGCTTTTGTTGACTTAAAAGAGGCCTCCTCTTGCTATTTTTTCTAGATCATCATCTTATTATCATTTAAATCATTATTACCAACAAGTAAGTATTAGTTACAGCTATTCTTAAGTGTTTTAAATCTTTAAGAATCAATTAGAAAGACCTTAAATCATAGAATCCAAGTATATATTGTTGTAATACTGTTATAAATTCATTTTGATCCTTAAAATCCACAATTCTACGTCAAATTGCTCTATCTTCTCTTTCAATAAGTTCTTTGGAATATGAGTGAGTGATTTATTTTTAATTCTTAAAGTTTTTCTTTAAAATTAGTTTTCTTCAAGAATTACAATTATAATTATTCTTGCAAAAGATAATTATATATTAAAAAAATTTCTTATTTGTATAAAAGAAGTTTTATTATTTAAATCTTGTAATTTATTCTTGTAGACAATTACTTGCTCACTGTTAAAATCACTGGTAGTGTTTAACACGTGAAAGAAATGATTTTTTAATTATTCAATTGTGGTTATAATAACATTTTGTTATTATATTTCATAACAACAGTCATAGTACTGTTGATTAATAGTAATATTTTCATCAGTTTCATAGACAAATCTTACATTTGGGGGCCTGGCCGTGATTTTATCCATAGAGTTGGCTTTAATCATATTCTAGACTTAATTTTTGTGTTCTAAAAAACAACCATACCTATCAAGTCTTACATTTGGGGCCCTGGCTGTGTTTTTTGAAACTTGTACCCTTAATTAATATATTTTCAAGTTCTAAAATATATTAATTCAATAATTCTTTCTTTCATATTGAAGTTATAATAATTCTTACTTTTTGAAATTGTATTGGAAATCTTTTTCATTGAGGAATTTGGTTTAATTTTATACTGTTTTTACACTTGGCCTTTTCACATCCAAAAACTTAGAAAATTATTCTTTGAGTTACTCTGAATTATTTTTCATTCAAAATCTTAAATTTTAATTTTTCTCTTTAAAAAGAATGATTTTCCAATATGAAAAAATATAAAGCTTATGAAAAATCTTTGAAAATATTTTAGAAAGTATAAAAAATAATTTTTTCTCTTTTATAATTTTTTTTCTAGTCTCTTTGATCAAATACTGTGCAGCTGGCAACAGACTCAGTAAAAGATATATAACTAATCCAGAATCTTCATAAGCAGAATCTGAAGACAGTATTGAGGTGCAAATTTCTCAAAGAGGCACCTTATTCAACTCAGAAAAGACTAAATTACCACCAAAAGGTGGGTATTTTATCTTCTATTTTCACCTTTTATCTTTAAATTGATGTGAAAATGGTGCATACCAGAAATGGAAACAACTATTCAGTCCAACTAGATGCATTTGGACAAGGAAGAGGCAAGACCAAATCCAGAAGTGCCAAGTCTTCCACAAGAAAGACACATTTGGAGGATGCCAGAGTTGCCCCCCATTTCCCAAGGTCTGTACCCACAGATTTTGACGTGAATTCTGAGCCTGAACTGATTCATGACAATATTTCCAGGGCTGAACCATTTTCAAGTGGCAGCAATAGAAATATATCAATGCCAGTACAAAAATTGGTTCAGAGCAGCAAAAGAAGAGGAGTGGGAAATATGCCCAAGCCGTTGGCAGGGGGCCATGAACTCCTACTTACACATCAAGAGCTTTCTGGGTAAGGAGAAGACCATAGAACTCTTAGGAGGATGGAGCCCCCTGTCTTGCAAAGACAAGGTCAAAAAGATAAAGAATTGGTTGAAGAACCAAAGTCTTTTATCCATAGACCAGAAGAAGGAACTGGAAATGACTCCAGCTTTGGAGGCAGAGGCCCCAGTGGCATCTACCAGCTCCAAACCAGCTCCAGAAGTGTCCAAAAACAAGCCCAAAGGACCTCAGAAGAAGCAGAGAGGTCCCAAGAACCTGTCACAGGGGCTCTTGGAAGAAGAGGGCCTGGCACTCAGGAATCAAGAACTCACTTGGAGGGCTCCAAAGATAAAAGGATAATAAGAATAAATTTCTTTAAGAAAGAATATGGGAGAAAACAAGTATGCCAAAAGATGAGATAAGAAAAAGATGAAGCCAATGGCCAAAGATAATAAAGAAGCCAACCAAGTGAATCCTCAATTCACTGTTTCAACCTGCCAGAAAAGGGAATGGAATTAGTATAAGGATATGACCACCAATATCCACTGGACAGGCGAGGAAATAAAAGAAAAGGGTGCTGAATGACTGACTTAAGATTATCAGTATTAACTTTAATAAGGTAAAAGAAAATAAGGATAAAAATAAATCCAGTATATTAATTAACTGGGGAAAAAGTCCCCAGGTGATGAAAGGTGGCTGGTATATGTGAAAAACTGAAAGATTGATCCTGGAAGGTGGATCAATGACTGTATTGTCCGGATCGGGAAATACAGTTCTGGCCATCTTGAAATTTGAACTGTGTGATGGAATTCCCACAGTGGAATAAGAAATGGCCTAATTGGGCCAAGGCCATACAGATTGATTGAACAAGGCCTGTACGGATGAATTGGGTTGTCCAAGGAGTATTGAAACACTTGATGCCTTGACAACTGATTGAAAAGATGTAATACCTTTGAGAATTGCCCTTAGAATAATCCTGAATGAAATTGCCAACCCAACTCCTGCTGAGCCAGGGGGTTGGAGTCCTTGAATGGTCTTCTGATTGCCGCCATGGATTACTAAACTGATGAGTCCAAAAGTCCTCCTTCAAAATGGGCGTTGGATCTTGGCACCTTGAGTTAAGAAGGTTGATTTGGGTCCTGAAAACGTCACCATTGAATTGCTGAGCAAAAATGGTGCATAATGGTATATAACACCATATATGCACCACTCCTGCAACCTTGAGTACGGGGTGCATGGAGGAATGGAGCAATCTTCCCTTAAGTTGAGGGAAATGCTTATTGAGATGATTTGGTGACCTCTGGTGGTTGCCAGAGGCCATGACGGTGAAGTTGGTCCAAGGTGGTCCAGGGCCAAAAATGGGTCCGGAGGGATTTATGGCCAAAAATGGATCCAAGGTGTTTTTGGTCCAATTTTGGGTCCATGGGATTGGTGGCCAAAATTGGCTCAGGTGGGCCCCACCTGGCCTTGGGGGCTAGGTGGCTGCCCCCTTTGGCCCCTTTTGGCCTCATTGGATTAGGCCAAAAGGGGCCTAATCTGCCTATGGACCGCGGACCGCGTATTACGGTCCGCGGACCGTAGAAGCCGTGGGGGGCCGAAATGGCCCAAAAAGGCCATTTAGGCCAAAACCCCCCTAATGAAAGGGGTGGCCAGGAAGACAATGAAAGTGGCCATGGGGCCTGGAAGCCCCTAGAAGACAAAGGGACCCCCCAGGCCCAAAAACAGTGATGGAGGCCTGGGGGTTGGTGAGGTGGAAATTGGCCAAGAGGACCAATGACGCAGGATATGGCCTAAGGCCATAAAAGATGATGGTGGCCATACGTGGCCAATGTAATGGGTTATGGCGTAAGAGCCATGGAACACCCAAGAGGGGTCAATTGGCCATAAATGATATGACATGGCCAATTGGCCCCGAGTTGGCTCCAGGTTGGATTGCCGCCGCCATCAAGGAGGAGGGTCAAAATACGTGGTTGTGACAGAACCATCAAGGCAAGGGCAAAGGAAAAGCCAATTGGCACAGACCTTACCCACAGGGGTACAGGATCCCCAAATTGGAGCCTTCAGCCATGGACAGTGTGTTCAACATGGCAAGAACTCTCATGGAATTCCAAGCCAAGGAGCAGGAAAGGATTAACAGGACTTTTCCACGCAAATAGATCATGTAAAAAGAAGTATTAATGTAGAAATTGGTAAACTTGATTCAAAGCTAACTAAAATAGAATTAGATATTAATGAATTGAAAAAAAATGGCAAGAAATATACTAAATGGTATGAATTGACAAATGCCAAATTTGATTAAATTATCAATGCTTGTAGCAGAATTGAGAGTACATGTCAGATTCAGAATGATGAAATGGAAGATCTTTCTATTTTTAAAATGAATGATCAACTTAAAACTCTACAAGACCATGTCTTAAAGATAGTTGAAAATACCAATCAGTTTGCTAAACATTTAGCAAAAAGTGACAGTGAAAGGCAGAAGTTAAGGAATGAAATCATTGCAAATGTAGAACCAATTCATAATAATTATGAACCACATATTCCAAGACATTCTACACCTTTGACTGAAGAAAAGATTTCTGTTAAAGGAAGTTTTACCCCACTTTTAGGAGAAAATGTTGTCTCTGTTAAAGAGATTCCCAAATTAGAAGAATGGCCAACATTCTGTGGTGAAGGAGAATATAACCATATTGAGCTCATCAGGACTATTGATATGTTACAGGAAGACTTTAATATATCTGATGAAATTATAGTGGGGAAATTACACTCTCTGTTTACCATAACTGCAAAGAAATGGTATTACAAAATGCAAATGGATCATGGAAAACATGATTGGTCTTGGTGGAAATCTGAAGTGATTACCAAATGGGCCAACAATTCTTGGAGGTTTAAAATGGAAAATGCTTTTGAAAGTGCCATTTTTAACTCAGAGAAAGATAAACCACTTACTTGGTTCTTCAAGCAAAAAGAAAGATTATCTGCTTTACACCCAGATATGTCTGACACTATGATTAATATTAAGATATTAAGAAAGTGTGGAGGAGAACTGGAACATGCTATCAAAAGCAGATGTGTAGAACCCTGTTCAATAGAGGACTACATTAATGCAATGGAAGATATCATTACCAGAACAAGAATTGGTAAAACTTGGACTAGAATCCCTATGGAATCCAAGATTGTCCCAAAGATGCCCAGAGAGGATAAAAGACGAGAAAGACCTGTCTTGAAGTGTCATAAATGTGGAAGTACTTCACATTGAGCAACAACTTGCACCAAAAAGACAAAAATCAAAGAAGTTCAATTCATTGAAGAAATTCAGTGTACTGAAGGGAAAGAGGAGTCTGATCAAGATTCTGCAGTCTCTGAGGATACACCAGTGGAGGGCTATCCCATTGAAAACATTACAGCTTTTTTTGAGGTCACAGAAGTCCATACCCACTTGCCACAGTACAGTGAGGATTGCTGCAACCTGATCAATATTGAGGATGCCAGAATGTGTAAAACAAAAACTGCTAGAGGAAAAGGTTACACTGCTGGAGCATCCTGTATCACATCAGTTTTGATGAGTGATATTGAAGCCAAAGTGAATTTGGATACAGGGGCATTTTGCACTTGTGTGGGCAAAGATTATCTCCAAATTATACTTCCTGAATGGAAAAACCATCTATTACCAATAGAAGGTGTGCAATTTAGTAGTGCCAGTAACAATATGTACCCCTTGGGTATATTAGACACTAATCTTGTATTTCCACATCCAGCAGGAAGTATAAGGATGAAAACTGAGATTGTGGTAATGGATAATTGCACATCTCAGCACATCATTCTTGGAAATGATTACTTGAATATTTATGGTATTGACATAAAGAACCATAAAGATAGATATTTCACAATTGGGGATAACAAAAGACAAAAATGTGCTTTTTTTCAATATGCCAAAACAAATATCTGTGGTATCTTCTGTCAAGGATACTTATAAAGATGCATTTGCGTCTAATCAACTTGTTGAAGCACAAATTAATCCATCATTGTCACCAAAAATGAGTAATGAACTTATTAATGTATTATACACATACAATAATGCATTTGCCTCTGATAATGAACCATTAGGTGCTATAAGAGGACATGAAGTTGATATTACTCTTAATATTGACAGGCCATATCCTCCAGTACTCCAAAGACCACCTTATCCAGCCAGTCCTAGAGCTAGAGAAGCCTTGGAAAAACATATCAAAGAGTTGATCCAACTTGGTGTACTAAGGAAAGTAGGCCATAATGAGGAAGTTGAAGTGACAACACCTGTTATAATTGCCTGGCATAATGATAAGGCAAGAATGGTTGGAGATTTCAGAGCATTGAATACCTATACAGTTCCAGATAGGTATCCAACCCCTATAATTCAAGAAACCTTGACTCAATTGTCTAAAGCCAAGTATATAACATCAATGGATGCATTGAAAGGCTTCCATCAGAATTTTTGGACGCCTAAAGCTAAGAAATTACTTAGAATTATCACTCACTGTGGTATTTATGAGTATATTAGAATGCCATTTGGCATTAAAAATGCTCCATCCCATTATCAAAGAATGATGAATACCATCTTTCCCACAGAATTATCTGAAGGATGGCTTATCATTTATATTGATGATATTATCATAAGCTCTGATTCATGGTCTTTGCACCTTGAAAGACTTGCAAGAGTACTTCACAAGGTTGCAGAAGTGAACATGAAAATCTCACTTAAGAAATGCAATTTTGGTTTTGAAGAACTCAAAGCATTAGGACATATTGTTTCTGGTTTAAGCTTGGGTATTGACAAAAACAAAGTAGCAGCAGTGTTACTTAAGCCAATACCCCAGAATAAAAAAGAAATGATGTCTTTTCTTGGGTTTTCAGTTATTATAGGCAACACTTGAAAGAATTTGCAATTCTAGCCAAGTCACTTTATAGAATCTGTGATCAACAGACTGTATTTGAGATGACACCGGAGAGAATTAAAGCTTATGAGAAGATAAGGAGAGCTCTTACAGAAGAACCTTTACTCCTCATGTCTGACTGGAATATTCCCTTTAGATTGTACATTGATGCATGTGGAGATGGATTAGGGGAAGCCCTAAATCAAGTCCAAATTATTGATGAAAAACTTACAGAAGGACCAGTTTGTTACATCTCAAGGAAAACCAAACCAACAGAAGCCAGATATGGTGCAAGCCAAATGGAGTGCATATGTTTGGTATGGGCACTTGAGAAATTACACTATTATCTTGATGGCAGTGTTTTTGAAGTTATAACTGACTGTAATGCAGTGAAATCACTTCTTAACATGAAAACTCCCAACAGACATATGTTGAGATGGCAAATAGCCATTAAAAAATATAGAGGAAACATGACTATAGTACACAAAGCAGGAAAAATTCACAAGAATGCTGATGGACTTAGCAGGTGGGCATTAGCCAACACTCCTGATAACCCAGCTTATGTACCCTTGGAATCTGAATCACAGATTCCAATTGAAGGGATTAAAATAACTGATATTGGGACTGAATTCTTTGAAGAGGTCAGAGAATCTTATAAGCAGTACAAGAATTGCCATATCTTGACTTCTTTATTAGATAAAGACTGCAAAGATAAATCTTTTGTCAATGTACTAGATGAAGTTTGGAGAAATTCCTATTCTGAAGGAAGATTTCACTTGTTTGATGGGATTATTTACCACGAACCAAACATTCTTGTGTAATGACATTATTCAGAAGATTGCTTATCAATACAATTCTTCATGAATGCCATGATAGCATCTACTCTGGACACCTATCAGAGGACAGAACACTTGAAAAAGTGAACAACTGTGCATGGTACCCATCTTGGAGAAAAGAAACCATTGAATATTGCCATACCTGTGACAGATATCAAAAGGCAAACAGGAGTACAGGCACCAAATTTGGGCTTATGATCCATATTCAGGAACCAAAATACCCTTGGGAAGTTGTTCACATGGATTGGGTCACAGGACTTCCTCCAAGTGGTGACAGTAGTTATAATGCTTGTTTAGTCATTGTAGACAGATATAGCAAGACTCCCATATTCTTATCATGTCATAAAGATGACACAGCTATGGATACGGCTCTTCTTCTATGGAGTAGAGTTATTTCTCATACAGAACTATTCAAGAATATTATAAGTGACAGAGATCACAAGTTCAAATCTGCACTTTGGACCAATCTTCATAGATTGTTTGGGACTAAGTTATCATTCTCTACAGCATATCACTTAGAATTGGCATACAAGACATCAGTCCATTCTTCCACAGGACAAACTCCTGCTATGTTAGAAAAAGGATGGAATCCAAGACTCCCAGGAGACACACTGAGGAAAGACTTGATTGACATTCATCCTATGGCTTCCAGCTTCAAGATAATTCTTGATAAAGTAAAAAATCATGCAAAGCAAAGTATGAATGATGCTTGTAATTATGCAAAACAGAAGTGGGACAAGAGTCATAAAGTACCAGACTTCAAAGTAGGGGACTTAGTTCTAGTTTCAACCTTGAATTTTCATAATATCAAAGGCCCAAAGAAACTTAAAGATTCTTATGTAGGACCTTTTTTTATTGTTGCCTTACATGCAACCAATGCAGTTCAAGTGGAATTAAGTGGTGAATTGGAAAATAAACAGCCCACTTTTCCAGTCAGCTTGATAAAGCCTTATCAACCAGCTGATAAAGAATTGTTTCCTTTAAGGAACACAACTCCTTTAACTGTTCCACCAGTGGAACAGAATGAAGACAAAAAGATAAAGAAAGTCATCAAAGAAACGAGACTTAGGGGTAAGAATCAGAGAGAATGTCTTGTCAGATATAGAAATCCAGTACATGAAGATGAATGGCTGGAAGAATCAGAAATACCAGACTCAGATAAACTCTTGAGAAGATTTAGACATGAAAGAAGGCCACAAGCCTGAATATGTCTATAAATGTGCTTTAAATTACTTGATCTGAGTGATGTACAGAGGTTGGACAGTGGACATTAACCCCCTTTGGGGCCGTTTACTCTTTATACCATTGATCAAATTGTAGTACAATTTTATTTTTTGGTGGGAGGGAATGTGAGCCTTGAGGTATATTTTACATACCCAAATAGGCCACAATTATTTTAAAAAGAAAATTTGAATTCTGCATAACTCATAAGTCATGCATATATCCAAAATTCATCATTTTTAATTTCAGAAAAGATGAATAACTTTTTATTGAGTATGTAAATCCATGGTTTTAAGGCCAGATTTGGATTCTACACAAAAATTCACCTAGGGTAGCTCCATAGAGTGAATAAGCTCAAATTAACTCTTTGAGGTGGTAAAATGGAAAATACTTCAATACCACATCATCAATACCACATTAAAGATCCGTGAAAACTTTTGTTTTTCTCAATTTCATGCCACAATAATAGGAATGTGAGGAATCCCATGTTACATATACACTAAGAATAGTGTTATGGATGTTTTGAGCACTTAATATCATGGTATTCCTACATGGACTTTTGGTAAACCCATAGTGGATATCTCACTTTAAGCTTAAATTTCTATTTTTGACGTGAAAATAGGCAAGGGGGACAAAAGACATCAAAGAGAGCCAGGGTGCCCAACTTCTAAGGCCTCAGAGGCGTGGAAAGCTCCAAAGCTTGGATCCATGGCTGATATTGGCCTAATTGGTAAACTAAAACCTTTTGGGAACTTGGTTACCATGTTACAACTACTGTAAATCTTAAGAAAATAGCAAATAACCTGCTATTTTGACATGCCAAGGAGGTAAAGAGCTACTTAGACTCCTGTAACCATGTCAATCCTTAATGATTTTCCATGGATAAACCCCAAAATAGTAATTAAAACGCTTTTTGGACTTGTATCCATTGAATTACCTCATAACAACCAGTTATGCACTGACATTTGCAATTCTACGTAGAAATTAGGTGAAAACTTCAGAAATTCGTTAAAAATACAATTCTTAATGAATCTTTCTGAAACTTTCAGGAAACATGGAGAACTGTATTATCTATGGTAAAACCAAAAAGAATTCCAGTTTTACTAACAAAATTAAGACTTTTACTTGCTGTCCATTTTTGACTATTCTATGTGAAACACTGAATCTTCAAAAATTCACAGTAATTACAACCTGAGATGAAATTGGCAATAACATTGATAAATCTTAGAAATCAATGATTATTTTGGAATAAAAGAAGATTGAGAGATGTTAATACTTTTATTCTTAACCATATTGGGGTTGGTAGTCACGTCAAAGCATCAATTAAGTAATTATGACAATCTTACGTGACAACAGATGATGCAATCAATAATACAGAAGGGTTTATTGTTTTATCACTCACTAGTTTTTCAGTTTGCTCCATGGCACGCGTCTTTGAGCTGTTGTTGACTTAAAAGAGGCCTCCTCTTGCTGTTTTTTCCAAATCATCATCTTATTATCATTTAAGTCATTATTGCCAACAAGTAAGTATTAGTTAAAGCTATTCTGATGTGTTTCAAATCTTTCAGAATCAATCAGAAAGACGTGAAATCATAGAATCCAACTATATATTGTTGTAATACTGTTATAAATTAATTTTGATCCTTAAAATCCACAATTCTACGTCAAATCTCTCTATATTATTTTTCAATAAGTTCTTTGGAATATTAGTGAGTGAGTTATTTTTAATTCTTAAAGTTTTTCTCTAAAATTATTTTTCTTCAAGAATTACCATTATAATTACTCTTGCAAAAGATAATTATATATTAAAATAATTTTATTATTTTAATAAAAGAAGTTTTATTATTAAAATCTTCTTGCAATTGATTCTTGTAGACAATTACTTGCTCACTGTTAAAATCACTAGTAGTGTTTAACACATGAAAGAAATAATTTTTTAATTATTTAATTGTGGTTATAATAGCATTTTGTTATTATATTTCATAAGAACAGTCGTAGTACTGTTGATTAATAGTAATATTATCATCAGTTTCATAGACAAATCTTACAGAATCCATTTATGGAAAAGAAGAACATGATGCTTTGAACAGCAGAATGGAGGAAAAACAACCCTCCACCACCCAATAAAGTTCCAAAAACAGCCCCAGTAGCCAGAAGAAGCAATTACAACATGAAAAAGCAGCCACAACCTCAGAATAAGGGCCAAGGAAAGGAACCAGCCACAAAACCTTACAGCCAGGGTTACAGAATCCCAAATATTCAGTAGGATGCCATGGAAAATGTATTTCAGATGGCCAGAGCAATGATGGAATTACAGAAAAAGGAGGAAGCCAGATGAAAATATCAGAAATGATTTCTGATATTTTGGATTCTATCCCAGAGTTGTATGAAGCTATAAATGACGTAAAAACTCATTTCTGATACAAATTTATCCATTTGTAACAATCTGAAAACAAAAAACTTGAGTCTGAGCCAAATAAATGAAACACTTATGTGTTTTGAGAAATTTTTAAGAACAAATAAAACTTCTAATAAGTACAATTTGTTTGGCAATAAGATAAATGAAAAATCTGCCATTATAAAAGAATTAACAGACAAATATTCTAAATTAAATATTGATGACATAATTGAAACAAGAATTAAAAAAGCCATAAATATTCTCAAGACAGATACCAAAAAAGTCCTTGATGACATTTCAAATTCATTTACTAAAGTAAAGACATATACAATTGCCTTGAAAAAGTGTTTTTATGCTTCACAAGGAGAAGTGTGAGCCTTGAGGTATATTTTACATACCCAAATAGGCCACAATTATCTTAAAAAGAAATTTTGAATTATACATAACTCATAAATCATGCATATATTCAAAATTCATCATTTTGAATTTCAGAAAAGATGAATAACTTTTTATTGAGTAAGTAAATCCATGAATTTAAGGCCAGATTTGGATTCTACACAAAAATTCACCTAGGGTAGCTCCATAGAGTGAATAAGCACAAATTAACTCCTTGAGGTGGTAATATGGAAAATACTTCAACACCACATCATTAATACCACATAAAAGATCCGTGAAAATTTTTGTTTTTCTTGATTCTACGCCAAAATAATGGGAAAGTGAGAAATCCCATGTTACATATACACTAAGAATAGTGTTATACATGTTTTGAGCACTTAATATTATGGTATTCTTACATGCACCTTTGGTACACCCATAGTGGATATCTCACTTGAAGCTTAAATTTCTATTTTTACGTGAAAAATAAGCAAGGGGGACAAAAGACATCAAAGAGAGCCAGGGTACCCAACTTCTGAGGCCCCAGAGGCGTGGATAGCTCCAAAGCTTGGTTCCATGGTTGATCTTGACCCAATTGGTAAGCTAAACCTCTTTGGGAACTTGGTTACCAAGTTACAACTACTGTAAAACGCCAGAAAATAGCAAATAACCTGCTATTTTGACGTGCCAAGGAGGTAAAAAGCTACTTACACTCCTGTAACCATGTCAATTACTAATGACTTTCCATGGATAAGTCCCAAAAGAGTAATTACAACCCTTTTTTGGACTAGTATCCATTGATTTACCTCATAACAACCAGTCAAACACTGATATTTGCAATTCTATGTAGAAATGAGGTAAAAACTTCAAAAATTCATTAAAAATACAAATCTGAATGAATCTTTCTGAATATTTCAGGACCAATGGAGAGCGGTATTATCTATGGTACAACCAAAAAGAATTATGGTTTACTAGTAAAATTAAACGTTTTACTTACAGTCCATTTTTGGTTATTCTATGTGAAACACTGAATCTTCAAAAATTCACAGTAAATACAACCTGTGATGAAATTGTCAATAACATTGATAACTTTGGGAAATCAATGATTACTTTGGAATAAATGAAGATTTACAAATGTTACTCCTTTTATTCTTAACTATATTGGGGTTGGTAGTCACATAAAAGCATCAATTAAGCAATTATGACAATTTTACTTGACAACAGATGATGTAAGTACTAATCCAAAAGGGTTTAATGCTTTCTAACTCACTGGTTTTTCAGTTTGCTCCATGGCACGCCTCTGTGAGCTGTTGTTGAATTAAAAGAGGCCTTCTCTTGCTGTTTTTTCCATATCATCATCATCTTATTATCATTTTATATCATTGTTACCAACAAGTAAGTATTAGTTAAACTATTCTTAAGTGTTTTAAATCTTTCAGAATCAATCAGAAAGACGTGAAACCATAGAATCCAACTATATATTGTTGTAATCCTGCTATAAATCATTTTGATCTCTTAAATCCACAATTCTACGTCAAATTTCTCCACTTTTATCTATCAATAAGTTCTTTGGAGTATTAGTGAGTCATTTATCTTTAATTCTTAAAGTTTTTCTCTAGTAATAGTTTTCTTCAAGGATTATCTTTATAATTATTCTTGCAAAAGATAATTATATATTAAAATAATTTTATTATTGTAATAAAAGAAGTTTTTATTATTAAATTCTTCTTGTAATTGATTCTTGTAGACAATTACTTGCTCACTGTTAAAATCACTAGTAGTGCTTAAAACGTGAAAGAAATAATTATTTAATTATTTAATTGTGGTTATGATAATATTTTATTATTATATTTCATAAGAACAGACATAGTACTGTTGATTAATAGTAATATTATCATCAGTTTCATAGTCACATCTTACAATAAGTATCAAGATCAAAAATGAAATTGAATCAGGTCACTGCTGATAATATAAGACAAAAAGAGTTATGGCAAGAGCTGACACATAAAGAAGACATGTAAAAAATTGAAGTAATAAATTTAATAAAAGCCTTCCAACATGAATTCAGAAATTCCCAAAGGTGTAGCAACAGTAAAATGAATGAAACTGAACAGATACTAAACACATTACCAAGAATTTCTACACCTCTGAATCAAAATGAGGGTACAGGAATTCCCAATCTACAAGTATTGGATGCTGAAAATTCACATTTAAAACATGAATTTTCCACTTCTTTTCATAAATTGAAACCATCAATGAGCCAAGAACTTTTAAAAGAAGTACCAAAACTTGAAGAGTGGCCTCACTTCAGTGGTGCAGGAGAATATGACCATATGGAATTCATCAGAGGTATTGACATGATTAAAGAAGATTTTTGATTACCAGAAAGATTGGTAACAGCAAGATTCGACACCTTGTTTACCAGATCAGCACACAGATGGTATATCAAATTAAGACAAGCACATGGAAACCAAAGTTGAACTTCGTTGAAAACCCAAATAATCAACATATGGGCCAATGATGCTTGGATGTTTAAGGTGGAAACAGCCTTTGAATCTGCCAAATTTAATGCTGATAAAGACAAAGCTTTACCATGGTTTTGCCAACAAAGAGACAGATTAACAGCATTGTATCCTGACATGTAAATTTATGATCCACAGAAACATTCTGAGAAAATGTGGAGGTGACTTAGAGCATGCTGTTAAAAGCAGGACTACTGAACAATATTCAGCAGAAGATATTATTAATATATTAGAAGAAGTAACCACCAGAACCAGAATTGGTGCTAGTACGGTGAATCTTAAAGCAAGGTTCAATACACCTTGGAAAGATTCTGTGGACAAAAATCCCAAAGAAATTCTAATAATATGAAGTATAAATCTGCAGATAGAATCAGAAAGTGCCATATTTGCGCAAGCACCACCCACTTAGCCAATACATGTCCAAAAAGGGGGAAAATCAATGAAATTGACATTGAAAAAGAAACTGATGTTGAAAAAGATGATAATATAATTGAAGAAAATTTAGATGATAATTCATAAATATTTTCTGTATCTTCAAATGATATAGAAAATATCAATTCCACCTTTGAAATCATGGAATCTTATTCCCAATTGCCAAAATTAAGCAATGGTCAACTTGATTTGTCAAAACCTCAAGATGCACAACTTATGAACACCAAACCAAACAGAGGAAAAGGTTATACAGCTGGTAACTCCTGTATAGCAGAGGTGGTAATTGACAATAAACCCACTAAACGTTTACTTGACCCAGGAGCCTTCTGCTCTTGTGTTGCCAAATATTTTCTTAAAACTTGTACACCAAATTTTGAAAACCAATTGTTACAAATTGATGGCATAAAACTCAATAGTGCAAGTAATCCAATGAAAGAATTGGGAATCTTTGAGACTATTCTCACATTTCCACATATTAATGGAAACTTAAGAATCACTGTTGAATTTGTTGTTATGGAAAACTGCTCTAGTACCCATTTTATATTGGGAAATGACTATTTGATCATGTATGGCATAGACTTACATAACAACAAGGACAAAGACTTTACTATTGGAGACAATAAGCATAAGAAATTTGCCTTTTTACCATTTAAAAGACAAATTACAGTAAGGAAAGTAGCACCAGTCAACTTAAAGCTGGAAAGATTCAAATATGAACAGTTAAGTGAAGCTTAAATAAGCCTTCATATGACTGATAAACAGGAAAATGAAATTTCTTCCCTTTTATATGACCACAAAGAAGCATTTGCATCAGACAAGCAACCGTTGGGGGAAATTATTGGTCATGAAGTTGACATCATCCTTAATATTGAGAGACCTTATCCACCACTCTTAAGAAGACCTGCATATCCAGAAAGTCCTAAATCAAGCAAAGCTCTGGAAATTCATATTAAAGAACTTCTAGACCTTGGTGTAATAAGAAAGATTGGTCATAATGAGGAAGTAGAAATAACTACACCAGTCATAGTGGCATGGCATAATGGAAAATATAGAATGGTTGGGGACTTTAGAGCTTTGAACACTTACACTTTTCCAGACAGGCACCCAATACCAAAAATACGAATTTCCCTTACTCAAATATCTCAAGCAGTGTATATAACCACTATGGATGCCTTTAAAGGATTTCATAAGAATGTGGTGACACCAAGGGCAAGAAAATACTTGAGACTTATTGTTCATTGTGGAGTATATCAATATTTGAGGATGCCTTTTGGTATGAAGAATGCACCTTCACACTTCCAAAGAATGAAGAATGAAATCTTCCCTGAAGAACTTTCAGAAGGATGGTTAATCATTTACATTGATGACATTATTGTCTGTTCCAAAAATTGGGAAGAACATATGTACAGATTATCCAGAGTTTTGACAAAACTCCAATCTGTGAGCATGAAAATTTCTTTAAAGAAATGTAATTTGGATTTGAAGAACTCAAAGCACTGGGACATGTAGTATATGGTTTATCCCTGGGAATTGACAAAAACAAGGTTTCAGCAGTATTTCTGAAACCCATGCCTCAGAACAAAAACCAACTTCAGTCATTTTTGGGGTTTGCAGGATATTACAGGCAACATATTAAGGATTTTGCATCCATAAAAAGACCTCTTTATAAATTGTGTGACAAAGACACAGTATTTGAAATGACTGTTGACAAAGCCAAAGCCTTTGAATCTTTGAGACAAGCCTTGACCACTGCTCCACTCTTACTGATGCCAGACTTTAGACTACCTTTTAAGCTATATATTGATGCATCAGGGGATGGGATGGGTGCTGCACTTCATCAAGTCCAGATTATAAATGATAAACCTGTGGAGGGACCCATATGTTTCATATCCAGGAAAATCAAACCAACTGAAGCCAGAAATGGAGAAAATCAAAGGGAGTGTTTATGCCTTGTCTGGGCCTTGGAAAAATCAAATTACTTCCTGGAAGGATGTGTTTTTGAAGTGATAACAGATTTTACCGCTTTTAAATCACTTTTAAACATGAAGAAACCTAACAGACATACGTTCAGATGGCAAATAGCCATACAAGAATATAGGGGTAATATGACTATTGTTCACAAAGATGGGAATATTCATAAAAATGCAGATGGACTGGGCAGATGGCCACTACCAAATAATATTTATAATCCTGCTTATGTGCCAGAAGAAACTTCCCCACAGATCCATATAGAAGGAATCCGTGTCACAGACCTGAACACCACTTTCTTTGAGGAGGTAAGAAACAGTTATACTAAAGATAGGAATTGTAGCATTTTATGCCAATTACTTACTAAGGACTGTAAAGGCAATTCTTTGATACATGCCTTAGATGAGATATGGAAAAAAGCATATGATTAAGGAAGATTCCATTTACTGGATGGTATAATTTACCACAGAACTGAGCATACATGTGTCATGATAGTTGTGTATAAGTCCTTAACAAATCTTGTACTTAAAGAATGCCATGACAGTCCTTTCTCAGGACATCTGTCTTAAGACAGAACAAGAGAAAACTTAAAAACCTGCATATGGTGGACAATGTGGCAGAAAGATGTTTCAGAGTATTGCAAAACCTGTGACAGATGTCAAAAAGCAAATAAATCCATTTGCAAAAGACTTGGAAATATGATCAAGATCCAAGAACCCAGCAGACCTTGGGAAATTGTCCATATGGATTGGGTAACTGGCCTTCCACCAGGGGGTGACAGAAGTTAAAATGCTTGCCTAGTTATTGTTGACAGATTTAGTAAGACTCCAATCTTTCTACCATGTCACAAGGATGATACAGCCATGGATACAGCTCTTCTGATATGGAATAGAGTAATATCATGGACTGGCATATTCACAAACATCATTAGTGACAGAGACCCCAAATTCACCTCAGCACTATGGACAAATCCTCAGCAACTATTTGGGACAAAAGAATCCTTCTCTAAAGCCTACCACCCACAAACTGATGGTCGGGCTAAAAGGATGATCCAAACCTTGGAAGATATGGAAAGAAGATTTTGTGCATATGGCCTTGAACTAAAAGATTGTGATTGATTTACCCATGATTGGTATATTCTTTTACCAGCACTAGAGCTGGCACATAAGACATCCATTCATGCCAGTACCAATCACACTCCTGCTATGCCAGGAAAAGGATGGAATCACAAATTACCTCAAGATTCCTTGAGGAAAGAATTGGTTGAAATACATCCTACAGCTGATAGCTTCAAAGGAATTCCAAATAAAGCTAGAAAGAATTCAGTGAGGTGCATGGAAGACTCTTTTTGTCACAGGGGCTCTTGGACAGAAATACAAGAGTGGCCTGGCACTCAGCAATCAGGGAACTCACTTGGAAGACTCCAAAAGGATAAAGAATAAAAATAATAAGAATGAATTCCTCTAAAAGATATGCAGGTACAAGATGAGATGCAAAAGAGGAAAGGGAAGCCAAATGGCCAAAGAGCCAACCAAGTAAGTCCTTAATCACTGTTTCAACCTGCCAAAAATGAATAATGGAATTAGTAAGGATATGACCACCAAATATCCATTGACAGGCGAAGAAAGAGAAAAGAGAAAGGTGCTAAATGACTGACTTAATAATATCAGTATTTGCTTAACTAAAATGGAAAGAAAATAGAGATAAAATAAAATCAAAATATATTAATTAACTGGGGAAAACCCCCCAGGGTGGAAAGGGTAGCCGGTATATGTGAAAAGTTGGGAGCTTGAGTTCTTCAGGCTGAAAACTGATCTGTATTGATCCTTGAGGCTGTATTGATTGTTTTGGGAATTGATACAGCTGGCTAATATTGAAATTGAATTGGGTTGAATGAATTTCCCATGATTGAAAATGAAATACAGGTCTTGATGGATCCAGACTGTATTGAAATGAATATGGTTGCCAAGATGGAATGAGTGGAGCTTTGACACTTGACAACTTCTTTTTGGCACTGCCTCTTGAATACACTTGAGAATGAATTGAAAGTGTTCCCTTGGAATGAATACTTGGAGTGAGAATAACCAATGACTGCTTGATGGCGTCATTGGTCTTTGACGCTGAAACACTTGCTCTTGAGCCTTGATGATTCCTCTGAATGATTGGGTGCCTTGATGACGTGATGAGATGTTGGAATGTTGAAATGAACATTTGATATTGCCACCATTGAATTGCTGTTGAAAAATGATGCACAATGATATATAACATCATTTATGGCATATTGGTTGATTGGCAAGAAGATTACGTCCAAAGGTCTTGAGATGGAAAGGCAGAGGGAAAAGGATGGATGTAATGACTTCAGAGCTTGGAATGGTGTTTCTGGGCCTTTTGGGGTTTTTGGCCATTTTGGGTCCTGAGCCAAAAACTGGCCCAAAAGGCGGGAAAGTGTCTTTTGGACACTTTGCGTCAAAGTGCGCAAAAATGCGCAAAATGCGCAAAAGTGCGCAAATGCGCAAAGTGCGCAAAAATGCGCAAAATGCGCAAAAGTGCGCAAAGTGCGCAAAAAGTGCGCAAATGCGCAAAAGTGCGCAAAATGCGCAAAAAGTGCGCAAATGCGCAAAAATGCGCAAAATGCGCAAAAGTGCGCAAATGCGCAAATGCGCATTATGAGCCCAAATGGCCAAAAACAGCCATTTGGGCCATTTCCCCTGGTTTTGAGGGAAATGACCAGAAATACCCATTTGGGCATAAATTGCCGCTATGGGTGCTGGATTGAGGTGAAGGGCCATGAAGGCCCCAAAACACAAATGGCCATAAATGGTCCATAAGATAATGACGTGGCCATATTGGCCACTGGTGATGGATATGGCCAATTGGCCATAAAAGGACTGTGGCTTGATATGCCATATGGGGATCCAAGGAGGTGAATTGCCATGGTTGTGACAGTACCCCCCACCTTGAAATGGTGAGCTCCTGAGCACCAATACAAGGTGAAGCCTGTTGAGGCTATTGGAAAGATTTTGAGAGAGTGATTCAAGAGGATTTATTAAGATAAAAATTTGAAGACTGATATTAAAAATTGACATTTGACGCAGGACTTGCTTGATCTTCTTTTGACATTGGCTTCTTGATTGGAATTGAATTTTAAAATGAATGAAAATTTTTTGACGTGATAATTGACGTGATAAAAGAAAATTTAACATGAAAATAGAATAATAATAAAGAATGAAAATGAAATTAAGAAAAGAAAAGGAAAAAGAAAAAGAGAAATGAATTGAATCTTGAGGAGGTTCCAATCTTCATCACGGAGGTTGATAACTGATTTTGAAATTGGCCAAGGACCGGGAAAGATAAATTTGATGCCAGGTGCTCACAAAGTGGCCAAGGTGATGTTTTGACAAGATTGTAGACCCCTCAGGGAAGTGCACACCAGGAGAGGAACTTACTTTTGGTAATTACCACTCCCGCCAGTGCCATAAAAATAAAACAAAATGTTGAAGGAATGAGTTTGAATTTGGAATCTTGGAAATGAATTGGAAAGTGAATGGCCCATTGTCCCAAGTGAAAATGGCCATAAGATTGGAAATGAAGTTGAAAGCCCTGCCAGGGATCTGTGTCCAAAATTGCAAAGTGCTCACAGAGTGGCCAAGGTGATGCTTACAACAAAACAGAGTAGAATACCCCTAAAGGTGCATACCAGGAGTGGGACTTACTTTTGGTAATTCCTCTCCCCACCAAGCACCATAATGAATCAAGCTTTTGAAGAATTTGGCCCAGGCTTGTCAGGATATAATGAATGAAAATCTTTGACAAGTTCAGGACAATTCTTGAGGTTTTCGGTTGGTTCCCAAGTGGATCTTTCTGGGTCTTGACTGAAACCTTTCCATTCCACCAGATACCATAATTTTCCTCTCTTGAGCTTTGAGTCCAGTATTTGAGAGACTTCCCATTCTTCTTCTTCTTCAATGGTGATTGGAGGAGGAGGCTCTTGATGCCTATTTGGGATTGTTGACGTCTTGACTGGTTCCAAAAGGGAAATATGGAAAACTGGGTGGATGGATTTCCATTGAGATGGAAGCTTTAGGTGGTAGGCATGAGTGCTGACTTTCTTCAAGATTGGAAAAGGACCCAGCCATCTTTCAGACAGCTTTTTGGTGGGTCTGGTTGATTTGATGTTCTTGGAAGAGAGCCATACCATGTCACCGGGATTGAAAACAGGTGGACTTGCTCTACTTTTATCTGCATACCTCTTAAACCTGTTTATGGCAACTTCAAGTTCTCTCTTGACATCTTGCTGTACTGATTGGATTTTTGTTGATAAATTTCCAGCCGGAGTGTCTTGAGTGATGTGAACTGAGTCAAAATGAGGATCTCTTCCATAAACAGTGAAAAACGGTGATTGTTTTGTTGAAGAGTGGTCAGAGTTATTGTAGGCAAATTCAGCCAGAGGGAGCCAGGTGTTCCAATCATCTTGATGATAACTGACATACATACGAAGGTACTGTTCTAGTATCTGATTTACCCTCTCTGTCTGTCCATCAGTTTCTGGATGGTAAGCAGTTGACAAGTCTCTTGAAATCTTGAGCTGCTGACAAAGGTTGGTCCAAAAGGAAGAAACAAAAAGTGAACCTCGATCACTAACAATGCTTGAAGGAAGGCCATGCTTTGAGAAAATATTCTTGATGAATAAATGGGCCAAATCTAATGAAGTGATTGAAGCTATTGTTGGAATAAAAACCGCCATTTTTGAGAATCTGTCCACTATGACTAAAATTGAATCAAAGGAATTGGACAGTGGCAGTTGAGTGATGAAATCCATTGAAAGACAAATCCAAGGACCACTTGGAATTGGAAGAGGCTTGAGGAGTCCAAACTTCTTGTGATGAATATTTTTGTTTCTTGAACACTGTTGACAGGATGAGACATAATCCTTGATAAATTGAGTCATGCCGGGCCAGTGGAAATCCCGCTTGACAAGTTTGAGAGTCTTCTCTTGGCCAGGGTGTCCAGCTAGAGGAGAGTCATGCCGCTTTTGAAGTATATTGAGTTGAATTGTGGGGTCATTTGGGACCACCACCCGATCTTTGAAAAGGAGAAGTTTGGAAGAGGAATCAAGAGAATAATCTTGGACAGATTTACCTTTACCCAAATCTTCAAGGACACTTCTATATTGAGAATCTTGCCATACTGCCTTCTGAATTGAATCAATCAAATTTGAAAATGAATCCACCTTGACTGCAAAAAACTTTGAGGCTTGAATTTCATCTTGCTTGATTATCTTCTGATAGTTCATTGGATTCTTGCTGATGAAATCCTCCCCCCTCTCCGGGTAAACGTCGTCCCGACGTGACAAGGCATCTGGAAGGGTGGCCAAGCGGCCAGGGCAGTAAGTGATTGAGAAATGAAATTCAGATAAAAATTCAGCCCAGCGGGCTTGACGGCGAGTGAGAATCTTGGAAGACATAAAATATTGAAGGGATGAGTGATCGGTGAGAACTTCAAAAGGGGAAGAAATAGAAAGAAGGAAAGCTCTCCAGCGCTTGAGAGCCCAGACTATGCCAAGGAGTTCCTTGTCATGAATCTCATAATTGAGCTCAGCTGGGAGAAGCTTGCGGCTATCAAATGCAATGGGATGTTTTCCTGAGTCAGAGACCTGACTCAGTACCGCACCCAAGGCATAATCTGATGCATCGGTCTCTACAATGGTGGGTAGAGAAGGATTGAAGTGAGAAAGGATTGGAGCAGTGGTGAATGCCTCTTTGAGTTGATGAAACTGTCTAAGAGCTTCCTCATTGAGGGGAAAACGGGAATCTTTCTTGAGGAAACTTGTGAGTGAACTAATTTTCTTTGAATAATTCTTGATGAAACGGCGGTAAAAATTGGCAAAGCCAAGGAATGATTGAAGAGCCTTGAGGTTTCTTGGAGGTGGCCAATTGAGAATTTGCTGGACTTTTGCTTGGTCCATCTTGAGGCCTTCAGAAGAAACTACATAACCAAGATATTCCACACTAGAAACATGAAATAGGCATTTGGACGCCTTAGCAAAGAGGTTATTGGCTCTGAGTCTGGAAAGAACAGTGGACACATGAGTGACATGTTCTTCCTCAGATTTGGAAAAGACCATAATGTCATCCAAATAAACCACAACATAAACATCAAGAAGATCATAAAAAATATCATTGACGAGATTTTGAAAAGAAGCAGGAGCATTGGTAAGCCCAAATGGCATAACCAAGTACTCATAACTACCATATTTGGTTCTAAAACAAGTCAAATGTTCATCACCTTCCTTGATTCTGAGCAGGTTATATGCACCACGCAAATCAATCTTGGAGAAGATAGAAGAACCATTGAAAACGGTGAGAAGCTGATTCATAGGAGGAACAGGATACTTGTTCTTCCTAGTAACAGCATTGAGCTTGCGGTAATCAACACACAAACGGAGGCCACCATCTTTCTTTTTGACAAAAAGAACAGGTGCTCCTGTAGAAGAGGAGCTTGGCCGGATGAAACCTTTCTCTACATTCTCTGAAATGTAGGCCCTGAGTGTATCTGACTCTTGGTTTGATAAAGAGTAGATCACCCCAACTGGAGGTAGAGACCCCTCCAGCTCGATATGATGATCACAGGCGCGGTGAGGAGGAAGTTTCTCTGCTTTCACCTTGGAAAATACATCCAAATATTGGTGATAAACAGAAGGAACAACCTTCATCACGGTTTCTATTTCTTCTGGCTCTTCCTCTTCATCCCACAACTCCTCCAGGGAGTCATGATAAGATGAAGGAGGAAGGTCCATATTCCCAAAGAAGAGATGAAGTGAAGATACAGAATTATCTTCTCCAACATCTTGAATCTCTTTGAAGACTTCATCTCTAGATGATAGTAATGACTGATGGGAATTAAGGGAAGGAATATGGACAGAAGACAGAAATGATGGTGTTCTAGAATCACCAACCAGAGCTGCACATGATTTGGCAGAAGAAGAGTCATTACTGAAAGAAATTGAAGGATCATTATAGTCCTTATGATCAGAATTAAAGGTGATCAATCCTTGCCTCCAATCAATAAATGGATTAAAATGATTGAGAAAGTCAAAGCCCAATATGAGGTCTTCTCCCTTGGGAGTATCAATGACTAAAAAGTCCCATTCAAAGCTTGGGAAGGAAGGGAGCTCAACCATATATTTAGTATGGTGAGTCACAAATAAAGAAGGAGACTCAGAGGAGTCAAGGATAATAAGGGGAATCTTCTCCGGGAGTTCTGACATGGTCAAAGAATACTTGTGAACAAACTGCTTTGCAATAAATGAGTTGGTAGCACCAGAATCAATGAGAATACTGTAAAACATATCAGAGAGAGAAGAAAAAACAAAAAATTTAAGAGAATTTTTGACACCAGTATTCAGAATGCACAATTGTGCTCTGGATGGAAAACCGTGAAGACCATTGAACACAACATGATCTTCACTCAGGCTTTTCCCTGGCTGGGAAATTTGCCTGATGGTTGGGTAAGCTTGTTTTGAGGCCTTTTGAAACAGGACTCAAGACTATGCTTCCCACCACAATAGGTACAAAGACCCTCCTTGATTCTTCTTTCTTTTTCAGAGTTCATGAGCTTGAAATCTTTATTCAACAAAGAAGAATGGGGCTTGTCCCTCTTCTGAAAATTCTTCTTCTTCTTTTGACTTGAGCTTGAAGAATTTTGAGGATGAGAAGAACTTGACTTTGAGGCTTCTGGCTTCTTCTCTTGATGATGACTCTTTTCATTTTGCCTCTCATGGTACCTGGTATCAAGTTCCAGGGTAACGTCCATTAAGTCTTGAAGAGAGTCAATTCTTGAAGGATGGGAGGCCAATTGATCCAAAATCCTGGATGGCAATCCCTTCCTGAAATGATGGATGAGAGCTCTTTCACCCCAATCTCCGATTCTTGATACTAAGCTTCTGAAATCAGCAATGTATAAAGATACATGCCCACCTTCTTTCATTCTTAAAGAATCCAACTCAGCTTCTGCTTTTCTGACTTCATTCGGGTCACCAAATAAAGTGAAGAGTTGAGATTCAAATAAAACCCAAGAATTGAGAAGGTAGTTTGAATCTTGATTGGTGAGATTGGAAAGATAAGGCTCAATCCATTTTGCAGCCCTGCCAATGAGAAATGAAGTGGCATAAAGGACCTTCTTTCTGTCTTGAGCGAAGTTTGCCGGATCATTATGAAATATCAATTGACAAGACTGAATGAAACTTCTAACTTTGAAGGGCTGAGTCCCATCAAAGCATTCCGGTGCCTTCATAGATGGAGTCTTGAAGGCTGATGGTCTTGATGCTTCAGAAGATGAAGCTGCTTGAAGATTGGCCATAATCTGAGTCATTTGCTGCATGATGGCCAATAAAGATGGTTCAGACTGATGAGAGACAGGCTGATTAGACTGGGCTAGAGTTGGCCCTCCAGTACTTTGGGATGCCTCCACCGGAGCAGGGACACCTTCAGTACCATCAGACTCTTCCTCTTCCACAGAATTCTCCCCCTCCTCTTCACCATCTTCACCTGGACCTTTGAAAATAGTCTTTGAAGTTCCTAGAAATCCGCCAACTACTCCTGAGAATGAACATGATCTTCTTGGCCCTCTTCCTTCCTTCCTGGATGGTGCTGCTCCTTCCATGCGGGGTCCTCTATCTAATTGGGCCCTCAGTTGAGGAACTGCTGGGGTGCCATCTAGAGGAGCTCTTGGAGTTGGAGTGAGAACAGCTTGAGCTCTGGCCTGAGATCTTGTCTGTCTTGCCGGAGGTGAGTGTTGATGTAAGGTGTGGATATGAAACTTTGATTAAAAATCAAGTACTTTTCCTGTCCTCAAAATTTGTATAAGGTAAAAATCAATTAAAAATAGTATGAAATATTATTTTTAAGAGAAAACACGCCAATTTTATTGTTTATAACTTTATTAGTATAAAACAATAATATAAAAATTTATTGTTTTACCAACAATAAAGATTTATCCAAAAAATACTCTACAAGAGATATTTTAAGGCTACAAAAGAAATTTCTTCAAGAGCAATTTCAATTGGAATTAATTGAGCAAAGAACTGCAAGCAATTAATTAAAGAACAAAGTCTTTAAAAAGAATATTAAAGAGAAAACACGCCCAAAAGTGACCAGAGTGGATTTGGAAACAAAGTGACAAAGTTTACAGTGATGAAAGATGCTTTAATTCACTTTTGGGGTGGTTCAGGGGTAAAAATGATTATAAGAGTTACAAACAATGATTATAATGATTTTTTCACGTGGTTAAAAGGTTCAAAATGATTTAAAAAAGGTGGTTGGAATCTTTTATTGATTGGTTTAACAGCTTTAAACTAATTAATAAAAGGAAAAGATTCTAACATGAAGAGAAAAGTGGGGCAAAGAAGACATTCTTTTATAGCCATCAATTCTCTTACTCCAAAAGTAAAATTTACTCTTGTCAGTCGTGAAAAACAGTCTGACAACAGAAAAGCCAATTATGGCATCATTGAACCCTGGTTTAGACCAAAAAGGGCTGGTTTAAGCCATTTTTAGCCATTTTTAGCCATTTTAGACCCTTAAATCAGCCATTACTATAGCAATACCAGGCCTAGAGCCTTCAAAACACGTCAGAATCTGTGTCAGAGGCGTAGAAACCAGTTAAAACTGTTTTTATTATGATTGTTTTATCTTAAGGGTAGTTTTACCTTCTTGGCAACAGCTAAAACTACCCCAGTTGGTATCAAAACCTCATCATCAATTGAGTCCACAGACCCTGTAACTCAATTCCAGGCCAAAAGTGATGAACTTTTGCGTGAATTTTGACATCCCACGCCTGTCAGCAAGGATTTTGGGGGTCTAGCTCCCCCTTAGAGCTGGAGTTCCTTTTCCCCCCCAAATTTAATCTTTCCAATTTATTTTTCCTTTAATTTCTCATCATGTATTATACTTATAATTTACACATGTAATTCAATTCAATTGTACAGTACAATACAGTAATAATTGACACCTCATATGTAAATCAAAGTTCACTTATGTAATACACGCGCACATTTTGACATTTCAATTGAATTCAATTGAAAATACTTTAATTCCTCATAACTTCTAAACTAAACACAACACCTCAATTTTAACACAAAAATTGATGGTTAACACCACATGTGATGTGAATTAAATTAAGGTTTTAAGGATTTTCAACTTTTGTATTGAAAATACTAAAAACTTAATTTAAGCTTATTTAGAGTTGAGTTACAAAAATTTCACTCAGAGGTGACCCCACCTGATTTTTTATGAGGAATCCAATGGTGAAATAAAATTTATATGTTTATTTATTGGATAAAAAGTTATAATAAATTTTATTTAACTTTTTTCCAAATTTATTTATTTTTTCACAATTTTGTTAAAATTTCATTTTTACTTAAATTTTTCAAGTATAAATGTAATTTTATATTTACAAAATTTAAAGTAATTTTATTTTTAAATTATAATTAATTTTTTATTTTTAATATAATTTTATATTTATATTTTTTATTTTTATTTTAATAATATAAATAAATTTATTTTATTTATATTAATATGTTATTTTTTATATTTGTGGTCTTTTGGGTATATGAAATTACCTCTAAGGCTCACAGTTGAACAGGCATGATATCAGGAATGGAATGAAACAATGAATTAAAAATCAAAATTTTCTTGAATTGAAAAGAGTCAACAATCAAATCTTGAGGAAAAAATCAATGAATAAAAATGAAAATCTTCAAGTACGTCAATAAATCAAAATCAAATGAAGTCTTGAAGTCAAAATCAAATCAATCAAATCAATCAAAATAAAAAATCTTGCAGAATCAATCAATCAAATGAAAATCTTGAAGAAAAATCAATTTATGTCCAAATTCTTGATGTGAAAAATCAGCAAAATCAATGAAATCTTCAGGTCAATCAATTTTCTTGAGGTCAAAATCAAATATGTCAAATCAATCAATCAATCAAAATCAAGTGAATTATTCTTTTAAAATCAAAATTCTTGAAGAAAAAATCAATTATGAATCTTGATGTGAATAACGTGTCTGAATATCTTGATGAAAAATTTGAAAATCAAGGAAAATCAAGATGACGCCTGAATTATGAATGAGAATGAAAATTTGATGATTTGAAAAGATTTAAAAAAGAATAACAAAAATAAAAAATGGGTCAGCTTTCAATTTTCAAAATGAAGAATGAATGAAAGAAAATTGAGAGGTGACAATGAATCATTAAGTTCATAAGCATAAAAGAATCATAATTTCGATGAAATGAGTGAATGAAATTATAAAGAAAGAATGAACAGAATGAAAAAGAAATTATGAGTTAATTAATATAATGTCACAGGGGCTCTTGGACAGAAATACAAGAGTGGCCTGGCACTCAGCAATCAGGGAACTCACTTGGAAGACTCCAAAAGGATAAAGAATAAAAATAATAAGAATGAATTCCTCTAAAAGATATGCAGGTACAAGATGAGATGCAAAAGAGGAAAGGGAAGCCAAATGGCCAAAGAGCCAACCAAGTAAGTCCTTAATCACTGTTTCAACCTGCCAAAAATGAATAATGGAATTAGTAAGGATATGACCACCAAATATCCATTGACAGGCGAAGAAAGAGAAAAGAGAAAGGTGCTAAATGACTGACTTAATAATATCAGTATTTGCTTAACTAAAATGGAAAGAAAATAGAGATAAAATAAAATCAAAATATATTAATTAACTGGGGAAAACCCCCCAGGGTGGAAAGGGTAGCCGGTATATGTGAAAAGTTGGGAGCTTGAGTTCTTCAGGCTGAAAACTGATCTGTATTGATCCTTGAGGCTGTATTGATTGTTTTGGGAATTGATACAGCTGGCTAATATTGAAATTGAATTGGGTTGAATGAATTTCCCATGATTGAAAATGAAATACAGGTCTTGATGGATCCAGACTGTATTGAAATGAATATGGATGCCAAGATGGAATGAGTGGAGCTTTGACACTTGACAACTTCTTTTTGGCACTGCCTCTTGAATACACTTGAGAATGAATTGAAAGTATTCCCTTGGAATGAATACTTGGAGTGAGAATAACCAATGACTGCTTGATGGCGTCATTGGTCTTTGACGCTGAAACACTTGCTCTTGAGCCTTGATGATTCCTCTGAATGATTGGGTGCCTTGATGACGTGATGAGATGTTGGAATGTTGAAATGACCATTTGATATTGCCACCATTGAATTGCTGTTGAAAAATGATGCACAATGATATATAACATCATTTATGGCATATTGGTTGATTGGCAAGAAGATTACGTCCAAAGGTCTTGAGATGGAAAGGCAGAGGGAAAAGGATGGATGTAATGACTTCAGAGCTTGGAATGGTGTTTCTGGGCCTTTTGGGTCCTGAGCCAAAAACTGGCCCAAAAGGCGGGAAAGTGTCTTTTGGACACTTTGCGTCAAAGTGCGCAAAAATGCGCAAAATGCGCAAAAGTGCGCAAATGCGCAAAATGCGCAAAAGTGCGCAAATATGCGCAAATGCGCAAAGTGCGCAAAAAATGCGCAAATGCGCAAAAGTGCGCAAAATGCGCAAAAAGTGCGCAAATGCGCAAAAGGTGCGCAAATGCGCAAAAATGCGCAAAATGCGCAAAAGTGCGCAAATGCGCAAAAATGCGCAAATGCGCATTATGATCCCAAATGGCCAAAAACATCCATTTGGGCCATTTCCCCTGGTTTTGAGGGAAATGACCAGAAATACCCATTTGGGCATAAATTGCCACTATGGGTGCTGGATTGAGGTGAAGGGCCATGAAGGCCCCAAAACACAAATGGCCATAAATGGTACATAAGATAATGACGTGGCCATATTGGCCACTGGTGATGGATATGGCCAATTGGCCATAAAAGGACTGTGGCTTGATATGCCATATGGGGATCCAAGGAGGTGAATTGCCATGGTTGTGACACTTTTGCATATTCTAAGGACAAATGGGACAAGCCACATTTCAGTCCAGATTTCAAAGTGGGGGATTTAGTACTTGAATCCACTACTAACTTCAATAAAATCAAAGGATGTAAAAAGATCAAACACTTCTTTGCAGGACCTTTTGTTATTAAGGCACTCCATGGAGAAAATGCTGTTGAAGTAGAATTATCTGAAGAACTTAGCAATAAACATCCTACATTTCCATTGAGCTTGATAAAGCAATATGAACCTAGTGATGCTGAAAAATTTCCCTTGAGGAATACGTTTCCCCAAGTTATACCTCCTATTGAATCATCTGGTATTAATAAGATTACCAAAGTTCTCAAAGAAAGAAAGTTGAGAACCAATAAAGTAAGGAAATACCTTGTTAGGTACAGTGACCCAACTTGTGAAGATGAATGGTTAGTAGAAAAGGACATACCTGAAGCTACTAAACTTCTCAGAAGGTTCAGACACACTAGAAATAACAATATTACAAAGTAATATTCTTTTTTAGGGGGAGGGAATGTGAACCTTAGAGGTATTTTCATATACCCAAAAGACCAAAAATAAAAAAATAAGATACAAATATAAATAAAATGAATTTATTTATATTATAAAAATAAAAATGAAAATAAAAACAAAAATTCAATTATAATGTAAAATAAAAATTACATTGAATTTTAAAAATTATGAAAATGCATTTTTACTGGAAAAAATTAAGTAAAAATGAATTTTTAATAAAGTTAATTAAATTAAAATATTTTTGGTAAGAATTTACATAAAATATATTATAGATTTTTATCCAATAAATAAACATAAGAAAAGTACTTCACCATTTATTTCCTCATAAAAAATAAGGTGGGGTCACCTCTGGGTGAATTTTCTGTAACTCAACTCTAAATAAGCTTAAATGAAGTTTTTAGTAGTCTATGTACAAAAGTGAAAATCCTCAAAACATTAATTTAATTCACACCACATGTGGTTTTAACCATCAATTTTTGTGTTAAAATTAAGGTGTTGTGTGTAGTTTAGAAGCTATGCGGACTTGAAGTATTTTCAATTGAAGTGTCAAAATATGCATGTCTATTACATAAGTGAACTTTAGTTTACATATGAGGTATCAATTATTACAGTTGTGCGGTGTAAAATTTCAAATAAATTGCATGTGTAAGTTACAAATGTATTACATGATGAGGAATTAAAGAAAAAAAATTTGGAAAGATTAAAACTGGGGGTGAAAAGGAATTCTAGCTCTAAGGGGGAGCCAGACCCCCAAATTCCTTGCCAAAAGGCGTTGCATGTCAAAATCCACGCAAAATTCCATCACTTTTGGCCTGGAATTGAGTCACAGGGTCTGTAACTCAATTGATGATGAGGTTTTGATACCAACCAAGGCAGTTTTAACTGTTGCCACAAGGGTAAAACTACCCTTAAGCTAAAACAATATTATTAAAAACAGTTTTAACTGGTTTCTACGTCTCTTACACACATTCTGACGTGTTTTGAAGGCTCTAGACCAGGTCTTACTATAGTAATGGCGGATTTTAGGGTCCAAAATGGCTAAAACAAGCCCTTTTTGGCCTAACCTAAGGCTCAATGATGCCATAATTGGCTTTTCTGTTGTCAGAGTGTTTTTAACAACTGACAAGAGTAAATTTCACTTTTGGAGAAAGAAAATTTATGGCTATAAAAGAATGTCTTTTTTGCCCCACTTTTCTCTTCATGTTAGAATCTTTTCCTGTTATAATTAGTTTAAACACTGTTAAACAAATCAATAAAAGATTTCAACCACCCTTTTTATATCATTTTAAAACTTTTAACCATGTGAAAAAATTATTATAATCATTGTTTTTAACTCTTATAATCATTTTTACCCCTTGAGCCACCACATAAGTGAATTAAAGCATCTTTCATCACTGTTAACTTTGTCACTTTGTTTCCAAATTCACTCTGGTCACTTCTGGGTGTGTTTTCTCTCTGAATACCTCTTTCAAGAATTTGTTCTTTAATTAATTGCTGTCAGTTCTTTGCTCAATTAATTCCAATTGAAATTGCTCCTGAAGAAATTTCTTTTGTAGCCTTAAATATCTCTTGCAGAGTATTTTTGGATAAATCTTTATTGTTGGTAAAACAATGAATATTTATGATTTTATTGTTTTATACTTATAAAGGCAAAAAAAATAATATTGGTGTTTTTTCTCTTAAAAATACTATTCTATACTATTTTTAATCCTTTTTTACCTTATAAAGATTTTGAGGACAGGAAACGTACTTGATTTTTAATCAAAGTTTCATATCCACACCTTACAGGTTGTTAGCCATACAAAATTACTTAATTAAGTAATTATGATAAGCTTAAATGACCAAAATAAATGTAATAAATACAATAAATAGACCAAATGATTTCTAATTCACTGCTTTTTCAGTTTTCTCCATGAAAACCATCTACAAGCTATTGTAGACTTGAAGAGGCCCTACAATTCTTGCTTTCCGGATATGCTATTATCATTCAGCTAAATCTTTAAGTAATTAATACCAAATTCAGTATCTGTTATTAAATAACCCTTAGCAGATTAAATAATTGAAATTCATCTAGAATGATGTGAAATAATAGTATTTTACTATCCCAAATAGTATTATAGCTATAATCTGGTTTATTTTTTATCCCACTTTTCATTCCTTAAATCTACAAATAACCAGTCAAATCACTCTACCAATATTTTTCAAGGTATTATTAGAGTATTAGTGAGCTATTCATTCAATTTTCAAAGTTTTTTCTCTATTTTGTAGTTTTATTCGGGAATTTATAATAATTACTCTTGCATAAGAGAATTATTAATTAAAATAATTTCTATTATTCAAACTTCTTGTAACTGATTCTAGTAGATAAATACTGCTTACTACTATATTTAATAGTAGTGTATGATAAGTGAAAGAAATAAGAAGAAAGTTATTAATTATTTATTGCTATAATAAGCTTATTTATAATATTTAATAAGGTAATTCATATACTATTGATCAATAGCAATATTATAAAGGGTTTCATATGAAGATCTCAGGGCTTTAGTTTAATATTAGATACAGAATCATTCATATTACTACTAAATAAAGAAATTTAACCAATACTCAAAAATTCTCAATTATGTAATGTTTGTTTTCAAGATGGAAGAGAATATATTTTATTCTTGGAAAAAATAATCTGTTAATATATTTAAATGGATAATGACCAGATATAGATACCCTTAACTCTCATATCCCTGTCCAATCATTGAACAGCAATGGTAGCTCTGATATCCATTGTCTGCCTTTCATTACCTTGTATCATAGGCTTCTCTAATTAATTCTTGAGATTTCATGGAGCTTTAAGCTTTATTTATTATACAAGGAGAAACTAGTATTGAGTAGTTTATTTCTAAACCAGATAATAATTTCTTCATTGTCTCCTAGATTTTTAATTTTCCAATTTAACAACATTTGTGCCCCTCTTAAAATACATCTGTTAATTTATTCCTTGTCTCCTAAGCCTTCCTTTTTCCTTATTCAAATTTCTTGGTTTTTCATAGGTTATGGACACAATGATACACACAAAAGTCTCAAAAATAAAAATGTATTTACCATCTGACTCTTTCAATTGAAACTATCAAGGAATTTGATTTCCTAATCCATCACTTACATATAGAATGGAAAGCTCCTCAGATATTTAATCTGAATTCAAATGAATTGAAAAGCTCAATGAAAATGACTGATTTACTTTTAAAAAAGAAATTTTTTCCTTCCCTGAGTATGTGAAATCTCAAAAGATAAATTCAAAACATCTTCATTGAAGAAGAAGGTGACAAAAGTATTAAAATGAAGTGACAGGAAGTGAAATTCTGTCTTCTCATAAAGTTTGATTCTGAATATTAATCTGAATTAATTGAAGATAAGGATAAATACCTTGAAAATATTTGGAGATAAAGAAATCAAAACTATACCTTAAGAAAAGCCAGAGATATTCGATTCCATTTTGGGAAAATCTGTCAGCCTGTGACTAAAAACCAGAGCACAAGCATGACAGCCAAATACCACAAACCAATGGTAGAGCCAAGATACCACCAAAACATGAATCTGAGCCAAACAAGCTCAAAAAGTATCAAAATAAAGAGGAAACTCACGCCCTTCCAAATATACAAGTCCCATCATCATAGGACAAAGAATAACAAAGTTATTTTTGCTCAAAGTTGTTGCTGATCATAAACCTTATTTTTCACCTCTCATCTGAAATCCAGAGCAAGAGGCTTAACCCTATGAAATGGGTATTCAAAATGAAGCTCTATGTCAAGGCTATCCAATGGTACTAACCGACTTGAGATAAACTCAGAATTACTGAGTTTATGACCAAAATAAGGTCAAATAAGGGGGAATAAAATATTCACCTCACATGTAACTGCTACAGGTTTAGTGTGAGATAACCAAAGTGGGGTCTTTTTGGAAAGAGAACAATAAGTGATAAATGATAGTGCCATCCATTTCCCCATATCCCATCTAGAGCAAAGGTTATGAGGAAAACAAGCTCCATACAGATTTTAAGCAAATCGTACATATGTACCAAAAGTCTTGTACATGACATACCTTTGCCATATTTAATGATAGCCATACCAAATGAGGTATGATTGTGTAGAGCACATCTAGGGCTACACAATGAACCAATTGTGAGCTTGATATCTCAAAAACTGACAAAGCTATGCAGTTTTAAGGTCAAAATCCCACAATTAGACCAATACAGCCTTACTGTGGGATATTCTCCCATAATTATGATTATGAGGTGTCAAACAGATGAAGAAGACTGTGTATACTTGAATACCTCATAGTTTGGTCAATAATGGGGTCCTTCACAGGTTCTGTAAAGCATTCTACACGTCATACACATCAGAAGAGGGCTATGTGGTCCCCAAATGAAACTCTTCACCCTGTATTGGTGCAAACTGCCCAGATATGGTTTCAAAAAGGCATCTAAGCTCAATGCAGGTTATAAAGACTTTGTGAAAGCCACAAGCCAGTCCTTGGAAGTGAAAAATCTTCACTTCCTCTACGTGAAAAGGTCTAGAAGCCTTTTACACTCAATTTTAGGATAAAAAAGGGCCTCTTCTCCTCCAGAAAAGGTTTCCTCATCCTGCTCTTGAATTCCTATGTAGTACAACTGTCAAAAACAGTTCTACTCTTGGAAAATAATCAGGTATGATTATAATTCTTAATCATTTTAGTCTTTATTATTTTAATCCAACAAATAAAGCTGCACCCAGGGCTTTCAAGAGTGCTCACCACCACTATTACTCAATAGTAAAGCCCTCATTCTTCCTTTATTAGCATTTATTATCATTAAATAAACTTTTCATACTATTTTCACTGTGTCACAGTCATAGTTAAATCTTGTAAATAGTTATTAATAAGCTTTATCATAGACTCAATCTGACATTTTGGGTGCCTGGCCCTGTTTTTTTTGGAATTTTTGGATGAAATTTTTATGCACAAAAGTGAGTTTCCTTATTATTGTTTTATTTCTGACATTTTATTTCTATTCTTTAGGCATAATTTCATTAAAAAATAAAATGAAATATATATCTTATATTTATTTTTTGAGTGGTATAGGCTATATACCACTGTGTTTTTTGTTTTTAATTACCGTTTTACATCGTTCAATCAACCCAAAAACCCTTATTTTTGGTGTGTTTTACATATATAAACACTTTAAGCCTTCAATAATGTCCATCTTTCAATTAAAAAGGACACCTCTTACTGTAGAACCAAGAGTATTAGAGGCATGGTTAGGTATATTGAGAATTTCAATTGCCCTTTACAGAACCACTTTTTTGATGATACTTGCTAATTACAAGCTTATCTGTGAGATACTGGTATACAAACCATGTGCCAGATATCCTGAAGCTGTATTTCTGACGTGTAATTGTTAATTTTAATTGCACTGTCATAATACAAGGGTACAATATAGAAATATATTTCCAAGAGGCCATTCTTAGACATGAAAACAGCCTTTTCAGAGGTCTCAAGTGGAATTAAGCCCTCTTTTCCTGTTTGATTCAGTGGAAGAAAACTACATCCCACTTGAGACCCAGTCACAGGCCAACACACCAGTGACACCCTCAGAACCAGAGGGAAGCAAGGGAAAAGGAAAGAGGCACAGAAAAGGCCTTATAACATCCAAAAGGTGGACACCAATTGCCACTCAGAGGATTAGAAAAGCACCAAACTCTGAATCAATACAAGGTAAACCAACCTTAACCACTTATACAGGGAAGATTAAAATCATTAACCTAGTTTTAACCTCTAAACGCAAATTGCCAAAATATGTAGACAGAAAATTTGTACAAGGCACCGTCACAGGTAAATACCTAAGAAAATTAAGTTGTTGACTTTTTTCAAACACTGATATGTCACCTGTACACCTCAGAAACCTTGGCTTCCAAAGGAACCAGCTAGAGGACAGAGAAGGCTTATCCAGAACCAGAAGACCTGGAGGAGGACATCTTGGACACAGTGGTGGATGGAAAGACATTGAGGGAAATCATACCCACTCTTCCATTGACATTCCAATTCAACAGAGACCTCAGACCAGGGGACTGGAAGGATATGAATCAAGTTCTTCAGATACAACAACTTCTCAAAGACCTCTTTAAATTGAGAATGGACAACAAGAGGTTAAACCTAACACCCCACTGGGCAGAACTTGGGGCAAGTTGCCAGAAAATATGTCTCAAAGAGATAGAATTCAAAGACCTTATGGTAATCACCAAAGGTTGGAATCCCACCAAACATTTCAGACTCCTGGAGATGAGGGAAAACAGGATAAGGCAGAATCAGGCCACTATCCCAGCTATAGAAGAACAGCTGACCCAGACAGGGCATACTCAGATTCCTTCAGGCTCACAAGAAGCAGGCCAAACCAGCTCTCCAGTGGCTTCACACCATTCAGGAACCAGAAGATCAGTGGCCAAGAGTCACCATTCTTCACAATCCCAGGTAGTTTCCAGGAGAAGACAAGGATACAAGGGCAAAAACAATACCTCTTTCAACCAAATGCAGAAAGAGTAAGACCAAATGATCCAGAAGCTGTTGGACTTGGTGGAAGAAGTACACAAGGACCAGAAATAGTTGTACATACTTCTAGAATCAGTAGCCCCATTAATAGAAATATTACCCCCACTCAGACTGAACATAATGTTGTTACACCTGAGAGTAACCTGAACAGTGATTCACTGTGGTTACAAATGTACCAATTTTCTGAACAAACTCACAAGCAGCTTGCCGAACTCCAAGCAAGCCATGAGAGGATGAAAACATTAACAGCCTCCATGGATAAAATTGTAAAAATTCTTCAGGCGGAACATGCTCAATTGAGTAAAGCCTCTGAAGAGACAAACAAAAGACTGAATCAATTCTTTGAAGAACAATAGCACAGGAAAAGGGACAGGGATTGTCTGGATCAAGACAGGAACAAAGTTTTTAATGTACTCCATAACATGAAGCCCCAACCACAAGGCCACGTGATAGATAATCCATATCACCAAGAGGACATCAAACCAGCTGGCATATTGGTGAATAAGCCAAGATCTCTGTCTCAATATCAGGATGGAGAAAATATGTCTTATTCTGAGAAGGAAGGCTTGAAACAGCTTCCAGAGGCCTCAGGCTGGCCCAAAATCTCTGGAACAGGAGCATATGATCAGATGGAGCCCATTGATTCTATTAATGGACTCTGAATTGATGTACCAAGCCTACCAGACTACTGGATTACTGCTAGAATCAATACAGAATTACAAGGACATGCTAGTATTAGGTACACAGAAATGAAAGAAATCCATGACAGGAGAAACTGGCCTTGGTGGAAGAGTCAAATAATTCACAAGTACAGTAATGGTGCTTGAAAATGGAAAAAGACCATGTCATTTGAAAACAAGACGTATTCTGTTGACAAAGCTCCATATGAATGGTGTCTTGGACAGTCTAAAAGACTTCAAGCCATTGTTCATCAAATGAACATTCAGATTGTCACAGGGGCTCTTATGGAAGCAAGAGTGGCCTGGAACTCAGGAATCAAGAACTCACTTGGAGGGCTCCAAAAGATATAAGGAATAATAAGGATTAAATTTCTTTAAAGAAGAATAGGGGAAAAGACAAGTATGCCAAGGATAAAAGAGAAAGATAAGAAGCCAAAGGCCAAGAAGCCAACCAAGGAAATCCCCAATTCACTGTTTCAACCTGCCAGAAAAGAAAATGGAATTAGTAAAGGATATGACCACCAATATCCACTGACAGGCAAGGAATAAAAAGAGAAAGGGTGCTTAATGACTGACTTAAGATTATCAGTATTAACTTTAATTAAGTAAAATAAAATAAAGATAAAAAGAAATCCAATATATTACTTAACTGGGGAAAGAATGACCAGGTGCTGAAAGGTGGCCAGTATATGTGACAAGTTGAAAGACTGATCATGGAAGGTGAATCACTTGCTGTATTGTCTGAATTGAGTCAATAAAGATCTGGCCATCTTGAAATTTTAATTATGTGACTGAATTCCCACAGTGGAATATAAATTGGCCCAATTGGGCCAAGTACATACAGGTTGATTGATTGCCACCTGTATGAACCAATTGAGTTGTCCGAGGAGTATTGAGATACTTGATGCCTTGACAGCTGAATGAAAATATGTATACCCTCTGAGAATGTCCCTTGGAATAATCCTGTATGAATTGCCAACCCAACTCCTGCAGGGCCAGGTGATTGGGATCCTTGAATGGTCTTCTGATTGCCACCATGGATTGCCAGACTGATGAGTTAAGAAATCCTCCTTCAAAATGGGCGTTGGATTTTCAGACCTTGATTTGGAAAGATGGAATTGGGTCCTGAAAACGTCACCATTGAATTTCTGAGCAAAAATGGTGCATAATGGTGTATAATACCATATATGCACCACTCCTGAAACCTTGAGTACAGAGTGCATGGAGGAATGGAAGAATTCCCCTTAAGGTGAGGGGAAAGCTTGAGTGGAGCTGATCTGGTGGTTATTGGCCAAAAATGGGTCCTGAGGGTCCTATGGCAATTTTGGGTTTGGATGGGATTTGGGACCAAGATTGGCTCAGGTGGGCCCACCTGGCCTTGGGGGCTAATTGACTGCCCCCTTTGGTCCCTTTTGGCCCCATTGAATTAGGCCAAAAGGGGCCTAAATGGCCCACAGACCGCGGACCGCGGCGTATGGACTGTGGACCGTAGAAGCCATAGGGGGCCTAAATGGCCCAAAAAGGCCATTTAGGCCCTAGACCCCCCAATGAAAAAGGGTGTCCCAGAAGGGCTGGTTCTGGCTAGAGGGCGCAAAACCCCCTAAGACACAAAAGGACACCCCCAGGCCCAAAAACAAGGATAAAGACCTGGGGGGTTGGGGATATGGAAGAATTGGCCAGGGAGGCCAAGGATGGCAGGATATGGCCTGAGGCCATAAAAGGCCAGGGGAGAGTGATATGGCCAAAATGCCATAGAGAACCAGAAGGGGTCAAATTGGCCATAAGGATATGGTGTGGCCAATTGGCCCCAACTTGGTCCCAGGTTGGAATTGCCACAACACCAATGGAGGAGGGTCATTATTTGTGGTTGTGACAGTACCCCCTACCTTTAATGGCGAGCTCCTGAGAACCAAGATAAGGTAGAAGGCTATTGAGGATGTTGAGATGGATTGGATGTAGGGATTCCAGAGGTATTTGAGTGTTGAAAACAAAAATTTTGAACTGATAAAAGTCTTGGCATATGAATTGAGGTTGAATTGGTCTTCTCTTGACATTTGGCTTGAAAATGTTGAAGACATGATTTTGGTGTAAAGACTTTGGCATTAAGAGCTATAAGAAAATAAATGTTTACAAAATATAAAGAATAAAAAAGCAAAAGAAAATATTCATCAGGGATTTTGACAGTTGATTTTGAAAGTGGCCAAGGACCTGTATAACAGAATTTGATTCCAGATGCTCACAGAGTGGCCAAGGGGATGTCTTTAAAGATTGTAGACCCCTAAGGGAAGTGCACACCAGGAGAGGAACTTACTTTTGGTAGTTACCACTCCGGCCAGTGCCATAAATAAGAAACGTTTTGATAAAAGAATGTGTTGAAAGGATAATATCTTGGGAAGGAAAATAAGAAAGGAATGTTCCATTTGCCAAAGTGTAAATGGCTATAAATTGGAATTGATATTGAAAGCCAGGCCAAAGGATCTGTGTCCAAATTGCAAAGTGCTCACAGAGTGGCGAAGGTGATGCATACAACAGAAAAGAGTAGAATACCCCTAAAGGTGCATACCAGGAGTGGGAATCACTTTTGGTAATTCCTCTCCCCACCAAGCACCATTAAGATTCAAGCTTTTGAAGAATTGGGTCCTGGCTTGTAAGGATACAAAGAATGAAAATCTTTGACAAGTTCAGGACAATTCTTGAGGTTTTCAGCTGGTTCCCATGTGGATCTTTCTGAGTCTCGACTGAAACCTTCCCATTCCACCAGATACCATAACTTTCTTCTCTTGAGCTTTGAATCCAGTATTTGAAAGAATTCCCATTCCTCTTCTTCTTAAATGATGATTGGAGGAGGAGGCTCTTGATGCAGATTTGGGATTGTTGATGTCTTGACTGGTTCCAAGAGTGAAATATGCAATACTGGGTGGATGGATTTCAATTGAGATGGTAAGCATGAGTACTGACTTTCTTCAAGATTGGAAAAGGACCCAACCATCTTTCAGACAGCTTTTTGGTGGGTCTGGTTGAGTTGATGTTCTTGGAAGAAAGCCATACCATGTCACTGGGACTGAAAACAGGTGGACTTGCTCTACTTTCATCTGCATACCTCTTAAACCGGTTTATGGCAACTTCAAGTTCTCTCTTGACGTCTTGTTGTACTGATTGAATATCTGTTGATAACTTTCCACCAGGATTATATTGAGTGATGCAAACTGAGTCAAATTGTGGATCTCTTCCATAAACAGTGAAAAACAGGGATTGCTTGGTTAAAGAGTGATCAGAATTATTGTAGGCAACTTCAGCCAGAGGGAGTCAGGTGTTCCAATCATCTTGATGATAACTGACATACATCCAAAGGTACTGTTGCAGTATCTGATTTACCCTCTCTGTCTGTCCATCAGTTTCTGGATGGTAAGCAGTTGACAAATCTCTTGAAATCTTGAGCTGCTGACAAAGATTGGTCCAAAAGGAAGAAACAAAAAGGGGACCTCTATCACTGACAATGCTTGAATGAAGGCCATGCTTTGGAAAGATATTATTGATGAATAAATGGGCCAAATCTAGTGAAGTGATTGAGTAAATTGTTGGAATGAAAACTGCCATTTTTGAGAATCTGTCCACTATGACAAGAATTGAGTCAAATGAGTTGGACAGTGGCAGTTGAGTGATGAAGTACATTGAAAGAAAAATCCAAGACCCATTTGGAATTGGAAGAGTTTTGAGGAGTATAAACTTTTTATGATGGATATTCTTGTTTCTTGAACACTGTTGACAGGATGAAACATAATCCTTGATGAATTGATTCATGCTGGACCAGTGGAAATCCCGCTTGACAAGCTTGAGGGTGTTGTCTTGGCCAGGGTGTCCAGCTAGAGGCAAGTCATGACGCTTTTGAAGAATGGTGAGTTGAATTGTGGGTTATTTGGGACCACCACCCAATCTTGGAAGAGAAGAAGTTGGGAAGAGGAATCAAGAGAATAATCCTGAATGGATTTACCTTTGCCCAATTTTTGAAGAATACTTCTGTACTGAGAATCTTGCAATAGGGCCTTCTGAATTGAATCAATAAAATTTGAGAAAGATTTCACCTTGACTGAAAAATTTCTTGAAGGTTGGACTTCATCCTTCTTGATGAGCTGTTGAAAGTTCATTGGATTCTTGCTGATAAAGTCCTCCCCCTCTCCGGATAAACGTTATCCCGACGTGATAAGGCATCTGGAAGAGTAGCTAGGCGGCCAGGGCAGTAAGTGATTGAGAAATGGAATTCATAAAGGAACTCAGCCCAGCAGGCTTGACGGCAAGTAAGGACTTTTGAAGACATAAAGTACTGAAGAGAGGAATCATTGGTGAGAACTTCAAAAGGAGAGGACAGACAAAGAAGAAAAGCCCTCCAGCGCTTGAAAGCCCAGACTATTCCAAGGAGTACATTGTCATGAATCTCATAGTTCAGCTCTTCTGGAATACACTTGCGGCTGTTGAATGAAATGGGATGTTTTCCTGAGTCAGAGACCTGACTCAGTACAGCACCCAAGGCATAATTGGATGCATCAGTCTCTACAATGGTGGGTAGGGAAGGATTGGAGTGGTGGTGAAAGCCTCTTTGAGTTGGTGAAACTGGCTGAGATCTTCCTCATTGAGGGGGAAACAGGAATCTTTCTTTAGGAAACTGGTGAGTGAACTGATCTTATTTGAATAATTCTTGGTGAAACAGTGGTAGACACCGGGGCGAATCTCGTGTCAATCGTCGGCGATTGACTTCACGTCAAGCAAACGTCAAGCAGGATAAAAGTCGAGCTCACGTCAAGCGAAAATCAAGCGAACGTCGAGCACACGTCACACTCTGGTCTTACACCAAATCCTGTGACATCCAATAATATTGGTTCCCCTGTGCCTTCAACTCAGATTCCTCACCGCCTGATCATCCCACAACCGTCCGATGATTGGTAAAAATTACACCAGACCCGCCTGTTTTCACACACACACATCAAAGATGTCCTTCAGCCAGTCTTGATGTAGGCGGGGGGTTTGACTTCACCAGGTCATCCATGAAGTGTGCGTGTGCATGCGTGGGGGCGGGTGCGTTTGCGTGTGCATTGGCGTGTGCGGGTGGGTTTGCGTGTGCATTGGCGTGTGCGGGTGGGTGTGCGTGTGCGGGTGCGTGTGCGTGTGCATTGGCGCGTGCTGGTGGGTGTGCGTGTGCGTGTGCATTGGCGCGTGCGGGTGCACATGCGGGTGTGGGTACGCAAAAGCCGATTCCGCTTCCAACATGATGATGGCGCAGTTAGAAATCTTGGATGCTGTGAAAGGTGAGTGTATGGGTCATTTGATCATTGGACTTGGCTTATTCACACTGTACCCAATGTCAAAATAGTAAGTTCTTTGTGGCAATGTGAAATAATGGGCTTTGCTTGTCACAATGGCATGTCTCTGTCACTAAATTTTGAGGCAATTATTTCACTAGCAAAATTGCTAATGAATCTGAGAGATTTGCATTTTAGTAGACTAAATATCATGAAATAACGGCTTTATCATTACAAGCAGTCCACATGACAGAGCTTTGTTATCATACAATCCACAGTTACCTTCTATTTCTTCTTCAGATATAATCAAGTGTCCATCATCAAAACCAACAGCTTTATAAATATTCAGATGCGGCCAATCTGGTAGGAAATTCACATCAATCTTCAAAGGCTTTAAAATCAGAAAGTTATTGTTCAGTATGCTAGATGGCTCAGAGACTTTGAAAATGCTATCAATAATACCAAATTGTCGTGAGTTGCCCCTCAGAAAACATATCACACTGTTGCTGATATTTTTGGATTCAGTTGAAAATATATTGTTCCCAATATTAATGTTTGAAACTGGAAAATACCAAGGTGAGACAATCCTTGAAGTGGGAGGACTTGTGGATTGCACGGTAGTGTCTAAGCTGATCCAATCAACTATTTCCCTTGTTGCATGAAAAGTCTGTAAGTACTCAACCAGGCAATCATAATTTTGTTGGTCATGGCGGGATGGCTTGTTATATTTATGGTGATTGAACACGGCAGGTGGCTGTGATTCGAAAAGCTGTTTTATTTCACATGGCACAGATGGGGATTTCAGGAGAACGGAAAGGTTGGAACATCGACAGATATGTTGAAGTAAGGTTTTATCTATATCATCTATTCAGAGTTGCAAAAAGTTAGTCTTATTCAGTTCAGGTGTTTAATCAATGTGAATATATTGATCTTATTAATTGACTTACATATCTTGTTATTTGTTGGCATCTTTGCAAATACTCCAATCAAGCGCTCATAACCCCATGTGGCTGAGGCTTGTGCTGGGCCCCAACGTTGGAAGAGTTCGGGAATATGATCAGCAAAATGATGATTTGGTTTACTTTTCTGTTTTGGGAACAGGTGTTGATTGGAAAGGCGGAATTTTTTCCAATGTTCAGCAAATGCAGTCGCATCATCTATTGAAACAGTCCAGCTTGTGGCAATGTTGATAGCACTAATCAAATGGAATGTATTCTTGGCTAGTTCATTTGCAAGTTCTTCTGACTGACCCATTTTTCTTTGAGTGTTGGCAGATTGGTGTGCATCTAATGACATCTGTTGACTGAGCATTAGAAATGGAATATAGACCTTATATAAGAGAGCCCATTCAGCGGCTTTTAAGCTACCATGAGAGGGGGAACCCATTTTGCGGGGAACTCTTGTCCATGATGAGGGAATTATGGTCTCAGATATGATTTGTCGGAGATGCTCAAGAGCCTCACCCTTGATCTGGTGATCACTCAGTGCAGTGATATCCAATTCAGAGGGTATTTCAGAAGTGGGGATGTAATCGGCATCAAATGAAGGAATCTCCGCAGAACCACTAGATGGATGTTCTGTGTTAGGGGTGGGCATTGGGAAGTAGTTTTTTCGGGTGGAAGTAGTGGGGAGTGGCTCATTTATTATTTTTGCTGCGTCTCTTCTCAGGGAGCGGGCCTCTCTCAATGTGATTTTATCAAGAGAGCTGTTGGAGGTCATGGAATCTGAGTCTGAACTGTTGGTGTCATTGGATTTCCTGCGGGACCTGAAGTAAATTTTTGATTTCGCCTCTGGAATGCACAATTTGAAAGTTGCATGATCCTTCAAAATTCCAAGTATTAAATTATGCATTATGTCAAGATTAACCATTCTGGTTGCATCCCAATACGGAAGGTCTTCCAAAATTGAATATCGCACTCCATACTCAGAGAAAATTGCTTGTCTTTGTTGTGGGGTTGCCCGAAGCCATTTGGCAATGGTTGATTTATGACTTTGGTATGAGCGCGTGTAGTGAAATTGAGGACCAATTTCTTCAATTTGAGCTTTGTGAATGGTGCAAAAATTACAAAAGTGGTTTCCTGAATGGGAAATAAATCCAGTAAGCTTGCGCATGGCAACCACATCCTCAATGGCTGTGAGGATGGCAACACGGATAAAGGATCCTGATGGACCTGTTGAGGTGGGTGCAAAATGGTAACCTTGCCATAGCTCTTTGAGCTCGTTGATGAGTGGCATTAATAGATAATTCAATTGAAGCGCAGTTGGCTCCTTCGGACCAGGGATGATTCCTGCAACATAGACATTCTCGGGCTTCAATCTTTCACTTGGGGGGAGATTAAGACAAATAAGCATGATAGGTCCAATGCTAGCCAACCGGGTTGACTTTCCATGTGCATTAAACCAGTCCACATATATGGAGAAGGCCAATGCACCAGGAATGGACATGAATGGGGGGTCATGGATATTTCTAGTGCCAGTGAAGCGTCTCCAGACCAATCCATCCCAGACGTCACGTTTTGGGGAATCTTCGGGAGTTTGGGATTGTTGATGTTGATGCAGAATGTCCATAATTCCAGCCTGCTGGAGGAATCTGGCAAGCCAATTTTTGAATGGTTGATAAATGAAATGTTTTGTTGGTATAAATTTTTGCTTCATGTTGGTTGTGTTTTGGGTTTGGGGTTCAGATGAATAGATGAATTTGCCTAATGATTGTGTGCAAGGGGGATCATGATCATTTGGGTCATTATGGCGTTGACAGTGGGGTTGGTCAGTTGTGACTGATTCAGTAAGGCCATTAAGAGAGAAACATTGAGGACAACATATATAGTTTTGAATCACTGGCTCCAATTGGAGATGTTCAAATATGGTACTCAGATCTTGAGGTATATGGAATGCAGGAGCGGGGGGACCAGCTGAGCTTGAGATACTGGACTTGATCAGCAGGTTCAGGGCGGGGTTGAGTATGCGTGAAGCCCTGCGGGGTAAATTATACCTTAATGATAGAATGGCAGATATTATCATTCCTAGGTCTTGTGGGGGAAGGGTTTGACTGCCACTATATGGTTTCTGTGCAGTTGAATTGAGACCCGCAGGAGTTGAGAAAGTGCTTTGGGTCAAACGTGAATAATCAGCTGGGAAGATTTGATCCAATAGAATTTGTGGGCACCCAGATCCTGATGCAGAAGTAGGGATGTTTGGAAGGGATTTGGGTGCAATGGTTGATTTGAGCTTTTTAATGTGCTGTTTATATTGGAAAGGTGTGAAGGCAACTCCTTGCCTATCACCCTCAGGGGAAGAATGTGTTTGAGTTGAGCAGTGTTGACACATGCATATACGCATTGAGGAATATGGCCGGGTTGTCATTGTTGCAGGAATTGGGAGTACGGTTGGTTTGTGTATAAATATCTATGGTTGATGTGAAAGTGTTTAGGAGTGTTATTAATTGGAAATAAAATTCAGTGATTATTTATGAAGCGGGAGATGATTTGAGCCAGCTGAGGATTTTATCCCATTTGTAATGGAGCATGAGCTGCAGTGGATAAAGTTTAACATGTCTCATCTGGATGGCGGAATTGGTTAGGCGTTTAATTGGGTAAAATGCCATGCTGCTCAATGCTCATACATATTCTAGTTTATTTACACATTGTGATAGTGCGGGTTTGACCATTGAGGGGGTTCCATTAGTGAAGTGTTACCATTGAATTGAGGGGATTAACATTTAATCCATGTACGCTGGCACGCCATCGTACATGGTTTAAACCTTATTACAGACATAACTATATAACTCTATTACATAAGGGGTTGGAGTGCAGCTAAAGTCTTGGTATTTGGTTTGAGTACGGCGGGCTTTGAATCAGTTGGAATGTGATTTGGATTGTCTTGCCTTTCGTGAAAAGGTGATGTCTCTTTTGTGGGTAAATCCTTCATGAATATACCCCTTTACAGATGTACAATGTTGGGGAATTTCAATGCATATATTGGCAGTTTGGATAATTCACAAAATGTGACAATGGGGAGGCGGAAATGTTACCAAATATGATTACCTATGGATGATGGGTCCCCTTTCAGATCAAGGAAATATCACATTATATGCTGGTAGGCCGTGCAGGGTGGTTTCCGACAAAAGCGGAGGAGCTCAAGAGGAGGCAGGGAGGATTCTCCTCAAAAGAGTCTTATCCGACTTCCACACAACACTTAGTTCCAACTATTCATAGAATTTCTCTATTCTAAATTTGAAAAGATTTCATCTCATATCACTCTATTTTATCATAATACTGAGGTGTTTTATCTAGTTAAAAATATTACTGTACTTTTTCGGCCCTTATGTCATCTTTCAAGTCACATAAATCCCGTTCAGGTTCTGTTCATGACTCAAATAGTGAATCTAGCATAGAATATGTTCAAACACAGTCACCATTGAGCCCCAACATTCCTCTCACAACCCCTATCGCATCCTCAATGAATGTATCAGGTCTTAACATTGATGTGGGCAATCCAAAGGCTCCAACTTCAAGCACTTGGTCGATCCCAAATATTTCCGTCACTCCAATTCCCCCGAATCCCACTAATACACAAATTCATGTGTCTCAGGGGCCAGAAGGCACACCTCAAATCTCCTCACACGCTAATCCCCAATCAAAATTTCCACGTGAGTTCCTCCTTAATCCCGGTCGGAGTCCAGTCGCATCCCAGGATCCCTTTGGCCAAAGTAAACAGCCAACCCTCAATATTCCATCAGGATCGCAGGTTCATGTGGGTGATGAAAGGCGCGTGGATGGGGGGCGACGAAAAAGACCTTTGGAAAATGTAACTTGGAGCGGTCTGTCGGAGGGAAATCCAGTATTGACGCTTCATCAAAGTAAGTCATTTGAATTTTGGAGTAGAAACTTATTCATGATTTGATATGTTTGTTTCATGGGTTAGATATGGCACCTAAAGGCAAGTCAGTCCGATCTCAGGAGCCAATTGAAGATCGTGAGGATGACCAGTCTTCATTAATGTTTTAATGTGTTAACTGATGATTTGCATAGCAGGGGATGAACTTTATGCGTCTTCACCTCTGGTCCATAAAGAGAAAGTCAGTGGACGTCATCATCCATATGCCTCCAAACCAAGAACGGGTCATGCCAGTACATCAAGAGAAACAATGGTGGATGATGAGGATGAGAACATGTCTCCGACTCAAAGTGAAAGAAATGATGAACCAAGGAGGGACAATTTCACAGCGCATGAGCAAGGCACTCAATCAAATAGTGAGTTCACCCATCCTCAGCTGGGCCTCGCCCAGAGTATGCTTGAACAATCCGAGGTCAGACAGCAAAGGAACCAGGCCCGCAAAGCTCACAATGTGGCAAAACGTGCAAGCCAGAAGGAGCAACAAAAATGGCTGAAGGCAGAACTTCCAGAGAATGTCCATGGAATGAGATCAGCAGTACACGCACATTGCCTGTTCCTACTCAAAGTTAGGGATAAGGATTTTTCCTCACTACCAACACCACCCAGCACAGAAGAGCGTGAAATTGCAATTCAAGTGGCTGGTCATCTCGGTTATGTCCCCGAGGATGTGTTCAATGAGCCATCAACACAGGTTCAGTCTCAGGGTTTCCAAAGCTACTGCGAAAATGAGCTCCACAAGCTAGGACTAAAGCGATTCACTTGGGACTGGGAGAGCTCATGGCAACATCCGTTCAACGAGCTGATGTCTATGGTGTTTTACCGTACATTCCGTCTCGCACTTGTCAGCACTGAGTATCATCACTACTGTTGGAACAAGGATCATAACAACTATGGGGTCGTGGCGGCTTTAATGGAGCGATATTTCACTTATTTGAAAAGAGAATGGAAGTCTATTCAAAAGGATGCCGAGTATTTGGTAAAAAAGAAAGAGAATCAAAAGCTCGCAAAGATTCGTCAAAGAGTTAGTTACTGTATCTCTTCTTCATTGTGGACCAAGTCTGATGATGATCTACTTGATTATGTGCAGACCTGTGAGCGCCGTCGTGAATGGTGTGATACGGCTAAATTTCCCATCCTAGCATCACAATTCAATGACCCTCGAGTATGCTCAGATACTGAGGAGGTACTGGAAAATGGCCGTCAAGTTTACCGCAAAGTGGGATTACGCTGGCGCTCCCAGTTATTTAATGATTTGGTATTGAAAATGGATAGAGACATAGAGTTTTGTAATCGGATTAAAAAAAAGGGTAAAAAAACTATTGATAGATTGCCAGAATTACGATCGACAGATGATGGTGATATTCCGGAAGGCCTATCATTTCAGGTATTTGATCAAGATTGGCTCAAAGGCTGTAGTAAGATGCAGACTAGCGCCCTCAAGATACTTGACATGCCAGTTATTAGGCCTAATGGTGATGCTCTGCAATAACTTAGTAATTGGTCACGGTATAGCACTGTGACAAATTAAAATTTTGTGAATTATTTGTGCAGGTGTAATAAAATCTGATTATTATCTCTTAAGGATGCAACAACTTGCTAAATATGTTAGAATATAGACAATATGAATTGAAATGTATCACCGTCTCCCTTGCAATAATACTCTATTGCTCATTTTCATTGAGGAAATATTGAAGAAGTTTGATCCAGCTCATGGTGTTCATAATTGTGGACCTGTGCCAGAGTCAACAGGAGTTATCAACTTTGTCAATCACAAATTATATAATATCAGTAAGGCTCACGCAGTTAATGATTTTTTCTTTTCTTGGACCTATTGGTAATTGGAATATGGCATTCCCATAAGGAATGATTTCAGAATAGTAATACAATCAAGTAAAAGATGAGCTTGAAAGGTACCTTCCGCATGTTGACCTCAACTGAATGAGGAGTGATATAGTGGATGACCTGTACAGGTCGTTGTTGGCCAATACGATGTAGACGATCAACAGCCTGAGCCTCAATGGCTGGGTTCCAATTGGGCTCCTGGAAATGTGGATGTCAGGGTCCGAAAATCAGGGGAGAATTTTGGGGGGCCCCTCACCATTAAATAGACTACATTAGCACAAGTTATATTGAGGCCAGTTCCAGCCGCGGCAATGGATGCAATGAGTACTTCACATTCAGGATTATTGAAGAAATTCTCAAGCGCCTTGTCCTGCGCTCGTGGTGTAATTGTTCCATCAATTCGTGCTGAAAGGATAGAGTGATGGGCAAGAGCAATACCAATTCTACAATATAAAAAAGTCAGATGGAGTCAATTGGTAATGGATGCATATTAGAATTAACGCACAAATCTAGAAATTGGGTCCATTGGGTATAAACCACCGATTTCGTTGGACCACACCTTGTTTGTTTGTTCTTCATTAAGCTTTGTAGGAGGTGTGCAATTTTACTACTCATCATGCATGTTTCCACATCCACAATAGTTCGTGTGATTCTTGGGGAGTTATCCTGAGTGCTCCTGCCCTCGGGGTCTTCCAGCTCCGCCTCCGCAATTGTGTTAAGCATGATGTGATGGTTACAACATATTCGCAGCTTATTAATATTTCTGAAAAACTCTCCTGGTCCTTTGCTTTTGGATGATAGGAATTCTTCATATAATGTGGAATATTCTTGCTGCATGGTCGGGTTGAGTGGGAGCAGCTCATAATGATGGCTAATAGTGGGGAGAGATTCGAGATGTGTGGTTTTGGTGCGGCGCAAACTTAAATGCCGCAATGCCAAATGCAAAATATCATTGCAACCTTTTGAAAGACTACTCAGGATGAATGGTGACCAGTTATCTTGATCGGCGCTCTGGGGTTGAGTGATGAAGGATATTATGCCCAAAAGGTCATAAATGGTGTTGTGAATAGGTGTGCCCGTTAAACATATTCGACGGGATGAAAGGAGGCTATTAATGGCACGGTGAGTGGCAGTGTATTGAGAGCGAATATAGCTATAAGAGGGGGCAAGGGTTATTGGATATAAAAGGTAATTTGAATCATTTAAGCTCAGCCACTCACTGTGCTTCATCCAAGATTATACGATGCCAATTGATTTGAAAAATGAATGATGTAGAGGGATTGGTTTGCTTAAATTCTTGGGTGATAGTATTGTAAGAAGTGATGATGATATCATATTTTAAGATGTCGGCTTGGGATAATGAGTGACGAGTGGGACCATGGTAGATTTTGGCATGCAGTGCTCCAGCCTGAGCATGCTTGGATATTTCTGATTGCCAGTTGGTAATTAAGCGAGGGGGGCAGATGATCATGGTGGGCGTGGAGCGATGGGGGTTTGCAATCATCCGCTCCTTGGAGGTACCAATTAGAGCAATGGCCTGAATGGTTTTACCTAATCCCATATCATCCGCAAGCAGTCCTCCAAGAGGGGTATTGGTCGAAAGGGATTCAAATGAGCTAACGACCTTGTTTGTAATGATGTGCCTGGCATTAAAAGTGGATCCTGGGGGTGAGGTTGCCCAAAGGTTACGGGCTGATTGGCCATTGGGGATTTCTCGATCCCAGAGAAAAGCTAGTCCGGTCTTTTGATGAGGGAGGAGGGGGGTTTGAATAATGGCATGGGGCGGGGTCATCATGGGGAGGTCTGATCCACTGGGTAATTGTATCAGTTTTTGCTTGGAAATCAATGATGAAACAGCAGGATATGAAGCAGGCGTCGAGTTTGAAGCGGGAAATGTCGGAGTAAAGAGTTGACATTGACAATGAGTAGTACAGTCATATTCTTTGGGCATTTTAAGCTTGAAATCTTGTGTTCGAAAGCTTTCCATTATGAATAGAACGTTTGGATACCATGTGAAGAACATCAATGCTAAATTGGGTTTCTGAGATGAGGAGGGATCATTGGCATCAGTCATAAATACTCCCTCAACGAATAATATTTGAGTAGGATTGGATTGGCAATTTTCAATCCATGCCCCACCAGGACCACAGTGCATGAACGTTTTGGGTGCCCCAAGGAATGGTATCAACGTTTGGGAAAGGGTTCCCGGGAGAGAGCCAATAGCATGCTGGTGATTGGGGAGATATACGAATATGTTGTGTTGATTGTGCCATAGGATAATCCAAGAACCTAAGTGGGAATTCTCAGGCTTTAAGGTTATATCACTATTTATTTGAATACGAATATTAATCATCCCAATGCAAAGTGGTTGTGAAGGGGTTGACATGATGGCTATTTTGAATTATTTGGGGACAGTTGGGAATTATATGATCGGGAAGGGTTAGCTAAAGGGAATGAAGAGGAATAAGCGCAGGTGGGGAACTTATATGAGTGGCAGCAACAGGCCAAAAGGGGGATGGCCTGTGGTTACGTGCATGGTCTTGATGGAGGTGGGCCTCTTGGGCTCATAATTTTCATATCCGGTTTGGGGCATATATCAAGGCAAGGTGGCCAAAATGTGGGTGCACCATTTGACTGCTGGATCTGCAGCGAGTTACGAAACCTTTGGTGGAACAAGGCTGACATTAGCACATCCGAAATTGGGTGGGTTGTAGCAGCTTATTGTGGAGGGCATATTAGAGGCATGCAGTCATGTTCGCTGGTGTGACAGCGAACAATGAGCGTATCCTCCCCAGGTTAATTATTCACAGGGACCTACTGGGCAATGTTGGCAGTTTCAAAGGGCAATCTCACTGTGGGGATGTTTGTGTGTGGGCGGGTGAGATATGTTCGGTGGCATGCCACCAAACATGACTTTGGTTTGGCCTGAAGTTTTTTGCTGACTGATGCATACTGGGCGTTCAGGGGGGAATGTCTGGGATGATCAAAGGGGGCGCCAGCCGTGAGCCATGATCCACATATACATTCACCCCTATGGCGTTTGAGGCGAGTACTAATCCACCGAGATTGGCATTGGCCTCTTTGCCTCACGCGCGTACAGAACTCCGGAGAAAGAGGCCACACGCCCGAGGAATTTTTTGGCTGCAAGCCAGGTGCCACAACTTGCGCGGGGCGTGTGAGAACGTGAAGAAAATGACCCGCGGTGGGAGATACCCACGCGAACATGACCAGCCTCAGCAATCATAGGCTGGGATTGTTATTCTAATGTGGATGAGGCTGAAGCGAATCCACACTGATTGGCCTCAGGTTTCCACGCGCAAGCGGGTGAGCGTCTGCAGTCAAGCTGCCAACCCGACCAAGAAAATAGGCAGCTGGAAGACTGGCAGTGAAATGTCTTCCAGGCGTGTGAAAGTTGCCTGTGTATGACCCATCGGGGGTGCGTATGAAAGCGTGTGGCTGCCCGACAATGAACAAGCGGGCCAGTCATTGTTTGCCCCAACAATGGCACCGGAGTGAATCAACTCTTTGTGTTAGACCCAAATATTAAGTCATCCCATTAAGACCCACTTACATTAATTTGGATTACATGCGCATCTGTGCCGTAGTTAGGCAGAGCTGTCCAACAAGGTGCATCAAAGGGATGCAGGTGAGAGATATGACTCGATGGCTTGACGTTATTGCATGTTACATTGTTGAACAGCTTTTTGCTCTGCCCCGCAGTACATTTACAAAGGTGTACTGCGTACTACAGTGTCGACTGTACTGTACAGATCAGGAAGGTGTAATACTACTTGAGCCTGCATCCATCTAGCAAATGTGCATGCACCTTCCGATCGTTTGCATTTACGTAGCTCATGTGCCACATGCTCAGCATTGCGTTTCACCCGATTTGCACACGCAAGCTGAGCATGTCATGGTCAAACGCACCGTGAGAAAGTGCTCAGTAAAGCCATGGAATGAACTCTTTTGCAATAGTTCATTGGAAGGCTCAGTTTGGAGCACTTCACCAAAGCGTGTGAAATGCTGCACCTGGCTGAAATGTCATCCGATGCTGTGCCAAATGCTCAGAGTGCGCGCATACAAAAACGACTGAGCAATGGCTCAGCATGGTGCATTTGATATTGTTATATCTATAGTTCAATCACTGTGCAATTCCAATGTTCAGCCACTGAGCATTTCAATTATGACCCGAAAGCAAACCTGAGCAATGGGTCGAGGCAAGCTCACGCTGTATTCACTTGTCTTACAGCCCCCCCCTTTGTTCACATACTATTACCAGGCCATATGGCCGGTAATCTCGCCGCGGTCACTTGTGACCAAATGCACCGGGTGCTTTTCTGCATGGGTCACTTGTGCATTGCACCCCCAATGCACATTCAACATGGGCCTCACGACCACCCTCCTGGGTGATCGGGTGACTATTTAAGGAAACAAAGGGGATGTGACTGAGCTTGACAATTCAATAAATTGCAATACTCAGCGGTGCATTTGATATTGTTATATCAATTGTTCAATTACTGTGCAATTAAAATGTTCAGCCACTGAGCATTTCAATTATGACCCGAAAGCAAACCTGAGCAATGGGTCGAGGCAAGCTCACGCTGTATTCACTTGTCTTACAGCCCCCCCCTTTGTTCAAAGACTATCACCAGGCCATAAGGCCGGTGATCTTGCCGCGGTCACTTGTGCATTGCACCCACAATGCACAATCAATAAGGGCCTCACGACCACCCTCCTGGGTGATCGGGTGGCAATTTAAGGAAACAAAGGGGATTTGACTCAGCATGACAATTCAATAAATTGCAATACTCAGCTTGACAATTCAATAAATTGAAATACTCAGCCAGACCCCCATTGTTCTTCTGCCTCACGCGAGCATTTCACTTCTCAGTTGCAGCATTCGCTGAGACTCAGCTTCAATTTTGCCCACACGCCTTGAAGCTGAGACTTTTGCGGGTGCTGCAACTGCTGAGATCGTCTCAGCTTCCCCTTGGTATAAAAGACCATCTTCACACGACACGCACTTCACTTTCTTTCTCACCCGCTCCACTTCGCTCAACCTCACCCGCGTTTGTCCTTCTTGTGCGTATTCCCCCTTGTCTTCCTGCCTTTCCAGTCTTTTCTTTCGCACTCGACTAACCCCACTCCCCTTCCTGCTCGCTTTTTGTTTTTCCTGCTAATACTTTCAGAACCCCACTTCTATCTACTTTGTACGTTTTCTCCAATTAAACTTTAGTCAACATTATGTACCGATATTAATATTTTTCTTTCTTCACGACTTCCTTCCAGACTTTTAAAAACTTCCGACTAGAGCGTTTTTATATTGATTCCGTTTTAAATTTATATAAATCATCGTATGTCTTCCTTTTCTTTCTTGATTGCTTACTTTCTATTCAGTTACTAACCTGTTTTGTTTTGTTTTTAGATGTCGTGCACGTTATGCACCAAGCGGGGTATCCCCTGCATTCGCTCCTCGACGACGAACGACGCTTGTGATGCTTGCCGACAAGCACACAAGAAATGTTCGTTCGTTGTCCGCCCCTTCCGCCCACGAGGCCAGATGAGTTCTCGCCCAAGACGCCCTCGCGAGGACTCCTTTGTGGTCGACGATGATGAAACCATTTCCGAGCGTGAATGGACGCCAGGCCCCCAAACAGGCCAACGGGAACGATTCCGGACGATTAGCCCTGTCCCCTCCAGTATCGATTTGTCCACTCCCCCTCCTAGGCCACCATCCGATGGTCACTTCACTCCTCGACCGGAGCGAAGTGATTATCCGGCCGATGAAGGATGGCGATGGCGAGAGGACATTCGAGCTTGGGCTGATCGTCACCATGTCTTGTCACCGATGGGATTCAAACGCCAAAGTAAGTTTTATTTCTCCTCTTTATCTCATTTCTCTTCACGCAATAATACTGACTTTTTTCCATTACTCATAGAACCAAACCCCCCGAATCCCCCCCGACACGACTCTCCCGTTCCCAGTTTGCCTCGCGAGCAAACCCCCCGGCAACCCACTCCAGGCCCGAGTGGCACCCGATGGTCTGAGGAATTATTCCGTGGTAAGCAGCCAAAGTTTCATTTCATTTTCACTTTCACTTTCGAGTCGAGTGAACTGACTCTTACTCCTTTTTTAGAACCCTCCCGAACCGAAGAGCCACCTATTCCTGGCCCGAGTCCATCGTCCCAACCACCTGAGGACGATACGACTCGTGAGCCAGAACCTGAGGTGGCTCCTACGCAATCCACGGAGGAACCTTATGGTAAGTCACCCCTTCTTTCTCTTCGATCCATATTCACCTTTCCTCATTTTTTCTTCGACCGTCTCCAGATCGTCCCGCCACTCCTCGCTCAATCATCATCATCGACGATACGCCCGTGGGATCACCCCATCCCCCTCCCCCTCCCCCTCCCCCTTCTTCTTCACCGACTCCACCATCTTCCCCTTCCACTCCAACCCCGGTTCCCTCCCCAGAGATCCCTTCCAGTGCCCCCGAGAACCCCAACGCCTCCTCCCCCCCGGTGCCAAGCTCGTCTCATTCTCACGATGACGCTCGCCAGGAATTCACCGACCTGCGACCGACCCTAATGATTCCTCGAGCCATCGTCCACGATTCGATCAACCGAATCTTGTTGGAGCATCGTCGCTTGCTCCACATGATTCCTTTCGTGGATGCAACTCATCGAAATGAGATGCACCGGGAATTCCGGGAGGAACTAAACTCCCTCCTTGGCAAGGCAATGGAGGCTTATCCAAAGGAGGACATCACCGGGATAGTCTCGAAATACTTAGAAAAATAAAAAAATTTAAAAAAAAATCATTATTTCCTCTATTTATTATTTGTAATACTTTCTTTCATATAAATTTTTTGTATTGAATGATTGTTATTTTCCATTTCTATTACATTCTTTGCTCACGTTAAGTTATATTTTGTTCAATGGTTCAAATATCCTATTGCATGAGAAACCGTTTTATAAGTGCCCTACCAAAGGTTTGAGTGAGTATTTGTTTGTGTGACCCTCTTTTTCTCAAAATGCCCCAATAGTTGCCGTTATCCTCTCCTATATTTTCTTCTCCCATGGTTTAGAGCCATACCCATTCTTAACTGTAAAAAAGCGGGAGGTTCCCGTATGTGAGCAATCGAGTCCAGATTCGTGAAACATGGCCTTTCCTATGGTCACACGCTATTAGTCTTACTCATGTATTGAATTGTTTAAATTGGCTAGAACCTTCACAAGCGTAAGGATTGGCGTGTGACTTGTCGGGAGGCTGCACAGGCGTAAGGATTGGCGTGTGAATTGTTGGGAGCCTGCACAGGCATAAGGATTGGCGTGTGAATTGTTGGGAGCCTGCACAGGCATAAGGATTGGCGTGTGAATTGTTGGGAGCCTGCACAGGCGTAAGAATTTGTCAGCATTGCTGGCAACCCTCCCATGCGTAAGGATTGGCGTGTGAATCGTCGGAAGCCTGTACAGGCGTAAGGAATTTTAGCACTTTTGGGACCCTCCCCAAGCATAAGGATTAGCGTGTGAATTGTTGGGAGCCTGCACAGGCGTAAGAATTGGCGTGTGAATTCTTGGGATCCTGCACAGGCTAAAGAAAATTTCAGCATTGTGGGGAAGCTTCACAAGCGTAAGAATTGGCGTGTGAATCGTCGAAAGCCTGTAAAGGCGTAAGGATTGGCGTGTAAACTTTCGGGAGCCTGCACAGGCATAAGGATTGGCGTGTGTAGCGATGGCCCCCCGCATAGGCGTAAGGAACTTTTAGCATTGTCAGAACCTGCACAAGCATGAGGATTCGCGTGTGAAGCATTGGCATCCTGGACAATAGCAACAAACCAGGACCGATGTACGATGGCATGCCACCGTACATAATCCACTTCACCCCTTTTTCATGTGAGACACCCCATCTCCCGCACTCGAATCCATCCAATCCTGGTGTATATTGTCCTCTGCCTTACCTCACCATTACTTACCCAACCCACTTGCAAATCTCCTCATTCTTTGAATCGGCATGAGATTGTATTACCATCCCTGATTTGATAGCCCGCTCTCTCGCCAATCTCATAATAGCCATTGCTTTTTTGCCGCATTGTTTTTGCTAACCTGCTTGAGCATTGTGCGGACATACCCACTAGTGTCGTGCTTTCGTTGTCCTGTGCTGGATCAGTATAATGAACAAATGTACTACTGGCCCACACTACCTGAATGAGCCCATGACATGTGGATAGATCAATCCAAAAATGCTCATTTGGGAAAATCAATTTTCCCCCTGTACACCGCTTTGACGCATCTCTTTGAATTTGGCCGGTCCGCTTATCAGCTTGAAACCACCATCCCGAAGCATACAGCGATGCATCCTTATCAACATGAGGTGCGTTTTTGAATCCATTCATGGTGAAAGTGAGTGCGGAAGCGAACTCGAATGCACCCTGATTTGCCGGAATATCGCCTTCATAGTTGACTTGATCAAAAGACGGAACCCCCAATGAGTTGTAGCAATTTTGAATCTTCTGAAATAAATTATCCCCAACATATCGTAAGGATTGACCTAGAATGCGACCCACCGAGCTAAGATTGGCACCTCGGTCCCGCCATTCATCTTTTGCATTTTCAATTTTGCCAGCACTACCATACAGACCAAATTGTTCATTCTTCGTGGTGCATTTGCGCCACCCAATCGCGAACATAAATCCCTCCAGTAATGCTCCATTTGTTGCAATAGGGTCAGTGAACCTCTTTTCGCGAAATAAGAATTGTGATAATTCATCCCATTGATTGACCTCGACTTCACTCATTGTTGTGAATGGTCGGAATTCAACAAGGGCAATGAGTAATCCGGTTGAAGAGAAAATTGCCACACGGCCAAAGTGAATGCGTTTGATCTGATTGACATCCACAACCCTCCGAATTTCACTTGGGGTGATATTTGCTGATACTGGCATTGATATTTGTGCTGTTGGGCGAGAGGAGGAAAAAAACCTATTCATTCGGGTCGTTTTGCGCTCATTTGTCTTTTGGGATCTGCTACTATTCCCGAGTGGTTGCGGGATCACTATGTGTTGAAGCACACAAGATATCAGATACTGCCAAGGAGCTTTCTTCGGCACACATCCTTTGACTTCCCTGTTGGAGCCCACATGACATTGGCACAATCTGAACCGACTAAAGCCCATGTTCTTCAGTGGGGCCCAATGAGGGTGCCACATAAATGTGGAAGCATATATATATATCTATATATATACACTGAGATTAAGCGAGTAACTCACACTTTCCTTCCTCAGCCCGACGCTTTCTCGCGAGTTCCCTTTTACGCTCTTTTCCTTTTTTCGTGAATGGCATGCTTTCAGCAGAAAATGAAATGAAACCGAATGATTACTGATTTCTTAATATCACCTAAATTGGATTGCGATGGATGAATCTTTTTTAATTGCGGCTAAAAAGAAAGCTCACGCCTGACCTTGGCAAATTCACGATCTCAAATACCTGAACCTGAAAATTGCAGTGGATAGTGCATTATTCAATTTTACACATTGATGTTCCCATGCAATCACTTTCCAATCCAGCAATTTGGAATATTGCAAGCACACGCAAATGCAATATGCATCCTGCTGCGGATCCCTAGTTATCCCACTCCTCTTGAAAGACACAGGAACCTTTTGCCTATTATGGGCTGGCGGGAAGTGATAAACGCGACTTCCCGCAATGCCCCCGCATGTGCTACTCGCGGGCAAAATGCCTGACTCAGCTTGCGTCTTGTCGGAGTCTTTGCAATGATGTACGGAGGCATGCCGCCGTACAGTTACTATTGGTACTCAGACTGTGGCATCCGGGCAGTAGTAGGATAGGAAGTCATGATTATTAAATTCATAAATCACTTTGCAAAATTAAATTACAATCTATCTAGTACAAAGCTAATCTAAAACGGGTCAATCCTGGTTGTGAGTTTAGCTGACCTGGGTACCGTCAAGGTGACCTCATCACTTGAACCAAGCCCGCGATTTGCCACCCAGGCATCACCAAAGTCTAATACTAAGCATCGTGCAAAATCAAATCTAAGAGGTACAGTGGGGTTAAAAGACTCTGATGAGAAGAAACTTTTATTCAGTAAATTACATATATACTTATTAGTACGTAGCCACACTGGCTCCACTAGATTTTTACCCTCTGAAAGTTTTGCGGAAATGTCAATTAGTGCTAAAGCCCCTTTAACTGAGCTTGTTCTCCAGTCATCTGAGCATACCATCAAACCACGAACCCCCGCCGCACAGAATGCCGCTAATATACCATAGCAAATTCGATTGATTCCAAGATTCTTGTGACACGCCAAAAGATCTTTGATGGCCTCATTTTTTTTTGAGTTTGTGAGTTTGCCTTTGATGCCATTAACTTCGACCTTTGTATGTGCACGTACCATGTTGTATGCAATCATCAAATGGATAACTGTATCCATTAGATCCTCCAGGTTCTTGTGCGGCTTTGTGGATATCTCATTGTCAGCCCCGCCACCTTCAATGCTGAGTTGGGTTGCACGTTGCTTCGATTTACTCAAGCAGGAGGCAAGGTATTCAACTGCTCCCCGTTCGAGTCCAAGAGGATCGGTTGAATTTGATGTTGGTGCAACATATGGTTTGGGTGCAATCACATCGTATGAGACTAAACTAATGGATTCAAACATAACATTTGCCCAAAAATGTTTAACTGGATTGGCGGGGTAAAGAAGGCTCTGAACCATTTTGAAGAAGGAGTGTTCAGATTTTGCGAGATTATCTGGAGGTTTAGCTGATTCCTTCATCAATTTGAGATTCCAAATGTTGTGATCAAAAAACGCTTCTGTTTCGGTTGGCTTAAAAAAATCTAACCCTGTATATTGCAATTTATATCACCAGTCAACAGCCAATAATCAAGTATCATGCACAAAGATAAAAAAAAACTCACCTGCCATCTCAAGGTCCTGCAGCCAAGCCGACATTTTAAGATCTCGGTTACTGATCACCTTAATACCAACGGGCAGGAATGTATGAGCATCCTTTGTTGGTAAATTGTCCCATCTATTTTTGTAAATCCTATTGATATTATCAAGCCCCCTTTTCCATGATTGTTGAGTAATATTGGAATGATAATTCAAAACGCCTGCAAACTCTTCCATGCGGGATAAAAATATTCCTTGAAAATTTGCAGCGGATGACACTTCGGGCTCAGCGTCGGGAATTATATCAGTCATATCTCGTCCCATTGTATCATGTTTAATTGTTTCCCTTTCTTGAAAGGCTTGAATATTCCGAGGAGAGGCGGGAGGGGTTGCATCATGCATTGTTTCATTGGGTATCGGGGGACTTTCAGTATGTGGAGCTTCATCATGGATTGTTTCATTGAGTATTGGGGGGGGTTCAGTATGCGGAGGTTCATTATCAATATGGTCCCCTTCAACATTGATAATTTCATCACCTTGATCGCGAGAATCGTTTGCGGCTTCAAAGGTACGGCGTTTTTTGTTTGTTTTTTTGGTCGCATGTATATTTGGTCTTTTTCCTAATCCTTTGCCTGGAAATCCAATTACGACTCGAGATCCTTCAGGTAGAGATTCTCCCACCTCCACACCTGCCCATATATTGTAAGCAGCTATTTTTATCAATTTTGTTTTGAATTAGTAATGGACTTACGGTTCAAATCCATTTTGAGCAGGCTCATGGCTTCAGCAATCTTTTGACGCACATAATCAGGAATTTTACTATCATTTTGGATTTTTTCGAGCCTTGGGATTGTTTGAGCAATGTTGGAGACAAATTGTTCCTTGGATATAATTTCCACCTCCCCACTGAAAATTACATCATTTTGCCCATCATCTTCTGTCGGTGCACAAGGTTCAACAGTCTTTTCCTTCTCATAACTTTTAAAATTCGGTTTCTGAGAGCTTGGAGGCTGCCCTGAAATAAAGGCTATGACACAATATCAGGTTTTGAGAGATTTGAAATATTAAAGATGGATGCATACTCACATTCCGGAAGAACTGGTGGATCTTGATTATCTTCATGTGACTGGCTCTCTACTTCAATGCCTAATTCACGACTACTGGCGATATCAGAGATTTCACTTCCACTCTCTGGGGCTGAAGTTGGTCGTTCATTGAATTCTGTTGAATTTCCCGGGGTTCGGGCCATAGCGGAGGTAGTTTATTAAGCAAATAGATGGTGACGAGTTGATTGCTAACTTGTTTGAAAATTTTTTGATAAAAGATCCAAATTCAAGAAAAAAGGTGCAAATGCGATTTGTCGGGAAATTGAAGGAGGCGATGTTTTGCAAATTATTTCATATCATGCAAATGAAATCACTTCCCTGTGAGACATTGAATAAAGTTGACTAGTGAGAAACCTACTAAAGTCAACTTTTGAACTATTCAATGCTCATGAGGTAAGGACTAAGCAAAGTGTTCATTTGATTGATATGAAATAAAATGGTTTTGTCGGCGAAACAGGAGACACAATTCTTGTCTTAAATAGTCCACTTATTAGGTTTTAATTTGTGAGTCTCATGATTTAAACCCTAGCCACAACATTGTGAATATACTGACCAATTTCCCCTGAGGTCCTGTTGGCAGAGAAGGCCACTCAGCATATTTCGGCGATGGCGTCCATTGTGTACGCCAACAAGCCACCGTACACACTATGGATGTAGTACGGAAGCTTAAGGATGGTAAGCGTTGTCGGAGGCATGTCGGGAGGGCACTACATGAGCGTAAGGATGGTAAGCAGTGTCGGGAGAATGTCGGGAGGGAGGGTAACTGTTGTCGGAGGCATGTCGGGAGGGCACTACATGAGCGTAAGGATGGTAAGCAGTGTCGGGAGAATGTCGGGAGGGAGGGTAACTGTTGTCGGAGGCATGTCGGGAGGGCACTACATGAGCGTAAGGATGGTAAGCAGTGTCGGGAGAATGTTGGGAGGGAGGGTAACTGTTGTCGGAGGCATGTCGGGAGGGAACTACATGAGCGTAAGGATGGTAAGCAGTGTCGGGAGAATGTCGGGAGGGAGGGTAACTGTTGTCGGAGGCATGTCGGGAGGGCACTACATGAGCGTAAGGATGGTAAGCTGTGTCGGAGGCATGTCGGGAGGGCACTACACAAGCGTAAGGGTCATCAGTGGTGTCGGAGGCATGTCGGGAGGGTATTACACAAGCGTGAGGATGGTAGGGGCGGGGGTGTGAAAGCGTAAGGAGTGGTGAGGACGGAGAGGGGCGGGCAGTGTCGGAGTCTCATCCGGATGGAGGGCGGTGCGGGTGCGTAAGCATGCTAAGCGTCGGGGAGGCGGAAGCCAATGAGGTGAAATTACACGAACGTTGCGCATAGTGTTGAAATGGGTTTGGGCTTTGAGTGACATTCTCATGTGACACATGTGAGACGATTGACGTTGTCTTGACGCTGACGTGACGTGACCCACTAAATCCAGTGACTATAAAGTGACACTAACGCGACTGAAGCAAGATTTTATACTGACCGCGGTGCGACGTGAAGTCAATCGCCGACGATTGACGCGAGATTCGCCCTGGTGAGAAGTTGGTGAAGCCAAGGAATGATTGAAGAGCCTTGAGGTTTCTTAGAGGTGGCCAATTGAAAATCTGCTCGACCTTTGCTTGGTTCATCTTGAGGCCTTCAGAAGAAACAACAGAAGCGAGGTATTCTACACTAGAGACATGAAATAGGCACTTTGAAGCCTTAGCAAAACGGTTATTGGCTCTGAGTCTGGAACGAACAGTGGACATATGAGTGACATGTTCTTCCTCAGATTTGGAAAAGACCATAATGTAATCCAAATAAACCACAACATAAACATCCAGAAGATCTTGAAAAATATCATTGACAAGATTCTGAAAGGAGGCAGGAGCATTGGTGAGCCCAAATGGCATAATTAAGTACTCAAAACTGCCATATTTACTTCTGAAGCATGTCAAATGTTCATCACCCTCCTTGATTCTGGGCAGGTTATATGCACCATGCAAATCAATCTTGGAGAAGATAGAAGAACCATTAAGAACATTGAGAAGCTGATTCATAGGAGAAACAGGATACTTGTTGTTCCTAGTAACAGCATTGAGTTTGCGGTAATCAAGACGCAAACGGAGGCCACCATCTTTCTTTTTGACAAAGAGGGCAGGTGTTCCTGTTGAAGAGGAGCTTGGCTGGATGAAACCCTTCTCTACATTCTCTGAAATGTAGGCCCTGAGTGTATCTGACTCTTGTTTGGATAAAGAGTAGATCACCCCAACTGGAGGTAGAGAGCCCTCCAGCTCGATATGATGATCACAGGTGCAGTTAGGAGGACGTTTCTCTGCTTTCACCTCGGAGAATACATCCAAATATTGATGATAAGTAGAAGGAACAACCTTCATCACGGTTTCTATTTCTTCTGGCTCTTCCTCTTCATCCCACAACTCATCCAGGGAGTCATGATAAGATGAAGGAGGAAGGTCCATATTCCCAAAGAAGAGATGAAGTGAAGATACAGAATTATCTTCTCCAACATCTTGAATCTCTTTGAAGACTTCATCTCAGAAAATGGTAATGACTGAGGGGAATTTATGGAAGGAATATGGACAGAAGATGGGAATGATGGTGTTCTAGAATCACCAACCAGAGCTGCACATGATTTGGAAGAAGAAAAGTCATTACGGAAAGAATTAGAAGGATCCGAATAGTCCTTATGATCAGCATTAAAGGTGATCAGCCCTTGCCTCCAATCAATAGAAGGATTAAAATTATTTAGAAAGTCAAAGCCCAATATGAGGTCTTCTCCCTTGGGAGTATCAATGACAAAAAAGTCCCATTCAAAGCTTGGGAAGGAAGGAGACTCAACCATATGTAGTATGGTGAGTCACAAATAAGAAAGGGGCCTCAGAGGAGTCCAAAATGATGAGAGGAATCTTCTCTGGAAGATCTGAAGTAGTCAATGAGTCCTTGTGAACAAACTGCTTAGCAAAAAATGAGTGTGTAGCACCAGAATCAATGAGAATACTGTAAAAAACATCAGAAAGAGAAGAAAAAACAAAGAATTTAAGAGAATTCTTGACACCAGTATTCAGAATGAACAATTGTGCTCTGGATGGAAAACAGTGAAGACTATTGAACACAGCATGATCTTCACTCAGGCTTTTCCCTGGCTGGGAAAACTGCCTGACGGTTGGGTAAGCTTGTTTTGAGGCCTTTTGACACAAGACTCAAGTCTATGCTTCCCACCACAATAAGTACACAAGCCCTCCTTGATTCTTCTTTCTTTTTCAGAACCTTTCAACTTGAAGTCCTTATGAAATAAGGAAGAATGGGGCTTGTCCCGCTTTTGAGAATGAAAATTCTTCTTCTTATGATTTGAGCTTGAAGACTTTTGATGATGAGAAGAGTTTGACTTTGAGGCTTCAGGCTTCTTCTCTTGATGATGATTCTTCTCCTTTTGCCTCTCATGGTACCTGGTATCAAGTTCCAGGCTGACGTCCATTAAGTATTGAAGAGAATCAATATTTGAAGGATGGGAGGCCAATTGATCCAGAATCCTGGAGGCCAAACCCTTCCTAAAATGATGAATAAGAGCTCTTTAACCCCAATATCCAATTATTGAAACCAAACTCCTGAAATTGGAGATGTATAAGGCAACATGCCCTCTTTCTTTCAGTCTAAGGCCATCCAGCTCTGCTTCAGCTTTTCCTAACTTCATTTGGGTCCCCAAACAGAGTGAAGAGTTGGGATTCAAACAATGCCAAAGAATTGAGAAGATAACTTGAGTCTTGATTAGTGACATGGGAAAGATAAGGCTCAATCCATTTTGCAGCCCTGCCAACTAAGAATGAAGTTGTCACAACCACAAAGAATGACCCTCCTCCGTTGATGTTGCAGCAATTCCAACCTGGGACCAAGTTTGGCCAATTGGCCACACTATATATTTATGGCCAATTTGGCCCCTTCTGGTGCTCTATTAAATTTTGGCCATATCACTCTTCCCTGGCCCTTTATGGCCCCAATTATCATTTATGGCCTCAGGCCATATCCTGCCATCATTGGCCTCCCTGGCCAATTCTCATATCCCCAACCACCAGGCCTCTATCTTTGTTTTGGGCCTGGGGGGTCTCCCTGTCTTCTAGGGGGTTCTGGGCCCCCTAGCCCTCATCATTGTTCCTGGGTCACCCCTTTTCATTAGGGGTTCTAGGGCCTCAATGGCCTTTTAGGCCCCCTATGGCTTCTACAGTCTGTAGGGCACATACTGCGGTCCTTGGGCCATTTAGGCCCCTTTTGGCCTAATCCAATGAGTCCAAAAGGGTCCAAAGGGGGCAGCCCATTGATTCTCAAACCACAATTGGGCCCACCTGAGCCAGTCTTGGCCCCAAATTCCAACAAACCCCAAAATGGCCATAAGAACCTCAGGACCCGAATTTGGCCAATTATCACCATGGACAACTTTTCAGCCTATGGCCTCTGGTAACCACCAGAGGCCACAAGATCAGCTCAGTTCAATATTTCCCCTAACCTTATGGGGAATTCTTCCACTCCTCCATGCACCCCGTACTCAAGGTTGCAGGAGTGGTGCTATATGGTATTATATACCATTATGCACAATTTTTGCTCAGCAATTCAATGGTGACACTTTCAGGACCCAATTTCACCTTCCCAAATCAAGGTCCCAAAATCCAATGCCCATTTTGAAGGAGGAGTTTCTTAACTCATCACTCTGGCAATCCATGGCGGCAATCAGAAGACCATTCAAGAATCCCAACCACCTAGCCCTGCAGGAGTTGGGTTGGCAACTTCATTCAGGATTATTCTAAGGGCCATTCTCAGAGGTTATTCATAATTTCAATCAGCTGTCAAGGCATCAAGTATCTCAAGACTCCTTGGACAACCCAATTGGTCCATGCAGGGGTAAATCAATCAACCTGTATGTACTTGGCCCAATTGGGCCAATTCATATTCCACTGTGGGAATTAAATCACACAGTTCAAATTTCAAGACGGCCAGATCTGTATTGACCCAATTTAGACAATACAGCCGGTGACTCACCTTCCATGATCAGTCTTTCAACTTTTCACATACACTGGCAACCTTTCAGCACCTGGGGACTTTTTCCCTAGTTAATTGATATATTGGACTTATTTTTATCTTTATTTTATTTTACGTTATTAGAGTTAATACTTATAATCTTAAGGCAGTCATTCAGCACCCTTTCTCTTTTTCTTCCTTGCCTGTCAGTGGATATTGGTGGTCATATCCTTTACTAATTCCATTTCCTTTTCTGGCAGGTTGAAACAGTGAATTGAGGATTCACTTGATTGGCTTCTTGACCTTTGGCTTCTTATCTTTCCTTTTATCTTTGGCATACTTGTCTTTTCTCTTATTCTTCCTTAAAGAAATTGAATCTTTATTATTCCTTATGTCTTTTGAAGCTCTCAAGTGAGATCTTGATTCCTGAGTGCCAGGCCACTCTTGCTTCCATAAGAGCCCCTCCGACAGAAGTGGTATAAAGGACTTTCCTTCTGTCTTGAGAGAAATTTGCCGCCACATTTTGAAAGATAAGTTGACAAGACTGAATGAAACTTCTGACTTTGAAGGGTTGAGTCCCAGCAAAACATTCCAGTGCCTTCATAGATGGAGTCTTGAAGGCTGGTGGTCTGGTGTCAGGTTGAGTCTATGATAAAAGTAATATAATTGTATTTACAACTTTTAACTATGACTGTGACATGGTAAAAAGGATTTAAAATAGATTGATGAGGATTAAAGATGGTTTAATTTAAGAATAAAAGGGCTTTACTATATGAAATATAGTGGTGGTGAGTTCTGTTGAAAGCCGTGGGTGCAGCTTTACCTGTTGGATTACAATAATAAAGACTATAATAATTCTAATATAAGAGTATACCTGATTATTTTCCAAGAGTATAACTGTTTTTGACAGTTGTACTACGTAGGGATTCAAGGGCAGGATGAGGAAAGCAATTCTGGTTGTGAAAAGCCTCCTTCTTATCCTGAAATGGGGTGGAAAGGGTGCTAGACCTTTCCATGTGGAGGAAGTGAAGATTTTTCACTCTCTGAGACAGGCTTGTGGTTTGGAAAGACCTGTATTAGCCTGTATTGGGATCAGATGTGGTTTTGGAACCACATCTGGGCAGTTTTCACCAATACAGGTTGAAAGGTTTCATCTGGGGACCTCACAGCCTGATTCTGACGTGTATTATGCGTAGCATGCTGTATAGAGACTTTTTGGGACCGCAGTATTGACTGACATATGAGGTATTGAAGTCAAAACAATCTCCTTTGTCTATTTGACACCTCATAGTCATGATTATGGGATATTATCCCATGGTGAGGCTGCATATGACAGCAGGTGGGAATCTGACCTTAAAACAGCTATCACTTTGTCAATTCTTGGAATATCAACGTCAAAATTGGTTCCATGTGTAGCCCTCTATGTGCTCTACACAATGGTACCTCATTTGGTATGGGTATAATTAAATATAGCAAGGTTATCCCATGTACAAGATTTTTGTACATTTGCATGGTTGAGGCAAAAAGCTGTATTGAGCTTATTTGCTCCATAACTTTTGTTCTAGTTGATCTATTCAGAAATGGATGAAATCATCATATAGACCTGATTTTGCTCTTTCCAAAAAGACCCCACTTTAGGTATCTCATGCTAACACTGCAAAAGGTAGATGAGAGGTGAATGCTTTGTTTACCCTTATTTGGCCTGAATTTGGCCATAACTCAAGTAATACTGGTGCTAGCTCAGTTTGGCTAGTACCATTGGATGGCACTGGATTAGAGCTTCATTTTGAATACCCATTTGATGGGGTTAAGCCTCTCCTTCTGGATTTTGGATGAGAGGTAAAAATTAAGGTTTATGCTCAGAAATAACTTTATTATTCTTTGTCCTATGGTGATGGGACTTATATCTTCAGAGAGGGGTAAGTTTCCTCTTTCTTCTGATAAATTTTAAGCTGATTTAGCTCAGCTCCATGCTCTGGTGGTATCTTGACTATACCATTGGTTTTATGGTATTTTGGCTCTCATGCTTGTGCTCTGGTTTTCAGTCACAGGCTGACATACCCTCCCTCTAAAAAAGGCTCATCATGGATGAGAATTTTCAGTCCTCCTAGAGGCCCCAAATCTCCTTAAATGAAGGTTCCCATCTGTTATGGCATCTTCTGCCATTCATTTGTCTTTATCAGCTGTTTGGTTCTTGAATCTGACTAAATATTGTCTTTGATCCTTCCCATTAAGTCTGATCTTCCTGGCCCTGATGATCTTACTCAAAGGTCCTGGGGAGTCCTCTAATTCCACCATTTCTGGTGGTGTGAGGTTTGTCTTCCTGGAGGGGAATTTACCCTCTTCACTTTGGAAGTATGGCTTGACCAACCCCACTGGAAAGACTGGGTGTTTCCTGGAAAGCTCCTCTGTGAGCTTGACTTCCACTGCATTCTTGCCTACCAACTTAATGATAGTGAAGGGCCCTACAAATGAGTCTCTCATCTCCTTGGGTCCTTTAAGATTGTTGAAGTTCAGTGTAAACACTAAAACCTTGTCCCCTTCCTTAAAGTCAGGTTCCATGTGTGTCTTGTCCCACCTCTTCTTATTATAATCTTTTGCCTCAGATATGCATTTAGCAGCTGTGTCACAAGCTCTCTTCCACATATCATGGAAGGCTTTGGCTGTGGGGTGGATGGTCAGGAGATTCTTCTTCAAGTGATCCACAGGCAACAAGGGATTCCACCCTTTCTCTACCAGTGCAGGTGTTTTTCCTGTGGTAGAGTGCTGACTTGTATTATAAGCCAGTTGGACAGCTGGTAGAAGGGTAACCCAGTCATGGGCATATCCCTCATGGTGCTTATATTCCATGCCATAGGCACAGAACCTCCCAAGGATGTCCTCCATTCTTTGGATTATCCTCTCAGCTAGGCCCTCTGTTTGTGGATGGTAACCTGTGGAAAGAGCATGCTTGGTGCCAAGCATGTCATACAAGTTGGTCAAAAATTCAGATGTGAATTTTGGGTTCCTATCACTAATGATGATCTTAGAGACTCCACAGGTAGATATGATGTTATTCCAAATAAAACAGAGTAGTATCCATGGCTGTGTCCTCCTTGTAGAATGGTGGACACCTCATGCTCTTGCTGAACCTATCAACTATGATCAAGCAGGCATTGTAGTTTTCTTTGCCTCCTGGGACAAGTCCTGTAACCCAGTTTATGTTGACGGTTTCCCATGGATGTTTGGGTTCTTCTATATGTTGAAGTAACCCATACTTCTTCCCATGTTTCCTATTTTCCTTTTGGAATCTTTCACAAGTGTTGATGTATTCACTTAACTCTTGTTCCCACTTGGGCCACCAAGCTGTGCTTGCTACTCTCTCCTTGGTCCAATCCTCACTCATGTGTCCCATATAGGGGCAGTCATGGCATTCCTGCAGGATCAGAGAGATGTGGTACCTATCTACCACTGTGAGTGCACTTTTGTGTTTTTCTCTGTGATAGAGCAGGCCATCTATAAGGAAGAACTGGTTATCCTTATAGGCCCTTAACCAGGGTTCTTACAGCTGGGATTCCAGTTCTGGACTCCTGTACTTTTGTTGAAGGAGTTGTAGTAATATGCTACACTGTTTGTGTTTGGCATAAGACTTTAGTACTGCACTATAAAATTCATTGTGCAGTTCTGAGGAGCTTAACCCCAATATAGGAGTTTCTGTTTCCTCTGAATCAGTGTTTCCACTGTCAAGGGTACCACTTTCTGGTGCCCATTCAGGAAATCTGAAGTTCTTCCTCCTATCTATTTCCATGAAATGGATAGGGATCTTGGCTGCAACTTCAGGGTCATAAACTGGATTGCTCTTGACATTATCCAGTGGCCATCTGCTAAGGCCATCTGCATTGGTATGACTTTTACCTTCTTTGTATATGATGGTCATGTTCCCTCTATACTCCTGGATGGCTGTTTGCCATCTCAGCATGTGTCTATTTGTAGTCTTCATGTTTGGTAAAGACTTCAAGGCTGTGCAGTCTGTGTAGACTTCAAAGACTGCACCCTTGAGATAATAATAGAGTTTTTCTAGAGCCCAGACTAGACATAGACACTCAGTCTGGGTAGCCCCATACCTGGCTTCTGAATCTTTTAGTTTCCTGGAGATGTAACATATTACTCCCTCTCTTGGTTCACCATGCACTATTTGTCTTTGGTGAAGGGCTTCTCCTAGGCCTTGGATACATGCTGCATCTATATATAACTTGAATCATAGTTAAAAGTCAGGCAAGATGAGTACAAATGCATTTGTGAGTTCATGTTTGATCCTATCGTATGCATCCCTTCTTTCCTTGGTAATTTCAAAAACTACATCTTTTGAACACAACTTGTATATGCTACTAGTTATGTGGGCAAGATTCTTGATGTGGTTTCTATAGTAGCTAGCAAGCCCAAGGAAAGATTGCATCTCTTTGATGCTCTTTGCTACTGGCTTTTGCAGAACTGCTGCTACTTTGTTCTGGTCAATTGCCAGACTAAGACCTGAGACTTTATGTCCTAGAGCTAGTAGCTCTTGTTGGCCGAAATTACCATTTGTTAGTGAAATCTTCAGATTAATGGGTGTACATTTACTTAGCACTCTGTCTATGTATTGTACATGGTCTTCCCATGTCTCTGAGTATATAATGATATCATCAATATATACCACCATTCAGCCTTCCAATATTTCTTCTTGAAATATTGTGTCCATAATCCTTTGGAAGTGGGCTGGTGCATTTTTGATTCCAAATGGCATCCTGGTGTACTCATATATGCCCATATGGCATATTATTCTGAGTAATTTCATGGAGTTTGGTTCAACTCCATTTTGGTTGAAGCATTTCATACAATCCATCTTTGTTATGTATTTGGCTTTTGCCAGTTTATCCAAGGCATGAGGTATCCTGGGTATAGGGTACCTGTCTGCTTTAGTGTAGTTATTCAGAGCTCTGAAGTCTCCACAAAGTCGAGACTTGCCATCATTCCAGGTGATTAGGACAGGAGTGGTTATTTCCACTATTTCATTATGTCCAATCTTTCTGATTAAATCCATTTCCAGGAGTTTATTGATATTTTTCTCAATTTCTTTCCTGGTTTCCAGACTTTCTGGGTTAAGAGGTCGCTTGAGCATGGGTGGATAAGGTCTTTCAACATACAGATTTAGTTGTATATCATGGCCTCTAATCTTTTCTCATGGTTCTTCACCAATTGCAAATGCTGGTCTGTTCTTTCTCAGCATCTTTGGTAAACTTAGTTTTTGTTTACTGGTGAGGGTAGTGCTAAACTGTCCCTCCCTGAATTCATTCAGAAGTTCTTCTAGTGGATCTTGAGAAGATATATTGTATATATCAAGTGAAAATTTCTTTTCCTTGTTGGTACCAATGGTAATGTGCCTATTTTTACTGTTGTAAATATCAATGCCATACATCCTCTGTAAGTCTGCTCCCAGGAAGAACCTTTGTATGTGGGCATCATCAAGCACTACAAACTCTAGATTGAGTCTGATATTACCCTTCCTGTGGGGTATAATTATCTCTTTGATAATTTTACCAATGGAGGCCATCTTCCCTGAGGCACTTTTAAAGTTCTTTGCCTTGGTGGGCAAGAGCTGTTTTTCCCAATTTGGGAAATGGTTATCCAGATAATTTCTGGCCACTATGGAGCAGTGTGCCCCACTATTAATGATCAATGGATGTTGAGCATTGTCAATAAAGACAGTCATTTTGGTGGCTGTTCCATGTATATATGCCATTCCTTTGGTTGGTGTAACCAGGAATGTTTGTGCATCTTGTGTGTGTTTGCACAAGTTTTTATTGGCAGTATCCTATGGCATGCCTGCTTCCAACTGTATGTCCTGAATTTCTAGTGGGGTTTCCTCTTGGTATTCTACTAGAAATTCTTCTCTTGGGTCTTGGCCATCATCAGATGGTTCTCTGATGGCATCACCCATGGGGTCTGATTCATAATACTTTGTTTGGGATTCTTCCTCTGGGAATTTCTCAATGGCATAGAGTTTTTTGTTTGCCTTTGGACAGTTGTTGGCATAGTGGTCTGTTGAACCACAATTGTGACAAGAATTCTTCTTCTTTGTCACTTCTGCCACCCTTTCTCTGGTTTTGTCTTTAAAGTCCATCCTGAAAGGTTGTTTCTCTTTGAAACCACTGCTCTTATATGGGGTGAATTTCCCTATATTAGTTCTTTTCCTTATGTCTTGTAAGGTATTAGCAATGTCATCTAGAGTGCAATTTTGGTTGCATCTGAATTTTACTGCATGCTCTAGCTCTCCTGGCAGTTGTATCAGAAGTTTGTGATTCCTCATTTGGATTTTCATCTGAAGGTCAATGGCTTTGAGTCTTTTAGACTGTCTAAGACACCACTCATATGGATCTTTGTCCACAGAGTATTTTTCATTGTCAAATGACATGGTCTTTTGCCATATCCAAGTACCATTACTGTACATTTGGATGATTTGACTCTTCCACCATGGCCAATTTCTTCTGCCATCAATTTCTTTCATTTCTGTGTACCATATACTAGCATGACCTTTAAATGCTGTATTCAGTCTAGCAGTAATCCAGTAGTCTGATATGCTTGGTACATCAATGAAGAGCCCATCAATATAATCTATGAGTTCCATATGATCATATTCTCCTGTTCCAGAGAATTTGGGCCAGCTTGAGGCCTCAGGAAGCTGTTTCAAGGCTTCCTTCTCTGAATAAGACATGCCATCTTCATCCTGGTATTGTGATAAAAATCTTGCCTTATTCATCAAAATGGCATCTGGTTTGATGTCATCTGGTTGATATGGATTTTCCATAACTTGGCCTTGTGGTTGGGGCTTCAAGTTATGGTAGACATTAAACAATTTTTTTATGTCTTGATCCAGACAATCCCTGTCCCTTCTGCTGTGGTGTTGTTCTTCAAAGACTAGATTCAGCCTTTTGTTGGTTTCTTCAGAGGCTTTGCTCAATTGAGCATGTTCTTCTTGAATATTTTTAATTATTTCATCCATGGAGGCTGTTAATTTCTTCATCCTCTCATGGCTTGCTTCAAGTTCTGCAAACTATTTTGCAGATTGCTCAGCATGTTGGGACATTTGTAACCACAAAGTATCACTGTTGATGTTACTCTCAGATGTGACAATGTTATGTTCAGTCTGAGTGGGGGTAATGTTTCTATTACTAGGACTACTGATTCTAGAGTGGTTTACAACTACTTCTGGTTCTTGTGCACTTCTTCCACCAAATCCAACACCTTCTGGATCATGGGGTCTGATTCTTTCTGCCTTTGGCTGAAAGAGGTCTTGTTTTTCCCCTTGTATCCTTTTCTTCTCCTGGAAACCTCTGGAATTGTGAAGAGTGGTGACTCTTGGCATTGATATGTTGGTGTCTGAATGGTGTGAAGCCACTGGAGAGCTGATTTGGCCTGCTCCTTGTGAACCTGAAGGAATCTGAGTAGGCCCTGTCTGGGTTAGCCATTCTTCTATAGCTTGGATAGTGGCTCGATTCTCCCTTATCCTCTGTGCCCTTGCCTCCAGGATTCTGAACTACCTGGTAGGATTCCAACCTTTGGTGATTATCATAAGGTCTTTGAAGTCTATCCCTTTGAGACAGATCTTTTGGAAACTTTCTCCAAGTTCTTCCCAGTGAGATGCCAGGTTGAACCTCTTGTTGTCCATGCTCCATTGGAATAGGTCCTTGAGGAGTTGGTGGAGCTGAAGAACTTGATCCATGTCTTTCCAGTCCTCTTGTTTGAGGTCTCCATTGAATTTGAGTGTGAATGGCAGGGTTGATATTATCTCCCTCATTGTTTTGCCATCCACTAGTGTGTCCAAGGTGTCCTCTTTCAGGTCTTCTGGTTCTGGACAAACCTTCTCTGTCCTCTGGCTGGTTCCTTTGGAAGCCAAGATCTCTGAGGTGTACAGGTGACATGTTAGTGTTTGCAAGCAGTCAAAAGCTTTATGTTATTAGGGTATTTACCTTTGACTGTGCCTTGTACAAATTTTTTGTCTGCTGATTTGGGCAATTTACCTTTAGAGGTTACAACTGGGTTAATTATAGTAATTTTCCCTGTACAAGTGATCAAGGTTGGTTTACCTTGTATTGAAGCAGAATTTCATGGTTTTCTACTCTTCTGTGTGGCAATGGGTGTCCACTTCTTTGCTGTTATCAGGCCTTCACTGTGCCTCTTTCTTTTGCCTTTGCTGCCTTCTGGTTCTGAGGGTGTCACTGGTGTGTTGACCTGTGACTGGCTTTCTAGTGGTATGAAGTTATCTTCCACTGAAATAAAACAGGAAAAAGAGGGCTTAATGTGAGTTAAGACTTCTTAAAATGCTATTTGCACGTCTAAGAATGGCCTTTGCGCTTGTATATTACTACAATATGCCCTTGTACAATGACAGTGTAATTGAATGAACAATTTCACGTCAGAAATACAGCTTACTGATATTTGGTATCGTGCTGTTTGTATACAAATATCCCACAGAATAACTTGTAATTAGCAAGTATAAACTGTCAAAAAGTGGTATGTAAGAGGGTAATTGAGTTAACAATCTGCCCAACCACGCCTCAACTGTTGGTTTATCAGTATGAGGTGTCTTAATTTAATTAGAAATTAAGACTGTATTAATGGCTGAAAAGTGTTTTTATATACAAAACACACCAAGAATAAGCGTCTTGTGGTTATTAGCCACGTGAGAAGTACTCTTTTTGAATATGAGTATAGAGATAAATATATAAGAAATATATATTTTAAGGAATAATTACGCCTAAAAAGATAAAACAAGTGTCAGAAAATAAAGAAAATAAGTAAAAAACTCCCTTATAAGGTCCAAATTGGTCAAAAAACACAGCCACACCCCCAAAGAGTCAGGTTGAGTCTATGATAAAAGTAAGATAATTGTATTTAAAACTTTTAACTATGACTGTGACATGGTAAAAAGGATTTAAAATAGATTTCTGAGGATTAAAGATGGTTTAATTTAAGAATCAAAGGTCTTTACTATATTAAATATAGTGGTGGTGAGCGGTGTTGAAAGCCCTGGGTGTAGCTTTACCCATTGGATTACAATAATAAAGACCACAATACTTCTAAATTAAGAGTATACCTGATTATTTTCCAAGAGTATAACTGTTTTTGACAGTTGTACTATGTAGGAACTCAAGAGCAGGATGAGGAAAGCAATTCTGGCTGTGAAAAGCCTCCTTTTTATCCTGAAATGGTGTGGAAAGGGTGCTAGACCTTTCCACGTAGAGGAAGTGAAGATTTTTCACTCTCTGAGACAGGCTTGTGGTTTGCAAAGACCTGTATTAGCCTGTATTGGGCTCAGATGTGGTTTTGGAACCACATCTGGGCAGTTTTCACCAATACAGGGTGAAATGTTTCATCTGGGGACCTCACAGCCTGATTCTGATATGTATGATGCGTAGAATGCTGTATAGAAACTGTATAGGACCCCAGTATTGACTGAAATATGAGGTATTGAAGTAAAAACAAGCTCCTTTGTCTATTTGACACCTCATATTCATGATTATGAGATATTATCCCATGTTGAGGCTGTATATGACAGCAGGTGGGTATCTAACCTTAAAACAGCCATATGTTTCTCAATTCTTGAGATATCAACCTCAAGATTTGTTCGGTGTGTAGCCCTGTATGTGCTCTACACAATGGTTTGTCATTTGATATGGCTATAACTAAATATGGCAAAGTTATCCCATGTACAAGATTGTCACAGGGGCTCTTGGAAGAAGAGGGCCTGGCACTCAGGAATCAAGAACTCACTTGGAGGGCTCCAAAGATAAAGAATAATAAGAATGAATTTCTTTAAGAAGAATAAAGGGGAAAACAAGTATTCCAAAAGATGAGATAAGAAAAGATGAAGCCAATGGCCAAGGATAATAAAGAAGCCAAAAGCCAAGAAGCCAACCAAGTGAATCCTCAATTCACTGTTTCAACCTGCCAGAAAAGGAAATGGAATTAGTATAAGGATATGACCACCAATATCCACTGGACAGGCGAGGAAATAAAAGAAAAGGGTGCTGAATGACTGACTTAAGATTATCAGTATTAACTTTAATAAGGTAAAAGAAAATAAGGATAAAATTAAATCCACTATATTAATTAACTGGGGAAAAAGTCCCCAGGTGCTGAAAAGGTGGCCAGTATATGTGAAAAGCTGAAAGGTTGATCCTGGAAGGTGGATCAATGACTGTATTGTCCGAATCGGGAAATACAGTTCTGGCCATCTTGAAATTTGAACCGTGTGATGGAATTCCCACAGTGGAATAAGAAGTGGCCCAATTGGGCCAAGGCCATACAGGTTGATTGAATAAGGCCTGTACGGATGAATTGGGTTGTCCAAGGAGTATTGAATACTTGATGTCTTGACAACTGATTGAATTTGTAATACCTCTTGAGAATTGATCTTAGAATAATCCTGAATGAATTGTACCAACCCAACTCCTGCAGATACAGGTGGTTGGGATCCTTGAATGATCTTCTGAATTACCGCCATGGATTGCCAGACTGATAAGCTGAAAAGTCCTCCTTCGAAATGGGCGTTGGAATTATGGACCTTGAAATAGTAAGGTGGAAATGGGTCCTGAAAACGTCACCATTGGATTGCTGAGTAAAAATGGTGCATAATGGTATATAATACCATATATGCTCCACACCTGCAATCTTGAGTACGGAGTACATGAAGGAAAGGGAAGAATTCCCCTTAAGTTGAGGGAACTGCTTGTTGAGATGATTTGGTGGCCTCTGGTGGTTGCCAGAGGCCATGGCAGTAAAGTTGGTCCATGGTGGTCCAGGGCCAAAAATGGGTCCTACGGGATTTGTGGCCAAAAATGGATCCAAGGTGTTTTTGGTCCAAATTGGGTCCAAGGGATTGGTGGCCAAAAAATGGCTCAGGTGGGCCCAATTGTGGTTTGGGACCCACCTGGCCTTGGGGGCTAGGTGGCTGCCCCCTTTGGCCCCTTTTGGCCTCATTGGATTAGGCCAAAAGGGGCCTAACCCGCCTACGGACCGCGGACCGCGGACTGCGTATTACGGCCCGCGGACCGTAGAAGCCGTGGGGGGCCTAAATGGCCCAAAAAGGCCATTTAGGCCAAAACCCCCATAATGAAAGGGGTGGCCAGGAAACCAAGGAAGGTGGCCATGGGGCCTGGAAGCCCCTGGAAGACAAAGGGACCCCCCAGGCCCAAAAACAGTGATGGAGGCCTGGGGGTTGGTGAGGTGGAAATTGGCCAAGAGGGCCAATGACGCAGGATATGGCCTGAGGCCATAAAGGATGATGGGGGCCATCAGTGGCCAATGGAATGGGTTATGGCATAAGAGCCATGGAACACCCAAAAGGGGTCAATTGGCCATAATTGATATGACATGGCCAATTGGCCCCAACTTGGCTCCAGGTTGGATTGCCGCCGCCATCAAGGAGGAGGGTCAAAATACGTGGTTGTGACAAAGATTTTTGTACATTGGCGTGGTTTAGGAAAAAAGCTGTATTGAGCTTATTTGCTCCATAACTTTTGTTCTAGTTGAGCTATGGAGAAATGGATGACACCATCAGATATCCCTGATTGTGCTCTTTCAAAAAAGACCCCACTTTAGGTATCTCACGCTAAAAATGCAAAGGTGAGATGAGAGGTGAATGTTGTGTTCACCCTTATTTGGCCTGAATTTGGCCATAACTCAAGTAATACTGGTGCTATCTCAGCTTGGCTAGTACCATTGGGTGGCACTGGCTTAGAGGTTCATTTTGAATACCCATTTGATAGGGTTAAGCCTCTCCTTCTGGATTTTAGATGAGAGGTGAAAATTAACGTTTATGCTCAGAAATAACTTTTAGCAGGAACAACTTTCTTATTCTTTGTCCTATGGTGATGAGACTTATATTTTCAAAAAGGGGTGAGTTTCCTCTTTCCTTTGATACCTTTTGAGCTGATTTGGCTCAGCTCCATGTTTTGGTGGTATCCTGGCTATACCATTGGTTTTATGGTATTTTGGCTGTCATGCTTGTGCTCTGGTTTTGAGTCACAGGCTGACATCTGGAAACTTCAGAAGATGCAGCTTCTTGAAGATTGGCCATAATTTGGGTAATTTGCTGCACGATGGCCAATAAGGATGGTTCAGTCTGGTGGGAGACAGGCTGATCACACTGGCCTAGAGTTGGTCCTCTGGTGCCTTCAGATGCTCCGACAGGAGCAGGAACAGCCTCAGTGCCATCAGACTCTTCCTCTTACACATAATTCTTGTCCTCCTACCACCATCATCTGGACCTCTAAAAGTAGTCCTTGACATGCCTGGAAAACTGCCAACTACTCCTGAAAAAGAATTTGATCTTCTTGACACTCTTCCTTCCTTCCTGGATGGTGCTGCTCCCTCCTTGATTGGTCCTCTGTCAAATTGGGCCTTCAGTGGTGGAACTGCTGGGGTCCCATAAAGAGGAGCTCTTGGAGTGGGAGTGAGAACGGCCTGAGCTCGGGCCTGAGATCTTGTCTGTCTTGCAGGAGGCAAATGTTGGAGTGGCATGATTGAATAAAAATAAAATTAAATGAAAATAATCAAAATGTGAATAACAACTTGAGGCCAAACAAAAATGCTCTTGAAGATCAAATCAAATCAAATCTTGAGCAAAAATCAATAAGAAATGAATCAAAATCAATCAATCAATCAAAATCAAATGTAAAATCAATTCAAAATCAAACTCTTGCAAAGAATCAATCAATCAAAATGAATTCTTGAGGCAAATCAATTTATGTCAAAATTCTTGATGTGAACAATCAGCAAAATCAATCAAATCTTCAGGTCAATCAATTATCTTGAGGTCAATGTCAATTTATGTCAAATAAATCAGTCAAAATCAAAATCAAGTGAAATATTCTTGAAAAATCAAAATTCTTGAAGAACAGATCAAATGTGAATCTTGGTGTGAAGGAGTGTCTGAATGATAATAAAGATCAATTTGAATTTCAAAAATGGGGGCCTGAATACAAAGGATTTGATGGATTGAATGAAGATTAAAATGAGATAAGATTTCAAAAAAGAGAAACAAAAGATAAATTTGGGGTCAGCTTTCAATTTTCAGAATGACAAATGAATGAGAGAAAATTGAGAGGTGACGAAGAATCATAAGATCATAAAAAGTTAAAGAGTCATAATTCTTGATGAAGTGAAATGAATGAATTAAAATATAAGAATGGATGAACAGAAGAAAAATTATGATTTAATTAAGATAATGTCACAGGGGCTCTTATGGAAGCAAGAGTGGCCTGGCACTCAGGAATCAAGAGCTCACTTGGAGGGCTCCAAAAGATATAAGGAATAATAAAGATTAAATTTCTTTAAAGAAGAAGACGGGAAAAGACAAGTATGCCAAGAATAAAAGAGAAAGATAAGAAGCCAAAGGCCAAAGTTAATAAGAGAAGCCAAAGGCCAAGAAGCCAACCAAGTGAATCCTCAATTCACTGCTTCAACCTGCCAGAAAAGGACATGGAATTAGTAAAGGATATGACCAGCAATATCCACTGACAGGCAAGGAAGAAAAAGAGAAAGTGTTCTGAATTACTGACTTAATATTATCAGTATTAAATTTAATACAGTAAAACAAAATAAAGATAAAAAGAAATCCAATATATTAATTAACTGGGGAAAAAGTCCCCAGGTTCTGAAAGGTGGCCAGTATATGTGTAAAGTTGAAAGACTGATCATAAAAGGTGAATCACTGGCTGTATTGTCTTAACTGGGTCAATACAGATCTGGCCATCTTGAAATTTGAACTGTGCAACTGAATTCCCACAGTGGAATATGAATTGGCCCAATTGGGCCAAGTACATGCAGGTTGATTGATTGCTGCCTGTATGAACCAATTGAGTTGTCCAACGAGTATTGAAATACTTTATGCCTTGACAGCTGATTGAAATGCTGTATACCCTCTGAGAATGGCCCTTGGAATAATCCTGTATGAATTTCCAACCCAACTCCTGCAGGGCCAGGTGATTGGGATCCTTGAATGGTCTTCTGATTGCCACCATGGATTGCCAGACTGATGAGTTAAGAAATCCTCCTTGAAAATGGGCGTTGGATTTTGGGACCTTGATTTGGAAAGATGAAATTGGGTCTTGAAAACGTCACCATTGAATTGCTGAGCAGAAATTGTGCATAATGGTGTATAATACCATATATGCACCACTCCTGCAACCTTGAGTATGGGGTGCAAGGAGGAATGGAAGAATTCCCCTTAAGGTGAGGAGAAAGCTTGAGCTGAGGTGCTCTGGTGGTCTCTGGTGGTTACCAGAGGCCATGGGCTGAAAAATGGTCCATGGTGGTTATTGGCCAAAAATGGGTCCTGAGGGTCTTATGGCCATTTTGGGGTTTGATGGAATTTGGGGCCAAGATTGGCTCAGGTGGGCCCAATTGTGGTTTGAGGGCTGATGGGCTTCCCCCTTTGGTCCCTTCTGACCTCATTGGATTATTCCAAAAGGGGCCTAAATGGCCCATGGACCATAGAAGCCGTAGGGGGCTTAAATGGCCCAAAAAGGCCATTTAGGCCTTAGACCCCCCAATGAAAAGGGGTGGCCCAGAGGGGCTGGTTCTGGCTAGAGGGCCCAAAAATAAGGATAAACACCTGGGGGGATGGGGATATGGAAGAATTGGCCAGGGAGGCCAAGGATGGCAGGATATGGCCTGAGGCCATAAAAGGCCAGGGAAGAGTGATATGGCTAAAATTCCATAGAGCACCAGAAGAGGCAAAATTGACCAGAAAGATATGGTATGGCCAATTGGCCCCAATTTGGTACCAGGTTGGAATTGCTGCAACACCAATGGAGGAGGGTCATTCTTCATGGTTGTGACACAGATGAGGAATCACAAACTCCTGACACAAATTCCGGAAGAACTAGGTCATGCAGTGAAATGCAGATGCAACCACAATCGCACTCTGGATGACATTTCAAATACCTCACAAGACATAAGGGAAAGAACAAATATAGGGAAATATTGCCCATTCAAAACCAGTGGTTTCAAAGAGAAAAAAACTTTTAGGGTGCAATTCAAAGACAAAACCAGAGAAAGAGTGGCAGAAGTGGCTAAGAAGAATAATTCTTTACACAATTTTGGTTCAACGGAGCATTATGCCAATAACTGTCCAAAGGCAAAGAAGAAAGTCTATTCCATTGAACAAGCCCAGAGGAAGAATCCCCCACAGAGGATTCTGAATCAGACTCTATGACTGATTCCATCAAAGAACAATCTGATGATGGTCAAGACCCAAGGGAGGAATTTCTAGTGGAGTACTCAGAGGAAACACCACTAGAAATTCAGGACATACAGTTAGAAGCAGGCATGCCACAAGACACTGCAAACAAAAGCTTGTGTAAACACACACATGATGCACAAACATTCCTAGTTACACAAACTAAATAAAATGAATACATAAATGAGAAAGCCACAAAGATGACTGTTTGCATAGACAATTCTCAACACCCATTGATCATTGACAGTGGAGCACACTGGTCAATAGTGGTAAGAACTTATCGGGATGATCACTTCTCAAATTGGGAAAATCAATTCTTGCCAACCAAGGCCAATAACTTCAAAAGTGCATCAGGGAAGATGACTTCCATGGGGACAATTATCAAAGAGATAATTATAAGCCATAGGAAAGGAAATATCAGACTCAACCCAGAGTTTTTTGTGCTTGAAGATTCCAACATCCAAGGGATTTTACTGGGAACAGACTACCAGAGGATGTATGGCATTGACATTTACAATAGCAAAAACAGGCACATTACTATTGGTACAGACAAGGGAAAGAAATTTTCACTTGACATATACCAAATATCTACCCATGGCCCACTAGAAGAATTACTGAATGAGTTCAGGGAGGGCCAATTTAGTACTACCCTCACCAGTAAACAGAAACTTGGTTTAATGAAGATTCTGAGGAAAAGTAGACCAGCATTTTCCATTGGTGAAGAACCATTAGGCAAAATCAGAGGCCATGATATAGAATTATATCTGTATGTGGAAAGACCCTATCCACCCATTCTGAGAAGTCCTTCATACCCAGAAAGTCTGGAAACTAGGAAGTAAATTGCAAAACACATCAATGAACTCCTAAAAGTGGATGTTATCAGGAAGATAGGACACAATTAAATAGTGGAAATCACCACCCCTGTCCTTATCACCTGGCATGATGGCAAATCTAGGCTGTGTGAAGATTTCAGAGCTCTGAATAACTACACAAAAGCTGACTGGTACCCTATACCAAGGATACCTCATGCACTAGACAAATTGGCAAAAGCCAAATACATAACCAAGATGGATTGTATGAAAGCTTCCACCAGAATGGAGTTAAACCAAACTCCATGAAACTACTCAGAATCATATTCCATATGGGCATATATGAGTACACCAGGATGCCATTTGCCATCGAAAATGCACCAGACCACTTCCAAAGGATGATGGACACAATTTTCCAAGAATAAATATTGGAAGGATGGATGGTAGTATATATTGATGACATCATTATATACTCAGAGACCTACGAAGACCATGTGAAGTACATAGAAAGAGTACTAAGTAAGTGCAAACCCATTAATCTGAATATTTCACTTAAAAATTGAAATTTTTTCCAACAAGAAGTAATGGCACTGGGACACAAAGTCTCAGGCCTTAGTCTGGGAATAGACCAGAACAAAGTAGCAGCAGTACTGCTAGAACCAGTACCAAAAAACATCAAAGAGATGCAATACTTCCTTGGGTTTGCTAGCTACTACAGAACCCACATCAGAAGTATTTCCCACATAACTAGTAGTGTATATGAGCTATGTTCAAAAGATGTAGTTTTTGAAATTACCAAGGAAAGGAGGGATGCATATGATAGGATCAAACATGAACTCACAAATGAGCCTGTGCTCATCTTACCTGACTTTAACCTACCATTCAAGTTATGCATAGATGCAGCATGTAGCCAAGCCTTAGGTGCAGCCCTTCACCAGAGACAAATTGTAGATGGTTAACGAAGAGAGGGAATGATATGCTACATCTCTAGGCAATTTAAAGATTCAGAAGTCAGGTATGGGACCCCCCAGACTAAATGTATATTCTTAGTCTGGGCTATAGAGAAACTCCCCTATAATTTGGAGGGTTCAGTCTTTGAAGTCTACACATACTGCACAGCCTTGAAGTCTTTACTGAACATGAAGACTACCAATAGACACATTCTGAGATGACAAATAGCCATCCAAGAGTATAGAGGTAATATGACCATCTTATACAAAGAAAGAAAAGAGCCACATCAACACAGATGGCCTCAGAAGATGGCCACTGGACAATGTCAAAAGCAATCCAGCCTATGACCCTGAAGTAGCAGCCAAGATTCCTATTCATTTCATGGAATTAGATAGGAGGAAGAACTTCAGAATTTCTGAATGGGAACCAGGAAATGGTACCCCAGACAGTGGAGACACTGGCTCAGAGGGAACAGAAACTCCCATACTGGGAATAAGCTCCTCAGAGCTGCATAATGAGTTCTTCAATGAAATGATGAAGACATATGTTAAAAACAAACAGTGTGGCATATTGTTGCAACTCCTTCAACAGAAATACAGGAGCCCAGAATTGGAATTCCAGTTAGGGGAACCCTGGTGGAGGGAATTCAAGGGCAGCAAGTTTTTCGTTATTGATGGCCTGCTATACCATAGAGAGAAGGACACAGGTGCACTCAAAGTAGTAGACAGGGACCATATATCCCTGATCCTGCAAATATTTCATGGCTGCCCCTATATGGGACACATGAGTGAAGACAGGACCAAGGAAAGGGTAGCAAGCACAGCTTGGTGGCCCAAATGGGAAAAAAGGTTGAGTGAATATATAAACACCTGTGAAAGATTCCAGAAGGCAAACAGAAAACATGGGAAGAAGTATGGGCTACTTCAACACATAGAAGAACCCAAACATCCATGGGAAACCATCAACATAGACTGGGTACAGGAATTGTCCCAGGAGGCAAAGAAAACTTCAATGCTTTCCTGATCATAGTTGATAGGTTCAGCAAGACTGTGAGGTGCCTACCATGTCACAAGGAGGATACAGCAATGGATACTGCCTTGTTATTTTGGAATAACATAATATCCACCTCTGGAGTCCCTAAAATTATCATTAGTGATAGGGACACAAAATTCACATCAGAGGTATGGACCAAATTGTATGAAATACTTGGTACTAAACTTGCATTCTCTACAGCTTATCACCCACAGACAGATGGTTTAGCTGAAAGGATGATCCAAACCATGGGGGACATCATCAGAGGATTCTTTGTATATGGCACAGAATACAAGGACCATGAAGGATACACCCATGACTGGGTAACCCTTCTACCAGCAGTCCAACTCCCATATAACACAAGTCAGCATTCTACCACAGGGAAATCACCTTCACTGGTAGAAAGAGGGTGGAACCCCCTGTTGCCTGTGGATCAATTGAAGAGGAATCTTCTAACCTTCCACCCCACAGCCAAGGACTTCCATTACATGTAGAAGAAGGTTTGTGACACAGCTTCCAAGTGCATAGCTGAGGCAAAAGACAACAACAAACAGAGGTTGGACAAATCACACATGGAACCTGACTTCAAAGAAGGGGACCAAGTGCTAGTGTCTACACTTAACTTTGAAGATCTTAAGGGACCAAAGGAAATGATATACTCACTTGTAGGGCCCTTAACTATCATTAAGCTGATAGGGAAGAATGCCGTGGAGGTCAAACTCACAGAGAATTTTTCTAGGAAACACCTAGCATTCCCAGTAGGTTTGGTCAAGCCATACGTACAGAAAGAGGTGGACAGGTTCCCCTCTAGGAAAAAGAATCCCACTCCACCAGAAATAGTGGAGGTGGAAGACTCCCCCAGCCCTGTGAAGAAAATCATAAATTCCAGGAAGATCAGACTGAATGGTAGAGACCAAAGGCAATACTTGGTCAGATTTAAGAACCAGACAGCAGATAAAGACAAATGGTTGGCAGAAGATGCCATACCAGATGGAAACCTTCATCTAAAGAGATTCAGGGCCTCTAGGAGGACTGAAAAGTCTGATAAATGATGAGCCTTTCTTAGAGGGAGGGTATGTCAGACAGTGACTCAAATCCAGAGCACAACCATGTCAGCCAAATACCATAAACCAATGGTAGAGCCAAGGTACCACCAAAACATGAAAATGAGCTAAATCAGCTCAAAAATTAACCAAATGAAGAGGAAACTCACCAATTTCCAAAAATACAAGTCCCATCATCATAGGACAAAGAATAACAAAGTTATTTTTTCTCAAAGTTGTTGCTGAGCAGAAACCTTATTTTACACCTCTCATCTGAAATCCAGAGGAAGAGGCTTAACCCCATCAAATTAGTATTCCAAATGAAGCTCTAAGTCAGGGCTATCCAATTTTACTAATCAAATTGAGTTGGCATCAGAATTACTGAAGTTATGACCAAAATAAGGTCAAATAAGGGGGAATAAAATATTCACCTCCCATCTAGCTTCTACAGTTTTAGTGTTAGATACCTAAAGAGGGTCCTTTTGAAAAGAGCACAATCAGGGCTATCTGATGGTGCCATCCATTTCCCCATGTCTCATCTAGAAATAAAGTTATGGGGCGAACAAGCTCCATACAGGTTTTAAGTAAATCATACATATGTACAAAAAATCATGTACATGGCATAACCTTTCCATATTTAATGATATCCATACCAAATGAGGTACCATTGTGTACAAACCATTCAGGGCTACACAATGAACCAACTTTGGGCTTGATATCTCAAAAACTGACAAAGCTATGGCAGTTTTAAGGTCAAAATCCCACAATTAGACCAATACAGCCTTACTGTGGGATATTCTCCCAAAATTATGATTATGAGGTTTCAAAAAGACAAAGACACCTTTTCATAAATCAATACCTCATATATTGGTCAATACTGGGCGCCTGTACAGGTTCTGTACAGCATTCTATGTGTCATACACGTCAGAAGAGGGCTATGTGGTCCCCAGATGAAACATTTCACCCTGTATTGGTGAAAACGGCCCAGATGTGGTTTTTAAACCACATCCGAGCCCAATACATGTTATACAGGCCTTGTGAAAACCACAAGCCAGTCCTTGTAAGTGAAAATTCTTTACTTCCTCTACGTGTAAAGTTCTAGAAGCCTTTTACACTCAATTTTAGGATAAAAAGGGACCTTTTCTCCTGCAGAAAATGTTTCCTAATCCTGCTCTTGAATTCCTATGTAGTACAGCTATAATCTTGGAAAACAATCAGGTATAATTATAATTCTTAATTATTGTAGTCTTTATTATTGTAATCCAACATTTAAAGCTGTACCCAGGGCTTTCAACAGCACTCACCACCACTATTACTCAATAGTAAAGCCCAAATATTCCTTTAATACCCTTTATCATCATGGAATAAACTTTTTATATTATTTTCAATGTGTCACAGTCATAGTTAAAGCTTGTCAATAGTTCTTAATAAGCTTCATCATAAACTCAACCTGACAAAAAATACAGAATTCACTTTAAATCCTCCTCCTCTTTACCCTCTGAGAGTATCTCCTCTTTATGCCCAGCTCTAAAAATATTTTGAGCCATCTATCTGCAGATCTTCACTGAAAACATAATTCCTTGACTAATATGATTCTATGTATTAAAGGGTTTCAGAAGTTTTGAAAAAAACATCTCTTGAATCATGAAGCTATATCAAAGTTTCAAAAAAAGTCCCTACTGTTCAAAAAATTCTTAAACAACTTGAGCTCAAAACTATTTATTTATTCAATATAGACAAAAAATAAGTCCTTGAAATAAAAGCTTCCTCCAAGTAAAAGAATCAACTATTCTCAAAGCTAAAGCATAATGAAATAGGTCCTAGCGTAGAAAATGAACTATTTTAGATTTTTCCTTTAGATTTTTATGTTTATTATAGAAAAAAAACAATGATGAGTTTTTTATCTTATGGTTTTCTGTAGCTTTGAATCTTGGCTTCTTTTCTTTGAAAGTGACCTCACCAGCACCATCCTATTTAATATGAAGTATTCCCTCAGTGCTTGGATTAAAAATTAATTCAAATTGAATTCAAGGGAGGAAGTAGTACTTCAAGTAACAGCCTCTGAAGGTGATTAAAATAGCCAGTATTTTACTCTTGTACCACCAGCCATGAATCCCTTCTTTCATACAGCTGAATGTAATTATTTGATAAAGTTGGAAAATTTATGCTTCAACCTCAGGTCATGAAAAATGATCTGTTAACTAAATAAAAGCAAAAAGCATTTCTTAACAAAGTTATCAAAAGGGTATTATTATCAAATCACAAGTAGCTTGGGTATGTGAGGAATAATATTGAGTAGAAAATGGGTCATTCAAGTGATCTATCAGATATCAATTTAATTACCTGTAATATATCCATAATGAACTGAATTACTTTTTCTGGTAAGATTTTAACTCCTCTTTCTCTTATTGAAATAGCTCAAAATTATGTAGGTGAGCTTATCATGCAAAAATATCATGGTGGTAATAGATAAATTCTCCAAATAAGTGATTTTTTCATGTAGATGAGCTTCAACTTTCCACTCAAGATCAAATACAACTGCCTTGTAAATTTTGCTGAGTTGTTAATGATGGCTGAATATTACAACTATTGTTTTGAAAATGGCCCTGAGATCATAAATGAAATTTGTATGGAGATTTTTAAGCCCTATGTATTTGATAATATTCCTACAGGAATGTTCAATCCTCAACAAAATCCAATTTCCAGAAGGTTGAATCTCAGCCTGTGACTCAAAACCAGAGAACAAACATAACATCAAAATACCATAAGCCAATGGTACAGAAAGATGCCCCCTCAAAAATTACACAAGTGCAAAAAAGATTGAAATGTCATTCACAGGAAGAGGAAAGTCACCTCATTTTAAATATACAACTCCCATGACCATAGGAAAAGGCATAAAAAAATTTTCCAGCTCAAAGCCAGAACTTATAATAAACCTTTATTTTCACCTCTTATTTAAAATATGCAAAAGGAGGCAGAAGCCCTTCAAGTGGAGGTTAAAATATAAGCTCTCAATGAGGGTTATCAAATTGTACCAGCCAAATTGGGCTATCTCCAAAACCACAGAAGCTAGAAGAAACCATTGGCCAAATAAGTATGAAAAAAATATTGACACCTCATCCCACTTCTACGGTATTAGTGTGAGATACCTGGAGTGAGGTTTTTTAGAAGGAAAAAAAATATGATACTTCTGATAATACCCTCCATAACTCTGAATCTTTCCTAGAAAAAAGATTATCAAGGTATTAATCTTAAGACAGGATTAATATAAATCAACATTATCACTATGGAATTTTTAAGATGGTCTAGATTTTCCATTTGTGGTTCTATGCATACAAAATGAGTAGCCATTCTATAGAGCCTGTTAAGGGCTACAAAATGAGTCACTCTAGACCTTTCAATCTTCAAAATTCAAAAATTTATAGCAGCTTCACTGAAAAAATCCCACCTTATTTAAAGAAACCAAATACTTTAGGATAGTCTTCCATAATATTGAATAAGATGTGTCAAGGCCATGGAAAGGATTTTTTGCCTTAAACAATTCATCATATGTGTGAACATTTGAGATATGACCACATACCCAAAAAGGTCACAAGAAATATTTAATATAATTATACATTAAAAATAAGTACCTTAAAACTACAAAAATACCATAAATTGGTATAAAACTTGGTTTAACTTAAAAACCAATGAATAAAAATGTGAAATAAATTACACCATTGGATTCTCCATGGTAAAATACACATATAGCATTTTTATGGCATATCTGTAAAGTCAATATTTAATAAGTTATAAGTACTAATACCTTATAAAAGACACAAATCCTGATTTATTTCAAACCCCAATGAAACAACATGTTAAAATAAAGGTACCATTGGATTAAACATAAAAATCCACACATAAAACAAGTAATAAGCTAAGCTTCAAAATCAATACTTAAGGAATTAACCTGAATATATGCACTTTTTTGGTCAACGCATATATTCAAGGATTTTAGCTAATATCTCTTGAATTATGCATGATAGAGTGATGAACCAAAAGGAAAGTCATCACTTAATGACTGTAGGAATACAGATATGAAGTTTATTTCACAAGCTATAAACAAGGTTAAAACCTGTAAGGAATTATTGATTAAAATCAACAGAGCTGTTGACCACTTTGGTGTGAAAGTGGTCCAAACTTAAAAAAAAGTAGACAGTTGGATTCTACTAGTTAATTCCGTAAGAATGATGTATTTTTTATTATAATATTCAAGGTATAACCCCTTGAAATCATAGTTTGAAGTTTAAAGTATTAAATTTCAACAGAAAAGATGAGTTACAAGAAAAATCATCAAAAATAGAGTTTTGATGATGTAATAAAATTCTCTTGGAAGAATAATACGGTTATGCTAAGCTATTAGAATTCACTCTCTGAATGGCTGTAGCGTGTAAATCTTAAAAGTTATCAAGGATCAAAGTTTGAGCTCAATTTGATCATTTATGATCACTCACTGTAACCTTAAATTAAGTTTAACAGTCATATGAGTGATAGAATTGGTGAATACTATTAGTTTATGATTAAAAGCAATGATAACCACGAATTTTGGGGTTCTGCCAAGTCTTTGACGTCATCAAACCTCGAGTTATAGTGATAACTCTAAATAATGGCATAATAATGATGTAATATGGTTTGATCATGATGTAATCATCTCCAAACATTAAAACATTGATCAATCCTAGTGGATATGATCAGTACATGTCTACTAGAAGCCTGTTGGACTCTAGAAGGGAGGTATTTACTATAAATAGAGCTCTTTTTACTCTGTTTTCCCCTCAGACACATCAAAAACATTAAATAAATACAAACAAAAAGGTAATATCTTTATTCTTTATATATAAAACTTTTATATTATTAAAGACCAAAGTTCATCTTTAATATTTTTGACGTGATTAAACCATTTGTTTAACTGTTTTTGTTAAAAATCTCTCTAAAATCCCATTTCCACGTAAAAATCAAGAATATTTGTAATTTCTCTATTTTTTATTGTAAATACAATTTGGATAAGTTGTATTTATATTATTTGGCGTAAAATATCTCAAAATTATTATATTAAGTATTAAAAGTAGCTTATTTTCTCTTATTATAATAATTTTCTCTCAATTATTCTTTTAATAATTCTTTAATTAATATAAATAGTATTTATATTAATTTATAACTTTAATATTAGTAATATTATCATTATTAATTGTTTTTTATTAATAAAAAACAATTTTTTACGACTTTATTATTTGTTTGTAACAATAATAAAGTGCTTTGAATATATTAATTATTTTATATTAATATATTTATTTTATTATATTATATTTTATAGTATAAATTATATTATTATATTTTATTAATAATATAATTATTTTTACGCCATAATTATAATAATTCTTTATTATCATAATCATTCTTATCTTATTTATTTCATTTATAAGGACATTCATAGTACAATAAGTAAAATATTAGTAATTTTTACTTATTGTTTCATAGTCAAACCTTACAATATTCCCAAAAAAGAGATTAAAGAAAGATACAAAATTCTCTTCTCCAACAAGTTGAATCTCTTTGAAGACTTCATCTCTAGATGATAGTAATTACTGATGGGAATTAAGGGAAGGAATATGGACAGAAGATGGAAATGATGGTGTTCTAGAATGACTAACCAGAGCTGCACATGATTTGGCAGAAGAAAATTCATTTGTGGAAGATTTTGAAGGATCATAATAGTACTTATGATCAGCATTAAAGGTGATCCGCCCTTGCCTCCAGACAATAGATGGATTAAAATGATCAAGAAAGTCAAAGCCCAATATGAGGTCTTCTCCCTTGGGAGTATCAATGACTAAAAAGTCCCATTCAAAGCTTGCGAATTAAGGAAGCTCAACCATATATTTAGTATGATGAGTCACAAATAAGGAAGGGGATTCAGAGGAGTCAAAAATGATTAGAGGAACCTTCTCTGGGAGTTTTGAAATAGTCAAAGAATACTTGTCAACAAACTGCTTTGCAATAAATGAGTTGGTAACACCAGAATCAATGAGAATACTGTAAAAAACTTCAGAAAGAGAAGAAAAAACAAATAATTCAAGAGAACTCTTTACACCAGCATTCAGAATGCACAATTGTGCTCTGGATGGAAAACAGTGAAGACCATTGAACACAACATGATCTTCACTCAAGCTTTTCCCTGGCTGGCTTGTTTTGAGGTCTTTTGAAACAGGACTCAAGACTATGCTTCCCACCATAATAGGTACATAGACCCTCCTTGATTCTTCTTTCCTTTTCATGATTCATTAACTTTAAGTCTTTCTTCAGCAAAGAAGAATGGCGCTTGTACCTCTTCTGAAAATTCTTCTTCTTCTTTTGACTTGAGCTTGAAGAATTTTGAGGATGAGAAGACCTTGACTTTGAGGCTTCAGGCTTCTTCTCTTGATGATGCCTCTTCTCTTTTTGCCTCTCATGGTACCTGGTATCGAGCTCCAGGGTAATGTTCATTAAGTCTTGAACAGAGTCAATTCTTGAAGGATGGGAGGCCAATTGATCCAAAACCCTGGATGACAATCCCTTCCTGAAATGATTAATAAGAGCCCTTTCACCCCAATCTCCAATTCTTTAAACCAAACTTCTGAAATCAGCTATGAATAACAAAACATAGCCACCTTCTTTCATTATTAGAGAATCCGGTTCTGCTTCAGCTTTTCGCATTTCATTTGGATTCCCAAATTAGGTGAAGAGTTTGGATTCAAATAAGCTCCATGAATTTAGATGTCAATCTTGGTCTTGATTAGTGAGATTGGAAAGGTAAGGCTTAATCCATTTTTCAGCCCTGCCAACGACAAATGGAGTGGTATAGAGAACCTTCTTTCTGTCTTAAGAGAAGTTTGCCAGATCATTAATAAAGATTAATTGGCAAGACTGAATAAATCTTCTGACTTTGAAGGGCTGAGTCCCATGAAAGCATTCTTGTGCCTTCATAGATGGAGTACTGAATGCTGGTGGTCTTAATGACTCAGAAACTGAAGCTGCTTGAATATTGGCCATAATATGAGTCATCTGCTGCATAATGGCCAATAAGGATGGTTCAGACTGATGAGAGACAGGCTGATTAAACTGGGCCAGAGTTGGTCCTCCAGCACCTTGGGATGCCCCCACAGGAGCAGGAACACTTTCAGTACCATAGGAATCTTCCTCTTCCACAGAATTCTTCTCCTCCTCTTCACCATCTTCACCTGGACCTTTGACAGTGGTCCTTGAAAGTCTTGGGAATCCGCCAACTACTCCTGAAAATAAATTTTATCTTCTTGGCCCTCTTCCTTCCTTCCTGGCTGGTGCTGCTTGTTCCATACAAGGTCGTCTATCTAATTGGGCCCTCAGTTGAGGAACTGCTGGGGTGCCATCAAGAGGAGCTCTTGGAGTTGGAGTAAGAACACATTGAGCTCTGGCCTGAGATCTTGTCTGTCTTGCAGGAGGTGAATTTTGAATGGGCATGATTCCAGGAATAAAATTAAAATAAATGAATAAAAATTTGAAAACTTCTTCAAGTCAAAAATCAACAATCAAATCAATTTCTGGAAGAAAAATCAATGAATCAAATGAAATCTTGAGGTAAATAAATAAATAAAGATCCAAATGAAAACTTCAAGTCAATAAATCAATAAGTCAAATCAATCAGAATCAAAAATTTTCAAAATAAATCAATCAATCAAATGAAGTCTTGAGGCAAAAGTCAATTAATTTCAAAATTGTTGATGTGAAAAATCAGCGGAACAATGAAATATTGAGGTCAATAAATTTTCTTGAAGTCAATATCAATCATATGTCAAATCAATTCAAGTGAAATCTTCTTTAAAATAAAATATTCTTGAAGAATAATACAAAATGAATCTTGATATGAAGAGTGTGTCTGAACAATCTTGATGACCAATTTGAAAAAGTCAAATGAAAATGGGATTACGCCTGTATTATGAATGAAAATAATTTGATGATTTGAGATAAGATTTAAGAAGGAGAAACAAAGATAAAATTGGGTCATCTTTCAACTTCCAAAGTGAAGAATGAATGAGAGAAAATTGAGAGGTGACAAAAGATCATAATGTTCATAAAACATCATAGGGTCATAATTTTGATGAAATGAGTGAATCAGAATGTTAAAAAGAATTAATGAACCAAATGAAAAGAAATTATGAGTTAATTCATATAAAGGGACAAGGGCTCTTATGGAAGCAAGATTGGCTTGGAACCCATGAATGAAGAGCTCACTTGGAGGGCTCCAAAAGAATAAAGAAATAAAAAGAATATATTTCTTTACAGAAGGCTAAAAATAAAGAAAATTATGCCAAAATAATAGAAAAGAAAAGGAAGCCAATGGCCAGGATAATAAGAAAGCCAAAAGCCCAAGAGCCAACCAAATGAATCCTCAATTCACTGTTTCAACCTGCCAAAAAGAACAATGGAATTAGTAAATGATATGACCACCAATCTCCACTGAAAGGCAAAAGGAAAAGTTGTAAATGACTGAATTAAGACTATCAGTATTTACTTTAATAAAATAGAAGAAAATAAGGATAATTATTAATCTTAAATATTAATTAGCTGATGAAAAAGTCCCCAGGTGATGAAAGGTGGCCAGTATATGTGAAAATTTGAAAGGATGATCCTCAAAGGTGAGTCACCTGGCTGTATTGTCTGAAATGGGCCAATACAGTTCTGTCCATCTTGAGAATTGAACTGTGTGATTGAATTCCCACAGTGGAATATGAATTGGCCCAAATGGACCAAGGCCATACAGGATGCTTGATTACTACCTGTATGGACCAATTGAGTTGTCCAAGGAATTCTGAGTACTTGATGCCTTGACAATGATTGAAATAATTGATAACCTCTCAGAATTTCCATTAGAATAGTCCTGATGAGAATTGACAACCCAACTCCTGCAGGGCCAGGTTGGTGGGGTCCTTGAATGGTCATCTGGTAGCCACCAGGGAATTGCCAGACTGAATAACTAAAACATCCTGCTTCAAAGTTGGTGATGGATTGAGGAATTGATTTGGAATCACCTCATTTGGTCCTGAAAATTTCACCATTGGATTGATGAGAAAAAATGGTGCATAATGGTATATTATACCATTTATGCACCATTCCTGGATCCTTGAGTATGGGGTGCATTAAGGAAAAGTCTTCCCCTGAACTTGAGGGGAATACTTGCCTGGAGCTGAGCTGGTGGCCTCTGGTGGTTGCCAGAGGCCATGGACTTGATTATAGCTATTTTGTGGTTCGTGGCCAATTCTTTGGGTCCTGAGGGTTTTATGGCCATTTCTGGGTTGATTGGTATTTGGGGCTAAAACTGGCTCAGGTGGGCCTACTTGTGGTTTGGGACCCACCTGACCTTGGGGGCTTATTAACTTCCCCCTTGGCCCCTTTTGGCTTCATTTGATTTGGGCCAAAAGGGGCCTAATGGTACCATGTACCGTAGAGGCCATAGGGGGCCTAAATGGCCCAAAAAGGCCATTTAGGCCAAAACCCCCCTAATATAAAGGGTTGGGCCAAGGGCCCTGGGGGTTGGTGAGGTGAAGAATTGGCCAATGAGGCCAATGAAGGCAGCATATGGCCAAGAGGGTACAATTGGCCATAAAAATATTACATGGCCAATTGACCATAACTTGGGTTCAGGTTAGAATTTTTGCAACACCCATTGAGGCAGGCAATTATTTGTGGTTGTGACAAGGGGGCATCTGCACCCTTGGATGTAGAAGGAGTGAATATTTTCACTCCAGAATGTAGAGTTAATGCTTCCATGAACCTTTCTACCGTTTATTGGGATAAGATGTTGGTTTAAAACCACATCTGGTCACTTTCCCCAGTTCAGGCTGAAACATCTAGTCACTTTTCCCTGATTCAGGGTGAACGCTTTCATCAGAGGATCTCACACATATGTTCTGGTGTTTCAGATGCATAGAGCTGTTTAAATCACACCAAGGGGCATCTTTTGAGACATAATTTGAGTTTTTTCAAGTAAAAACCTTGTTGGCATGGTTGTGACACCTATAATTCATTATTATGGAATATTATCCCACAGTTTAGGGTCTTTTCCAATTTTGTGGAGTTTTGACCTTGGTATCACTACAGATTTGTCCGTTTTGGAAATAAAGGACTCAAACATGGTTCATTTTGTATCTATTGGTGCATTCTACACAATTTTTACTCATTTTGTATCCCTAAGATTAAGTATGAAAAATACATAGAAGTTCTTAATTCAATTATGAAGATTTGGACAGGTTATGAATCCTGTATTGAGCTAATATCCCCAATATACTTTTCTATAGATTAGTTAAAAATTAATTGAGGGTACCATCATGAAAATCAAAGTCTTATCACTTTGAAAAGACCACTTCAGGTATCTCACACCAAGTGTGAGCCTTAGAGGTATTTTCAGATACCCAAAAGACCAAAAATAATAAAATAATATACAATTATAAATAAAATAAATTTGTTTATATTATTAAAACAAAAATTAAAATATAAATATCAATTTATACACAAAAATTAATATTGTGTTATGATTTAACATTACATTGAAATTCAAATTTGTGAAAACACATTTTTACTTGAAAAATTAAGTAAAAAGGAATTTTCAACAAAAATACCAAAATTAAAATATTTTTGGAAAAAAGTTAAACAAAAACTATCACAGCTTTTTATCCTACAAATAAACATAAGAAAATCATTTCACCATTGGACTCATAAAAAATAAGGTGGGGTCACCTCTGGGTAAAATTTCTGTAACCAATCTCTGAATAAGCTTAACTTAAGTTTTTAGTATTTTCTGTATAAAAGGTGAAAATACTCAAAACCTTAATTTAATTCACAGCACATGTGGTGTTAAAAATAAATTTTTGTGTTAAAATTGAGGTGTTGTGTTTAGTTTAGAAGCTATGAGGAATTGACATATTTTCAATTGAAATGTCAAAATGTGTGTGTGTATTACATAAGTGAACTTTAATTTACATATGAGGTGTCAATTATTACAGTTGTGTACTGTAAAAACTCAATTGAATTAAATATATAGAATTATCAGTATAATACATGCTGAGGAATTAAAGAAAAAATAAATTGGAAAGATTGATTCTGGGGGGGAAAGGAATCTTGGCTCCAAGGGGAAGCTAGACCCCCAAATTACTTGCTGACAGGTGTTAGATGTCAAAATCCACGCAATACTTCATCACTTTTGGCCTGAAATTGAGTCACAGGGTCTTGGTCTCAATTGATGATGAGTTTTTGATACCAACAAGGGCAGTTTTAACTGTTGCCAAGAGAGTAAAACTACCCTTAAGATAAAGCAAACATTTTGAAAGAAGTTTTAACTGGTTTTTAGGTGTCTTACACACATTCTGACGTGTTTTGAAGTCTTAAAACAACGTATTACTATAGCAATGGCTGATTTGAGGGTCCAAAATGGCTAAAAACAGCCTCTTTTTGGTCTAAACCAGGGTACAATGATGCCATAATTGGCTTTTCTGTTTTCAGAGTGTTTTAAACTACTGAAAAGAGCAAACTTTACTTTTGGAGTAAGAGAATTTACAGCTATAAAAGAATGTCTTCTTTGCCCCACTTTTCTCTTCATGTTAAAATCTTTTCCTTTTACAATCAGTTTAAACACTGTTAAACCAATCAATAGAAGATTCCAACCACCTTCTTTTGATCATTTTAAGCTTTTTAACCACATGAAAAAATGATTCTAACAATTGTTTGTAATTCTTATAATCATTTTTACCCCTTGAACCACCCCATAAGTGAATTAAATCATCTTTCATCACTGTTAGCTTTGTCACTTTGTTTCCAAATTCACTCTGGTCACTTTTGGGCGTGTTTTCTCTTTAATAATATTTTTAAATACTCTGTTATTATATTAATTGCCTGCAGTTCTCTGCTCAATTAATTCCAATTGAAATTAATCTTGAAGAAATCTCTTTGGTAGCCTTAAATATCTCTTGTAGAGTATTTTTGGATAAATTTTTATTGTTGGTAAAACAATAAACCTCTATAGCATTATTGTTTCATACTAATAAAATTAAAAAAATATAAACTGGCGTTTTTTCTCTTAAAAATTCTATTTCATACTATTTTTAATCAATTTTTCCCTTAAACAAATTTTGAGGACAGGAAAAGTATTTGATTTTTAATCAAAGTTTCATATCCACACCTTACACCAAGATTGTAAACCTTATTTGAGAGATGAATATTTAATTCATTCTTGTTTGGCCTATTGTTGGCTCTGAATTATGTAATATTTTTTCTAGAAAATTTTTTCCAATACCATTGGATGGCCCTCATCAAGAGCTTCAGTTTGAACCCCCACATAGTGGGGCTCTGCCTTTTTTTCTTCTTTTAAGATGAGAGGTGAAAACTAAGGTTTATTCCTAGTTTGGACTTTGATCTGGGAGGATAGATTTTTTATTCCTTTTCATATGGTTATGGGAGTTTTGTATTTGGGATAAGGTCACTTTCCTATTTGCTTTGGATGCATTTATGATCCATTTTAGCTGAGGTCACTTTTGTGGTTGGAATCTAGCTTTACCATTGTTTTATAGCAATTTGGTGTGATGCTTGTGCCCTGGGTTTGATTCACAGGCTGACATAACCTCTCTCTCAAACACAATTATTATTTATTAAATGGTTAAGCCCTCTTTTAAACTCTCAATTTTCTCAGGTCAAGCTTTTAATCTAGTATTGAATCTTGTGTAAATAATTTTTCCTTATCAGCTCTCTTGTTCTTTAACCTGACAAGGGAGTGTCTGTGGTCTTTTCCATTAAGTCTGATATTCTTCCCTTGTCCATGAGAGTACTCATTATTCACTATCTCCTGTGGTTTATGAGTCTTGCTCCTGGTAGAAAGCCTATCTTTCTAAGTCTGGGGGTAAGGCCTTATCAGACTCACTAGGAATGCTGTATGTTTCCTAGAGAATTCTTCTATGATTCTACCCTCTACTGAATTCTTTACTATCAGTATCATGATGGTAAAAGCTCCCAAAACTGAGTCTCTCATTTTCTTTGGTCCTTTACACTTTCTGAGGTTTAAGGTTGAGGCCATTACTTATTCTCCTGCTTAATAGTCAGGTTCTTCATAAATTTTGCCATACCTCTGTTCATTATATTCTTTTTCTTCAGCTATTAATCTTTCTGATTTTTCATAGGCCTTATTCCAAATTATATGGAAGTCTTCAGCTGTGAGGTGGATGGTAAAAATTCTGTTATTTAGGTGATCTGGTTGATGATTTTGTCAATTATTGTCAGTATCACTGTATTTGAATGCTATTTAAATTTAGCACTCTGAGTGTGACACATAGAGAAATGTTGATATTGAGATTTGAAAGGGCTTTAATATGTTCCAAGAGTGTCTTTGAGTGCTACTGAAATCACTGGGTGTAGTATTCAAAAATTTACCGACTTTAATAAAATACTCAAGTCATAAAAAACATTATTATACCTGATTATTTTTCAAGAGTAGAATTTAGGTAGCAATTTTACTACATAGCAGTTCAAGTTAAGGATAGGAACTCCCCTTTGATACAGAGGAAGGGTCATTTTTCTCCTGAAAAGGTGTGGAGGAAGAATTTGAGCCCTGGCATGTAGAAGGGGTAAAGAAATTTCACTCCACAGGGTGGGCTGTGGCTTCTGCATCCCTGTATAGCCTTTATTGCGCGCATATGTGTTTTTGAAACCACATCTGGTCACCTTTTGAAAATACAGGGTGAATACTTTCATCTGGGGACCTTACAGGCATGTACTGATGTTTCAGATGTGTAGAATGCTGTACAGCACATATCTGGGGTCCTCTTATCACACTGCTTGCATTGTTGTATCACAATCACCTATTTCTATCTAGAATAAACTATAGAATGATTTTTAAACATAAACCTTGAGCTAATTTAAACTGAACAAAAGAATGATTCATTATTAATATTATGTTAATTAATCCCATATGATGAGGAATTGATTTCACATGATGAGAAAGTGATTGAAAATGATGAGGAATGTATGAAAAATTTTAAAAAATTTATTCCCCATAATTAGTAATTCATTCCACATTCTGAGAAATTCTTTCCATACAATGGGAAATTGATGGCTCATAATTTGGACTTAAATTGTCAGCCTGTGACTCAAAACCAGGGCACAAGCATGACAGCCAGATACCATAAATCAATGGTATAGCCAAGATACCACCAAAAGATGGATCTGAGACAAATCAGCTCAAAAGGTATCAAAAAAAAGAAGAAACTCACACCTTTCCAAATATACAAGTCCCATCACCATAGGACAAAGAACAACAAAGTTATTCCTGCTCAAAGTTGGTGAGCATAAACCTTAATTTTCACCTCCCATATAAAATACAGGGTAAGAGGTCTAACCCCATCAAATCTGTATTGAAATTAAAACTCTAAGTCAGGGATATCTAATGGTACCAGCCAAACTGAGCTAGCATCAGTATTGCAGAAGCTATGGCCAAATTCAGGCCAAATAAGGGTGAATAAAATATTCACCTCTCATCTATCTACCTTCTACAGTTTTAGTGTGAGATACCTAAAGTGGGGTCTTTTTGGAAAGAGGACAATCAGGGCTATCTTATGGTGCCATTCATTTCCCCATATCTCACCTAGAGCCAAAGCTATAAGGCAAACAAGCCCAATACAGCTTAAGCCTAAAACACGCATATGTCCAAAATTCTTGTACATGGGATAACTTGGCCATATTTAATGATAACCATATCAAATGAGGTACCATTGTGTAGAACACATAAAGGGCTACACACAGAAACAATTTTGAGCTTTTTATCTCAGAAACTGAAAAAGGTATGGCTGTTTTAGGGTCTTACTCCCACAGTTTGTCCAATACAGCCTTACCCTGGGATAATATCCCATAACCATGATTATGAGGTTTAAAACTGACAAAAAAGCTTGTTTTTACTTAAATATCTCATAGTTCATTCAATACTGGGGTCCCATACATGTTCTGTACAGAATCCTATGTGTCATACACATCAGAATCAAGCTGTGTGGTCCCCAGATGAAAATTGTCACCATGTATTGGTGAAAACTGCCCAGATGTGGTTTCCAAACCACCTCTGAGCCCATTTAAGGTTAGACTATGAAACAATAAGTAAAAATTACAGATATTTTACTTATTGTAGTCTGAATGTCCTTATAAATAAAGTGAATAAGATAAAAATGCTTATAATAATAAAGAATTATTATAATTAAGGTGTAAAAAATTATTATATTACTAAATAAATAAAATAATATAATTTATATTATCAAAAAATAATATAATAAATGAATATATTAATATATAATAACTAATATATTTTAAAGAACTTTATTATTGTTACCAACAAATAATAAAGGCATAAAAAAATGGTTTTTTATTAATAAAAAACAATTAATAACAATAATGTTACTAATATTATGGTTATGAATTACTATAAATACTATTTATATTAATTAAAGAATTATTAAAAGCAATAATAAAGAGAAATGATTATAATAAGAGAAAAAATCCCACTTTCTACACTTTGTATAATAATTTTGAATATTCTTTCACCAAATAATCTAAAAACATCTTTTTTAAATTGTATTTACAATTAAAAATTAGAGATATTACAAATTTTCTTGATTCTACATGGATTTGAGATTTTTAAGAGAAATATAGGAAAAAAGTAGAACAATGAAATTAATCACATCAAAAATGATGATTATAGTGAAGATTACCTTTGGTCTTTAATAATATAAAAGATTTATATATAAATAATAAAGATTTCATCTTTTTATTTAATTGTTTTAATGTTTTGATGCGTCCGAGGGAAAAATAGAGTAAAAAGAGCTCTATTTATAGTAAATACCTCCCTTCTAGTGTCCAGTAGGATTTTAGTAAACGTGTACAGATGTTATCCACTGTAAATGATCAATATTTTAAGGTTGAATGATGATTATGTGATGATCAAACCATCTTATCTCATTATTACGTCATTATTTAGTGTTATCACTATAACTCTAAGCTTGATGACATCATAGGCTTGGCAGAAGCCTGAACATCCTGCATTTTATTAGTATTAATCATAATCTGATAGTATTCCCCAGTTTTATCACCTATATAACCATAAAACTTGAAATAGGATTACAGTGAGTGACCATAAATGATCAAGTTTAAGCTTAAACTTTGATCATTAACAATTTTTGAATTTTACACACTAAAGCTATTCTGAGAGTGGATTCTGATAGCTTCGCATGTCCATATTATACTGCCAAGGTAATTTCATTAAATCATCAAAACTCTATTTTTGATGATTTTTCTTGTAGCTCATCTTTTCTTTTGAAATTTTATATTTTAAACTTCAAACCATGATTTCAAGGGGTTATGCCTTGAATATTATAATTAAAATTACATCATTCCTCACGAATGAGCTAGTAGAATCTGACTGTCTATTCTTTTAAGTTTGGACCACTTTCACAACAAAGTGGTCAACAGCTTCATTGATTTTAATCAATAATCCATTACAAGTTTTCATGTTGTTTATAGCTTGTAAAATAAAGTTCATATCTGTGTTCTTAAAGTAATTACGTGGTGAATTTGTTTTTGGCTTATCTCTCTATCCTGTATATTTCAAGAGATCTTAGCTAAAAACCATGAATATATGTGTTGACCAAAAAAGTGCATATATTCAGCTTAATTCCTTAAATATTTACTTTAGCTATTAGCTTCATGATTGTTTTATGTGTAATTGGGTATGGAGAATCTAATGGTACAATTTATTTCACATGTTGTTTCATTGGCTTCTGAGTTAAATGAGGTTTTATTCCTTTTTTAAGGTATTATTACTTATTCTTCAGTAATTATTGACTTTTCAGATATTCCATAAAAATGACATATGTGTATTTTACCATGAGGAATCTAATGGTGTAATCCTTTCCACATGGTTACTAATTAGATTCTGCTTTAATCCAGATTTTTTACTTATTTATAGCATTTTTACTAGTCTTTGAGATGATTATTATAAGTATAATTATTACAGAAATCTTTTGAGACCTTTTTGGATATGTGGTCATATCTCAAAGGCTCACATTCCCTACCACCAAAAAAGATTGTACCACAATCTGATATAGTTAATTAGGGTATCATCCACTTTCCTAGCTCTTCAATAGACGTTGTTAGTCTTGAAGCTCAATAATGCCTGATTTTTCTATTCTTTAGGCTTTCTTTAATTTCTGAACCTTCTTAATAGTTTATCAGCATTTTTTATATCCTTATCAAGTAGCAATTCATCTTCTTTAGTTGGATTTTTATACCTCACAAGTTATTCCCTTTCTTTTTTGTTTCTTGTCCTTCTCTCTTTAAGGACTTTCACAATTTTCATTTCTTCTCCTACTTCTAAAGGGGGTATTTCAAGTGGGGGTTTATTTCTTGGTGGAAATAATTACTTTTCACTTGAGCTGTAAGCTTTTATCAGACTTACAGGGAACGCTGGGTGTTTGTTCATTAGTTCGCCTGTGAGCTCCAATTGCACAGCTTTAGGTCCATGTAGTGCTTTTATTATCAATGGTTCTGCAAAGGAATCTTTCAATCTCTTTGGGCCTTTTATATTATTGAAATTTACAGTTGTCACTAGGACCAAGTCTCCTATTTTGAAATCAGTTGGCTTATGGATTTTATCCCATTTTCCTTTTGCATATTTGAAATAATCTTGCATACATCTGTTTGCATGGTGTCTTGCTTTGCCAAGCATTATTTTAAAACTACTTGCTGTTGGGTGTATATCCACTAAGTCCTTTTTGAGGGTATCATAAGGGAATCTCCAATTCCAGCCTTTTTCTATCATTGCAGGTGTCTTTCCAGTTGAAGAATGGATTGATTTTCTATATTCCATTTCAAGACCTGGTACTAATGTAGACCAATCATGGGTAAAACCTTCAGAATCCTTGAATTCTAGGCCATAAGCACAGAATCTTCTGATCATGTCTTCTAGTGTCTGTATCATTCTTTCCACTAGATAATCAGTTTGTGGGTGGTAAGCTGTTGAGAATGATAGTTTTGGTCCAACAGGTTATGGAGGTTTGTCCATAATGCTGAAGTGAATTTTGGGTTTTCTATCACTTATGATGTTTTGGAATAAGCCTGTGTGGCTAATAGCTTTATTCCATATCATTATGGCTGTGTCCATAGCTGTATAATCCTTGTGACATGGTAAAAACATTGGAGCTTTACTATATTTGTCAGCTCATACTAGGCAAAAATTTTAACTTCTGTCTCCTTCCGCAGGTAATGCTGTTACCCAATCCATATGAACTATTTCCCAAGGTGATTTTGGTTCTTGGATTTGGATCATCATTCCAAATTTCTTACCTGTGGCTCTGTTTGCATTTTGGCATCTGTCACAGGTTTGGCAGTATTCTGAAACATCTTTCTTCCAATTTTGCCACCAAGAGCAGGATTTTACCCTCTCTAGTGTTCTGTCTTCTGAGTGATGTCCAGCTGCAACACTATCATGACATTCATGTAGTATAGTGTTTATTAGAACTCCATATGTTAAAGCCATGACACATGTGTGTTTAGTTCTATGGTAAAGGATTCCATCAAGGAGGTGGAATCTTCCTCCATCATATGCTTTTATCCATGTTTCATATAGTTTCGATGAAAGTGATGGGTCTTTACAGTCTTTCATTAGGAGTTGGTATAAGATATGGCAGTTTGTATCCATTTTATAGCTTTCCTTAACTTTGCTAAAGAATTCTGTGCCTATATCTGTTACACATATGCCTTCTATATGGTGCTCTTCCTGTGGTACCCATGCTGGATTTTCAGGTGTATTTTGTAGAGAACATCTGCTAAGACCATCTGCATTTTTATGGATATTACCAGATTTATGGAATATAGTCATATTTTCTTTATATTTTTGGATGGCAATTTGCCATCTTAACATATGTCTATTTGGGGCTTTCATGTTTAATAAAGATTTTTCAGCATTTCAATCTGTAATTATATAAAACCCTGTCCCATCTAAATAATAGTGTAATTTTTTCAAATCCCACACTATGAAGAGACATTCCATTTGGCTTAATGCACACCTTTCTTCTGTTGGCTTTATTTTTCTTGAAATGAAGCAAATTGGTCATTCAACAGGTTTGTCATTGATTATTTGTGTCTGGTGTAGTGCAGCACCTAGTCCTTTTCCACATGCATCAATTTATAGCTTAAAGGGTAGCTTCCAATCTGGCATTAGAAGAAATGGGGCATTTGTTAAGCAATTTTTCAATTCTTCATATGCCTTAACTCTTTCTTCAGTCATTTCATAGATGGTCTGTTGGTCACAGAGCTTATACAATGACTTAGAGATTCTTGCAAAATCTTTTATATGCTTTCTGTAATAACCAGTAAATCCTATCAATGATTGCATTTATTTCTTACTTTGGGGCATTGGTTTCAATAGTACTGCTGCTACTTTGTTTTTGTCTATGCCCAAACGTAGTCCAGATACAACATGTCCTAGTTATTTCAGTTCACTGTATTCAAAATGACACTTTTTCAGGGAGATTTTCATGTTTACTTGTACTATTTTTTGCAATACTCTTTATAGTCTTGATAAGTGACTGTCCCAAGCCTCTGAGCAAATTATGATATAATCAATATAAAAATTAGCCATCCTTCTGATATTTATTCAGGAAATATGGTATTCATCATCCTTTGGTAATGGGATGGTGCATTTTTTAAACCAAATGGCATTCTGAAATATTCAAAAATTCCGCAGTGAACTGTTATGCTTAGTAGTTTCTTGGCATTGTCTGTTAAGACATTTTTATGAAAGCCTCTTATAACATCCATGGCTGTGATAAACTTACCCTTAGATAATTGCTTTAACTCCTCATGGATTCTGGGTATTGGGTATCTGTCAGGGATAATATAGGTGGTTAGAGCTCTAAAGTCCCCTACCATCCTTGATTTTCCATTATTCCAAGTTATAATGACAGGTGTAGTGACCTCTATATGTCCATTATGTCCTAGTTTACTTAATACTACAATGTCCATTAGTTCTTTAATGTGTACCTCTAAAGCTTCTCTAGCTCTTGGGCTGGCTGGATAAGCTGGTCTTCTTAATAGAGGTGGATAAGGTTTTTCTACATTAAGGATTATGTCTACCTCATGTCCAATTATGGCACCTAGTGGTTCCTTGTCAGTTTCAAAGGCATTTTTATATTTAAATAAGATTTCAATCAATTTTTCTTTCATTTTTACAGTCAATTAATGATTGAACTCTGCCTCTTTTAACTGTTCAGTTATAAAAAAATTCATTTCTGGGCTTTTTTCTTCATTCTTGACAACTGTAATTTGTCTTTAATTTTTAATAAAGCCAGATTTTTGTTTTTTATTTTCTCCTATGGCAAAATATCCATCTTTTTGGTTAGAGATATCTATGCCACAAATTGACAAGTAGTCATTTCCAAGTATAAAATGGTTACTAGTGCAGTTGTCCATTACTACAAATTCTACTTTCAATCAGATACATTGTGAAGGATGAGGGAGTATGAGTGTTAAGTCAATTATTCCAAGGGGCTTCATGCTTTCACTTGCACTACTAACCTTGACTCCTTGTATTTGTATAAGTTTTCCTTCCCAATTTGGTAGAATTGTTTGCAAAAAACATTTACAAACACAGGTACAATATGCTGCTGTATCTAAGTTCACTTTTGCCTCTTGGCTTTCCACCATGAAAATACTTATACTTGATTTTCCAGCTGTATATCCCACCCATTTTGCTGGTTTGGTTCTATACAATTTAGCATCTTGTATGTTTGTGAGGTTTGTATCAGATGTTCCAACTTGTGGTAAGTTTTAATTGACATCCAGTACGTCATATATTAAATCAATATTATTAATTGGTGAATTGATTATATGAATTTCATCACTTTAAGAAGTTTCTGGTTGTTCAGTGTCTTTTTCAGAATCGGATTCTTCTTCTTTATCATTGTGGTCCTGTAACAACCATCCATCAGGGGTAAGGGTATTCATTCATACACCCACTCAAGCATCTCAAATCAGCAGATCCAGCACTTGTATCAGCATTCAGTTTCAGCAATCTTCATTCTGAAACAGTTATACAGCTTGGTACCTCAATACAGCCTGTCAATACCTGTACAGGTTGGATTCACCCAATACAGTTTCAATACACCAGTATGAAACTGTATGATCACTCAAATACACCACACCTCTTTTACAGGCTATGTACAGCTGTACAGGACCTGTATTGGCCAGACTCAATTCAATCATCAATTATTCTCATGAAAATTCTTCCTTTGGATTAAGGCTGGTGATTCTCACATATACCAGCCCCTCTTTCTCCCCCCTGGGGACTTTTCCCCAGTTAATTAATTTAGTTTATTTATTATTTTATAAGTATTCTTATCCTTATTTTGGGTATTATAGTTATTTAATTTTAAGTTAGTCTTTGCTTTTCTTTCTTTGCCTGTACAGTATGAATTGGGTGGCCATATACTTATTAACCCTTCTCTTTCCATTCTGACAGGTTGAAACAGTGGACTTGGACTTGTTTGTTGTTGGCTCTTCTATTTCTTATTCTTATTTCTTTGTTGCTGCTTTTCTCATATCTTTTATTATAGTAATTCATTCCTCATACTCTTAGTGTATTCCATCTTTCCATATCCTTAAGCCCTCCATAAGTGAGTCCCGGCTTACTGAGTGCCAGGCCCTCTTCACTTCAAAGAGCCCCGGTGACATTAAATTAATTAACTCATATTTGATTCTTTCTTTTCATTCATTGATATTCATTTCTCTCATTCATCAATTATGATCTCTTTTATGACTTAATGATCTTTAATGATTATGATTTTTCTTTCTCATCAATTTCATCTCATTCATTTCATTCATATGAAATTGATTCTTCTTCTTTCTTAATCATTGCTGACCTCTTCACTCACTTCATTTCATTTTATCAAATCAAATTTTCTCTGTGTTCTTATTCAGGTCTTATTTGGGATTGAATATTGGTTTAATTGATTGGATTATTTCATTGGGATTCATTGGTTTATTGATTCAGCGGCTCAGGATTCTTATTTGGATTGGATTGATTGATTCTGACTTCTCAAGATATTGATTGATCCTCAAGAGCTGATTTTGATTATTGATTGACTTTGAATCCTCAAGATATTTTATTGATCCTCAAGAATTGATTTTGATGATTGACTGATTTTGACTCATCAAGATATTGAATTGATTTCTGAAAATTTTGAATTGATTGATTGATTCCTCAAGACCTTGATTTCATATTGAAGACACTGATTTATTGATTGATTGATTATTGATTGAATATTGATTGATTGTTGATTTACTCAAGATTATTGATATTTGATTTGAATTGATTTTTGATTGTTGAATTGATTTGACTGTTGACTGAATTTGATTTCACCTCAAGATTTGAATTGATTCCTCAAGATTCATCAAGGTTTTATTGTGATTGATTTGGCCAAGTTTTGATTTCTGCTCTCATACCATCAAGTTTATTTCATCTTTATTCAAAATGCCAGTTCAGCATAGCCCCCCAGCCAAAAATACTAGATCCCAAAGAATTCAAGCTGTTCTTGCTCCTACAGCAATGGCTCCTCTTGACTGAACACCATGAGTTCATCAACTGAGTGAAAAATTGGACCGAGGACCACCAATGGAAGGAGCAGCACCCTTAAGAAGAGGTGGAATGAAATCTAGAAGATCAAGATCTTTCTCTGAACTTTTGGGTGGCTACCCTGGCATGTCTGAAGGTGCAAGAGCAAGACAAGGGGAATTTGAAGATGAAGAGGGGGAAGAGTCTGTGGAAGAGGAAGATTCTGGGGAAACTGAAGTGGCAGATGCCTTGGCAAATACTCCAGAGGTGCCTCAGGGTTCTAATCTAGCCCTTTCTAGTCAACCTCTTGTCTCTCAAACTGATCCAAGTCTCCTCAAGATGATGGAGCAGATGACTCAATTCATGGGGCAACTCGCTTAAGCAGTTGCTCCCAGGGACAATTCTAAAGCCCCTACTTTCAAGACTCCATCCATGAAGGCACCTGATCCTTTTGATGGTACTCAAGCTCATAAATTGAGAGGATTTATCCAATCCTGTCAATTAATCTTCCATAATGATCCAGCAAATTTCTTCTCTGACAGGAATAAAGTTCTTTACTCAACTTCTTTTCTCACCAGTAGAGCTGGAAAGTGGATTGAACCCTATCTCTCAAATATTTCCAATGAAAACCCTTCCTACCTCCTCAATAATTGGCCATTATTTGAATCTCAATTATTCACTCTGTTTGGTGACCCCAATGAAGTCAGGAAAGCTGAACAAGAGTTGGACAATTTGAGGATGAAGGAGAGTGGTCATGTTTCCTTGTACATTGCAGATTTCAGAAGCTTGATGTCAAGAATTGGAGATTGGGGGGAAAGAGCTTATATCCATGTTTACAGAAGAGGATTGGGATCAAGATTATTGGATCAGTTGGCTTCTCACCCTGGATCTTTTGATACTCTTCAAGAACTTATGGATGTCACTTTAGAATTAGACTCAAGATATCATGAGAGGCAAAAAGAAAAGGGTGGAAATCAAGAGAAGAAGCCTCCAGTCATGGGATCCAATCAATCTAGGCCTCCTCAAAACTCATCTTCAAAGAGGTCTCATCAGAAGACGAATAAGAAGGGCGAGCAATTTCAATCTTCAAAGGACAAGCCCCATGCTTCTCTCCTCAACAAGGACAATAAATTAATCGGTTCTGAAAAGGAGAGGAGGATCAGAGAGGGGTTGTGTACTTATTGTGGTGGAAAGCACCCAATTGAAAAATGCTTCAAGAGACCTCAGAACAAGCCTGGGTCATCATCAAGAGGCTTCCTTAGCAATCAGGGAAAAGCCTGAGTGGGAATCATGATGTGTTCAATGGTTCTCACTTATTTCCTTCAAGAGCACAATTGTGCACTTTGAATACTAGTGTCAAGAAATCTTGAAAATTTCTTATTTTCTCTTGTATCTCTGATATTTTTTATAGTATTCTCATTGATTCTGGTGCTACAAACTCTTTTATTGCAAAGAATTTTGTTCTCAAGTACTCATTGACTCTGTGAGAGCTCCCTGAAAATATTCCTCTTTTCATTTTGGATTCTAATGAATCCCCTGCCTTGTTCATCACCCATTATACCAAGTGGGTAGTTGACTTACCTTCCTTCCCAAGCTTTGAATGGGACTTCTTTATCATAGATTCACCCAAGGAAGAAGACCTGATATTGGGCTATCATTTCCTTTACCATTTTAATCCCATTATTGATTGGAAAAATGGATTGATCACCTATGATTCTATTCATAAGGAATCTAGTGGTATTATTCCTTCTCCTAGTAATGACTTAGCCACTGCTGTCAACAGTGTTGCTCTGGTTGGTGAACTTAAGACACCTTCCTTCCTTCTTCTGTCCATATCCCTTCCATCATTCCCTCTCAGTCATTACTTCCATTAAGAGATGAAGTCTTCAAAGAGATAAAGGATGTTGGAGAAGATGTTGCTATATCTTCACTTCATCTCTTTCAAGGAGATATGGACCTTCCTCCCTTATCTTTTCATGCATCCCTGGAGGAGCAGTGGGATGAGGAGGAAGAGCCAGAATAAATTGAAACTGTGTTGAAGGTAGTCCCTCCTGCTTATCACCAATATTTGGATGTATTCTTCAAGGTGAAAGCAGAGAAACGTCCTCCACACCGCGCCTGTGATCACCAGATTGAATTGGAGGGTCTTCTACCTCCAATTAGTGTGATCTACTCATTATCAAATTAAGAGTCAGAAACACTGCGGGCCTACATTTCAGAGAATTTAGAGAAAGGTTTCATAAGACCAAGCTCCTCTTCAACAGGAGCACCTGTCCTTTTTGTCAAGGAAAAGGATGGAGGTCTTCGTTTGTGTGTTGACTACCGCAAACTCAATGCTGTCACTAGGAAGAACAGATATCCTGTTCCTCCTATGAACCAGCTCCTTACCGTATTCAACGGCTGCACTATCTTCTCCAAGATAGATTTTCATGGTGCATATAACCTTCTGAGAATCAAAGAGGGGGATGAGCACTTAACTGCCTTCAGAACCAAGTATGGTAGCTATGAGTATTTGGTCATGCAATTTGGTTCAACCAATGCTCCTGCTTCTTTCCAGAATCTTGTATTTGCAGATTTGTTGGATGTGTTTGTTGTGGTTTATCTAGATGATATTATGGTATTCTCAAGTTCTGAGGAAGAACATGTCAAACATGTGACCTCTGTCCTCCAAAGACTCAGAGAAAATAATTTATTTGCCAAAGCCTCCAAGTGTGGAATACTTGGGCTATGTTGTTTCAAGTGATGGCCTCAAGATGGATTCCTCAAAAGTTCAGCAAATCCTCCATTGGCCTCAGCCCAAAAACGTCAAGGCCCTTCAATCTTTTCTTGGCTTTGCCAATTTTTATTGTTGTTTCATTAAAAATTATTCCAAAAAAATCACTTCTCTCACTTCCCTTCTCAAAAAAGATCCTCCCTTTATCTTCAATGAGGAAGATCTTAGTCAGTTTCAAGCACTCAAAGAAGCTTTCACCTCTGCTCCTCTCTTATCCCATTTCAATCCATCTCTACCTACTATTGTAGAGACTGATGCTTCTGATTATGCATTGGGCGCCGTACTGAGTCAGGTGAATGACTCAGGAAAGCATCCAATTGCATTTGATAGTTTCAAGCTCTTACCACCTGAACTCAACTATGCAATTCATGACAAGGAACTCCTTGGCATAGTTTGGGCTCTCAAGCGCTGGAGAGCATTTCTTCTTTCTCTTTCCAATTCTTTTGAGGTCTTGACAGACCACTCTTCCTTGCAGTATTTCATGTCTTCCAAAGTTCTTACTCGTTGTCAGGCCCGTTGGGCTGAATTTCTCTCAGAATTTCAATTCACTATCACTTACCGCCCAGGCAGGCTGGCCACTTTACCAGATGCCTTGTCATGTCGGGACAACGTGTACCCAGAGAGGGGGGTGGACTTCAACAGCAAGAACCCTCAAAATTTTCATCAAGTACTTAAGCAAGATGGAATTCAAGAGTCAAGATTCTTCTCAATCAAAGTGGAGATTTTCTCAGATTTAGTAGACAAGATTCAAAAAGAAGTATGGCAAGACAAAGACTATAAAGAAATACTCCAGCAACTAGCAAGAGGTGAATCAGTTCCAGATTATTCTCTTGAACCTCAAGCCAAGTTATTATTATTCAAAGATAGAGTGGTAATCCCAAGCAATGAAGAACTTCAACTCAATATTCTTCAAAAGCGTCATGACTCACCATTGGCTGGCCATCCTGGCCAGGAGAAGACCCTCAAGCTCGTCAAGAGGGATTTTTATTGGGCTGGCATGAATCAATTCATCAAGGACTATGCGTCCTCATGTCAGCAATGTTCAAGAAACAAGAACATTCATCACAAGAAGTTTGGATTACTCAAGCCTCTTTCAATTCCGTCTGGTCCTTGGAATTCATTATCAATGGACTTCATCACTCAATTGCCACTGTCAAACAACTTTGATTCAATTTTAGTAGTTGTGGACAGATTCTCAAAAATGGCAATCCTCATTCCAACTTATGGAACAATCACCTCTCTGGACTTAGCTCAAATCTTCATTAGTCATGTATTTTCCAAGCATGGACTCCCAGTCAGTATTGTCAGTGATAGAGGATCCTTATTTGTTTCATCATTTTGGATTCAATTGTGTCAGCAGCTCAAGATATCAAGAGATCTTTCAACTGCCTTTCACCCTGAAACAGATGGACAGACAGAGAGGGTAAATCAGATACTAGAACAGTACCTTTGGATGTATGTCAGCTATCATCAAGATGACTGGTACACCTGGCTCCCTCTGGCTGAATTTGTGCATGATAATGCAGAACATTCATCAACCAAGCAATCACCTTTTTCACAATTTATGGAAGAAATACCAGCTTTGACTCAATCCATATTTCTCAAGACTCACCTGCTGGAAAGTTATCAACAAAACTCCAATAAGTACAGCAAGTTGTCAAAGAAGAATTAGAGTCAGCAATAAGGAGATTCAAGAAGTATGCAGATAGAGATAGAGCAATTCCACCTGATTTCCAACCTGGGGACAAAGTATGGCTAGCTTCCAAGAACATCAAGACAACAAGACCCACCAACAAGTTATCAGAAAGGTGGTTGGGACCTTTTGAAGTTCTGAAGAAGATTGGCAGTCATGCATATCACCTCAAGTTGCCTCAGCAATGGAAGACAGTTCACCTTGTATTCCATGTGTCCTTATTAGAACCATTCAAGCATTCAACTATCCCAAATTGTCATCAATTGCCGCCACCACAGTTTTAGTGGAGGAGCAAGAAGAATGGGAAGTGGCCCAGGTTCTGGACTCAAAACTCAAAAGAGGTAAATTATGGTATCTTGTAGAGTGGAAAGGATTCAGTGAAGACCCAGAAAGAACCACTTGGGAACCAGCTTCAAACCTTACCAACTCACCAGATCTTGTCAAGGACTTCCATGCATTGTATCCAGACAAGCCTGGTACAAATACCTCAAGAGTTTGATGTATGGTGCTTGGTGGGGAGAAGAAGTTATGAAAGTAAGTTCCTCTCCTGGAATGCACCTTTTAGGGGGTATTCTACCCATATGTTGTTGTAAGCATCACCTTGTCCACTTTGTGAGCACTTGTCAATTCTTTGGACAGGTTCAGGAAGCATACAACACCAATACCCTCCAATTTGGACCTTATCAAGATATGGCCAAATGCTTCTTTCTTTAATTTTCCTTTCTTTCTCTTTTATTTATCCTTTCATTTATGCCAATCATCATAATTTAAGACATTCATTACTTCAAGTCATTTAGGGCAATTCTTTTCAGAAGTCATTTATGGAAATTCATCTCAGAAGTCATTTATGGCAATTCTTTTCAATTTTTTGGTGCTTGGTGGGGAGTGGAAGTTATGAAAGTAAGTTCCATCTCCTGGTATGCATCCCTGAGGCTTCTAATTCTTGTAAAACATTACCTTGGCCACTCTGTGAGCATCAAATGCTTAGTTTTCATTTTTGAGACACTTTTTGGCCAGACTCAAGCAACTCACCACAAGAAGGACCAACCATCAGTATTTTTCTTTATTTCTTTCTTGACTCTCATTTTCTCTTATTCTTTTATTTTTTCTGTCTTTATCTACTTATATGATTTTCTTTCTTTATTTCTTTTAAAGCAGCAGCATCCCCTTCCATATCACGTATTGGGAGGTTCCTTTATTTTTTATTCTTATTTTCCTTTTATTTATTTTTATTCGATTTATTAGTATTTATAAGAGTATGAACAGAAGCCAAACCAACCACAAACAAGAAAAAGATATTGGTTTTAACTCCACCCAAATCGTCAAAGCTCACGGGGATTCAGTCATCAACTCATGGAGAATACCCAAGCAGAAGGGTCAAGACGTCAAATCAGTCCATGTCAAATTCAGAGAAAACCCTCAAGGAAGTGGGCCATAACTCAATTATGGCCCCCCCACTCAAGCCCTCCTTGGGCTGGATTCATCACCCAGGGCCTCCCCTGCAACTTTGGGGAGGCCATGGTGTGGGTGGTCCTGGACCCCCCCAATGGGTCCAGGCCATGTAGGTGAAGTTATGGGTCGTGGGGCCAATTTATGGGCCCATGGTACCCCTGGGTTCCCAGCAAATCTGGGCCCAGGGGCTCACTTTTGTCCTGGGGGCCTCCAATAACTCCCACAGACCGCGGTGTACGGTCCACGGACCGTAGGACCCCAAAATTGAAAAAATGGCCAAATAGGCCCAGAATTCCAATAAACCATAAAATCTCCATGAATGGCCATAGGTCAAGAAATCCACCATAACCACCTAGAACCTCAAAAAGGCCAGAAATGGCCATATGTTCTAATATGACCAAAGATCACCAAGAAGACCAACTAGGCCAAAAGGGCCATAAGAGCATGAGTCATCCAGACTTACTATAGCAAGGGCCACGGCCCAAGATTGTTATGGAGGGCTGTTGAGGCAGTTTTTCAAATCCAATGGGGACAAGACCCCTGAATTCACTTTTTAATAAATTTCTTCTGATTAAGCCTGGCCAGATGGGTACACTTCATATACTCATCTGGCCCCATTTTTTGAGCACAAGAGCTCAGTGGCCATCCATTTGGGATACAACCCAAGGCCAGGACCCAAGGACAAGTAAACTCATTGAATCAGAAGAAAAGTATAGTCCAAAGTGGGGTACTTACTCAAAATTAAAAGAAGGGGGGAAAATAAATTGAATTGACAGAGAAGAGTTGAAGAAGGATTTCAAGATAATGGTCAAAAGAAAATTTTTTGAAGGAATTTGTGGGGTAGTGAGATGCCACTCAATAATGGCCAGGTATTATGGTGTTCAGGAGCCCATCAGTTTCAAGAGGGGGATACTGTAACAACCATCCATCAGGGGTAAGGGTATTCATTCATACACCCACTCAAGCATCTCAAATCAGCAGATCCAGCACTTGTATCAGCATTCAGTTTCAGCAATCTTCATTCTGAAACATTTATACAGCTTGGTACCTCAATACAGCCTGTCAATACCTGTACAGGTTGGATTCACCCAATACAGTTTCAATACACCAGTATGAAACTGTATGATCACTCAAATACACCACACCTCTTGTACAGGATCTGTACAGCTGTACAGGACCTGTATTGGCCAGACTCAATTCAATCATCAATTATTCTCATGAAAATTCTTCCTCTGGATTAGGGCTGGTGATTCTCACATATACCAGCCCCTCTTTCTCCCCCCTGGGGACTTTTCCCCAGTTAATTAATTTAGTTTATTTATTATTTTATAATTATTCTTATCCTTATTTTTGGGTATTATGATTATTTAATTTTAAGTTAGTCTTTGCTTTTCTTTCTTTGCCTGTACAGTATGATTTGGATGGCCATATCCTTATTAACCCTTCTCTTTCCATTCTGACAGGTTGAAACAGTGGACTTGGACTTGTTTGTGGTTGGCTCTTCTATTTCTTATTCTTATTTCTTTGTTGCTGCTTTTCTCATATCTTTTATTATAGTAATTCATTCCTTACACTCTTAGTGTATTCCATCTTTCCATATCCTTGAGCCCTCAATAAGTGAGTCCCGGCTTACTGAGTGCCAGGCCCTCTTCACTTCGAAGAGCCCCTGTGACAGGTCTTCTGTTTCCACAATTTAATTTATTTTTGCTTTTTGAAGGCAATTATTGGCTAAGTCTCCAATACCTCCACATTTGTGGCATTTTCTTTGCTTGTTACTGTTGGAGTTATTGGGCTTGAAAGCTTCTCTTGGTTTACCTTTTTTGATAAATGGCTTATTTTGTGAGCCTTAAGGTATATTTTATATCCCCAAATCAGCCACAATTATCTCAAAAATAAATTCTGAACTATGCATAATCCATACCTCATGCATATATCTAAGATTAATCATTTGTGATTTCAGAAAAGATAAATAACTTTTTATTGAGTAAGTAAATCCATGGATTTAAGGCCAGATTTGGATTCTACACAAAAATTCACCTGGGGTAGCTCCATAGATTGAATAAGCTCAAGTCAACTCTTTGAGGTGGTAATATGGAAAGTACTTCAATACCACATAAAACATCCATGAAAATTTTTGTTTTTCTCTATTTCATGCCAAAATAATGGGAATGTGAGAAATCCCATGTTACATATACACTTAGAATAGTGTTATGCATGTTCTGGGAACTTAATATTATAGTATTCCTATATGCACTTTTGGTACACCCTTAGCGGATATCTAACTTTAAGCTTAAAATTCTCTTTTCACGTAAAAAATAGGCAAGGGGGACAAAAGACATCAAAGAGAGCCAGGGTACCCAACTTCAGAGGCCTCTGGGGCATGGACAGCTCAAAAGCTTGGATTCATGGCTGAGCTTGGCCCAATTAGTAAACAAAACCTTTTGGGAACTTGTTTACCATGTTACAACTTCAGTAAATCATAAGAAAATAGCAAATAACCTGCTATTTTGACATGCCAAGGAGGTAAAGAACAACTTCGACTCCTGTAACCATATAAATTCTTAAGGACTTACCATGGATGAACCCCAAAAGATTAATTAAAACCCTTCTTGGACTGGTATCCATTGATTTACCTCATAGCAACCAGCCATATACTGCTATTTACAATTCTACATAGAAATGAGGAAAAAACTTCAAAAATTCATTCAAAGTACAATTCTGAATGAACCTTTCTGAAACTTTCAGGACCAATTAAGAACTGTATAAGTCATAAAAAAACAAAGTAACTATACTTTTATATGTAAAATTAAAAGGTTTACTTACAGTCCATTTTTGATGACTCCACATGAAAAAAAGAATGTTTAAAAATTTACAGAAAATACATTCTGTGATGAAAATTCCAATAAAATTGACAGATTTGAGAAATCAATGATTCTTTTGGAATAAAAGAAGGTTTAAATTTGTTACTCCTTTTATTCTTAACCATAAATGGGTTGGTAGTCATGTAAAAGCCTCAATTAAGTAATTATGATAATCTTACATGACAACAGTTGATTCAATCAATAATCCAAAAGGTTGTATTGTTTTCTCACTCTCTGGTTTTTCGGTTTGCTCCATGGCACACCTCTGTGAGCTGTCTTAGACTTAAAAAAGGCCTCCTCTTGCTGTTTTTTTCCAGAATAATCACGGTATTATATCATACCTTTATTACCAAACAAGTAAGTATTAGTTCAAACTATTTCTTAAGTGTTTTATTCTTTCTCAAGTCAATCAGAAAGACGTGAAATCATAGAACTCAACTATATTTTGTTTTAATACTGTTATGAATCAATTTTGATCCATTAAATCCACAATTCCACATCAAATTTCTCTACTATTATCTTCTACAAGGTTCATTGGATTAATAGTGAGTAATTTGTCTCAATTCTTCAAGTTTTTCTTTAGTAACAGTTTTCTTCAATAATTTTATTATTCTAATAAAAGAAGTTTTTATTATTAAATTCTTCTTGTAATTGATTCTTGTAGACAATTACTGCTCACTGTTATAAGCACTAGTAGTGTATAACAAGTAAAATATATAGTTCTTTATTTATTTAATTGTGGTTATAAGAATCCATTATTATTATTATATTTCATAAGAACAGTCATAGTACTGTTGATTAATAGTAATATTATCAACAGTTTCATAGACACATCTTACATTTGGGGGCCTGGCCATGTTTTTTGAACCTTGTACCCTTAATTAACATATTTTTAAGTTCTATAATATATTAATTTAATAATTTTTTTCTTTCAATTTAAAGTTAAAATTATTTTTATTTTTGAAATTTTCTTAAAGTCTTTTTCATTGAGGAATTTGGTTTAATTTTATATTGTTTTTACATGTGGCTTTTTCACATCCAAAAACTTATAATTAATTTTGATTCAGGATCTTAAATTTGATTTTTTTTCCTTTAAAAAGAATAATTTTTTTAATATTAAAGAATCCAAATTTATAAAAAATCTTAAAATTATCTTAAAGGTATAAAAAATAATTTTCTTTCATCAATTCTTTCTCTAGTGTCTTTAATCAAATACTGTGCAGCTGGTAACAGACTCAGTAAAGGATACATTACGAGTCCAGAATTTCCACAAGCAGAATCTGAAGACAGTATTGAAGTTCAAATTGCTAAAAGAGGCACTTTGTTTAAGACAGAACAATCCAAACAATCACCAAAAGGTGTGTGTTTTCTGTTTCCAATTCTTATTTGATCTTGAATTGACGTGAAAATTGTGCATACTGGAAATGGAAGGAACTAGTCAGTCCAACCAGATGGATGTGGAAAAGGAAGAGGCAAGACCAAATCCAGAAGTGTCAGATCTTCCTCAAGAAAGACACATATGAGAATGCCAGAGTTTCCCCCCATTCCCCAAGGTCTGTACCCACAAATGTTGACATGAATTCTAAATCAGGACTGATTCATGATAGTATTTCAAGGGCTGAACCACTTTCAATTGTCAGCAATAGAAATTTATCAATTCCAATACAAAAATTGGTTCAGAGTAGCCAAAGAAGAGGAGTGGGAAATATGCCCAAGCCTTTGGCAGGGGGCCATGAACTCCTACTTACACATAAAGAGCTTTCTGGGTCAGGAGAAGACTATACAGCTCTTAGGAGGTTGAAGCCCATTGTCTTGCAAAGACAAGGTCAAAAAGATAAAGAATTGGATGAAGAACCAAAGTCTTTTGTCCATCAACCAGAAGAAGGAGTTGAAGATGACTCCAGTTTTGGAGACAGAAGGCCCAGTGGCGTCTACCAGCTCCAAACCAGCTCCTGAAATGTCCAAAGACAAGCCCAGAGGACCTCAGAAGAAGCAGAAAGGTCCCAAGAACCATCAAGTCAAGGGCAAAGGCAAAGCCAATTGGCACAGACCTTACCCATAAGGGTACAGGATTCCCAAATTGGAGCCTTCAGCTGTGGACAGTGTCTTCAATATGGCCAGACCTTGTATGGAATTCACAGCCAAAGAGCAGGAAAGGATTAACAGGACTTTTCCACACAAATGATAGATGAAATACACTTTGTTAGATCTAGTATTGATTTAGGGCTTGGAAAATTTGATGCAAAGTTAAATAAAATAATATTGGACATGAGTGAATTGAAAAGAAATTACAAGAAGTATACTGAATGGTATCAATTGAGAAATGTCAAACTTGATTCAATTACAAATACATGTGACAGAATTGAGAGTAAATATCAAGTTCAAAATAATGAAATGGAAGATCTTTCCATTTTAAACATTAATGATCAGCTTAGAATTCTGAAAGATCATGTCTTGGAAATAACTGAAAATACCAATCAGTTTGCCACATTTGGCTAAAAGTGACAGTGAAAGGCAGAAGTTAAAGAATGAAATCATTGCAAATGTAGAAAAAATTCATAAGAATTATGAACCACATATGCCAAAATATTCTACACCATTGACTGAAGAAAATATTTCTGTTAAAGGAAGTTTAACCGCATTCTTACAAGAAAATGTTATCTCTTCAAAAGATATTCCAAAATTGGAAGAATGGCCAACATTCTCTGGTGAAGGAGAATATAACCATATTGAGTTCATCAGAACTATTGATATTCTGAAAGAAGATTTTCACATACCTGATGAAATTATAGTGGGAAAATTACACTCTCTGTTTACCAGAACTGCAAAGAAAGGTATTACAAGATGAGACAAGATCATGGGAAACATGATTGGTCTTGGTGGAAATCTGAATTGATTACCAAATGGGCCAATAATTCTTGGAGGTTTAAAATGGAGAATGCTTTTGAAAATGCCATTTTTAACTCAGAAAAAGATAAACCACTTACTTGGTTCTTCAAGCAAAAAGACAGATTATCTGCTTTACACACAGATATGTCTGACACCATGATTAATATGAAAATATTAAGAACATGTGGAGGAGAGCTAGAACATGCTATCAAGTGCAGATGTGTAGAGCCCTGTTCAACAGAGGACTACATCAATGCAATGGCAGATATCATTACTAGAACAAGAATCAGTAAAACTTGGACTAAATTCCTATGGAGTCCAAAATGGTCCCAAAGATTTCCAGAGGGGACGGAAAACCTAAAAGACCTGTTATGAAGTGTCATAAATGTGGAAGCACTTCAAATTTAGCCAACAATTGAACTAAAAAGACAAAAATGAATGAAGTTCAAGTCTTTGAAGAAGTTCAGTGCACTGAAGAGAAAGAGGAATCTGACCTATATTCTGCAGTCTCTGAAGATACACCAGTAGAGGATTATCCCATTGAAAACATTATAGCTTTCTTTGAAGTTACAGAAGTCCATACTCACCTACCACAGTACAATGAGGACTGTCATAACCTGATCAATATCCAAGTTGCAAGAATGTGTAAAACCAAACCTGCTAGAGGTAAAGGGTACACTGCTGGAGCATCTTGTATCACATCAATCCTGATGAATGATATTGAAGCCAAAGTAAATTTTGATACAGGGGCATTTTCTACCTGTGTGGGCAAAGTTGATCTTCAAGCCATACTCCCTGGATGGAAAAATAATCTATTACCAATAGAGGGTGTACAATTTAGTAGTTCCAGTAATAATATGTACCCTTTAGGTATATTGAACACTAATCTTGTATTGCCACACCCAGCAGGAAGTATTAGAATGAAGACTGAGATTGTAGTAATGGACAATTTCACATCTCAGCACATTATTCTTGGAAATGATTACTGGAATATTTATGGTGTTGACATCAATAACCATAAGGATAGATATTTCACAATTGGAGAAAACAAAAGACAAAAATTTGCTTTTTCCAATATTCCAAAACAAATATCACTGGTATCTTCTAAAAAAGATACTTATAAGGAAGAATTTGTGGCTAATCAACTTGTTGAAGCACAAATTAATCCATCATTGTCACCAAAGATGGAATATGAACTTATTGAGGTGTTATACACATATAATAATGCATTTTCCTCTGATAATGAACCATTAGGTGCTATAAAAGGACATGAAGTTGATATTACTCTTAATATTGACAGACCATATCCTCCAGTACTTAGAAGACCAGCTTATCCAGCCAGTCCCAGAGCTAGAGAAGCCTTTATAAAACATATCCAAGAGTTAATACAACTTGGTGTACTAAGGAAAGTAGGCCATAATGAAGAAGTTGAAGTGGCAACACCTGTTATTATTGCTTGGCATAATGATAAATCAAGGATGGGTGGAGATTTTAGAGCATTAAATACCTACACAGTTCCAGATAGGTATCCAATTCCTAGGATTCAAGAAACCTTGACCCAATTTGTAAGGTGTGGATATGAAACTTTGATTAAAAATCAAGTACTTTTCCTGTCCTCAAAATTTGTATAAGGTAAAATTCAGTTAAAAATAGTATGAAATATTATTTTTAAGAGAAAACACGCCAATTTTATTGTTTATAACTTTATTAGTATAAAACAATAATATAAAAATTTATTGTTTTACCAACAATAAAGATTTATCCAAAAAATACTCTACAAGAGATATTTTAAGGCTACAAAAGAAATTTCTTCAAGAGCAATTTCAATTGGAATTAATTGAGGAAAGAACTGCAAGCAATTAATTAAAGAACAAAGTCTTTAAAAAGAATATTAAAGAGAAAACACGCCCAAAAGTGACCAGAGTGAATTTGGAAACAAAGTGACAAAGTTAACAGTGATGAAAGATGCTTTAATTCACTTTTGGGGTGGTTCAGGGGTAAAAATGATTATAAGAGTTACAAACAATGATTATAATGATTTTTTCACGTGGTTAAAAGGATTAAAATGATTTAAAAGTGGTGGTTGGAATCTTTGATTGATTGGTTTAACAGTTTTAAACTAATTAATAAAAGGAAAAGATTCTAACATGAAGAGAAAAGTGGGGCAAAGAAGACATTCTTTTATAGCCATCAATTCTCTTACTCCAAAAGTAAAATTTACTCTTGTCAGTCGTGAAAAACAGTCTGACAACAGAAAAGCCAATTATGGCATCATTGAACCCTGGTTTAGACCAAAAAGGGCTGGTTTAAGCCATTTTTAGCCAATTTTAGCCATTTTAGACCCTTAAATCAGCCATTACTATAGCAATACCAGGCCTAGAGCCTTCAAAACACGTCAGAATGTGTGTCAGAGGCGTAGAAACCAGTTAAAACTGTTTTTATTATGATTGTTTTATCTTAAGGGTAGTTTTACCTTCTTGGCAACAGCTAAAACTACCCCAGTTGGTATCAAAACCTCATCATCAATTGAGTCCACAGACCCTGTAACTCAATTCCAGGCCAAAAGTGATGAACTTTTGCGTGAATTTTGACATCCCACGCCTGTCAGCAAGGATTTTGGGGGTCTAGCTCCCCCTTAGAGCTGGAGTTCCTTTTCCCCCCCAAATTTAATCTTTCCAATTTATTTTTTCCTTTAATTCCTCATCATGTATTATACTTATAATTTACACATGTAATTCAATTCAATTGTACAGTACAATACAGTAATAATTGACATCTAATATGTAAATCAAAGTTCACTTATGTAATACACGCGCACATTTTGACATTTCAATTGAATTCAATTGAAAATACTTTAATTCCTCATAACTTCTAAACTAAACACAACACCTCAATTTTAACACAAAAATTGATGGTTAACACCACATGTGGTGTGAATTAAATTAAGGTTTTGAGGATTTTCAACTTTTGTATTGAAAATACTAAAAACTTAATTTAAGCTTATTTAGAGTTGAGTTACAAAAATTTCACTCAGAGGTGACCCCACCTGATTTTTTATGAGGAATCCAATGGTGAAATAAAATTTATATGTTTATTTATTGGATAAAAAGTTATAATAAATTTTATTTAACTTTTTTCCAAATTTATTTATTTTTTCACAATTTTGTTAAAATTTCATTTTTACTTAAATTTTTCAAGTATAAATGTAATTTTATATTTACAAAATTTAAAGTAATTTTATTTTTAAATTATAATTAATTTTTTATTTTTAATATAATTTTATATTTATATTTTTTATTTTTATTTTAATAATATAAATAAATTTATTTTATTTATATTAATATGTTATTTTTTATATTTGTGGTCTTTTGGGTATATGAAATTACCTCTAAGGCTCACATTCCCTCCCCCTAAAAAAGAATATTACTTTGTAATATTGGTGTTTCTAGTGTGTCTGAATCTCCTCAGGAGTTTGGTGGCTTCTGGTATATCTTTCTCTTCTAACCATTCATCTTCACAAGTTGGGTCACTGTACCTAACAAGGTATTCCCTTACTTTCTTGGTTCTTAATTTCCTTTCTTTAAGAACTTTGGTTATTTTCTTAGTACCAGATGTCTCAATAGGAGGTATAACTTGGGGAATCTTATTCCTCAAGGGAAATTTCTCAGCATCACTAGATTTGTATGGCTTTATCAAGCTTACTGGAAATGTAGGGTGCTTATTGCTAAGTTCTTCAGATAACTCTACTTCAACAGCATTTTCTCCATGGAGGGCCTTAATCACAAAAGGTCCTGCAAAGGAGTCTTTTAACTTTTTACATCCTTTGATGTTATTGAAGTTAGTGGTGGATACAAGAACTAGGTCCCCCACTTTGAAATCTGGAGTTGCATGAGATTTATCCCATTTGTCTTTAGCATATGCAAAAGAGTCCTCCATGCATCTCACTGCATGCTTTCTAGCTTTGTCTAGCATTCCTTTGAAGCTAGCAGCTGTGGGATGTATTTCAATTAAGTCTTTCCTCAAGGAATCTTGGGGTAACTTGGGGTTCCATCCTTTTTCTAGAATAGCAGGAGTCTGATTGGTACTGGAATGGATTGATGTTTTATATGCTAATTCCAGTGCTGGTAACAGAGTACACCAATCATGGGTAAATCCATCACAATCTTTGAATTCAAGGCCATATGCACAAAATCTTCTCACCATGTCCTCTAAGGTTTGGATCATTCTTTCAGCCAGACCATCAGTTTGTGGGTGGTAGGCTGTAGAGAAAGACAGTTTTGTGCCAAATAATTGGTGAAGATTTGTCCATAGAGCTGAAGTTAATTTGGGATCTCTATCACTGATGATATTTGTAAATATCCCAGTCCATGACACTACTCTATTCCATATCAGAAGAGCTGTATCCATGGCTGTATCATCTTTGTGACATGGTAAAAAGATTGGAGTTTTACTGAATCTGTCCACAATTACTAGGCAAGCATTATAGCTCCTGTCACCTCCTGGTGGTAGGCCAGTTACCCAATCCATATGGACAATTTCCCAAGGTCTGTTTGGTTCTTGGATTTTCATCATATTTCCAAGTCTTTTGCCAGTGGATTTATTTGCCTTTTGGCATCTGTCACAGGTTTTGCAATATTCTGAAACATCTTTTTGCCACATTGGCCACCATATGCAGGTCTTTACTTTCTCTCTTGTTCTGTCCTCAGAAAGATGTCCTGAAAAGGGACTATCATGGCATTCTTTCAGTACAAGATTGATTAATGACCTGTCTACAACTGTCATGACACATGTGTGCTTGGTTCTGTGGTAAATTATACCATCCAGTAGGTGAAATCTCCCTTCATTATAAGATTTTCTCCATACTTCATCCAAGGAATGTATTAGAGAGTTGTCTTTACAGTCTTTGTTAAGTAATTGGCATAAGATGCTACAATTCTTATCTTGAGTGTAACTATTTCTGACTTCTTCAAAGAAGGTGGTGTTCAAGTCTGTAACACTTATTCCTTCTATTGGAATTTGTGGTGAAGCTTCTTCTGGAACATAAGCAGGATTATCAATGTTATTTGGTAATGGCCATCTGCTTAGTCCATCTGCATTCTTATGAATATTCCCATCCTTATGAACAATAGTCATATTGCCTCTGTATTCTTGTATGGCTATTTGCCATCTGAGCATGTGTCTGTTAGGTGTTTTCATGTTCAAAAGTGATTTCACAGCTGTACAATCTGTTATTACTTCAAAAACACATCCCTCTAAGAAATAGTTCAATTTCTCTAAGGCCCAGACAAGGCATAGACATTCCATTTGACTTGCTCCATATCTGGCTTCAGTTGGTTTGATTTGCCTGGATATGAAACATATTGGTCCTTCTACAGGTTTGTCATTTATGATCTGAACTTGGTGAAGTGCAGCACCTAGTCCATCCCCTGATGCATCAATATACAGTTTGAAAGGCAATTTAAAGTCTGGCATCAGTAAGAGTGGAGCAGTGGTCAATGCTTCTCTTAGAGACTCAAAAGCTTTGACTCTGTCAACAGTCATCTCAAATACTGTGTCTTTGTCACACAACTTATAAAGTGGTCTTGCTATGGATGCAAAGTCTTTAATGTGTTGCCTGTAATATCCTTCAAAACCTAAGAATGACTGAATTTCCTTCTTATTCTGAGGCATGGGTTTTAACAATACTGCTGCAACTTTGTTTTTATCAATTCCGAGGGACAAACCAGATACAACATGTCCTAGTGCCTTAAGTTCTTTAAATCCAAAATGACATTTCTTCAAGGAGATTTTCATGTTTACTGATTGGATTTTTGTCAAAACTCTTGATAATCTGTACATGTGCTCCTCCCAAGTCTTTGAACAGATAATAATGTCATCAATGTAAATGATTAACCATCCCTCTGAGAGTTCTTCAGGGAAGATTTCATTCATCATTCTTTGGAAGTGTGAAGGTGCATTTTTGATACCAAAGGGCATCCTTAAGTATTCATACACTCCACAATGAACAATAATTCTCAAGTATTTTCTTGCTCTTGGTGTTACCACATTTTGATGGAATCCTTTAAGGGCATCCATAGTGGTTATATACACTGCTTGAGATATTTGAGTAAGGGCAATTTGGATTTTTGGTATTGGGTATCTGTCTGGAACAGTGTAAGTGTTCAGAGCTCTAAAGTCCCCAACCATTCTGGATTTTCCATTATGCCACGCCACTATGACTGGTGTAGTTATTTCTACTTCCTCATTGTGGCCTACTTTTCTTATTACACCAAGGTCTAGAAGTTCTTTGATATGAATTTCTAGAGCTTCTCTTGATTTTGGACTTGCTGGATAAGCAGGTCTTCTTAAGAGTGGTGGATAAGGTCTCTCAATGTTAAGAATGATGTCAACTTCATGACCAATAATTGCTCCCAGAGGTTCTTTGTCTGTAGCAAATGCTCCTTTGTGGTCATACAAAAGGGAAGAAAGTTCATTTTCTTGTTTATCAGTCAGATGAAGGCTTATCTCAGCCTCATTTAACTGTTCAGACTTGAATTTTTCTAACTCTAAGTTGACTGGTGATACTTTGTTTACTGTAATTTGTCTTTTAAATGGTAAAAAGGCAAATTTCTGGCGCTTATTGTCCCCAATTGTAAAGTATCTGTCTTTGTTATTATGTAAATCTATCCCATACATGATCAAATAGTCATTTCCCAATATAAAATGGGTACTAGAGCAATTTTCCATAACAACAAATTCAACTGTGATCCTTAAATTCCCATTTATGTGTGGGAATATGACATTGGTCTCAAAGATTCCTAATGCTTTCATTGGGTTACTTGCACTGTTGAATTTTATACCATCAATTGGTAACAATTGGTCTTCAAAATTTGGTACACAAGTCTTAAGAAAAGATTTTCCAACACAAGAGCAGAAGGCTCCTGGGTCAAGCAAAAGTTTGGTGGGTTTGTTGTCAATTGCCACTTCTGTTATACAGGAGTTACCAGCTGTATAACCTTTTCCTCTGTTTGGTTTTGTCTTCATAAGTTGTGCATCTTGAACTTTTGATAAATCAACTTGACCATTGCTCAATTGTGGTAAGTGGGAATAAGATTCCATGATGTCAAAAGTGGCATTGATATTTTCTATATCTTTTGAAGATTCAGAAAATATGGATGACTTATCATCTGAATTGTCTTCAATTATGTCTTCTTTTTCAACATCTGGTTCCTTTTCAATGTCAATTTCATTGATTTTCCCCCTCTTTGGACATGTATTGGCTAAATGGGTGGTGCTTTGGCAAATATGGCATTTTCTGACTGTATCTGCAGATTTATATTTAATATTACCAGAATTTTCTTTGGGGTTTTTGTCCACAGAATCTTTCCAAGGTGTATTAAACCTTGTTTTGAGATTCACCCTACTAGAACCAATTTTGGTTCTGGTGGTTACTTCTTCTAGTATATTGATAATATCTTCTGCTGAAGATTGTTCAGTAGTCCTGCTTTTGACAGCATGCTCTAAGTCACCTCCACATTGTCTCAGAATTTTTCTATGGATCATAAATTCTGACATGTCAGGATATAATGCTGTTAATCTGTCCTTTTGTTGGCAAAACCATGGTAAAGCTCTGTCTTTATCAGCATTAAATTTGGCAGATTCAAAGGCTGTTTCAACTTTAAACCTCCAAGCATCATTTGCCCATTTGTTGATGATTTGGGTTTTCCACCAAGTCCAACTCTGGTGTCCATGTGCTTGTCTTATTTTGATGTACCATCTGTGAGCTGATCTGGTAAACAAGGTGTTAAACCTGGCTGTTACCAATCTGTCTGGTAATTCAAAATCTTCTTTGATCATGTCAATACCTCTAATGAATTCCATATGGTCATACTCTCCTTCACCACTGAAGTGAGGCCATTCTTTAAGTTTTGGAACTTCTTTCAAGAGTGCTTGGCCCATTGATGGTTCCAAGTTATGAAAAGAAGTGGATAATTCATTTTTTAATTGTGAATTATCAGGATCCAATACTTGTGGATTTGAAATTCTTGTGCCCTCATTTTGATTTAGAGGTGTAGACATTCTTGGTAAGGTGTTCAGTAATTGTTCAATGTCATTCATTTTACTGTTGCTACACCTTTGGGAATTTCTGTATTCATGTTGGAAGCTTTGTATTAAATTTATTACTTCAATTTTATACATGTCTTCTTTATGTGTAAGTTCTTGCCATAACTCTGTCTGTCTTGTATTATCAGCAGTGACTTGATTCAATTTCATTGATAATTTTGATACTTCTTCTTGTGAAGCATCAAAACACTTTTTCAAGGCAATGGTATATGTCTTTACTTCAGTAAATGAATTTGAAATGTCATCAAGGACTTTCTTGTTATCTGTCTTGATAATATTTATGGCTTGTTTAATTCTTGTTTCAATTATGTCATCAATATTGAATTTAGAATATTTATCTGTTAATTCTTTAATAATGGCAGATTGTTCATTTATTTTATTGTTAGAAGAATTATCATTATTGGAATTTTTAATTGTTCTCAAAACTTTTTCAAAACACATAAGTGTTTCATTAATTTGGCACAGACTCAGGTTGTTTGTTTTAATGTTGTTACAAATGGTGTCATTTTTATCAGAAAGATGTTTTTTCACGTCATTTATAGCATTATACAACTCTGGGATGGAATCAAATATGTCAGAAATCATTTCTGGAACCTTAATCTGGCTTCCTCCTTCTTCTGTAATTCCATCATGGTTCTGGCCATCTGAAATACATTTTCCATGGCATCCTGCTGAATCTTTGGGATTCTGTAGCCCTGGCTGTAAGGTTTTGGGGCTGGTGCCTTCCCTTTGCCCTTGTTTGGAGTTTGTGGCTGCTTTTTCACGTTGGAATTGCTGCTGCTGGCCACTGGGGCTGTTTTTGGCACTGGTTTGGGTGGTGGAGGGTTGTTTTTCCTCCATTCTAGTGTCAAAAGCATCATGTTTTTCTTCTCCATCAATGGATGCCATCCATTGAGCAATTTGCAAGTGTTGGGATGGCCCAAGAATTTTCTTACTGTCAGGTAAGAATTCATGCAATTCTTCCACAGGTCTGCAAGGATCTGGTACTCCTTGAATTGGAGTGCATTGTTGTATGCACTGTGGCTGGCTTTGTATATGTCCACAGAGGCTTGTTGTGGCGGTGTCAGCTCTTTTTGAAGGTAAAATGGTATTATCAGCTTCAGAATGACCCATTTTAGTTGTTTGGAAGTCATCAACTGACCCTTTTCCTTCTGTACCTGGTTGGCCTCTGCCATAATCACGTCTATTACCTTTTTGGGAGCTGCTTGAGGGGTTGTAGCTGGCTCCTGACCTGGTTGAAGGCATAATTATGGTTAAAAAAGGCTTAAAATAGTATTTTTACGTCAAAAACTTACTATTGGCCAAATTCTTAGCCTTCTGAAGAGTATTACTTATTTCCAAGTTAATTAATTCAGAAGATATTGGTTCAGGCTGGTTATTTTGAGTCACAATAACAGTGCTATTATGATCAGAATTAACAGTACTGGCAGGGATAATGCTGGTTACTGTTGAGGCTGTTTCAATGTTTTCTTGTCTTACCACGTTGTCAGACACTAAAATTAATGAAAAAAGCCAATTAATTAAGTAAAAAAAGGATATTTCAAAAAAAGAAATAAAAATTTAAGCCTCACTTATAATATGAAAAAAATTATTTTTTATGGGTTTTTTTTGAATTATAAGTATTTTTTATATGTTTTTAAATTTTTCAATATAAGAAAAAAGATTTAAAAAGAGTAAAAAAAAATATGTCACAGGTAAAATATCACGGCTGGGCCCCCAAATGTAAGGTGTGGATATGAAACTTTGATTAAAAATCAAGTACTTTTCCTGTCCTCAAAATTTGTATAAGGTAAAATTCAGTTAAAAATAGTATGAAATATTATTTTTAAGAGAAAACACGCCAATTTTATTGTTTATAACTTTATTAGTATAAAACAATAATATAAAAATTTATTGTTTTACCAACAATAAAGATTTATCCAAAAAATACTCTACAAGAGATATTTTAAGGCTACAAAAGAGATTTCTTCAAGAGCAATTTCAATTGGAATTAATTGAGCAAAGAACTGCAAGCAATTAATTAAAGAACAAAGTCTTTAAAAAGAATATTAAAGAGAAAACACGCCCAAAAGTGACCAGAGTGAATTTGGAAACAAAGTGACAAAGTTAACAGTGATGAAAGATGCTTTAATTCACTTTTGGGGTGGTTCAGGGGTAAAAATGATTATAAGAGTTACAAACAATGATTATAATGATTTTTTCACGTGGTTAAAAGGATTAAAATGATTTAAAAGTGGTGGTTGGAATCTTTGATTGATTGGTTTAACAGTTTTAAACTAATTAATAAAAGGAAAAGATTCTAACATGAAGAGAAAAGTGGGGCAAAGAAGACATTCTTTTATAGCCATCAATTCTCTTACTCCAAAAGTAAAATTTACTCTTGTCAGTCGTGAAAAACAGTCTGACAACAGAAAAGCCAATTATGGCATCATTGAACCCTGGTTTAGACCAAAAAGGGCTGGTTTAAGCCATTTTTAGCCAATTTTAGCCATTTTAGACCCTTAAATCAGCCATTACTATAGCAATACCAGGCCTAGAGCCTTCAAAACACGTCAGAATGTGTGTCAGAGGCGTAGAAACCAGTTAAAACTGTTTTTATTATGATTGTTTTATCTTAAGGGTAGTTTTACCTTCTTGGCAACAGCTAAAACTACCCCAGTTGGTATCAAAACCTCATCATCAATTGAGTCCACAGACCCTGTAACTCAATTCCAGGCCAAAAGTGATGAACTTTTGCGTGAATTTTGACATCCCACGCCTGTCAGCAAGGATTTTGGGGGTCTAGCTCCCCCTTAGAGCTGGAGTTCCTTTTCCCCCCCAAATTTAATCTTTCCAATTTATTTTTTCCTTTAATTCCTCATCATGTATTATACTTATAATTTACACATGTAATTCAATTCAATTGTACAGTACAATACAGTAATAATTGACATCTCATATGTAAATCAAAGTTCACTTATGTAATACACGCGCACATTTTGACATTTCAATTGAATTCAATTGAAAATACTTTAATTCCTCATAACTTCTAAACTAAACACAACACCTCAATTTTAACACAAAAATTGATGGTTAACACCACATTTGGTGTGAATTAAATTAAGGTTTTGAGGATTTTCAACTTTTGTATTGAAAATACTAAAAACTTAATTTAAGCTTATTTAGAGTTGAGTTACAAAAATTTCACTCAGAGGTGACCCCACCTGATTTTTTATGAGGAATCCAATGGTGAAATAAAATTTATATGTTTATTTATTGGATAAAAAGTTATAATAAATTTTATTTAACTTTTTTCCAAATTTATTTATTTTTTCACAATTTTGTTAAAATTTCATTTTTACTTAAATTTTTCAAGTATAAATGTAATTTTATATTTACAAAATTTAAAGTAATTTTATTTTTAAATTATAATTAATTTTTTATTTTTAATATAATTTATATTTATATTTTTTATTTTTATTTTAATAATATAAATAAATTTATTTTATTTATATTAATATGTTATTTTTTATATTTGTGGTCTTTTGGGTATATGAAATTACCTCTAAGGCTCACACAATTGTCTACAGCCAAGTATATAACATAAATGGATGCATTTAAAGGCTTTCACCAAAATGTTTTGACACCTAAAGCTAAGGAATTACTTAGAACTATCACTCACTGTGGTATTTATGAGTATCTTAGAATTCCATTTGGTATTAAAAATGCACAATCTCATTATCAAATAATGATGAATATCATCTTCCCCACAGATTTATCTGAAGGATGGCTTATCATTTGTATTGATGATATCATCATATGTTCTGATTCATGGTCTTTGCACCTTTAAAGACTTTCAAGAGTACTTCATAAAGTTTCAGAAGTGAATATTAAAATTTCACTCAAGAAATGCAATTTTGGTTTTGAAGAGCTCAAAGCATTAGGACATATTGTTTCTGGTTTAAGCTTGGGTATTGACAAAAATAAAGCAGCAGCAGTGTTACTTAATCCAATACCCCAAAATAAGAAAGAAATGGTGTCTTATCTAGGATTTGCCAGTTATTATAGGCAAAACTTGAAAGACTTTGCAATTCTAGCCAAGTCACTCTATAGAATCTGTGATCAACAAACAGTATTTGAGATGACACGGGAGAGAATTAAAGCTTATGATAAGGGAAGGAAAGCTCTTACAGAAGCACCTTTACTCCTCATGCCTGACTGGAATATACCTTTTAAATTCTACATTGATGCATGTGGAGATGGATTAGGGGCAGCCCTACATCAAGTCCAAATTATTGATGACAAACCTACAGAAGGACCAGTTTGTTACATCTCAAAACAAATCAAACCAACAGAAGCCAGACATGGTGAAAGCCAAATGGAGTGCTTATGTTTGGTATGGGCACTTCAGAAATTCCACTATTACCTTGATGGCGGTGTTTTTGAAGTGATAACTGACTGTAATGCCGTGAAATCACTGCTTAACATGAAAACTCCCAACAGACATATGTTGAGATGGCAAACAGCCATTCAAGAATATAGAGGAAACATGACTATAGTTCATAAAGCAGGAAACATTCACAAGAATGCTGATGGACTTAGCAGATAGGCATTAGCCAATACTTCTGATAACCCAGCTTATGTACATTTGGAGGCAGAACCACAGATTCCAATTGAAGAAATTAACATAACTGATATTGGGACTTCATTCTTTGAGGAATTCAGAGGATCTTATAAGCACGACATGAATTTCCATATCTTGACTTCCTTATTAGATAAATACTGAAAAGATACATTGTTAGTCAATTCACTGGATGAAGTTTTGAAGAATTCCTATTCTGAAGGAAGATTTCACTTTTTTGATAGGATTATTTACCACAGAACCAAACATTCTTTTTTAATGACATTGTGTATCAGATTGCTTATCAATACCATTCTTCATGAATTCCATGATAGCATCTACTCTGGACACCTGTCAGACAACAGAACACTTGAAAAAGTGAAGAACTGTGCATGGTGCCCATCTTGGAGAAAAGAGACCATGGAATATTTTTATACCTGTGACAAATGTCAAAAAGCAAACAGGAGTACACACAAGAAATTTGGGCTTATGATCCATATTCAGAAACCAAAATACCCTTGGGAAGTTGTTCACATGGATTGGGTCACAGGACTTCCTCCAAGTGGTGACAGTAGTTATAATGCTTGTTTAGTCATTGTAGACAGATATAGCAAGACTCCCATATTCTTATCATGTCATAAAGATGACACAGCTATGGATACGGCTCTTCTTCTATGGAGTAGAGTTATTTCTCATACAGAACTATTCAAGAATATTATAAGTGACAGATATCACAAGTTCAAATCTGCACTTTGGACCAATCTTCATAGATTGTTTGGGACTAAGTTATCATTCTCTACAGCATATCACTCTCAAACAGATGGGCTAGCAGAGAGAATGATTCAAACTTTAGAAGACATGATCAGGAGATTTTGTGCTTATGGCTTAGAGCTCAAAGACTCAGATGTCTTTACTCATGACTGGTTCACTTTGATACCTGCATTAGAATTGGCATATAATACATCAGTCCATTCTTCCACAGGTCAAACACCTGCTATGTTAGAGAAAGGATGGAATCCAAGACTCCCAGCAGATACACTGAGGAAAGACTTGATTGACATTCATCCTACAGATTTCAGCTTCAAGATAATGCTTGATAAAGTGAATTATCATGCAAAACAAAGTATGAATGATGCTTTTGACTATGCAAAACAGAAGTGGGACAAGAGTCATAAAGTACCAGACTTCAAAGTAGGGGACTTAGTTCTAGTTTCAACCTTGAATTTTCATAATATCAAAGGCCCAAAGAAACTTAAAGATTCTTATGTAGGACCTTTTGTTATTGTTGCCTTACATGGAACCAATGCAGTTCAAGTGGAATTAAGTGGTGAATTGGAAAATAAACAGCCCACCTTTCCAGTCAGTCTGATAAACCCTTATCAAACAACTGAGAAAGAATTGTTTCCTTCAAGGAACCAAACTCCTTTGACTGTACCACCAGTGGAACAGGATGAATACAAAAAGATGAATAAAATCATTAAAGAAAGGAGACTTAGGGGTGTAAATCAAAGAGAATACCTAGTCAGATATAAAAATCCAGTACATGAAGATGAATGGCTGGCAGACTCAGAAATACCTGACTCAGATGGACTCTTAAGAAGATTTAGACATGAAAGAAGGACACAATCCTGAATATGTCTATAAATTCTCTTTTAATTACTTGATCTTAGTAATGAAAAGAGGTTGTAAAGTGGACATCAACCCCCTTTGGGGTCTTTTTCTCCTTTATACCATTGATAAAATTGTAGTACAATTTTATTTTTTGGTGGGAGGGAATGTGAGCCTTGAGGTATATTTTACATACCCAAATAAGCCACAATTATCTTAAAAATAAATTCTGAACTATTCATAACCCATAAGTAATGCATATATTCAAAATTCATCATTTTTTGATTTCAGAAAAGATGAATAATGTTTTTTTGAGTAAGTAAATCTATGAATTTAAGGCCAGATTTGGATTCTACACAAAACTTCACCTAGGGTAGCTCCATAGAGTGAATAATCTCAAATCAACTCTTTTAGGTGGTAATATGGAAAACACTTCAATACCACATAAAAGATCTGTGAAAATGTTGTTTTTCTCTATTTCACGCCAAAATAATGGGAATGTGAGAAATCCCATGTTACATATACACTAAGAATAGTGTTATGCATGTTTTCGGCACTTAATATTATGGCATTCTTACATGCACTTTTGGTACACCCATAGTGGATATCTCACTTTAACTTTAAGATTCTATTTTCACGTAAAAAAAGGCAAGGGGGACAAAAGACATCAAAGAGAGCCAGGGTAGCCAACTTCTGAGGCCTCTGAGGCATGAAAAACTCAAAAGCTTGGATCCATGGCTGATCTTGGCCCAATTAGTAAGCTAAAACCTTTTGGGAAATTGGTTACCATGTTACACCTTCATTAAATCATAAGAAAATAGCAAATAACCTGCTATTTTGACATGCCAAGGAGGTAAAGAACAGCTTAGACTGCTGTAACAATGTCAATTCTTAATGAATTACCATGGATAAACCCCAAAAGAGTAATTAAAACCCTTTTTGGACTAGTATCCATTGTTTTACCTCATAGCAACCTGCCATATACTGCTATTTGCAATTCTACATAGAATTGAGGTAAAAACTTCAAGTATTCATTAAAAATAAAATTCTCAATTAATCTTTCTGAAACTTTCAGCACCAATTAAGCACTGCAAAATTCATATAAAAACCAAAAAAAATTAGACTTTTATATGTACAATTCAAAGGTTTACTTACAGTCCATTTTTGATGATTCCACGTGAAACACAGAATCTTTAAAAATTTACAGAAAACACATTCTGTGATGAAATTTTCAATAAGATTCATAACCTTGAAAAATCAATGATTATTTTGGAATAAGAGAACAAAAAAGATGTTACTCCTTTTATTCTTAACCATAAATGGGTTGGTAGTCACATAAAAGCCTCAACTAAGTAACCATGATAATCTTACGTGACAACAAATGATGCAATCAATAATCCAAAAAGGTTGATTGTTTTCTAACTCACCTGTTTTTCAGTTTTCTCCATGGCACGCCTCTGTGAGCTGTCTTAGACTTAAAAGAAGCCTCCTATTGCTGTTTTTTCCACATCATCACATTATTATATTATACCTCTTATTACCAAACAAGTAAGTATTAGTTAAAAATATTTCTTAATTGTTTTATTCTTTCAGGAATCAATCAGAAAGATGTGAAATCATAGAAATTAACCATACTTTGCTGTAATACTGTTATAAATTAATTTCGATCCATTAAACCCACAATTCCACGTCAAATTTCTCAACTATTATCATCTAAAAGGTTCATTGGATTAATGGTGAGTAATGTATCTCAATTCTTCCAGTTTTTCTCTATTAATAGCTTTCTTCAACAATTATCTTTATAATTATTCTTGTAAAAGATAATTATATATTGGAATAATTTCATTCTTTTAATAAAAGAAGTTTTTATTATTAAATTCTTCTTGTAATTGATTCTTGTAGACAATTACTCCTTACTGTTATAATCACTAGTAGTGTATAACACGTAAAAGAAATAATTATTTAATTATTTAATTATGGATATAATATTTTTTTATCATTATTTTTCATAAGAACAGTCATATTACTGTTGTTTAATACTAATATTATCAACAGTTTCATAGACACATCTTACAATATCCCTGATCCTGCAAGGATGCTATTACTTCCCCTATATGGGACACATTAGTGAAGAAAATACTGAATAGAGGGTAACAAGAACAGCTTGGTGGCCCAGATGGAAACAAGAGTAATGTTAATACATCATCACTAGTGAGAGATTCCAGAAGGCAGACAGAAAGCATGGGAAGAAATATGGCCTACTTCAACATATAGAAGAACCCAAACACCCATGGGAAACCATCAACATGGACTGGGTCACACGACTAGTGCCAGGAGGCAAGGAAACCTTCAATGCTTTCCTATTCATAGTTGATAGGTATAGTAAAGGTTTAAGGTGCCTACAGTGTCACAAGGAAGACACATCTATGGATACAGCCTTGTTATTCTAGAAAAGCATCATATACACATGTGGAATACCTAAGATCATCATTAGTGATAGGGATTCATAATTTACATCAGAATTTTGGACCAACCTCTATGACATTCTTGGCACAAAACCTGCATTTTATACATCTTATCATCCACAGGCAGAAGATTTAGCTGAAAGGATGATCCAGACAATGGAGGAAATTATGAGTAGATTCTTTTTGTATGGCATTTAATATAAGGATCATGAAGGATATACCCATGACTGGTTCACACTTCTACCAACAGCTCAAATTGCTTACAACACCAGCCAGCACTCTACCACAGGGTAATCACCCTCACTGGTAGAAAAGGGGTGGAACCCCCTATGGCCTATGGATTACTTGAGTAAAAATCTTCTGACTATCTGCCCCACAGCCAAAGACTTCCATGACATGGGGTAGAGAGCATGTGATACAGTTGCTAAGTGCATAGCTGAGGCTGGAAAGTGCAAAAAACAGATGTGTGACAAAACACACATGGAACAAAACTTCAAAGAAGGGGACCAAGTGTTAGTATCTACACTCAACTTTAATAACCTCAAGGGACAAAAGAAAATGAGGTACTCATTTGTGTGACCCTTCAATATCATAAAATTGATATGTAAAAATTCAGTGGAGGTTAGACTTCCAGAGGAATTCTCTAGGATACACCCAGTAATCCCAGTGAGTTTGATAAACCCCTACTTCCAGACAGGACAGGATAAGCTGCACTCCAGGAACAAGACCTACACCCCAAAAGACATGGTGGAGGTGGAAGACTCCCCTGGCCTTATGAAAAAGATCATCAAGGCCAGTAAGATCAGACTTAATGGTAAATACCAGGCACAATATTTGGTAAGATTCAAAAACCAAACAACAGACAAAGATAAATGGTTTGCAGCAGATGCCATACCAGATGGTAACCTTCACCTGAGAATATTAAGAGCCTCTATGAGGGCTGAACAGTCTCATCAATCATTAGCCTTTTTTGGAGGGAGGGTATGTCAGCCTGTGACTCAAAACCAGAGCATAAGCATGAAAGCCAAATACCATAAGCCAATGGTAGAGCAAAGTACCACCAAAAAATGGAGCTGAGACAAACCAGCTCAAAAGGTATTGAAAGAAAGAGGAAACTCACCTCTTTCCAAATATAAGTCCCATAATCATAAGAAAAAGAATAACAAAGTTATTCCTTCTCAAAGAAGTTGGTGAGCATAAAACTTAATTTTCACCTCTAATCTGCAATCCAGGGAAATAGAATTAACCCCAGAAAAAATGAATTCAAATTATATCTCTAAATCAGGGGTATCAAATGGTACAGGCACCACAACCACAGAAGGTATTGCCAAAATAAGTTCAAATGAGGGTGAATAAAATATTCACCTCTCATCTAACTTCTACTGTGAGCCTTGAAGTATGTTTTACATACCCAAATAGGCCACAATTATCTTAAAAAGAAATTTTGAATTATGCAAAACTCATAAGTCATGCATATATCCAAAATTCATCGTTTTCAATTTCAGAAAAGATGAATAACTTCTTATTGAGTAAGTAAATCCATGGATTTAAGACCAGATTTGGATTCTACACAAAAATTCACCTAGGGTAGCTCCATAGAGTGAATAAGCTCAATTTAAGTATTTGAGGTGGTAAAATGGAAAATACTTCAATACCACATCATTAATACCACATAAAAGATCCGTGAAAATTTTTGTTTTTCTTGATTTTTAGCCAAAATAATGGGAAAGTGAGAAATCCCATGTTACATATACACTAAGAATAGTGTTATGCATGTTTTGAGCACTTAATATCATGGTATTCTTATATGGACTTTTGGTACACCCATAGTGGATATCTCACTTTAAGCTTAAATTACTATTTTGACGTAAAAAATAGGCAAGGGGGACAAAAGACATCAAAGAGAGCCAGGGTACCCAACTTCTGAGGCCTCAGAGGTGTGGATAGCTCCAGAGCATGGATCCATGGCTCATCTTGGCCCAATTGGTAAACCAAAACTCTTTGGGAACTTGGTTACCAAGTTACAACTACTGTAAAACACCAGAAAAAAGCAAATAACCTGCTATTTTGATGTGCCAAGGAGGTAATGAGCTACTTACACTCCTGTAACCATGTCAATTACTAATGACTTTCCATGGATAAACCCCAAAAGAGTAATTAAAACCCTTTTGGGACCCATATTCATTGATTTACCTCATAGCAACCAGCAAAACACTGCTATTTGCAATTCTACGTAGAAATGAGGTAAAAACTTCAAAAATTCATTAAAAATACAATTCTTAATGAATCTTTCTGAAACTTTCAGGACTAAAGGCGAACTGTATTATCTATGGTACAACCAAAAAGAATTACAGTTTTACTAGTAAAATTAAAAGTTTTACTTACAGTCCATTTTTGGTTATTCTACGTGAAACACTGAATCTTCAAAAATTCACAGTAATTACAACCTGTGATGAAATTGGCAATAACATTGATAACTTTGAGAAATCAATGATTATTTTAGAATAAAAGAAGATTTACAAGTGTTACTCCTTTTATTCTTAACCATATTGGGGTTGGTAGTCACGTAAAAGCATCAATTAAGTAATTATGATAATCTTACGTGACAACTGATGATGCAATCAATAATCCAAAAGGGTTTATTGTTTTCTCACTCACTGGTTTTTCAGTTTGCTCCATGTCACGCCTCTGTGAGCTGTTGTTGACTTAAAAGAGGCCTTCTCTTGCTGTTTTTTCCACATCATCATCTCATCAATTTATTAAATATTTATTACCAACAAGTAAGTATTAGTTACAGCTATTCTTAAGTGTTTTAAATCTTTCAGAATCAATCAGAAAGACGTGAAATCATAGAATCCAACTATATATTGTTGTAATACTGTTATAAATCCTTTTGATCCCTTAAATCCACAATTCCACGTCAAATTTCTCTACTTTTATTATCAATAAGTTCTTTGGAGTATTAGTGAGTCTTTTATCTTTAATTCTTAAAGTTTTTCTCTAGTAATAGTTTTCTTCAAGAATTATCTTTATAATTATTCTTGTAAAAGATAATTATATATTAAAATAATTTTTATTATTTTAATAAAAGAAGTTTTTTATTATTAAATTCTTGTTGTAATTGATTCTTGTAGACAATTACTGCTCACTGTTATAATCACTAGTAGTGTATAACACGTGAAAGAAATAATTTTATAATTATTTAATTGTGGTTATAATAATTTTTATTATTATATTTCATAAGAACAGACATAGTACTGTTGATTAATAGTAATATGATCATCAGTTTCATAGTCACATCTTACATTTGGGGGCCTGGCCGTGTTTTTTGAACCTTGTACCCTTAATTAATATATTTTTAAGCTCTAAAATATATTAATTTAATTAATTTTTTTCTTTCAATTTGAAGTTAAAATATTTTTATTTTTGAAATTGTTTTAAAATCTTTTTCATTGAGGAATTTGGTTTAATTTTATATTGTTTTTACACGTGGCTTTTTCACATCCAAAAACTTATAAAATTATTCTTTGAGTTACTCTGAATTAATTTTATTCAAAATCTTAAATTTTAATTTTTTTCTTTAAAAAGAATAATTTTTTTAATATTAAAAAATATAAAACTTATAAAAAATCTTTAAAAATATTTTAAAAAAAAAGTATAAAAAATAATTTTTCTCTTTTATAATTTTTTCTAGTGTCTTTAATCAAATACTGTGCAGCTGGCAACAGACTCAGTAAAAGATATATAACTAGTCCAGAATCTGAAGACAGTATTGAGGTGCAGATTGCTAAAAGAGGCACCTTATTCAACTCAGAAAAAGCTAAATTACCACCAAAAGGTGTGTATTTTATCTTATATTTTCACCTTTTATCTTTAAATTGACGTGAAAATGGTGCATACCAGAAATGGAAGCAACTATTCAGTCCAGCCAGATGGATGTGGACAAGGAAGAGGCAAGACCAAATCCAGAAGTGCCAAATCTTCCACAAGAAAGACACATCTGGAGGATGCCAGAGTTGCCCCCCATTCCCCAAGGTCTGTACCAACAGATTTTGAAGTGAATTCTGAGCCTGAACTAATTTATGATAATATTTCCAGGGCTGAACCATTTTCAAGTGGCAGCAATAGAAATATATCAGAGCCAGTACAAAAATTGGTTCAGAGCAGCCAAAGAAGAGGAGTGGGAAATCTGCCCAAGCCTTTGGCAGGGGGCCATGAACTCCTACTTACACATCAAGAGCTTTCTGGGTCAGGAGAAGACCATAGAACTCTTAGGAGGTTGGAGCCCCCTGTCTTGCAAAGACAAGGTCAAAAAAGATAAAGAATTAGTTGAAGAACCAGAGTCTTTTTATCCATAGACCAGAAGAAAGAGTTGGAAATGACTCCAACTTTGGAGACAGAGGCACCAGTGGCATCTACCAGCTCCAAACCAGCTCCAGAAGCATCCAAGGACAAGCCCAAAGGACCTCAAAAGAAACAGAGAGGTCCCAAGAACCATCAAGGCAAGGGCAAAGCCAAAGCCAATTGGCACAGACCTTACCCACAAGGGTACAGGATCCCCAGATTGGAGCCTTCAGCAGTGGACAGTGTCTTCAATATGGCCAGAACTCTTATGGAATTCACAGCCAAGGAGCAGGAAAGGATGAACAGGACTTTTCCACGCAAATAAATGATGTACATAGAAGTATTAGTGTAGAAATTGGCAAACTTGAGTCAAAGTTAAAGCAAATTGCATTAGACATCAATGATTTAAAGAAAAGTGACAAGCAACATTCTGATTGGAATCAATTGACAACTGTCACCCTTGAGTCAATTAGCAATGCTTGTAATAGAATTGAGAACCAATGTCAGAATAATGACACAGAGGATCCTTCCATTTTTAAAGTAAATGATAGACTTAAAACTCTTGAAGACCATGTCTTACAAATAGTTAAGAACACCAATCAATTTGCTATACATTTAGCAAAAAGTGACAGTGAGAGGCAGAAATTGAAAAATGAAATAATTGCAAGTGTGGAACAAATTCATGAGAATCATGAACCACATATGCCAAGACATTCTACACCTCTGACTGAAGAAAAACTTTCTGTTAAGGAGAGTTTGACTCCATTCTTAGGAGAAAATGTTATTTCTGCAAAGGATATTCCAAAATTAGAAGAATAGCCAAAATTCTCTGGTGAAGGAGAATACAATAATATTGAATTCATCAGGACTATTTATATGTTGCAAGAAGACTTTAATATACCTGATGAAATCATAGTAGGGAAATTACATTGTTTGTTTACCAAGACTGCAAAGAAATGGTATTACAAAATGAGAATAGATCATGGAAGACATGACTGGTCTTGGTGGAAATCTGAAGTGATTACCAAATGGGCCAATAATTCTTGGAGGTTTAAAATGGAGAATGCTTTTGAAAGTGCCATTTTTAACTCAGAAAAAGACAAACCACTTACTTGGTTCTTCAAACAAAAAGACAGATTATCTGCTTTACACCCAGATATGTCTGACACTATGATTAATATGAAAATATTAAGAAAGTGTGGAGGAGAACTGGAACATGCTATCAAAAGCAGATGTGTGGAACCCTGTTCAACAGAGGACTACATTAATGCTATGGAAGATATCATTACCAGAACAAGAATTGGTAAGACTTGGATTAGAAACCCAATAGAGTCCAAAATAGTCTCAAAGATTCCTAGAGAGGAAAGAAGAACTGAAAGACCTGTCTTGAAGTGTCATAAGTGTGGAAGTACTTCACATTTAGCCAACACTTGCCCTAAGAAGACAAAGATCAATGAAGTTCAAGTCATTGAGGAAATTCAATGTACTGAAGAGAAAGAAGAGTCTGATCAAGATTCTGCAGTCTCTGAAGATACACCAGTGGAGGACTATCCCATTGAAAACATTTCAGCTTTCTTTGAGGTCACAGAAGTCCATACCCACTTGCCACAGTACAGTGAGGATTGCTGCAACCTGATCAATATCCAAGATGCCAGAATGTGTAAAATAAAACCTGCTAGAGGAAAGGGTTATACTGCTGGAGCATCCTGTATCACATCAGTTCTGATGAGTGATATTGAAGCCAAAGTAAATTTGGATACAGGGGCATTTTGCACTTGTGTTAGCAAAGATTATCTCCAAATTATACTTCCTGAATGGAAAAACCATCTATTACCAATAGAAGGTGTACAATTCAGTAGTGCCAGTAACAATATGTACCCCTTGGGCATATTGGACACTAATATTGTATTCCCACATCCAGCAGGAAGTGTAAGAATGAAAACTGAGATTGTAGTAATGGATAATTGCACATCTCAGCACATCATTCTTGGAAATGATTACTTGAATATTTATGGTATTGATATAAATAACCATAAAGACAGATATTTCACAATTGGAGATAACCAAACGCAAAAATTTGCTTTCTCCAATATGCCAAAACAGATATCTGTGGTATCTTCTGTCAAAGATAATTACAAAGATGAATTTGTGTCTAAACAACTTGTTTAAGCACAAATTAATCCATCATTGTCACCAAAGATGAGGAATGAACTTATTGATGTATTATATACATATAATAATGCATTTGCATCTGATAATGAACCATTAGGTGCTATAAGAGGACATGAAATTGATATTACTCTTAATATTTATAGACCATATCCTCCAGTACTTAGAAGACCAGCTTATCCAGCCAGTCCCAGAGCTAGAGAAGCCTTGGAAAAACATATCCAAGAGTTGATCCAACTTGGTGTGCTAAGGAAAGTAGGCCATAATGAGGAAGTTGAAGTGACAACACCTGTTATTATTGCATGGCATAATGATAAGTCAAGAATGGTTGGAGATTTTAGAGCTTTGAATACCTACACATTTCCAGATAGGTATCCAATCCCTAGAATCCAAGAAACCTTGACTCAATTGTCTAAAGCCAAGTATATAACATCAATGGATGCATTGAAAGGCTTCCATCAAAATGTTTTGATGCCTAAAGCTAGGAAATTACTTAGAATTATCACTCACTGTGGTATTTATGAGTATCTTAGAATGCCATTTGGCATTAAAAATGCTCCATCTCATTATCAAAGAATGATGAATACCATCTTCCCCACAGAATTGTCTGCAGGATGGCTTATCATTTATATTGATGATATTATTATATGTTCCCACTCATGGTCTTTGCACCTTGAAAGACTTGCAAGAGTACTTCATAAAGTTGCAGAAGTGAACATGAAAATTTCACTTAAGAAATGCAATTTTGGTTTTGAAGAACTCAAAGCATTAGGACATGTTGTTTCTGGTTTGAGCTTGGGTATTGACAAGAATAAAGTAGCAGCAGTGTTACTTAAGCCAATACCCCAGAATAAAAAAGAAATGATGTCTTTTCTTGGATTTGCTAGTTACTATAGGCAACACTTGAAAGATTTTGCAATTCTAGCCAAGTCACTCTATAGAATCTGTGATCAACAGACTGTATTTGAGATGACACAGGAGAGAATGAAAGCTTATGAGAAGATAAAGAAAGCCCTTACAGAAGCACCTTTACTCCTCATGCCTGACTGGAATATTCCTTTTAAATTGTACATTGATGCATGTGGAGATGGATTAGGGGCAGCCCTACATCAAGTCCAAATTATTGATGACAAACCTACAGAAGGACCAGTTTGTTATATCTCAAGACAAATCAAACCAACAGAAGCCAGATATGGTGCAAGCCAAATGGAGTGCCTATGTTTGGTATGGGCACTTGAGAAATTACACTATTACCTTGATGGAAGTGTTTTTGAAGTAATAACTGACTGTAATGCTGTAAAGTCACTTCTTAACATGAAAACTCCCAACAGACATATGTTGAGATGGCAAATAGCCATTCAAGAATATAGAGGAAACATGACTATAGTTCATAAAGCAGGAAACATTCACAAGAATGCTGATGGACTTAGTAGATGGGCTTTAGCCACCACTCCTGATAACCCAGCTTATGTACCTTTGGAAGCTGAACCACATATTCCAATTGAAGGAATTAACATAACTGATATTGGGACTGAATTCTTTGAAGAGGTCAGAGAGTCTTATAAACAAGACAAGAATTGCCATATCTTGACTTCTTTATTGGATAAAGACTGCAAAGACACATCTTTGGTTAATGCACTAGATGAAGTTTGGAAAAATTCCTATTCTGAAGGAAGATTTCACTTGTTTGATGGGATCATTTACCATAGAACAAAACATTCTTGTGTGATGACACTGTGTAGTAGATTGCTTATCAATACCATTCTTCATGAATGCCATGATAGCATTTACTCTGGACACCTATCAGAAGACAGAACACTTGAAAAAGTGAAGAACTGTGCATGGTGGCCATCTTGGAGAAAAGAAACCATTGAGTATTGCCATACCTGTGATAGATGTCAGAAAGCAAACAGGAGTACAGGCAAGAAATTTGGATTGATGATCCGTATTCAAGAACCAAAATCCCCTTGGGAAGTTGTTCACATGGATTGGGTCACAGCACTTCCTCCAAGTGGTGACAAAAGTTATAATGCTTGCTTAGTCATTGTAGACAGATATAGCAAAACTCCAATATTCTTACCATGTCATAAAGATGACACTGCTATGGATACAGCTCTTCTTTTATGGAGTAGAGTTATTTCTAATACAGGATTATTTAAGAATATCATAAGTGACAGAGATCCCAAATTCACATCTGCACTTTGGACCAATCTTCATAGATTGTTTGGGACTAAGTTATCATTCTCTACAGCATATCACCCTCAAACAGATGGGCTAGCAGAGAGGATGATTCAAACTTTAGAAGACATGATCAGGAGATTCTGTGCTTATGGATTAGAATTCAAAGACTCAGATGGCTTTACCCATGACTGGTGCACTCTGATACCTGCATTAGAATTGGCATACAAGACATCAGTCCATTCTTCCACAGGACAAACCCCTGCTATGTTAGAGAAAGGATGGAATCCAAGACTCCCAGCAGACACCCTCAGGAAAGACTTGATTGACATTCATCCTACAGCTTCCAGCTTCAAGATAATGCTTGATAAAGTAAAACATCATGCAAAACAAAGTATGGATGATGCTTTTGATTATGCAAAACAGAAGTGGGACAAGAGTCATAAAGTACCAGACTTCAAAGTAGGGGACTTAGTTTTAGTTTCAACCTTGAATTTTAATAATATCAAAGGCCCAAAGAAACTTAAAGATTCTTATGTAGGACCTTTTGTTATTGTTGCTTTACATGGAACCAATGCAATTCAAGTGGAATTGAGTGGTGAATTGGAAAATAAACACCCCACATTTCCAGTCAGCTTGATAAAGCCTTATCAACCAGCTGATAAAGAATTGTTTCCTTTAAGAAACCCAACTCCTTTAACTGTACCACCTGTGGAACAGAATGAAGACAAAAAGATAAAGAAAGTCATTAAAGAAAGGAGACTTAGGGGTAAAAATCAAAGAGAATATCTTGTCAGATATAGAAATCCAGTACATGAAGATGAATGGATGGCAGAATCAGAAATACCTGACTCAGATAAACTCTTAAGAAGATTTAGACATGAAAGAAGGCCACAAGCCTGAATATGTCTATAAATGTGCTTTAAATTACTTGATCTGAGTAATGTGAAGAGGTTGGACAGTGGACATTAACCCCCTTTGGGGCCTTATTCTTTTATCACTAATAAAATTGTAGTACAATTTTATTTTTTGGTGAAAGGGAATGTGAGCCTTGATGTATGTTTTACATACCCAAATAGGCCACAATTATCTTAAAAAGAAATTTTGAATTATGCAAAACTCATAAGTCATGCATATATCCAAAATTCATCGTTTTCAATTTCAGAAAAGATGAATAACTTCTTATTGAGTAAGTAAATCCATGGATTTAAGACCAGATTTGGATTCTACACAAAAATTCACCTAGGGTAGCTCCATAGAGTGAATAAGCTCAATTTAAGTATTTGAGGTGGTAAAATGGAAAATACTTCAATACCACATCATTAATACCACATAAAAGATCAGTGAAAATTTTTGTTTTTCTTGATTTTTAGCCAAAATAATGGGAAAGTGAGAAATCCCATGTTACATATACACTAAGAATAGTGTTATGCATGTTTTGAGCACTTAATATCATGGTATTCCTATATGGACTTTTGGTACACCCATAGTGGATATCTCACTTTAAGCTTAAATTACTATTTTGACGTAAAAAATAGGCAAGGGGGACAAAAGACATCAAAGAGAGCCAGGGTACCCAACTTCTGAGGCCTCAGAGGCGTGGATAGCTCCAGAGCATGGATCCATGGCTCATCTTGGCCCAATTGGTAAACCAAAACTCTTTGGGAACTTGGTTACCAAGTTACAACTACTGTAAAACACCAGAAAAAAGCAAATAACCTGCTATTTTGATGTGCCAAGGAGGTAATGAGCTACTTACACTCCTGTAACCATGTCAATTACTAATGACTTTCCATGGATAAACCCCAAAAGAGTAATTAAAACCCTTTTGGGACCCATATTCATTGATTTACCTCATAGCAACCAGCAAAACACTGCTATTTGCAATTCTACGTAGAAATGAGGTAAAAACTTCAAAAATTCATTAAAAATACAATTCTTAATGAATCTTTCTGAAACTTTCAGGACTCAAGGCGAACTGTATTATCTATGGTACAACCAAAAAGAATTACAGTTTTACTAGTAAAATTAAAAGTTTTACTTACAGTCCATTTTTGGTTATTCTACGTGAAACACTGAATCTTCAAAAATTCACAGTAATTACAACCTGTGATGAAATTGGCAATAACATTGATAACTTTGAGAAATCAATGATTATTTTAGAATAAAAGAAGATTTACAAGTGTTACTCCTTTTATTCTTAACCATATTGGGGTTGGTAGTCACGTAAAAGCATCAATTAAGTAATTGTGATAATCTTACGTGACAACTGATGATGCAATCAATATTCCAAAAGGGTTTATTGTTTTCTCACTCACTGGTTTTTCAGTTTGCTCCATGGCACGCCTCTGTGAGCTGTTGTTGACTTAAAAGAGGCCTTCTCTTGCTGTTTTTTCCACATCATCATCTCATCAATTTATTAAATCTTTATTACCAACAAGTAAGTATTAGTTACAGCTATTCTTAAGTGTTTTAAATCTTTCAGAATCAATCAGAAAGACGTGAAATCATAGAATCCAACTATATATTGTTGTAATACTGTTATAAATCCTTTTGATCCCTTAAATCCACAATTCCACGTCAAATTTCTCTACTTTTATTATCAATAAGTTCTTTGGAGTATTAGTGAGTCTTTTATCTTTAATTCTTAAAGTTTTTCTCTAGTAATAGTTTTCTTCAAGAATTATCTTTATAATTATTCTTGTAAAAGATAATTATATATTAAAATAATTTTTATTATTTTAATAAAAGAAGTTTTTTGTTATTAAATTCTTCTTGTAATTGATTCTTGTAGACAATTACTGCTCACTGTTATAATCACTAGTAGTGTATAACACGTGAAAGAAATAATTTTATAATTATTTAATTGTGGTTATAATAATTTTTATTATTATATTTCATAAGAACAGACATAGTACTGTTGATTAATAGTAATATGATCATCAGTTTCATAGTCACATCTTACATCTACAGTTTTAGCTTGAGGTACCTTAAGTGGGGTCATTTTAAAAACAACACGATCAGGTATATCTTATAGTGCCATCCATTTACCCATATCTGATCTAGAGCCAAAGGTATGGGGTAAACCAGATCCATACAGACCTTCAGAAAATCATATATCTGGATAACAAAAATTGAACGTGGCATACCTTTGCCATATTGAATGTTACTCATACAAAATGAGGTACCTTTGTGTAGATACCATCAAGGGCTACACAATTAGCCATCATTGAGCTCAATATCTCAAAAACAGAAAAATGTATAGCAGTTTTAATGTCAAAATCCCACAGATTGGCAAATACACCTTCACTGTGAGATACCATCCCATACCTATTATAATGAGGTGTCAAACAGAAAAAGAATTTTGTTTATACTTCAATACCTAATATTCAATTCAATGCTGGGGTCCCATACAGATTATGTACAGCCTTCTATGTGTCATACATGTCAGAAAAGGGCTGTGTGGTCCCCAGATGAAATTTTTCTCCATTTATTGGGGAAAACTGCCTAGATGTGGTTTAAAAACTACATCGGAGCCCAATACATAGTTTACAGGCCTTGTGCAACCCACAAGCCAGTGCTCTGAAGTGAAAAATCTTCACTTCCTTTATGTGGATGGTCTAGAGGACCTTTCCATCCCATGTCATGATAAAAAGGAGCCTTTTCTCTTCCAGAAAAGGAATCCCCATCATTCTATTTAATTCCTACATAGTACAGCTGTCAAAAACAGTTATAGCATTGGAAAATCATAAGGTGTACCTTAAATCTTAGTGTATTGTAGCTCTTATTATAGTAACCAAACTGGTAAGACTGTACCCATGGCTCTCAACGGCGCTCACCACCACTATACCACATAGTAAAGCCCTTACACCATCAATTGACACCTTTTTTAATCTTAATAATTCATGTCACAGTCATATTCAAAGCTGTAAATACATTTATTACCACTTCATCATTGAATCAGCCTGGCATTCCCTTTGGTCATTGTCTTCTCCTGAAAACTACCTGAAATTGGAAAGAATGGTGACTGTTGGCCACTAATCTGTTTTATTCTAAGTTGTTTGAAGCTAATGGGGAAATGGTTTTATTTTCTAGTCCTTATAAGCCTGGAAGATTCAGAGTAGCTCTTCTATATATTAGATATCAGGTTGATTCTGCCTGATCTTGGATGCCTTTTCTCCAGGAGTTTGAATTGCATGTTGGGCTTTCACCCTTGGTTCTTTCCATGAGGTCTTTGAGCAACCTCTTCTGGAAACATTCTCCAAGCTCTTGCCAGTGTGATGCTAGATTGAATCTCTTGTTTTCTGTTCTCCATTGAAACAGGCTGAATTTGAGGAGTTGGTGGAGCTTGAGAGCTTGATTCATGTCTTTTCAGTCCTCTTGATTGAGGTTTATGTAGAGCTGAAATTTGAATTGAAGTTTTTAATTATTTCTCTAAGTTTCTTTTCACTAACTATTGTATCTAAACCTTTGTCTTCTGGTTCTGTAAAGTATTGCCCTTTTTTCTAGCTGTTTCTTTGGTACTCCAAGACCTCTGAGGTGTGCAAGATACATGGTATCAGTATTGGTAAGCATCATGCACCATCTTATTTTCAAGGGTATTTACTCTCTACTGGGCTCTGTACAAGTTTGTGTTATCCTTCTTTGGGTAATTTCCCTTTAGAAGTTAAAAAAGGATCAATAATTGTTATTTTTCCTTTGAAAATCACCAAAGCTGGTTTGTTGAAGAGCTTCTTGGTCTTCTGGCTCTTTAAGTGTTGATGGGTGTCCACTTATTGGAATTAATGAGGATCTCATTATTCCGCTTGCCTTTTCTTCCCTGTACATGGTCTGTTGTAGATGGAATCAGAGAAGGGTTACTCTGTGATTGAGTTTTAAGTGGTATAAAGTTTCCCTCCACTGAAAAGATAATTATGAGGATTTATGTCAGTTTCTGACCCTTTTCTTGTTCTTTTTCACATAAAAAGGAAAATCTAACAGTAAAAAATTTCTATTCTTGTGTCTTGGAGCAACAAAAGAAAATCTTGCGTTATTATAATGGCTCTAAGATATCTTATTTTTGTATTCTTACAATAATAAGTCTTGGGTGGTGAAAATTGGCTTTTATGTCAAGGTTAATTGGGTTCATATTTGTATCCCCAAGGTTTCTGCAAAATAGTTACTTTTGTTCATGCAGAAAAAAACTTCTATCATGAAAGAAACCTAACATTATCAATCTCCATGTGAAAATAATAGAGAAAAGTATATATGAGCTACTACTTGTAACCCAAAGTTTTTTACACTTATTTTTAGTTAAAAAGATAGCTTTCATTTTTATTCTTATAATTAATAAATTGAAACTACCAATCAGCTCAATGCATCCTCTAAAGCTTTCATTTACAATACATAGGGTAGTTTTATGATCATAAAGGGTGGTTACCTCAAGACTGTTTTAATCAAAACTTATCAATTATCCCATGTCAAAAAAAATGGAGAAAAAATATTATATGATTATCTACAGCTTAAAACAGTAATATATGATACTTATCGTATTTATTATCATTATTTTGAAAACCAAAATACCAATTTTGGTGTATAATATCAAAAATGGGCAAACTATAAAAAAGATAATCACTTGCAGGAGTTTTTGGGTCTGAAAAAGTCCAAACTATGGCCAGGCCCCCACAATTTAAGGAATGGATCTATGTAAAAGCTATTTACAGCTAATAATATTTGTGTAACATGTAAAAATTAATTAAGAGAAGATTAAATGGATTTAATGTAGTGATATAGTGCTGGTGAGCACCCCTAAAATCCCTGGGTAAATTAATTCTAAATTTATTATCTATGATAAGTACTACAATAATTAATTTATAAATATATCCTGGCTATTTTCCAAGAGTATTATTTCTGATGAAAAACTATACTATGTAGGAATTCAATAGCAGGCTGATTATTTCTCTTTTAGTGTAGAGAAATTTCAATTTTCATCCTGAAAGAGGCATAGAGGGGGAAGCTGCATCCTTGCATGTAGAAGGAGCAAAAATTCTCACTCAAGAAGGTGGACTTGTAGCTTCCACAAAGCTTCATACCCTTTTTTGGGATCAGCTGTGGGTTTTAAGCCACCTCTAGTCACTTTTCCCCAATAAAAAGTGAAGTTGTCATCAGAGGACCTCATATTTATGTTCTGGTGTATTGAATGTATAGAATGCTGTAGATCATGTCTAACAGCCTCTTTTTAGTCGTAATTTGAGTTTATCAAGTAAAAATGTATTTGTAATGGTTTTTACACCTCTTATTAATTAGTATGGAATAGTATCCTACAGTATTGAGCTGGATCCAGTAGTGGGATTGTCATGTTGAAATCACTATAGCTTTGTTGGTTTCTGTCAGCCTGTGACTAAAACCCAGGCCACAAGCATGAAATCAGAATACCATAAACCAATGATAGAGAGAAATTCCCACTAGAAGGGACTTAAGCCAAAATAGCTCAGAATTTCATTCAAAATATATTGTAAAGTCATCCATATCCAAATATACAGCTCCCTTAACCATAGGACAAGAAATGATAAAGTTATTCCATCTCAAAACAAGAGCTGGGAAGAAACCTTGATTGCCCAAAGTGGTGTCTTCTTAGAAAAAGGGATAATCTGATATTTCTAATGGTACTCTTCCTATCCTTGTATCACCTCTAGTAAAAAAATTATTACGGATAATAAATTAATACATTTTTTATCAAAAACCCAAAATCCAATGATGGAAGTTAAAGCCTGTATAGCTATTGCATATTTGATTTTAAGCATACTAAATGGGTAATCATTTTGTAGAACAAATCAACGGCTAAACAACAAACCAATTTGAGCCCTCTATCTTCAAAACTTACAAATCTATGACTGTTTTGGGATAAAAATCTCACATAATTGGAAAACACCCAATACTGTTAGATACTATCTCATAACTAGGAAAGTGAGGTGTCAAAATGAAAAAAACTTGTTCATACTATAATACCTCATATTATTTCTGATATGGGGTCCACTGATCCATGCTCTACAGCTTTCTAGGCATTTGACCTATCAGAACACACCTGGGAGGAGCGCAGGTGAGAATTTTCACACTTTATTTGGAAAAAGGACCAGATTTGGATTTGAAACCACACACAGCTCATACAGGGATTTATAAGCCAAAATCCTGCTGTCACAGCCACTATCAGGGGTAAGGGCTTCAACCTTAAACCAACTCAAACTCATGAAACCAGAAAATCCAGTATGTATATTACTGTCACAGGGGCTCTTCGAAGTGAAGAGGGCCTGGCACTCAGTAAACTGGGACTCACTTATGGAGGGCTCAAAGATATGGTAAGAAAGGATACACTTAAGAGTGTTAAAGATGAATTACTAAAAGAATGAATATAAGAAGCAGCAACAAAAAAAAGAATAAGAATAAAGAATAGAAGAGCCAACCACAAACAAGTCCAAGTCCACTGTTTCAACCTGTCAGAATGGAAAGAGAAGGGTTAATAAGGATATGGCCACCCAACTCATACTGTACAGGCAAAGACTAACTTAAAATCAAATAATTATAATACCCAAAATAAGGATAAGAATAATTATAAAATAATAAATAAACTAAATTAATTAACTGGGGAAAAGTCCCCAGGGGGGAGAAAGAGGGGCTGGTATATGTGAGAATCACCAGCCCTGATCCAGAGGAAGAATTTTCATGAGAATATTTGATGATTGAATTGAGTCTGGCCAATACAGGTCCTGTACGGCTGTACAGAACCTGTACAAGAGGTGTGGTGTATTTGAGTGATCATACAGTTCCATATTGGTGTATTGAAACTGTATTGGGTGAATCCAGCCTGTACAGGTATTGACAGGCTGTATTGAGGTACCAAGCTGTATTCATGTTCAGAATGAAGATTGCTGACATTGAATGCTGATACAAATGCTGGATCTGCTGATTTGGGGTGTTTTGAGTGGGTGTATGAATGAATACCCTTACCCCTGATGAGTGGTTGTTACAGTATCCCCCTCTTGAAACTGGTGGGCTCCTGAACACCATAATAACCTGCCATTGTTGAGTGGCATTTCACTACCCCACACAATTCTTTGAAAAGTCTTCTTTTGACCATAATCTCGAAATCCTTCTCCATCTCTTCTCTTGTCAATTAAATTTATTTCCCCCCTTCTTTAACTTTGAGTAACTACCCCACTTCAAACGGTTCTTTCTTCTGATTGAAACAACTGACGTCCTTGGGGTGTGGCCTTGGGTTGTATCCCAAAATGATGGCCACTGAGCTCTTGTGCTCAAAAATTGGTGCCAGAGGAGATATGAAGTGTACTCATCTGGCCAGCCCAATCAAGGAAAATGATGGTGACAAGAATTCAGGGGTCTTGTCCCCAATGGCCTTCAAAATGCCTCAACCAGCCCTTATAGTGATTTTGGGCTGGTGCCTTCTCTATGGAGGATCTTGAGGATCCTTGAAGTTATGGCCATTTTGGCCTCTTTGGATCCTTGGTGTCTTTTGGGGTGAAATGTGGTTCATGGCCAATTCTGGCCTTTTCTTGGGTCCTTGGTGTTTTTGAGGTGATTTTGGTTCATGGCCATTTTTGGCCTTTTCTTTGGATTTTGCAATTTTCTGGCCCTTTTTGGCCTTTGGAAGTATTTGAGGTCTTACGGTCTGTGGGCCGTGGGCCGCGGTCCGTACGCCGCGATCCGTGGGGGTTATTGGAAGCCCCCAGGACCAAAATGGACCCCTTGGGCCCAAATTTTCTGGTGACCCAAGGGGATCATGGGACCTAAAATGGCCCAAAATCAACAAAATTCACCTTTATGGCCTGGACCCATTGGTGGGGTCCAGGACCACCAAAACTTGGTCTCCCCCAAACTTGCAGGGGAGGCCCCCCATGCTGACTCCAGCCCCCAGAGGGGTCTTGGACCTTGACCTTGAGAGGTTTTGAGGGGGCCATGCTTGACTTGTGGCCCAATTCCCTTGAGGTCGAACTTTTGATTTGATGTGGACTTGACGATTTGGGTGGAGTGAAATCCAGTGTCTTGTTCCTGTTTACAGTTGGTTTGACTCCTATTCATGCTCTTATAATAACTAATAAATGAGATAATATAAAATGGTTAAAATAATAAAAGGACCTCCCCATACGTGATTTGGGGAGGGGATGCTGCTGCTTTTTAAAGAATTAAAAGAAAGAAAATTATACAAGTAGAGAAAGAAAGAAAAATAAAAGAATAAGAGAAAATGAGAGTAAAGAAAGAAATAAAGAAAAAAGTCCTGATGGTTGGTCCTTCTTGTGGTGAGTTGCTTGATTCTGGCCAAAAGTGTCTGAAAAATGAAAACCAAGCATTTTGATGCTCACAAAGTGGCCAAGGTAATGTTTTACAAGAAGTAGAACCCTCAGGGATGCATACCAGGAGATGGAACTTACTTTCATAACTTCCACTCCCCACCAAGCACCATAAAATTGAAAAGAATTGCCATAAATGACTTCTGAGATGAATTGCCATAAATGACTTCTGAAATGAATTGCCATAAATGACTTCTGAAATGAATTGCCGTAAATGACTTGAAGTAATGAATGTCTTGAATTATGATGATTGGCATAAAATGAAATGATAAAATAGAGAAAGAAATGAAAAATAAAGAAGAAAACATTGGGCCATATCTTGATAAGGTCCAAATGGAGGGTATTGATGTTGTATGCTTCCTGAACCTGTCCAAAGAAATGACAAGTGCTCACAAAGTGGCCAAGGTGATGCTTACAACAACATATGGGTAGAATACCCCCTTAAAGGTGCATGCCAGGAGAGGAACTTACTTTCATAACTTCTTCTCCCCACCAAGCACCATGAAATCAAACTCTTGAGGTATTTGGACCAGGCTTGTCTGGATAAAATGAATGGAAATCCTTGACAAGGTCTGGTGAGTTGGTAAGGTTGGAAGCTGGTTCCCAAGTGGTTCTTTCTGGGTCTTCACTGAATCCTTTCCACTCTACAAGATACCATAATTTACCTCTTTTGAGTTTGGAGTCCAGAACCTGAGCCACTTCCCATTCTTCTTGCTCCTCCACTAAAACTGGTGGTGGCGGCAATTGGTGACGATTTGGGATAGTTGAATGCTTGACTGGTTCTAATAAGGACACATGGAATACAGGGTGAACTGTCTTCCATTGCTGAGGCAACTTGAGGTGATATGCATGGCTGCCAATCTTCTTCATAACTTCAAAAGGTCCCAACCATATTTCTGATAATTTCTTGGTGGGTCTTGTTGTCTTAATGTTCTTGGATTCCAGCCATACTTTGTCCCCAGGTTGGGAATCAGGTGGAATTGCTCTATTTCTATCTGCATACTTCTTGAATCTCCTTATTGCTGACTCTAATTCTTCTTTGACAACTTGCTTTACTGATTGGAGTTTTGTTGATAACTTTCCAGCAGGCGAGTCTTGAGAAATATGGATTGAGTCAAAGCTGGGATTTCTTCCATAAATGGTGAAAAAAGGTGATTGCTTGGTTGATGAGTGTTCTGCATTATTATAGGCAAATTCAGCCAGAGGGAGCCAGGTGTACCAGTCATCTTGATGATAGCTGACATACATCCAAAGGTACTGTTCTAGTATCTGATTTACCCTCTCTGTCTGTCCATCTGTTTCAGGGTGAAAGGCAGTTGAAAGATCTCTTCATATCTTGAGCTGCTGACACAATTGAGTCCAAAATGATTGTCACAACCATGGCAATTCACTTCCTTGGATCCCCATATGGCATATCAAGCCACAGTCCTTTTATGGCCAATTGGCCATATCCATCACCAGTGGCCAATATGGCCACGTCATTATCTTATGGACCATTTATGGCCATTTGTGTTTTGGGGCCTTCATGGCCCTTCACCTCAATCCAGCACCCATAGCGGCAATTTATGCCCAAATGGGTATTTCTGGTCATTTCCCTCAAAACCAGGGGAAATGGCCCAAATGGCTGTTTTTGGCCATTTGGGCTCATAATGCGCATTTTTGCGCATTTTGCGCACTTTTGCGCATTTGCGCACTTTTTGCGCATTTGCGCACTTTGCGCATTTGCGCACTTTGACGCAAAGTGTCCAAAAGACACTTTCCCGCCTTTTGGGCCAGTTTTTGGCTCAGAACCCAAAAGTGGCCAAAAACCCCAAAAGGCCCAGAAAACACCATTCCAAGCTCTGAAGCCATTACATCCATCCTTTTCCCTCTGCCTTTCCATCTCAAGACCTTTGGACGTAATCTTCTTGCCAATCAACCAATATGCCATAAATGATGTTATATATCATTGTGCATCATTTTTCAACAGCAATTCAATGGTGGCAATATCAAATGTTCATTTCAACATTCCAACATCTCATCACGTCATCAAGGCACCCAATCATTCAGAGGAATCATCAAGGCTCAAGAGCAAGTGTTTCAGCGTCAAAGACCAATGACGCCATCAAGCAGTCATTGGTTATTCTCACTCCAAGTATTCATTCCAAGGGAATACTTTCAATTCATTCTCAAGTGTATTCAAGAGGCAGTGCCAAAAAGAAGTTGTCAAGTGTCAAAGCTCCACTCATTCCATCTTGGCAACCATATTCATTTCAATACAGTCTGGATCCATCAAGACCTGTATTTCATTTTCAATCATGGGAAATTCATTCAACCCAATTCAATTTCAATATTAGCCAGCTGTATCAATTCCCAAAACAATCAATACAGCCTCAAGGATCAATACAGATCAGTTTTCAGCCTGAAGAACTCAAGCTCCCAACTTTTCACATATACCGGCTACCCTTTCCACCCTGGGGGGTTTTTCCCCAGTTAATTAATATATTTTGATTTTATCTTATCTTTATTTTCTTTTCATTTTTAGTGAAGCAAATACTGATATTATTAAGTCAGTCATTTAGCACTTTTCTCTTTCTCTTTCTTCGCCTGTCAATGGATATTTGGTGGTCATATCCTTACTAATTCCATTATTCATTCTTGGCAGGTTGAAACAGTGATTAAGGACTTACTTGGTTGGCTCTTTGGCCATTTGGCTTCCCTTTCCTCCTTTGCATCTCATCTTGTACCTGCATATCTTTTAGAGGAATTTATTCTTTATTTTTATTTCTTTATTCTTTGGAGTCTTCCAAGTGAGTTCCCTGATTGCTGAGTGCCAGGCCACTCTTGTATTTCTGTCCAAGAGCCCCTGTGACAATGATGAAACAAATAAGGATCCTCTATCACTGACAATACTGACTGGAAGTCCATGCTTGGAAAATACATGACTAATGAAGATTTGAGCTAAGTCCAGTGCAGTGATTGATCCATAAGTTGGGATGAATATTGCCATTTTTGAGAATCTGTCTACAATTACTAAGATTGAGTCAAAGTTGTTTGACAGAGGCAATTGAGTGATGAAGTCCATTGATAATGAATTCCAAGGACCAGACGGAATTGAAAGAGGCTTGAGTAATCCAAACTTCTTGTGATGAATGTTCTTGTTTCTTCAACATTGCTGGCATGAGGACACATAGTCCTTGATGATTTGATTCATGCCAGCCCAATAAAAATCCCTCTTGATGAGCTTGAGGGTCTTCTCCTGGCCAGGATGGCCAGCCAATGGTGAGTCATGAAGCTTTTGAAGAATATTGAGTTGAAGTTCTTCATTGCTTGGGATTACCACTCTATCTTTGAATAATAATAACTTGGGTTGAGGTTCAAGAGAATAATCTGGAACTGATTCACCTCTTGCTAGTTGCTTGAGTATTTCTTTATAATCTTTGTCTTGCCATACTTCCTGTTGAATCTTGTCCACTAAATCTGAGAAAATTTCCACTTTGATTGAGAAGAATATTGACTCTTGAATTCCATCTTGCTTAAGTATTTGATGAAAATTATGAGGATTCTTGCTGATGAAGTCCACCCCCCTCTCTGGGTACACGTTGTCCCGACGTGACAAGGCATCTGGCAAAGTGGCCAGCCTGCCTGGGTGGTAAGTGATAGTGAAATGAAATTCTGAGAGAAATTCAGCCCAACGGGCCTGACGACGAGTAAGAACTTTGGAAGACATGAAAAACTGCAAGGAAGAGTGGTCTGTCAAGACCTCAAAAGGATTGGAAAGAGAAAGAAGAAATGCCCTCCAGCGCTTGAGAGCCCAAACTATGCCAAGGAGTTCCTTGTCATGAATTTCATAGTTGAGTTCAGCTGGCAAGAGCTTGCGACTATCAAATGCAATGGGAGGCTTTCCAGAGTCATTCACCTGACTCAGTACGGCGCCCAATGCATAATCAGAAGCATCAGTCTCTACAATAGTAGGTAGAGATGGATTGAAATGAGATAAGATAGGAGCAGAGGTGAAAGCTTCTTTGAGTGCTTGAAACTGACTCAGAGCTTCCTCATTGAAGATGAAAGGAGAATCTTTTTTGAGAAGGGAAGTGAGAGAAGTGATTTTTTTGGAATAATTTTTAATAAAACGACGATAAAAATTGGCAAAGCCAAGAAAGGATTGAAGAGCCTTGATGTTTTTGGGCTGAGGCCACTTGAGGATTTGCTGAACCTTTGAAGAATCCATCTTGAGGCCATCACTTGAAACAACATAGCCCAAGTATTCCACACTTGAGGCATGGAATACACATTTGGAGGCTTTGGCAAACAGATTATTGTCCCTCAGTCTTTGGAGGACAGAGGCCACATGTTTGACATGTTCCTCCTCAGAACTGGAAAAGACCATAATATCATCTAGATAAACCACAACAAACACATCCAAAAAATCTGCAAAGATATCATTTACTAGATTTTGGAAAGAAGCAGGAGCATTGGTCAAACCAAATGGCATGACCAAATACTCATAACTGCCATATTTGGTTCTAAAGGCAGTTAAGTGCTCATCCCCCTCTTTGATTCTCAGAAGGTTATATGCACCACGCAAATCTGTCTTGGAGAAGATAGTGGAACCGTTGAATACGGTAAGGAGCTGGTTCATAGGAGGAACAGGGTATCTGTCCTTCCTAGTGACAGCATTGAGTTTGCGGTAGTCAACACACAAACGAAGACCTCCATCCTTTTTCTTGACAAAAAGGACAGGTGCTCCTGTTGAAGAGGAGCTTGGTTTAATGAAACCTTTCTCTACATTCTCTGAAATGTAGGCCCGCAGTGTTTCTGACTCTTGATTTGATAATGAGTAGATAACACCAATTGGAGGTAGAAGACCCTCCAATTCGATATGGTGATCACAGGCGCGGTGTGGAAGAAGTTTCTCTGCTTTCACCTTGGAGAATACATCCAAATAATGGTGATAAGCAGGAGGAGCAACCTTCAACACAGTTTCAATTTCTTCTGGCTCTTCCTCCTCATCCCACTGCTCCTCCAGGGATGCATGAAAAGACAAGGGAGGAAGGTCCACATCCCCTTGAAAGAGATGAAGTGTAGATATGGCAACATCTTCTCCAACATCCTCTATCTCTTTGAAGACTTCATCTCTTAATGGAAGTAATGACTGAGAGAGAATAATGGAAGGGATATGGACAGAAGAAGGAATGGGAGGTGTCTTAAGTTCACCAACCAGAGCAACACTGTTGACAGCAGTGGCAAAGTCATTACTAGTAGAAGGAGTAATACCACTAGAATCCTTATCACTAGAATCATAGGTGATCAATCCATTTTTCCAATCAATAATGGGATTAAAATGGTAAAGGAAATCATAGCCCAATATCAGGTCTTCTCCCTTGGGTGAATCTATGATAAAGAAGTCCCACTCAAAGCTTGGGAAAGAAGGCAAGTCAACTACCCACTTGGTATAATGGGTGATGAACAAGGCAGGGGATTCATTAGAATCCAAAATGAAAAGAGGAATCTTTGCAGGGAGCTCTGACAGAGTCAATGAGTACTTGAGAACAAAATTCTTTGCAATAAAAGAGTTTGTAGCACCAGAATCAATGAGAATACTATAAAAAATATCAGAGACAGAAGAGAAAATAAGAAATTTTAAAGATTTCTTGACACTAGTATTCAGAGTGCACAATTGTGCTCTTGAAGGAAATAAGTGAGAACCATTGAACACATCATGATTCCCACTCAGGCTTTTCCCTGCTTGCTAGGGAAGCCTCTTGATGATGACCCAGGCTTGTTCTGAGGTCTCTTGAAGCATTTTTCAATTGGGTGCTTGCCACCACAATAAGTACACAACCCCTCTTGAATCCTCCTCGCCTTTTCAGAACCAATTAACTTATTGTCCTTATTGAGGAGAGCAGAGTGAGGCTTGTCCTTTGAAGGCTGAAATTGCTTGCCCTTCTTATTCTTCTTCTGATGAGGCCTCTTTGAAAATGAGTTTTGAGGAGGTCTAGATTTATTGGATCCATTGACAGGAGGCTTCTTTTCTTGATTGCCACCCTTTTCTTTTTGTCTCTCATGAAATCTTGTGTCTAATTCTAAAGTGACATCCATAAGTTCTTGAAGAGTATCAAAGGTTCCAGGGTGTGAAGCCAACTGATCCAATAATCTTGATGCCAATCCTCTTCTGTAAACATGGATATAAGCTCTTTCCCCCCAATCTCCAATTCTTGACATTAAGCTTCTGAAATCTGCAATGTACAAGGATACATGACCACTTTCCTTCATCCTCAAATTGTCCAACTCTTGTTCAGCTTTCCTGACTTCATTGGGGTCACCAAACAGAGTGAATAATTGAAATTCAAACAATGGCCAATTATTGAGGAGGTAGGAAGGGTCTTCATTGGAAATATTTGAGAGGTAAGGTTCAATCCACTTGCCAGCTCTACCAGTAAGAAAAGAAGTTGAGTACAAAACCTTCTTCCTGTCAGAGAAGAAGTTTGCTGGATCATTATGGAAAGTTAGTTGACAGGATTGGATAAAACCTCTCAACTTATGAGCTTGAGTACCATCAAAAGAATCAGGTGCCTTCATGGATGGAGTCTTGAAAGCAGGGGCTTTGGAATTGTCCCTGGGAGCAACTGCTTGAGTGAGTTGCCCCATGAATTGAGTCATCTTCTCCATCATCTTGAGGAGACTTGGATCAGTTTGAGAGACAAGAGGTTGACTAGAAAGAGCTAGATTAGAACCCTGAGGCACCTCTGGAGCATTTTCCAAGGCATCTGCCACTTCAGGTTCCCCAGAATCTTCCTCTTCCACAGACTCTTCCCCCTCTTCATCTTCAACTTCCCCTTGTCTTGCTCTTGCACCTTCAGACATTCCAGGGTAGCCACCCAAAAGTCCAGAGAAAGATCTTGATCTTCTAGATTTCATTCCACCTCTTCTTGAGGGTGCTGCTCCTTCCATTAGTGGTCCTCTGTCAAAATTTTCACTCAGTTGATGAACTGATGGTGTGCGGTCAAGAGGAGCCCTTGCTGTAGGAGTGAGAACAGCTTGAATTCTTTGGGATCTAGTATTCTTGGCTGGGGGACTATGCTGAACTGGCATTATGAAAGGAATTAAAATAACTTGATGGTATTAAGAAGAATAATCAAATTTGGCCAAATCAATCACAATAAATCTTGATGAATCTTGAGGAATCAATTCAAATCTTGAGGAATCAAATTCAATCAACAGTCCAATCAATTCAAATCAAATATCAATAATCTTGAGGAAATCAATAATCAATCAATATTCAATCAATAATCAATCAATAATCAATCAATAAATGTCTTCAATATGAAATCAAGTCTTGAGGAATCAATCAATCAGTTCAAAATCTTCAGAAATCAATTCAATATCTTGATGAGTCAAATCAAATCAATAATCAAAATAAATTCTTGAGGATTAATCAATATCTTGAGAGTTCAAAGTCAATAAATCCAATAAATCCTGAATCAATAACCCAAATGAATCCCAATGAATAATCCAATCAATTAAACCAATCAATAATTCCTAGATAAACCCTGAATAAGAACACAGAAAAATTTGATTGATAAAATAAAATGAAGTGATGAAATGGTCAGCAATGATTAAGAAAGGAAAAAGAATCAATTTTCATAAGAATAAAATGAATGAGATAAAAATTGATGAAAGAGAAAAATCATAATCATTAAGATCATTAAATCATAAAAAGATCATAATTGATGAATGAGAGAAATGAATATAAATGAATGAAAAGAAGAATCAAATATGAGTTAATTAATTTAATGTCACAGGGGCTCTTCAAAGTGAAGAGGGCCTGGCACTCAGTAAACTGGGACTCACTTATGGAGGGCTCAAAGATATGGTAAGAAAGGATACACTTAAGAGTGTTAAAGATGAATTACTAAAAGAATTAATATAAGAAGCAGCAACAAAAAAAAGAATAAGAATAAAGAATAGAAGAGCCAACCACAAACAAGTCCAAGTCCACTGTTTCAACCTGTCAGAATGGAAAGAGAAGGGTTAATAAGGATATGGCCACCCAACTCATACTGTACAGGCGAAGAGAGAAAAGGCAAAGACTAACTTAAAATCAAATAATTATAATACCCAAAATAAGGATAAGAATAATTATAAAATAATAAATAAACTAAATTAATTAACTGGGGAAAAGTCCCCAGGGGGGAGAAAGAGGGGCTGGTATATGTGAGAATCACCAGCCCTGATCCAGAGGAAGAATTTTCATGAGAATATTTGATGATTGAATTGAGTCTGGCCAATACAGGTCCTGTACGGCTGTACAGAACCTGTACAAGAGGTGTGGTGTATTTGAGTGATCATACAGTTCCATATTGGTGTATTGAAACTGTATTGGGTGAATCCAGCCTGTACAGGTATTGACAGGCTGTATTGAGGTCCCAAGCTGTATTCATGTTCAGAATGAAGATTGCTGACATTGAATGCTGATACAAATGCTGGATCTGCTGATTTGGGGTGTTTTGAGTGGGTGTATGAATGAATACCCTTACCCCTGATGAGTGGTTGTTACAATTACAAATCAGTTTCAGAAAACATTCTTTCTGAAACATTCATGCAGCTTGTTTTACCAATACAGTATGTCAATACTTGTACAGTTTTGATTCACAAAACTTAACTGTATGATCACCCAATTTCACCACACCTCTTGTACAGGACCCGTACACCCATAAAAGGGCTGTATAATCCAAATAAATTGAAATCAAGATTCTTCTCAAGAAGATTCACCCTTTGGATCAGGGCTGGTGTATTTTCACATATGCCAGCCCCTCTTCCTCCCTCTGGGAATTTTTTCCCCAACCAACTAATATAGTTGATTTATTATTTAATTAATATTCTTACTCTTATTTTTTGGTATTATATTTATTGGTTACAATTTAGTATTTTCACCATATTAAGTTAGTCTTTTCATTTATTGTTCACCTGTTCAGTATGAGCTGGGGTGGCCATATCATTATTAACTCTTTTCTTTCCTTCTGACAGGTTGAAACAGTGGACCTGGACTTTTTTGTTGTTGGCTCTTTTATTTCTTACTCTTATTCTTTGTTTCTGATTTTTCTTATATTTGTTTATTTAGCAATCCTATCTTTATTACACTTTTAAGTGTACCCAATCTTGTTCCAAAACTTGAACCCTCCATAAGTGAGTGCCAGTCAACTGAGTGCCAGGCCCTCTTCACTTCAAGGAGCCCATGTGACATTATATTAATTAACTCATGATTGTTTCTTTCTTTTCATTCTTTTAAAATTGATTTCTCTTACTCATCAATTATGATCTCTTTATTATTTCATGATTTAGATGACTTTGGGGCTTTGTCACAACCATGGAAATTACTGTCCTGGACTCCATATGGTATATCAGTTCCATATCAATATTATGGAAATTTGGCCATATCCATAATCACTGGCCAAATTGGCCCTCTCATCCTTTCTGTCCTTTTGTGGTCATTTCACTCCTGGGGCCAACCTGGCCCTTCCTGTTGTTTCTCTGCTTTTGGGCACTCTTTGGTATTTTCCGGTCAACAGGGAAAATACAGCCCAAAAGCCTTTATTTGGCTTTTTAAGCTATAAATACAGTTTGCACACTTTGACGCAGTTTTCACACTTTGATCAAAAACAGTTTTTAAGCTATATTAGCTCTATCTGGCCAAAAACCCAATAATGGCAAAATAACTTAAAAGACACTTTATCACCTCTGAAGCCTCCAAAACCCAAGTTTCACTTTTATCCTCCTGGCATCATTCCAAAAAACCTTTGGCCACATTCAACCTCCAATAACAAAAAATGCCATAAATGGTGTTACACACCATTATGCACCTTTTTTCACCAGCAATTCAATGGTGCACAAATCAAATGGTTATTTCAACTTTCTATTCAGGTCATCAAGGCAGCACATCATCCAGAGGATTCATCAAGGCTCAAGGACCAGTGTCAATCTCAAATACAAATGTTGTCATCAAGCAATAACTGGCTATGCTCATTCACAGTATTCCCTCAAGGGAATACTGGAGATATATTCTCAAGGGTTATTCAAGAGGCAGTTTCAAAACAAGTTGTCAAGTGTCAATTCTCCATCAATACAACTTGGCAACCACATTCATTTCAATACAGTCTGGATTCATCAAGACCTGTATTTCAATCATACATCATGGGAAAAACATTCAACACAGTTCATTTCCCAATCTGGCAAGGTATACACTGCATTAGACAATCAATTAAGCTTCCAGTATTCAATACAGACCGGCTTCCAGCCTGAAGGAGTCAAGCTCTCAAATTTTCACATATACCAGCCTCCTTTGACCCTGGGGGGTTTTCCCCCAGTTAATTAATATATATTTATTTTATTTTATATTTATTTATCTTGCCATTCTTGTTCAGTGAGTACTGATATTATCAAGTCAGTCGTTTAGCACCTTTTCTCTTTGCTTTCTTTATCCTGTCAATGGGTATTTGGTGGTCATATCCTTACTAATTCCATTGTTCATTTCGGCAGGTTGAAACAGTGATTAAGGACTTACTTGGTTGGCTCTTTGGCCATTTGGCTTCTCATTTCTCTTATTACATCTCATCTTTGTACTTGCATTCTTCTTAGAGATACCCAATTCTTTATTTTTCTTTTCTTTATTCTTTTGGAGTCTTCCAAGTGAGCTCCCTGATTGCTAAGTGCCTGGCCACTCTTGTTTTTCTGTCCAAGCGCCCCTGTGACATCATATTAATTAGCTCATAATCTCTTTTCATTCTGTTCATTCTTTCTTTATAATTTCATTCATCCATTTCATTGAAATTATGACTCTTTAATGCTTACAAACCTTATGATTCATTGTCACCTCTCAATTTTCTCTCATTTGTTCTTCATTTTGAAAATTTAAAGATGACCCAATTTTATTTTTGTTTCTCTCTTCTAAATCGTATTCAAATAATCAAATTCTTCATTCATTCATAATCCAGGCATAATGTTAAATTTTCTTTTGATACATTATTCACATCAAGATTCATATTTGATTCATTCTTCAAGAATTTTGATTTTTAAAGAAGAACTCACTTTATTTTAATTTGATTGATTCATTTGACATAAATTGATATTGACCTCAAGAAAATTGATTTCCCTGAAGATTTCATTGATTTTGCCGATTTTCCACATCAAGAATTTTGACATAAATTGATTTTTCCCCAAGAATCCATTTTGATTGATTGATTTTCTGCAAGATTTTCATTTTGATTGATTTGACATATTGATTGATTGACTTCAAGATTTCATTTGACATTGATTGATTGATTTTCCTGAAGTTATCATTTGGACTTATTTGATTCATTGACTTCAAGTTTTCATTTGATATTTAGATGATTGATTTACCTGAAGATTTCATTTTGATTTATTGATTTTATTCAAGATTTTGATTTTGACTTTTGACTTTCAAGCATTATTTTGTTTGCCTCAAGTTTTCATATTCAAATATTGATTCTTGTTCTTTTATATCATTTTTATCCTGAAATCATGCCCATCCAACACTCACCTCCTGCAAGGCAGACAAGATCTCAGGTCAGAACTCAAGCTGTTCTTACTCCAACTGCAAGGGCTCCTCTTGATGGAACCCCAGCAGTTTTTCAACTGAGGGCTAAATTGGACAGAGGACCCATTTTGGAAGGAGCAGCACCATCCAGGGAGGAAGGAAGAGGGCCAAAAAGATCAAGTCCATTTTCAGGAGTGGTTGGTGTATTTCCAGGAACTTCAAGGACCATTTTCAGAGGTCCTGGGGAAGATGGTGAAGAGGAGGAGGAGAATTCTGTCAAGGGGGAAAAGTCTGATGGTACTGAAGGTGTTCCTGCTCCTATGGGGGAATCCCAAGGTACTGGAAGACCAACTCTAGCCCAGTCTAATCAGCCTGTGTCTCATCATTCTGAACCATCTTTATTGGCCATTATGCAGCAAATGACTCAGATTATGGCCAATCTTCAAGCAGCTTCATCCTCTGAAGCATAAAGACTCCATCTATGAAGGCGGCAGAATGCTTTGATGGGACTCAACCCTTCAAAGCTAGAAGCTTTATTCAGTCTTGTCAACTGATTTTTCATAATGATCTGGCAAACTTATCTCAAGACAGAAAGAAGGTCCTTTATGCCACTTCATTTCTCATTGGCAGGGCTGCAAAATGGATTGAGCCTTATCTTTCCAATCTCACCAATCAAGATCCAAATTTCCTTCTCAATTCATGGAAATTATTTGAATCTCAACTCTTCACCTTATTTAGGGACACAAATGAAGTCAGAAAAAATGAAGCAGAATTCGATTCTTTAAGAATGAAAGAAGGTGATCATGTATCGTTATACATTTCTGATCTCAGAAGTCTGGTCTCAAGATTTGGAGATTGGGATGAAAGGGCGCTTATCCATCATTTCAGGAGGGGGTTTCCATCCAAGATTTTGGACGAATTAGCCTCCCATACTTCAGTAATTGACTTTCTTCAAGACTTACTGGAGATTACCCTGGAGCTTGATACCAGGTACCATGAGAGGCAAAATCAAAAGAGTCATAATCAAGAGAAGAAGCCAGAAGCCTCAAAGTCAAGTTCTTCTCATCCTCAAAGTTCTTCAAGCTCAAGTCAAAAGAAGAAGAAGAATTTTCAGAAGAGGGACAAGCCCCATTCTTCTTTTCTAAATAAAGATTTCAAGTTGATGAATTTTGAAAAAGAAAGAAGAATCAAGGCGGGTTTATGTACCTATTGTGGTGGGAAGCAAAGTCTTGAGTCATGTTTCAAAAGGCCTCAAAACAAGCTTACCAAACCATCAGGAAACCTTCCCTGCCAGGGAAAAGCCTCAGTGAAGATCATTTTGTGTTCAATGGGCTTCACTGTTTTCCATCCAGAGCACAATTGCGCATTCTGAATGCTGGTGTAAAGAGTTCTCTTAAATTCTTTGTTTTTTCTTCTCTTTCTGATGTTTTTTACAGTATTCTCATTGATTCTGGTGTTACCAACTCATTTATTGCAAAGCAGTTTGTTGACAAGTATTCTTTGACTATTTCAGAACTCCCAGAGAAGATTCCTCTCATAATTTTTTACTCCTCTTAATCCCCTTCCTTATTTGTGACTCATCATACTAAATATATGGTTGAGCTTCCTTAATTCCCAAGCTTTTAATGGGACTTTTTAGTCATTGATACTCCCAAGGGAGAAGACCTCATATTGGGATTTGATTTTCTCAATCATTTTAATCCATCTATTTATTTAAGGCAAGGGCAGATCACCTTTAATGCTGATCATAAGGACTATTATGATCCTTCAAAATCTTTCATTAATGACTTTTCTTCTGCCAAATCATGTGCAGATCTGGTTGGTGATTCTAGAACACCATCATTTCCATCTTTTGTCCATATTCCTATCCTTAATTCCCATCAGTCATTACTATCATCTAGAAATAGAGTCTTCAAAGAGATTCAAGATGTTGGAGAAGATAATTCTGTATCTTCACTTCATCTCTTCTTTGGGAATATGGACCTTCCTCCTTCATCTTATCATGACTGCCTGGAGGAGTTGTGGGATGAAGAGGAAGAGCCAGAAGAAATAGAAACCGTGATGAAGGTTGTTCCTTCTGTTTATCACCAGTACTTGGATGTATTCTCCAAGGTTAAAGCAAAGAAACTTCCTCCTCACTGCGCCTGTGATCATCATATTGAGCTGGAGGGGTCTCTACCTCCAGTTGGGGTGATATACTCTTTATCAAACCAAGAGTCAGATACACTCAGGGCCTACATTTCAGAGAATGTAGAGAAAGGTTTCATCTGGCCAAGCTCCTCTTCAACAGGAGCACCTGTCCTCTTTGTCAAAAAGAAAGATGGTGGCCTGCGTTTGTGTGTTGATTACCACAAATTCAATGCTGTTATTAGGAAGAAAAAGTATCCTGTTCCTCCTATGAATCATATTCTTACTGTTTTCAATGGTTCTTTTATCTTCTCAAAGATTGATTTGTGTGGTGCATATAACCTGCTCAGAATCAAGGAAGGTGATGAACACTTGACATCTTTTAGAACTAAATATGGCAGCTATGAGTATTTGGTTATGCCATTTGGGCCCACCAATTCTCCCTCCTCTTTCCAAAACCTTGTCAATGATATTTTTTATTATCCTCTTGATATTTATGTTGTGGTTTATTTGGATGACATTATGGTCTTTTCCAAATATGAATAAGAACATGTCACTCATGTTTCCACTGTCCTTTCCGGACTCAGAGCCAATAACCTGTTTGTTAAGGTCTTCAAGTGCCTATTTCATGTTTCTAGTGTAGAGTACTTAGGTTATGTTGTTTCTTCTTAAGGCCTAAAGATCAACCAAGAAAAAGTCCAGCAAAATCTCAATTGTCCACCTCCAAGAATTCTCAAGGCATTTTGATCATTTGTTGGCTTTGCCAACTTTTACCGCCATTTCATCAATAATTATTCAAAGAAGATGAGTTCACTCACAAGTTTCCTCAAGAAAGATTCCCATTTTCCCCTCAATGAGGAAGCTCTTAGACAGCTTCATCAACTCAAAGAGGCATCCACCATTGCTCCAATCCTTTCTCACTTTGATCCTTCTCTACCCACCATTGTAGAGACTGATGCATCAGATTATGCCTTGTGTGCTGTACTGAGTCAGATTTCTGACTCAGGAAAACATCCCATTGCATTTGATAGCCGCAAGCTTCTCCCAGCTGAGCTCAATTATGAGATTCATGACAAGGAACTCCTTGGCATAGTCTGGGCTCTCAAGCGCTGGAGAGCTTTTCTCCTTTCACTTTCTTCTGCTTTTAAAGTACTCACCAATCATTCCTCACTTCAATATTTTATTTCATCAAAGATTCTCACTTGCCATCAAGCCTGCTGGGCTGAATTTCTCTCTGTATTCCACTTTTTGATCACCTACCACCCTGGCCACTTGGCTACCCTTTCAGATGCATTGTCACGTCGGGACAATGTTCACCCAGGGAGGGGGGAAGATTTCATCAGCAAGAATCCAATGAATTATCAAAAATAATCAAGCAAGATGAAATTCAAGCCTCAAAATTATTTGCAGTAAAGGTGGAAGCATTTTTGAATTTGATTGAATCAATTCAGAAGGCATTATGGCAAGATTCTCAATATAGAAGTATTCTTCAAGATTTGGGTAAAAGTAATTCTGTCCAAGATTATTCTCTTGATTCCTATTCCCAACTTCTTCTGTTTAAAGATTGGGTGGTGGTCCCAAATGACCCCACAATTCAACTCAATATACTTTAAAAGAGGCATGACTCTCCTCTAGCTGGACACCCTGGCCAAGAGAAGACTCTCAAACTTGTCAAGTGGGATTTTCACTGGTCTGGCATGACTCAATTTATAAAGAATTATGTATCATCCTGTCAACAGTGTTCAAGGAACAAAAATTTTAACCACAAAAAGTTTGGACTCCTCAAACCTCTTCCAATTCCAAATGGTCCTTGGATTTGTCTTTCAATGGATTTCATTACTCAATTGCCACTGTCCAACTCCTTTGACTCAATCCTTGTCATAGTGGACAGATTCTCAAAAATGGCAGTTTTCATTCCACCAATGTCTTCAATAACTTCACTGGATTTGGCCCATTTGTTCATCAAGACTATCTTATCAAAGAATGGCCTTGCTTCAAGCATTGTCAGTGATAGAGGTTCACTCTTTGTTTCTTCCTTTGGGACCAATCTTTGTCACCGGCTCAAGATTTCAAGAGATCTGTCAACTGCTTATCATCCAGAAACTGATGGACAGATGGAGAGGTTAAATCAGATACTAGAACAGTACCTTTGGATGTATGTCAGTTATCATCAAGATGATTGGAACACCTGGCTCCCCCTGGCTGAATTGGCCTACAATAACTCTGACCACTCTTCAACAAAACAATCAACGTTTTTCACTGTTAATGGAGGAGATCCTCATTTTGACTCAGTTCACATTACTCAAGATACTCCTGCTGGAAAGTTATCAACAAAACTCCAATCAGTACAGCAAGATGTCAAGAGAGAACTTGAAGTTTCCATAAACAGTTTTAAGAGGTATGCAGATGAAAGTAGAGCAATTCCACCTGTTTTCAATCCTGGTGAAATCGTATGGCTTTCTTCTCAGAACATCAAATCAACTAGACCCACCAAACAACTGTCTGAAAAATGGTTGGGTCCTTTTCCAAACTTGAAGAAGGTCAGAACTCATGCCTACCACCTCAAGCTCCAACCTCAATGGAAGTCCATCCACCCAGTCTTCCATATTTCACTCTTAGAACCAGTCAAGACATCAAAAATAACAAATAGGCATCAAGAGCATCCTCCTTTAATCATCATTGAAGAAGAAGAGGAATGGTAAGTCTCTTAAACACTGGACTCAAATCTTAATAGAGGAAAATTATGGTATTTGTTGGATTGGAAAGGTTTCAGTCAAGACGCAGAAAGATCCACTTGGGAATCAACTGAAAACCTCAAGAATTGTCCTGAACTGGTTAAGGATCTTCATTCTTCATATCCTGACAAGCCAGGACCCAATTCTTTAAGAGCTTGATTTTTTATGGTGCTTGGTGGGGAGAGGAATGACCAAAACTAAGTCCCACTCCTGGTATGCACCCTTAGGGGTATTCTACTCCTTTCTGTTGTAAGAATCACCTTGGCTACTCTGTGAGCATTCTGCAATTTTTGTACACAGATCTTTGGCCTGGCTTTCAACATCAATTCCAAAATTATGGCCATTTTTCACTTGGGCAAATGGACCATTCATTTTTTCATTTCACTTCCAAGTCATTCTTTCAGCAAATTAATTTCCTTTTATGGCACTGGCGGGAGTGGTCATTACCGAAAGTAAGTTCCTCTCCTGGTTTGCACTTCCCTGAGGGGTCTAAAATCTATCAAAACATCACCTGGCATCAAATTCCTCTTTCCAGGTCTTTGGCCAATTTCAAAATCAATTACCAACCTCTGTGATGAAGATTGGAACCTCCTCAAGATTCATTTCTCTTTTATTTTTTCTTTTCTTAATTTCATTTTCATTCTTGTATTTTTATTTCAAAATTCCTTTTTATTTATGTCAAAATCAAATCATGAACCAACATCATACATTTCAAATTTACATCAATTCTGAAGCCAATGTCAAAAGAAGATCAAGCAAGTCCTGCGTCACATGCCAGCTTTTCAATATCAGTTTCAAATTATTTTTCTCGTAATCAATCCTCTTTAATCCCTGTCTCAAATCCTTTCCAGTTTCCTCAACAGGCTTCACCTTGTGTTGGTGCTAAGGAGCTCACCATTCCAACGTGGGGGGTACTGTCACAACCATTTAAATTACCCTCCTGGACTCCATATGGCATATCAGTGCCATATCAATCTTATGGAAATTTGGCCATATCCATAATCATTGGCCAAATTCACCCTCTCATCCTTTCTGGCCTTTTATGTTCATTTCACTCCTGGGGCCAACCTGGCCCTTTAACCATCACCAGGACCTTCCTGGCCTTTCTCTGCTTTTGGGCACTCTTTTTTATTTTCCAGTCAACAGGGAAAATACAGCCCAAAAGCCTTTATTTGGCTTTTTAAGCTATAAATACAGTTTGCGCACTTTGATGCACTTTGCGCACTTTGAGCAAAAACAGTATTTAAGCTGTATTAGCTGTATGTGGCCAAAAACCCAATAATGGCAAAATACCCCAAAAGACACTTTATCACCTCTGAAGCCTCCAAAACCCAAGTTTCACTTTTATCCTCCTGGCATCATTCAAAAAGACCTTTGGCCACATTCAACCTCCAATAACAAAAAATGCCATAAATGGTGTTACACACCATTATGCACCTTTTTTCACCAGCAATTTAATGGTGCACAAATCAAATGGTTATTTCAACTTTCTATTCAGGTCATCAAGGCAGCACATCATCCAGAGGATTCATCAATTCTCAAGTACCAGTTTCAATCTCAAATACCAATGTTGTCATCAAGAAATAATTGGCTATGCTCATTCACAGTATTCCTCCAAGGGAATACTGGCAATATATTCTCAAGGGATATTCACAAATCAGTTCCAAAACAAGTTGTCAAGTGTCAATGCTCCATAAATAAAGCTTGGCAACCACATTTATTTCAATACAGTCTGGATTCATCAAGACCTGTATTTCAATCATAAATCATGGGAAAATCATTCAACACAGTTCATTTCCAAATCTGGCAAGGTATACACTTCATCAAGCTGTCAATACAGCTTCAAGGATTCAATACAGACCAGCTTCCAGCCTGAAGGAGTCAAGCTCTCAGCTTTTCACATATACCAGCCTCCTTTGACCCTGGGGGGCCTTCCCCCAGTTAATTAATATATTTTTATTTTATTTGATCTTTATTTATCTTGCCATTTTTGTTAAGTGAATACTGATATTATCAAGTCAGTAATTTGGCACATTTTCTCTTTTCTTTCTTTGCCAGTCAATGGATATTTGGTGGTCATATCCTTACTAAATCCATTGTTAATTGTGGAAGGTTGAAACAGTGATTGAGGACTTACTTTTTTGGCTCTTTGGCCCTTTGGCTTCTCATTTCTCTTATTTCATCTCATCTTTGTACTTTCATTCTTCTTAGAGAAATGCAATTCTTTATTTTTATTTTGTTTATTGTTTTTGAGTCTTCCAAGTGAGTTCCCTGATTTCTGAGTGCCAGGCGACTCTTGCTTTTCTGTCCAAGAGCCTCTGTGACAGTCCTCTCATAAATTTTCATCTCATTTACTTTATTCATATGAAAATTGATTCTTTTTCATTTCTTAATTCTGCTCACCATTTCACTCTGTTTTGAATTCTCAATAACTTCAAATTTTCCTTCTTTGTTTTATTAATGTTTATAAGTTTTATATTGATTGGTTAATTGTTTGGGATCAATTAGGATAATTGATTCAGACTCAGGATTTTTTGGATTGGATTGGTTTTGACTTACTGTTGTATTCCTCAAGGTTAATTTATTGACTGCATGGATTTAATAGATTTATTGATCTGATTTTGACTCATAAATATATTTATTGACTGATTTGATACCTAAAGACTTTGAATTTATTTGAAGACATTATTGATTTATTGATATTGATTTTCAATTTACTTGATAGCTGATTGAATTTATTGGTTGAGATTGATTTTATGCTCTTCAAGAAGTTTTATTGATTGATAAGAATTTTATTGTTTCATTTTCATTCCTCAAGAGCTTTTCACATTGATTTAACCTCAAGACTACTGATTGATTCCTCAGTTTCATCAAGACTCTCATTCTCTATTAGTTTATTTGGTCAAGCCTCATTTATTGTTCTCAAAATATAATCAAGCTCTTTTTTTTTACTTATTCTTTGAAAATGCAGGTTCAGCATAGCCCTCCATCCAAGAATACAAGATCTCCAAGACATCAAGCTATTCTCACTCCTACAGCAAGGGCTCCTCTTGACCACACACCATCAGTCCATCAACTGAGTGAAAATGTGGGCAAAGGGCCGCCAATGGAAGGAGAAGCACCCTCCAGAAGATAAAGGTCATTCTCTGGCTTGTAGGGTGGCTATCCAAGAATTTCTCACGCGCCCAGAAGTAGATTAGGGCAAGCTGATAATGAAGAGGGGGAGGTTTATTTAGAAGAGGAAGAGGCTAAAAAATTGAAATGGAAGCTGCCTTGGCATGTGCTTCCAAAGCTTCTGAACCTCCGAATCTAGCCCTTTCCAATCACCCTCTTTTCTCTCAAGCTGAACCAAATTTTCGAAAAATGATGGAGAAAATGTATAAATTCAGGGGACAGCTCACTCAAGTAGTTTCCCCCAGGGACAATTAAAGAGCCCCATGATTCAAGACTCCATCAATGAAGGAACCTGATTCTTTTTATGGTACTCAATCCCATATATTGAGAGTATTCATACAATACTGTCAATTAATCTTCCATAATTACCCAGTGTCAGCCTGTGACTCAAAGCCAGAGCACAAGCATAACAGCCAAATACCATAGACCAATGGTGAAGCCAAGATACCTCCAAAACATGGAGCTCAGCCAAATTAGCTCAAAAGGTATCAAGCAAAAGAGGAAACGCACTCCTTTCCAAATATACAAGTCCCATCATCATAGGATAAAGAATAACAAAGTTATTCCTGCTCAGAGTTTCTACTGAGCATAAACCTTAATTTTCACCTGTCAGGCTGAGTCTATGATAAAGATGTATAATAGTATTTGCAAGCTTTAACTATGAATGTGACACGGTATGAATGGTAATACAAAGGTTCGTTGATGGTTATAAGGGTTTTAGAATGAGATAATAAGGGCTTTACTATAATAATATAATGGTGGTGAGTGCTGCTGAAAGCCCTGGGTCCAGTCTTACCAGTTGAATTACTATAATAAGAGCTACAATACTTAAATTTAAAGTATAGCCTGATTATTTCCAAGCGTATAGCTGTATTTGACAGTTTTACTATGTAGGCATTCAAGAGCAGGATAGGAATTCCTTTTCTGGCAGTGAAAAGGCCTCCTTTTATCCTGAAATGGGGTGAAAAGGTTTCTGGACCTTTTCCCATAGAGGAATTGAAGATTTTTCACTCTCAAGGACAGGCTTTTGCTTTTCAAAAGGCCTGTATAGCATTTATTGGGCTCAGATGTGGTTTTGAAACCACATCTGGGCAGTCTTTACCAATACAGAGTGAAGATTTTCATATGGGGACCACACAGCCTGATTCTGATGTGTATGATGCGTAGAATTCTGTACAGAAACTGTATGGGACCCCAGTATTGGCTGAAATATGAGGTATTGAAGTAAAAACAAGCTCCTTTGTCTATTTTACACCTCATGTTCATGATTATGGGATATTATCCCATGGTAAGGCTGTATATGACAGCAGGTGGGAATCTGACCTTAAAACAGCCATACCCTTGTCAATTCTTGAGATATCAACATCAAAATTGGTTTGGTGTGTAGCCCTGTATATGCTTTACACAATGGTACCTCACTTTATATGGGTATCATTAAATATGGCAAAGTTATCCCATGTACAAGATTTTTGTACATTTGTGTGTTATAGGCAAAAAGCTGTATTGAGCTTATTTGCCCCATAACTTTTGTTCTGGTTGCGCTATGGGGAAATGGATGACACCATCAGATAGCCCTGATTGTGCTCTTTCTAAAAATACCTCACCTTAGGTATCTCATGCTAAAACTGCAAAAGTTAGATGAGAGGTGAATGTTTTGTTCACTCTTATTTGGCTTGAATTTGGCCTTAACTCAAGTAATACTGGTGCTAGCTCAGTTTGGCTAGTACCATTGGATAGCCCTGGCTTAGAGCGTCATTTAAAATACCCATTCGATGGGGTTAAGTCTCTGCTTTTGGATTTTAGATGAGAGGTGAAAATTAAGGTTTATGCTCAGCAATACCTTTGAGCAGGAATAACTTTGTTATTCTTTGTCCTATGATGATGGGACTTATATTTTCAGAAAGGAGTGAGTTTCCTCTTTCTTTTGATATCTTTTGAGCTGATTTGGCTCAGCTCCATGTTTTGGTGGTATCTTGGCTATACAATTGGTTTATGGTATTTTGGCTGTCATGCTTGTGCTCTGGTTTTGTGTCACAGGCTGACACCAAGCCAACCCACTTCCCCAAGAAGGCAAGAAGAACAAGAAAAAGAATTGGAGAAAACCATATCCTCCAAGCTACAGGATTCTAAAAATCCAAAAGGATGCCATGGACAATGTATTGAACATGGCCAGAAACTTGATGGAATTCAATGACAAGAAAGAACAAAGAATGAGACAACCTCATCTCCCAAATAAATAACCTTTTCCAAAGATGTTGTAAATACTTTAACTGAAATTAAAAATAGTATATTACCTCTAAAAGAAATTAAAAATAGTTTATTATCATTACAAGAAATAAACAATAAATTATCTTCTTTAACAAAAATTGTTGTACAAAATAAAAAAGAAATTGAAAACATTAAGTTTATTGTTTAAAGTAATAAACCAAAGATTTTGATTTATAACACTCAAAAATTAATACAAGGACAACAAGAATTGTATACATACATCAAGGATATCAAAGATAAAACTTTGACAATCAATTATGACATGAGTATTGACAATCTTACAGAAAAGCTAAACAAACCAAGTATTTCTGTAGAAAGATTTGAAGAAAAGACTTCATCACACCAAAAATTACTTTTGGACCATGTGGAAAAGAGTGATGAAGCAAGAATGCATCTGAAAGATGACATTCAAAGTGAAATAAGGCTTATCACTGAAAAAATGGATAAAATTAATGAGGCTAACTCAAATATGCCAAATTTATCAACCCCATCTTCTCACATAAGAAGGCCTGTTAAGCCAAAAGAGGAATTAAAATATCCATTCATAACAGACTTAAGTCACCAAGAAAATAAGCAAGTATTAATGAAGGAAGCACCTCAATTAAAATAATGGCCAACATTCACAGGAGAAGGTGAATATGACCACATGTCATTTATCAAGACAATTGACATGTTACAAGAAGATTATGCCATACCAGATGAATTAATTACTGCCAGATTACATTCATTGTTTGAAAAATCTGCAAAAAGATGTTATTATGGTGTAAGACAAACAAATGGCAAAAATCCCTGGTCTTGGTAGAAACAAGAAAAAATCACCAAGTGGGCTAATGATGCCTGGAGGTACAAGATAGAGAATGCATTTGAAAAATCTTTCTTTGACCCAGACAAGGACAAACTTTTTACTTGGTTCTTAAAACAAGTTGAAAGACTCAATGCATTGTACCCAGAAATGTCACAAAAGATGGTGCACATGAAAATACTTAAGAAATGTGGAGGAGAGCTAGAACATTCTCTAAGAAGCAGGTGTATAGAATCATGCTCCACAGAAGAGTATATCAATGCACTAGAGGACATAGTGACAAGAACAAAAATTGGCAAAACTTGGAAAAAATTGGAAATTAAAAGTCCAAATAAGATATTTATAAAAAAAGATAAATCAAAAGGAGCTTTCAAGCCCAATACATCCAACAATAATGAGCAAAGAAAATGCCATAAATGTGGAGGTATTGGATAGTTAGCCAATAACTGCCTCAAAAAGGCAAAGATTAATGAAATTGTGGAAACAGAAAACCACAACGACAAAGAGGAGGAATCTGACTCTGAAAAAGAAACAGAAGAGTCAGAAAGTTCTGAAAGTGATGAAATTAATATAATTAATGCACAAATTAATAATATTGATATAATTTATGAAGTACTATATGTTAAAAACACCACAAGTTGGAGCCTCTGACACAAACCTGACAAATATACAAGATGCCAAAATGTACAGAACCAAACCTGCAAAAGGAATGGGATATACAGCTAGAAAATCAAGTATAAGTATTGTTATGGTTGATAACCAAGAAGGAAAAGTAAACTTGGATACAGGAGCATATTGTACCTGTGTTGTTAAAAGTTATTTAAAAACCATTGTCCCAGATTGGCAAGAGAACCTAATGCCAATACAAGGTGTCAAATTTAGTAGTGCAAGTGAGAGCATGAATCCCCTTGGAATAATTGATTTAACACTAATTTTTCCTCACCCCTCACAGTGTGTCAGAATTAAAGTAGAGTTTCTAGTATTGTACAAATGTACTAGTAATCACTTCATACTTGGAAATGACTACTTATCAATTTATGGTATAGATATTTTACCATAGGAGATAACAAAAGAAAAAGGTTTGGCTTCTTAAATAACTAAAAACAAATCACAGTTATTAAGAATGAAGAGAAAAGTCCAGAAAAGGAACTTTTTATATCTCAACAACTCAAAGAGGCAGAATTCAATCAAGAGTTAACAGAAAAAAATGAAAGAAAAATTGATTGACCTCTTATTTAAGTACAAAAATGCCTTTGCAACTGACAAAGAGCCACTAGGTTGCATAATTGAGCATGAGGTGGATATAATTCTTAATGTGTAAAAGCCTTACCAACCTTTACTAAGGAGACCTGCTTACCCAGCAAGTCCAAGGGCTAGAGAAGCCTTGGAGGTACACATTAAAGAATTAATGGACCTTGGAGTATTAAGAAAAGTAGGACATAATGAACATGTAGAGGTCACTACACCTGTCATTATAACTTGGCATAATGAAAAATCAAGAATGGTAGGAGACTTCAGAGCCCTGAACACCTATACCATTCAAGACAGATATCCAATACCCAGAATCCATGAGACATTTACACAATTGTCACAAGCTAAGCTCATTACAGCCATGGATTCCTTAAAGGGTTTTCATCAAAATGTCTTAACAGACAATACCAGGAGACTACTGAGGATAATAGTTCACTGTGGGATTTTTGAATACTTAAGAATGCCATTTGGCATAAAAAATGCACCTTCCCATTATCAAAGGATGATGAATACCATATTTCCTGAAGAATTATCAGAAGGATGGTTAATTATCTATATTGATGATATCATAGTTTGCTCAGAAACGTGGGAAAATCGCCTTACAAGACTAGAAAGGGTACTACAAAAAATAATTCAAGTGAATATGAAAATTTCCTTGAAAAAGTGTCATTTTGCATATAGTGAACTAAAAGCACTAGGACATGTTGTATCTGGACTTATCCTAGGCATAGACAAGAATAAAGTAGCAGCAGTACTACTTAAGCCAATTCCCCAAACCGAAACAGAAATGCAATCATTTCAAGGGTGTGTGGGCTACTATAGACAGCATATAAAGTACTTTGCAAAAATTTCCAAATCCTTGTATAAACTATGTGATCAACAAACAGTCTATAAAACGTCAGAAGAAAGAGTCAAGGCATATGAAGAATTGAAGAATTCCTTAACTATTGCCCCATTTCTTCTAATGGTAGATTGGAAACTACCCTTCAAACTTTACATTGATGCTTGTGGAGAAGGACTAGGTGCTGCACTACACCAGACACAAATTATCAATGATAAACCAGTGGAAGGACCAATTTGTTTTATTTCAAGACAGATAAAGCCAACAGAAGCAAGATATGGAGCAAGCCAAATGAAATGCCTCTGCTTAGTGTGTGCTTTAGAAAAATTACATTATTACTTGGATGGGACAGTATTTGATGTGATCACAGACTGTAATGCTGTAAACTCTCTATTAAATATGAAAACTCCAAATAGACATATGCTGAGATGGCAAATTTCTATCCAAGAATATAGAGGAAATATGACTATTTTTCATAAATCTGGTAATATTCATAAAAATGCAGATGGTCTCAGCAGATGGGCTCTAGCAAATACCCCTGACAATCCAGCATGGGTACCACAGGAGGAGCACCATATAGAAGGAATATGTGTTACAGACATTGGCACAGAATTCCTTAACCAAGTTGAAGAAAGCTATAGAATAGACAAGAATTGCCATATCTTAAGCCAACTTCTCATGAAAGACTGCAAAGATCCATCACTTTCATCAAAATTAGATGAAACATGGAAAAAGGCATATGATGAAGGAAGATTCCACCTCCTTGATGGAATCCTTTACCATAGAACAAAACACACATGTGTTATGGCCTTAACAGATAGAGCCCTTATAAACACTATTTTACATGAGTGTCATGATAGTGTTGCAGCTGGACATCTTTCAGAAGACAGAACACTAGGAAGGGTGAAAACCTGCTCTTGGTGGCCAAATTGGAAGAAAGATGTTGCAGAATACTGCCAAACCTGTGACAGATGTCAAAAAGCCAACGGAGCCTCAGGAAAGAAATTTTGAATGATGATCCAAATCCAAGAACCAAAATCCCCTTGGGAAATAGTTCATATGGATTGGGTAACAGCATTACCCCCAGGAGGAGACAGAAGCTATAATGCATGCCTAGTATTAGTTGACAGGTATAGCAAATCTCCCATGTTCCTACCATTTCAGAAAGATGACACAGCTATGGACACAGCCATAATGATATGGAATAAATTTATTAGCCATACAGGCTTATTCCAGAATATTATAAGTGAAAGAGACCCAAAATTCACTTCAGAATTATGGACAAACCTCCATAACTTGTTTGGGACAAAGTTATCATTCTCAACAGCTTACCATCCTCAAACTGATGGCTTAGCATAGAGATTGATACAAACCTTGGAGGACATGATAAGAAGATTCTGTGCTTATGGACTAGAATTCAAATATTCTGATGGTTTTACCCATGATTGGTGTACACTAATACCAGCCCTTGAACTGGCATATAAGACATCAATCCATTCTTCTACTGGCAAAACACCAGCAATGCTAGAAAAGGGTTGGAATCCAATACTTCCTTATGATACCCTCAAAAAGGACTTAGTGGAGATTAATACAACATCAAGCAGTTTTAAGATAATGCTTGACAAAGCAAGACACCATGCAAACAGATGTATGCAAGATTCTTTCAAATATGCACAAGAAAGATGGGATAAAAGTCATAAACCACCTGAATTCAAAACAGGAGACTTGGTCCTAGTATCAACTCTTAATTTCAATAACACAAAAGGTACAAAGAAATTGAAAGATTCTTTTGCAGGACCATTTATGATAAAGGCACTTCATGGACCCAATGCTGTGCAATTGGAACTCACAGGTGAATTAATGAACAAACACCCAATTTTCCCTGTAAGTCTGATAAAACCTTACAGTTCAAGTGACAAGGAATTATTTCCACTAAGAAATAAACCCCCACTTGAAATTCCCCCCTGGAAGAAGAAGAAAATGAAATTGTAAAAGTCCTTAAAGAAAGAAGGACAAGAAACAAAAAAGAAAGAGAATACCTTGTAATGTATAGAAATTCAACTCAAGCAGATGAATGGCTACTTGAGAAAGATATAACAAATGCTGATAAACTACTAAGAAGGTTCAGACATGAAAGAAAACCTAAAGAATAGAAAATTTAAGCATTGCTGAACTTCAAGACTAACAAAGTCTATTGAAGAGGTAGGACAGTGGATGATACCCTAAATTACACATATCAGATTGTGTTACAATCTTTTTTGGTGGTAGGGAATGTGAACCTTTGAGATATGACCACATACCCAAAAAGGTCACAAGAAATATTTAAAATGATTATACATTAAAAATAATTACCTGAAAACTACAAAGATGCCATAAATAGGCATAAAACTTGGTTTAACTTAAAGTCCAATGGATAAACATGTGAAATGAATTACACCATTGGATTCCTCATGGTAAAATACACATATACCATTTCTATGGCATATCTGTAAAGTCAATATTTAATGAGCTATAAGTAAGAATACCTTATAAAAAACAGGAATCCTTAATTATTTCAAATACCAAGGAAACAACATGTAAAATAAATGGTACCATTGGATTCTTCATCAAAATCTACACATAAAAAAATTAAGAAGATAACCTCCAAAGTCAATACTTAATGAGTTAAGCTGAATATGTGCACTTTTTTTGGTCAACATGTATACTCAAAGATTTTAGCTAATATCTCTTGAAATATACATGATAGAGTGATAAACCAAAAATAAAGTCACCACGTAATTACTTTAGGAATACATAAATGAACTTTATTTCACAAGCTATAGACAAGGTTAAAACCTGTAATGGATTTCTGATTAAAATTAATAGAGCTGTTGACCACTTTGTTGTGAAAGTGGTCCAAAATTCAAAGAAAGTAGACAGTTGGATTCTACTAGTTCATTCGTGAAGAATGATGTATTTTCTATTATAATATTCAAGGTATAACCCCTTCAAATTATGGTTTGGAGTTTAAAATATTAAATTTTGACAGAAAAGATGAGTTACAAGAAAAATCATCAAAAATAGAGTTTTGGTTATGTAATGAAATTCTCTTGGAAGGGTAATGAGGACGTTCCAAGCTATCAGAATTCACTCTCAGAATAGCTGTAACGTGTATAACTTAAAAGTTATCAATGATCAAAGCTTAAGGTTAAATTTGATCATTTAAGATCACTCACTGTAATCTTATTTTAAGTTTAACAGTCATATAAGTGATAAAACGGGTGGATACTATTAGATTATGATTAATACTAATAAAATCCACAAGGGTTAGGCTTCTGCCAAGCCTATGATGTCATCAAACTTAGAGTTATAGTGATAACTCTAAATAATGGCGTAATTATGAGGTAAGATGGTTTGATCATGATGTAATCATCACCAAACCTTAAAATATTGATAAATTCTAGTAGAAAGCATCATTAAACGCCTACTAGAAGTCTGTTGGACTCTAGGAGGGAGGTATTTACTATAAATAGAGCTCTTTTTACTCTGTTTTCCCCTCAGATGCTTACAAAACATTAAATCATTAAATAAAAATGTAATTTCTTTATTCTTTATATGTAAAACTTTTGTATTATTAAAGACCAAAGTTAATCTTATTATAATCATCATCTCTGACGTGATTATTGCAATTATTTAATTTTTTTGTTTAAATTTCTCTTAAAAAACCTCTATTCCACATAAAATCAAGAAAAATTGTAATTTTTCTTAATTTTTATTGTAACTACAATTCAAATGAGTTGTATTTACATTGTTAGGTGTAAAACTGCTCAAAATTATTATGTTAAGCATTAAAAGTAGGTTATTTCTCTTCTTATAATAATTTTTCTCTATTATTACTTTAATAATTCTATAATTGATATAAATAGTATTTATATTAATTTATAGCTTTAATATTAGGAATATTATTGGTATTAATTATTTTTTATTAATAAAAAACAATTTTTTACGCCTTAATTATTTGTTGGTAACAATAATAAAGTGGTGTTAAATATATTAATTATCTTATATTAATATATTTATTTTTTTATAATATAAATTATATTATTATATTTATTTAATAATATAATTATTTTACGCCATAATTAAAATAATTCTTTATTATTATAGTTATTTCTATCTCATTTATTTCATTTATAAGGACATTCATAGTACAATAAGTAAAATATTAGTAATTTTTACTTATTGTTTCATAGTCAAACCTCACAGCCTGTTTTAGGCAAAAAGCAGTATTGGGCTTGTTTGCCTTATAGCTTTTGTTCTAGATGACATATGGGCAAATGAATGACACCATCAGATAGCCCTGATTGTGCGTTTTCTGAAAAGACCTCACTTTATGTATCTCACACTAGAACTGTATAACTTAGATGAGAGGTGACTATTTTATTCACTCTTATTTGGCCTGAATTTGGCCATAACTTCTGTAATAGTTGGGCTAGCTCAGTTTAGCTGGTACCCCCGGATAGCCCTGACATAGAGCTTCATTTCAAATACCCATTCAATGGGGTTAAGCCTCTTACTCTGTATTTCAGACAAGAGGTGAAAATTAAGGTTTATGCTCAGCTACAACTTTGAGCAGGAATAACTTTGTTATTCTTGGTCCTATGGTGATGGGACTTGTATATTTTAAAAGGGGTGAGTTTCCTCTTTCTTTTGATACCTGTTGAGCTTATTTGGCTCAGCTCCATGTTCTCGCTGTATCTTGGCTATACCATTGGTTTATGGTATTTGGCTGTCATGCTTGTGCTCTGGTTTTGAGTCACAGGCTGACATCACCTCTCATCTGAAATACAGAGTGAGAGGCTTAACCCCATAAAATGGGTATTAAAATTGAAGCTCTAAGTAAGGGCTATCAAATGGTACTAGCCAAACTGAGCTAGCACCAGTATTTCAGAAGTTATGGCCAAATTCAGGCCAAATAAGGGTGAATAAAATATGCACCTCTCATCTAACTTCTACAGTTTAAGTATGAGATACCTAAAGTGGGGTCTTTTTGGAAAGCACATAATCAGGGATATCTGATGGTGCCATTCATTTTCCCATATCCCATCTAGAACAAAAGCTATAAGGCTGTCACAGGGGCTCTTCTAAGTGAAGAGGGCCTGGCACTCAGTGAACAGACTTACTTATGGAGGGCTCAAAAGGAAATACTCAAAAGATGAGAGTAATGGAGTAAGAGGATAAATTCCTAGTCATAAAATAATAAGTATAAAAGATAAGAGAGACAAAGCAAAAGCAATAATAAAGAGCCAACCACAAATAATCCTGAGTCGCTGTTTCAACCTGTTCAGAAAAGAGAAAAGGAATTAATAAGGATATGGCCACCAGGACTCTACTGAACAGGTGAGGGAAGGCTAAGACTAACTTAGTAAATAATAAAATAATATTCCAAAAGTGAGAATAAAATAATATTAAATAATAAATCAACTATTTTAATTAACTGGGGGAAAAACCCCCAGGTCGGTGAAGAGGGGCTGGTATATGTGAGAAATACCAGCCTTGGAGTTTGAGTGTTGAGATACTTGTCTGTATGCTGGAAGAAGTTGGATGTGGGATTGAATCCTGTATTGGTGAATCCAATACAGGTTATACAGTCAATACAGGTATTTGCGCCTGTATTGATTACAGGCCTGTATTTGGTGAATCCTGTATTTGAGTCTTGCCTGTATGAAACTGTATTGAGGTTTGAAACTGTATTTGGATCTTGCCTGTATGAAAACTGTATTTGGAGAGTCTTGTATGAAACCCCCTTGCTGATTGGGTTTTGAAGGGTATCCATGATATAATGATTTGCTGATGATGATTGGAAATGCCCCTGCCTCCTTGGCTGTGACATTATCCCCCTCTTGAAAGTGGTGAGCTCTGAGCACCATAAGTATAGTGAGTCTTGATGAGCTTGCAATCAATTCAAACAGTTCTTTTCCCCAATTCCTTAAGATTTTCCCCTTAAAACTTCTTCTTCAATCAATACTCAAACCAATCTTCATTTAACTATTTGTAGGTATTTTCCCCTTGATTTTGATTCTGAATTTCCTCTGTTTCATTCAAAACTGCCTTCAATCTTCATAAAAATTTCTTTCATCTTGTCTTGAGTGTCTTCATCAACTTTTCTTGAGTCCTCATGGCTTTTGAAAGGTGGTTGATTTGAGTTTTTTGTCCCAAGACCACTTGAAATCATCATAATTTTGAATTTAGAGTGTTGGCATAAGGTGGCCAACATTTGAAATTTTGGACTAAATGAGTAGTCCTGGCCAAAATCCCTGAAAGTGTGAATAAATGGGTTTTTTGGCCAATTTGCGCAAAAATGCGCAAAATGTGCAAATGTGCAAATATGCCATATTTGGCATAAATTGGTGAAAAGGATGAAAAAAATGAATTACTGTGAAAAAATGGCCTAAAAGTGGTTTTTGGCCATTTTGCACATTTTTGCGCAAAGTGCGCAAATTTTGCGCAAAATGCGCAAATGCGCAAATATGCCATATGTGGCATAACTGGTGAAAATGATGGAAAAACTGAATTTTTGTGAGAAAATGGCCTAAAAGTGGGTTTTGGCCATTTTGCACATTTTTGCGCAAAGTGCGCAAATGCGCAGTTATAATGATTTTGGCCAAAAAGGCCTTTTGAAGGCTTTTGACAAGAAAAGGGCCCTTTTGCGCAAAAATGCACAAATTACCCAATATGCACAAATAAGCATATTATGATAAGAATTGATGAAAAATGGCTGTTTTGATGTTTTGAGGTCTGATATGGCCAATTGTGCCAAAGTGCATATCTTGATGAAATTGGCCAATTGGGCCATTTTGAAACAGTTTCTTCTATGAAATTGATTTTTTTTTCTTGAATATCTTCTTCTTATCCCCTCCTTGATTGGTCAATTGCCATAAACACCTTGCTGATTGGGTTTTGGCTTTCAATTTTGATCTTGAGGAATGAGTTCAAGGCTGACATTCATATTTGACTCCACTGCCTCTGGTTCCCCGCCTTTTGTGATTTGGAGATGCCTTGGTTATGAAGTTTAAAAAAACCCTTGAAGAAATTTTGATGAGGATTATCTGTAGCTGGTCTTTACCATTACTAGTGTTTGCTCTTGATTATTGAATAAATTCACTCCCCAAACAAGATATGGGAGTTATGATTGCTGCTTTTGAAACAAGAAATGAAAAATAAATCATACAAGTAAAAGAAAATAAAATAAAAAATAAAAATAAAAATGAAAGAGAATTGAGAGAAGAAAAGAGAGTAAAGAAAGAAATAAGAAATGCCTGAGGGTTGTCCTTCTTGTGGTGAGTTGCTTGATTTTTGGCCAAAAGATTCTGAAAGATGAAATCAAGCATTTGATGCTCACAGCGTGGCCAAGGTAATGTTTTTACAAGAATTAGACCCCTCAGGGATGCATACCAGGAGATGGAACTTACTTTCATAACTTCCACTCCCCACCAAGCACCATAAATGAAAATTGAAATATGCCATAAGATGAATTTGATAATGAATGTCTTGAAAGATGATTTATGGCATGATTAAAGAAAGAAGAGAAAATAAAAGAAAAGATTGGGCCATATCTTGATGAAAAGGTCCAAATCTTGAGGGTATGATGTTGCAAGGCCTTCTGAACCTGTCCAAAGAATTGACAAGTGCTCACAAAGTGGCCAAGGTGATGCTTACAACAAATTTGGGTAGAATACCCCCTTAAAGGTGCATGCCAGGAGAGGAACTTACTTTCATAAACTCCAATCCCCACCAAGCACCATAAATCAAACTCTTGAGGCATTTGGGCCAGGCTTGTCTGGATACAAAGTGTGAAAATCCTTGACAAGGTCTGGGGAGTTGGTAAGGTTGGAAGCTGGTTCCCAAGTTGTTCTTTCTGGGTCTTCATTGAATCCTTTCCACTCCACTAAATACCATAATGAACCTCTCTTGAGTTTTGAGTCCAGAACCTGAGCCACTTCCCACTCTTCTTGCTCTTCCACTATTACTGGAGGTGGTGGCAATTGGTGTCGATTTGGGATAGTTGATTGCTTGACTGGTTCTAATAAGGACACATGGAAAACAGGGTGAACTGACTTCCATTGTTGAGGCAACTTGAGGTGATATGCATGGCTGCCAATCTTCTTGAGAACTTCAAAGGGTCCCAGCCATCGTTCTGAAAGCTTTTTGGTGGGTCTTGTTGTCTTGATGTTCTTGGAAGCTAGCCATACTTTGTCCCCAGGTTGGAAATCAGGTGGAATTGCTCTATTTTTATCTGCATACTTCTTAAAACGCTTTATTGCTGACTCTAATTCTTCTTTGACAACTTGCTGTACTGATTGGAGTTTTGATGATAACTTTCCAGCAGGTGTATCTTGAGAAATGTGAATTGAATCAAAGCTGGGATTTCTTCCATAAATAGTGAAAAATGGAGACTGTTTTGTTGATGAATGTTCTGCATTATTATAGGCAAATTCAGCCAGAGGGAGCCAGGTGTGCCAGTCATCTTGATGGTAACTGACATACATCCAAAGATACTGTTCTAGAATCTGATTTACCCTCTCTGTCTGTCCATCTGTTTCAGGGTGAAAGGCAGTTGAAAGATTTCTTGATATCTTGAGCTGCTGACACAATTGAGTCCAAAATGATGAAACAAATAATGAACCTCTATCACTAACAATACTGATTGGAAGACCATGTTTGGAAAAGACATGATTAATGAATATTTGAGCTAAATCCAAAGCAGTGATTGTTGAATAAGTTGGAATAAATATTGCCATTTTTGAAAATCTGTCTACAACTACTAAAATTGAATCAAAGTTGCTTGAAAAGGGCAATTGGGTGATAAAGTCCATTGATAAGGAATTCCAAGGACCAGATGGAATTTGAAGAGGCTTGAGTAATCCAAACTTCTTATGGTGGATGTTCTTGTTTCTTGAACATTGCTGACATGAGGACACATAGTCCTTGATGATTTGATTCATGCCAGCCCAATAAAAATCCCTCTTGATGAGCTTGAGGGTCTTCTCCTGGCCAGGATGGCCAGCCAATGGTGAATCATGACGCCTTTGAAGAATGTCCAATTGAACTTCATGATTGCTTGGAATAACTACTCTATCTTTGAACAATAATAATTTTGCTTGAGGTTCAAGAGAATAGTCTGGGACTGATTCTCCTCTTGCTAATTTCTTGAGGATCTCCTTATAGTCTTTGTCTTGCCATACTTGTCTTTGAATCTGATCAACTAAATCTGAAAACATTTCAACCTTTATGGAGAAGAATCTTGACTCTTGAATTTCATTTTGCTTGAGAACTTGATGAAAGTTTTGAGGATTCTTGCTGATGAAATCCACCCCCCTCTCTGGGTACACGTTGTCCTGACGTGACAAGGCATCTGGTAAAGTGGCCAGCCTGCCTGGGCGGTAAGTGATAACAAAGTGAAATTCAGACAAAAATTCAGCCCAACAGGCTTGACGACGAGTAAGGACTTTAGAGGACATAAAATATTGGAGAGAACAATGGTCTGTCAAGACCTCAAAGGAATCAGAAAGAGAAAGGAGAAAGGCTCTCCAGCGCTTGAGAGCCCAAACTATGCCAAGGAGTTCCTTGTCATGAATTTCATAGTTGAGTTCAGCTGGTAAGAGCTTGCGACTATCAAATGCAATGGGATGCTTTCCTGAGTCATTCACCTGACTCAGTACAGCACCCAAGGCATAATCAGAGGCATCAGTCTTTACAATAGTTGGGAGAGAAGGATTAAAGTGAGAGAGGATAGGAGCAGTGGTGAAAGCTTCTTTGAGTATCTGAAACTGACTAAGAGCTTCCTCATTGAAGATAAAGGGAGAATCTTTTTTAAGGAGGGAAGTGAGAGCAGAGATTTTTTTGGAATAATTTTTAATGAAACGACGATAAAAGTTGGCAAAGCCAAGAAAGGATTGAAGGGCCTTGATGTTCTTGGGCTGAGGCCAATTGAGGATTTGTTGAACCTTTGAAGAATCCATCTTGAGGCCATCACTTGAAACAACATAGCCCAAGTATTCCACACTTGAGGCATGGAATACACACTTTGAGGCTTTAGCAAACAAATTATTGTCTCTCAGTCTTTGGAGAACAGAGGCCACATGTTTAACATGTTCATCCAAAGAGCTAGAGAAGACCATAATATCATCTAAGTACACTACAACAAAAACATCCAAATAATCTGCAAAGATATCATTCACAAGATTTTGGAATGAAGCTGGAGCATTGGTTAAGCCAAATGGCATAACCAAATATTCATAACTGCCATATTTGGTTTTAAAAGCAGTTAAGTGCTCATCCCCCTCTTTGATTCTCAAGAGATTATAAGCACCACGCAGATCTATCTTGGAGAAGATAGTAGCACCGTTGAATACGGTAAGAAGCTGATTCATTGGAGGAACAGGATACCTGTTCTTCCTAGTGACAGCATTAAGTTTGCGGTAGTCAACACACAAACGAAGACCACCATCCTTTTTCTTAACAAAAAGGACAGGTGCTCCTGTTGAGGAGGAGCTTGGTCTAATGAAACCTTTCTCTACATTCTCTGAAATGTAGGCCCGCAGTGTTTCTGACTCATTTCTTGATAAAGAGTAGATAACACCAACTGGAGGTAGAAGACCCTCCAGTTCGATATGATGATCACAGGCACGGTGTGGAGGAAGTTTCTCTGCTTTCACTTTGGAGAATACATCCAAATATTTGTGATAAACAGCAGGGACTACCTTCAGCACAGTTTCAATCTCTTCTGTCTCTTCCTCCTCATCCCACTGCTCCTCCAGGGAGGCATGAAAAGATAAAGGAGGAAGGTCCATATCCCCTTGAAAGAGATGAAGTGAAGATATAGCAACATCTTCTCCAACATCTTTTATCTCTTTGAAGACTTCATCTCTTAATGGAAGTAATGACTGAGAGGGAAAAATGGAGGGGTTATGGACAGAAGGAGGAAAGGAAGGTGTCTTAAGTTCACCAACCAGAGCAACACTGTTGACAGCAGTGGAAAAGTCATTACTAGTAGAAGAAATAATACCACTAGAATCCTTATGATTAGAATCATAGGTGATCAATCCATTTTTCCAATCAATAATGGGATTGAAATGGTAAAGAAAATCATAGCCCAATATTAGGTCTTCTCCCTTGGGTGAATCTATGATAAAGAAATCCCATTCAAAGCTTGGGAAGGAAGGTAAATCAACAACCCACTTGGTATAATGGGTGATGAACAAGGAAGTGGATTCACTGGAATCCAGAATGAAAAGAGCAATCTTTTCAGGGAGCTCTGACATGGTCAATCAGTACTTGAGAACAAAATTCTTTGCAATAAAGGAGTTTGTAGCACCAGAATCAATGAGAATACTATAAAAAATATCAGAGATTGAAGAAAAAATAAGAAATTTTAAAGATTTCTTGACACTAGTATTCAGAGTGCACAATTGTGCTCTTGAAGGAAATAAGTGAGAACCATTGAACACATCATGATTCCCACTCAGGCTTTTCCCTGCTTGCTAGGGAAGCCTTTTGATGATCCTTGCCTATTCTCAGGCCTCTTGAAGCATTTTTCAAATGGGTGTTTACCACCACAATAATTGCACAAGCCTTCTTTAATCCTCCTCTCCTTTTCAGAACCAATGAATTTGTTGTCCTTATTGAGGAGAGCAGCATGAGGCTTGTCTTTGGACATTTGAAAATTCTTCCCCTTCTTATTCTTATTGTGATAAGGCTTCTTGGATGATGAACTTTGAGGAGGCTTGGATAAATTGGATCCAATGATTGGAGGCTTCTTCTCTTGGTGACTGCCCTTTTCCTTTTGCCTCTCATGATATCTTGTGTCTAATTCTAAAGTGACATCCATAAGTTCTTGAAGAGTGTCAAAAGTTCCAGGGTGAGAAGCCAATTGGTCCAACAATCTTGATGCCAGGCCTCTTCTATACACATGAATGTAAGCTCTTTCCCCCCAATCTCCAATTCTTGACATTAAGCTTCTGAAATCTGCTATGTACAAGGAAACATGACCACTTTCCTTCATCCTCAAATTGTCCAACTCTTGTTCAGCTTTCCTGACTTCATTGGGGTCACCAAACAGAGTGAATAATTGAGATTCAAATAATGGCCAATTATTGAGGAGGTAGGAAGGGTCTTCATTGGAAATATTTGAGAGGTAAGGTTCAATCCACTTGCCAGCTCTACCAGTAAGAAAAGAAGTTGAGTACAAAACCTTCTTCCTGTCAGAGAAGAAGTTTGCTGGATCATTATGGAAAATTAGTTGACAGGATTGGACAAATCCTCTCAACTTATGAGCTTGAGTACCATCAAAAGAATCAGGTGCCTTCATGGATGGAGTCTTGAAAGCAGGGGCTTTGGAATTGTCCCTGGGGGCAACTGCTTGAGTGAGTTGTCCCATGAACTGAGTCATTTGCTCCATCATCTTGAGGAGAATTGGATCAGTTTGAGAGACAGGAGGTTGACTAGAAAGGGCTAGATTAGAACCCTGAGGCACCTCTGGAGCATTTGCCAAGGCATCTGCCACTTCAGTCTCCCCAGAATCATCCTCTTCCACAGACTCTTCCCCCTCCTCATCTTCAACTTCCCCTAATCTTGCTCTTGCACCTTCAGACATGCCAGGGTAGCCACCCAAAAGTCCAGAAAAGGATCTTGATCTTCTAGATTTCATTCCACCTCTTCTTGAGGGTGCTTCTCCTTCCATTGGTGGTCCTCTGTCCAAATTTGCACTCAGTTGATGAACTGATGGTGTGCGGTCAAGAGGAGCCCTTGCTGTAGGAGTGAGAACAGCTGGAATCTTCTGGGATCTAGTATTCTTGGCTGGAGGGCTATGCTGAACTGGCATTATAAAAGAAGAATGAATAAAACTTGATGATATTTTGAATAAAAGAAGGCTTGACCAAAACAATCAAATGAAAATCTTGATGAACTTGAGAAATCAATCAATAATCTTGAAGTGAATCAATATGAATAAATCTTGAAGAGTGAATATGACAAAGTCAAATTCTTATGAATAATCAATTTCAATCAATAAGTCAAATCAAGTCAATCAAAATCAAATCAATTAAGTCTTGAGGAATTCAATCAATATCTTCAAAAGTCAATTCAATTTTCTTGAGGAATCAAATTCAAATCAATCAATTAAATCAAATCTTGAGGATAAATCAGTTATCTTGAGTAGTCAAATCAAGTCAATCAAATCAATTCAATCAAAGTCAATTCAAAATCTTGAGGTGAAATCAATGTCTTGAGGAATCAATCAATCAATCAATAACTTGAGAAATTTCAAAAATCCAAAATCACTGAATACCCCAAATCAATAAAATCCCTGAATGAATAATCAATTAACCCAAATAATTCCACTCAAATGACCTGATAAACCTGAATTCAGACAAAAAAGAGAAATGAGAATGATAATGATAAAGTGAAATGGTCAGCAGAAATTTTGAAATGAGAAAGAGAATCAATTTTCATTTGAATGAAAAGAATGAGATGAAAATTGATGAGAGAGAAAAAATCATAACAATCATAAAAATCATAAAATCATGAAAAGATCATAATTGAAGAATGAGAGAAATGAATAAAATGAATGAAAGAAAAAGAAGCAATTATGAGTTAATTAAAATAATGTCACAGGGGCTCTTCTAAGTGAAGAGGGCCTGGCACTCAGTGAACAGACTTACTTATGGAGGGCTCAAAAGGAAATACTCAAAAGATGAGAGTAATGGAGTAAGAGGATAAATTCCTAGTCATAAAATAATAAGTATAAAAGATAAGAGAGACAAAGCAAAAGCAATAATAAAGAGCCAACCACAAATAATCCTGAGTCACTGTTTCAACCTGTTCAGAAAAGAGAAAAGGAATTAATAAGGATATGGCCACCAGGACTCTACTGAACAGGTGAGGGAAGGCTAAGACTAACTTAGTAAATAATAAAATAATATTCCAAAAGTGAGAATAAAATAATATTAAATAATAAATCAACTATTTTAATTAACTGGGGGAAAAACCCCCAGGTCGGTGAAGAGGGGCTGGTATATGTGAGAAATACCAGCCTTGGAGTTTGAGTGTTGAGATACTTGTCTGTATGCTGGAAGAAGTTGGATGTGGGATTGAATCCTGTATTGGTGAATCCAATACAGGTTATACAGTCAATACAGGTATTTGCGCCTGTATTGATTACAGGCCTGTATTTGGTGAATCCTGTATTTGAGTCTTGCCTGTATGAAACTGTATTGAGGTTTGAAACTGTATTTGGATCTTGCCTGTATGAAAACTGTATTTGGAGAGTCTTGTATGAAACCCCCTTGCTGATTGGGTTTTGAAGGGTATCCATGATATAATGATTTGCTGATGATGATTGGAAATGCCCCTGCCTCCTTGGCTGTGACAAAGGCAAACAAGCCCAATTGTTGCAGGGGCTCTTGGACAGAAAAGCAAGAGTGGCCTGGCACTCAGCAATCAGGGAACTCACTTGGAAGACTCCAAAAGAATAAATAAAAATAAAATAAAAGAATAAATTTCTCTAAGAAGTATGCAAGTACAAAGATGAGATGCAATAAGAGAAATGAGAAGCCAAATGGCCAAAGAGCCAACCAAGTAAGTCCTTAATCACTGTTTCAACCTGCCAAAATGAACAATGGAATTAGTAAGGATATGACCACCAAATATCCATTGACATGCAAAGAAATCAAATAGAAAAGGTGATAAATGACTGACTTGATAATATCAGTATTCACTTAACAAAAATGGTAAGATAAATAAAGAGAAAATAAAATCAAAAATATATTAATTAACTGGGGGAGAAAAATCCCCAGGGTCAAAGGAGGCTGGTATATTTGAGAAGTTGAGAGCTTGACTGCTTCAGGCTAGCAGTGATCCTGTATTTATTGTCTGATGGAGTGTATACCTTGCCAGATTGGGAAATGAACTGGGTTCAATCATTTTCCCATGATGTATGATTGAAATACAGGTCTTGAAGAATCCAGACTGTATTGAAATGAATGTGGTTTCCAAGCTGGATTGATGGAGCATTGACACTTGACAACTTGTTTTGGAACTTCCTCTTGCATATTGCTTGAGAATATACAGCCAGTATTCCCTTGGAGGAAACTGTGAGCAAGAATAACCATTGATAGCTTGATGGCATCATTGGTATTTGAGATTATGACACTTGCCCTTGAGCCTTGATGAATCCTCTGGAAAGTGTGCCTTGATGACCTGTTGAAAAGTTGAAATAAACATTTGAAATTGCCTCCATTGGATTTCTGCTGAAAAAAGATGCATAATGGTGTATAACACCTTATATGGCACTTTTGGTTACTGAAGGTTGAATGTGGCCAAATGTCTGTTGGAATGATGCCAGGAGGATAAGAGTGAAACTTGGGTTTTGGAGGCTTCAGAGGTGGTAAAGTGTCTTTTGGGGTATTTGCCCATTTTTGGGCTTTTGGCTAAATACAGCTAATACAGCTTAAAAACTGTATTTGCACAAAATGCACAAAAGTGCACAAAATGCACAAAACTGGCAATTAAGCCCCAAAAGGCCTTATATGGCCTTTTGGGCATATCTCACATAATACATGAGAAATATGGCCTAGATGGCGTAGTACAGCTAAATGCGCAAAAAGTGCGCAAACTGTATTTAAGGCTTAAAAAGCCAAATACAGGCTTTTGTGCTGTATTTTCGCTGTTTTATGGAAAATACCCAAGATGCCCAAAAGCACAGAGAAAGTGCAGAATGGCTTGATGATGGCTAAGGGGCCAGGTTGGCCCCAGATAATAAAATGGCCATTAAGGCCATAAGACATGACAATGGCCAATTTAGCCAATGATTATGGATATTTCCAAATGTCCATATATTGGATATGGCATTGATATGCCATATTGAGGTCCAAGAGGTTGGATTTCTATGGTTGTGACACCAATACAGCTTTTTGCCTAAAACACACATATGTACAAATATCTTGTACATGGGATAACTTTGCCATATCTAATTACAACTATATCAAATGAGGTAACATTGTGTAAAACACATACAGGGCTTCACACAGAACCAGTTTCGAGGTTTATATCTCAAAAACTGACAAAGTTATGGCTGTTTTAAGGTCAAATTCCCACAGTTTGGTCAATACAGCCTTACCATGGGATAATATCCCATAACCATGATTATGAGGTGTAAAACAGACAAAGGAGCTTGTTTTTACTTGAATACCTCATAGTTCATTCAATACTGGGGTCCCATACAGGTTCTGTACAGGATTCTACATGTCATAAACCTCAGAATCAGGCTGTGTGGTCCCCAGATGAAAGTTTTCACCGTGTATTGATGAAAACTTCCCAGATGTGGTTTCAAAACCGCATCTGAGCCCAATACAGGATGTACAGGCCTTTTGCAAACCACAAGACTCTCCTTGAGAGTGAAAAATCTTCACTTCCTCTATGGGAAAAGGTCTAGCAGCCTTTTCACCCCATTTCAGGATAAAAGGAGGCCTCTTCACTTCCAGAAAAGGAATCCCCATCCTGCTCTTGAATTCCTACATAGCAAAACTGTCAAAAGAATTGGTACCCTTGTAAAATAAACAGGTTATACTATAAATCGTAGTATTGTGGTCTTTATTATTGTAAACCAACAGGTAAAGCTGCACCCAGGGCTTTCAATAGCACTCACCACCACTAATTCTTATTAGTAAAGCCCTTTGAATCTTTAATTAAACCTTTTTTAAAATCCTTTTATTAGTGTCACAGTCATAGTTAAAGCTTTAAATAGCCTTATTAAATCTTTATCATAGACTCAGCCTGACATCTTGGTGGCCTGGCCATGTTTTATTTTTAGCTTTTTGGACCTTATAAGTGAGTTTTTTCTCTTATTTTCTCTATTCTGACAAATTTTTTATCTTTTTAGGTGTAATTATTTTTGAAAAATATATATAATATATATCTTATGTATATCTTTACAGTGGTATATGTGATATACCACCATCATTTGTCTTCTTTAATCAAATTGTGGCATGGTTGATGATAATTTAATCACCACAAAAACCATTATTTTTGGCATGTTTTACATATAGAAACACTTTAAGCCATTAATAAAGTCCTCTTTTTCTAATTAAAATAAGGACACCTCTCACTGTAAAACCAACAGTTGAGGTGTGGTTGGGTGTATTGTTAATTCTATTACCCTCTTACATACCACTTTTATTAGATTATATTTGCTAATTACAAGTCATTCTGTGAGAGACTGGCATACCAACAGTGTACCACATATCTCTAAGCTGTATTTCTGACGTGGAATTGTTAATTCAATTACACTGTCATTATACAAGGGCATATTTTAGTAAAATACAAACCCAGAGGTTATTCTTAGACATGCAAACAGCATTTTAAGAAATCTTACCTGACATTAAGCCCTCTTTTCCTGTTTGATTCAGTGGAAGAAAACTACATGCCACTTGAGACCCAGTCACAGGCCAACACACCAGTGACGCCCTTGGAACCAGAGGGCAGCAAGGGCAAGGGAAAGAGGCACAGTGAAGGCCGGATTACAGAAAAACGGGGATGCCCATTGCCACTCATGGGAATAGAAAACCACAAAACGTTGCTTCAATAAAAGGTAAACCAACCTTAACCACCTGTACACGTAATATTACCATAATTAACCCAGTTGTAACCTCTAAAGGTAAATTTTCAAAATCAGCAGACAATAAATTTTTACAAGGCACAGTCAAAGGTAAATACCCTAAAAAACGTTTTTGACTGCTTGCAAACACTGATATGTCACCTGTACACCTCAGAAACCTTGGCTTCCAAAGGAACCAACCAGAGGACAGAGAAGGCTTGTTCAAAATCAGAAGACCTCAAAGAGAAAACCTTGGACATAGTGGTGGATGGCAAGACACTGAAGGAAATCATACCCACCCTGCCATTTCCTTTCCAATTCAACAGGAACCTCAAACCAGAGGACTGGAAAGGTATGGATCAATCTCTTCAGCTCCACAAGCTCCTCAAAGATTCAATTCAATGGAGCATGGACAACAAGAGGTTCAACCTATTGTCCCACTGGGAAGAACTTGGAGCAAGTTGCCAGAAGATTTGTCTCAAAGAGATAGACTTCAAAGACCTTATGGTAATTACCAAATGTTGTAATCCCACCAGGCAGTTCAGACTCCTGGAGGTGAGGGCAAATAGGATAAGGGAGAATCAAGCCACTATCCAAGCTATAGAAGAATAACTGACCCTGATAGGGCATATGCGGATTCCTTCAGGCTCACAAGGAGCAGCCCAAATCAGCTCTCCAGTGGCTTCACACCATTAAGAAACCAACAGATCAGTGGCCAAGAGTCACCATTCTTCACAATCCCAGGACGTTTCCAGGAGAAGACAAGGATACAATGGCAAAAACGAAACCACCTTCAGCCAGAGGAAGAGAGAGTCAGACCCAATGATCCAGAAGCTGTTAGCTTTGGTGAAAAAAGTGCAACTGAACCAGAAACAGTTTTAAATAACTCTAGAATCAGTAGTCCTATTAATAAAAATATTGCCCCCACTCAGATTGAACATAATATTTTCACACCTGAGAGTAACCTAAACAGTGATGCACCGTGGTTACAAATGTCCCAATATGCTGAGCAAACTCAAAAACAGCTTGCAGAACTTGAAGCAAGCCTTGAGAGGATGAAAATATTGAAAGCCTCCATAGGAAAAATTGTTAAAACCCTTCAAGAAGGACATGCTCAATTGAGCAAAGCCTCTGAAGAGACCAAAAAATACTTAATATAGTCTTTTAATAACAACACCACAGCAAAAGGAACAGGGATTGTCTGGATCAAGACATAAAAAAACTGTTTAATGTCTACCATAGCATGAAGCCCCAACCACAAAGCCATGTTATGGATAATCCATATCATCAAGATGACATCAAACCAGATGCCATGTTGATGAATAAGGCAAGATCTCCATCACAATACCAGGATGGAGATAATATGTTTTATTCAGAGAAGGAAGCCTTAAAACAGCTTGCTGAGGCCTCAATCTGGCCCTAATTCTCTGGAACTGGTGCATATGATCATATGGAGCTCATTAATTATATTGATGGACTCTTCATTGATTTACCAAGCATACCAGACTACTTGATTACTGAAAGACTTAATAAAGCATTTAAAGTACATGCTAGTATATGGTACACACAAACGAAAAAAATCTATGGCAGAAGAAACTGGCCATGGTGGAAGAGTCAAATCATCCAAAAGTACAGCAATGGTACTTGGATATGGCCAAATACCATGACATTTGAAAATGACAAATACTCTGTGGACAAAGATCCATATTAGTGATGTCTCAGACAGTCTAAAAGCCTTGAAGGCATTGATCCTCAAATGAGCATTTAGGTGAGGAATCACAAACTCCTGAGACAAATGCCAGCAGAACTAGAGCATGCAGTGAAATGCAGATGCAACCACAATTGCACCCTAGATGACATTGCAAATACCTTACAAGATGTAAGGAAAACACCTAATATAGGGAAATACACCCCATATAAAATCAGTGGTTTCAAAGAGAAACAACCTTTCAGGGTGGAGCTTAAAGACAAATTCAGAGAAAGGGTGGCAGAAGTGGCAAAGAAGAAAAATTCTTGCCACAACTGTGGTTCAACAGACCACTATGCCAACAACTGTCCAAAGGCAAAGAAAAAATTCTATGCTATTGAGAAAGTCCCAGAGGAGGAATCCCCAACAGAGAATTCTGACCCAGACTTTATGGTGGATGCCATCAGAGAACAATCTGATGAAGAGCAAGACCCAAGAGAAGAATTTCTAGTGGAATACCAAGAGGAAACCTGACTAGAAATCCAGGACATACAGTTGGAAGCAGGAATGCCACAAGACACTGCCAAAGAAAGCTTGTGCAAACACACATAAGATGCACAAACATTCCTGGTCACACCAACCAAAGGAATGGCATACATACATTTAACAGCCACAAGGATGAATGTTTGTATTTACAATGCTCAACATCCATTGATCATTGACAGTGGAGTACACTGCTCCATAGTGGCCAGAAATTATGTGGACAACCACTTCCCAAACTGGGAAAGCCAGCTCTTGACCACCAAGGCAAAGAGCTTCAAGAGTGCATCAGGGAATATGACTTTCATTGGGAAAATTATCAAAGAGATATTTATACCCCCTTAGGACTGGTAACATCAGACGTAACCCAGAGTTTGCTGTGCTTGATGATGCCCACATTCAAGGGTTTTTCCTGGGAACAGATTACCAGAGGATGTATGGAATAGATATTTACAATAGTAAGAACAGGCACATTACCATTGGTATCAACAAGGAAAAGAAATTCACACTTGATATATACCAAATATCTGCCCAATATCCTCTTGAAGTACTACTGAATGGATTAAGAGAGGGACAGCTTAGCACTACCCTCACCAGTAAACAGAAACTAGGTTTAATTAAAATTCTCAGAAAGAATAGACCAGCATTTTCCATTGGTGAAGAACTGTGAGGAAAGATTAGAGGCCATGATATACAACTAAATCTGGATGTTGAAAGACCTTATCCACCCATGCTCAGGAGACCTCCTTACCCAGCAAGTCTGGAAACCAGGAAAGAAATTGAAAAACATATCAATAAACTCCTGGAAATGGATTTCATCAGAAAGATTGGACACAATAAAATAGTGGAAATTACCACTCCTGTCCTAATCACCTGGCATGATGGCAAGTCTAGGCTGTGTGGAGATTTCAGAGCTCTGAATAACTACACAAAAGCTGACAGGTACCCTATACCCAGGATACCTCATCCCTTAGACAAACTGGCAAAAGCCAAACACATAACCAAAATGGATTGCATGAAAGGCTTCCACCAGAATAGAGTTAAACCAAACTCCATGAAATTACTCATAATCAATTGTCATATGGTCATATATGAGTACACCAGGATGCCATTTGGCATCAAGAATGCACCAGCCCACTTCCAAAGGATGATGAACATCATATTTCAAGAAGAAATATTAGAAGGCTGGATGGTAGTATATATTGATGAAATCATTATATACTCAGAGACATTGGAAGACCATGTGCAATATATAGACAGAGTGCTAAGTAAATGCACACCCATAAATCTGAAAATTTCACTTAAAAAGTGCTATTTTGGCCAACAAGAGCCACTAGCGCTAGGACATAAAGTCTCAGGCCTTAGTCTGGCAATTGACCAGAACAAACTAGTAGCAGTACTGCAAAAGCCAGTACCAAGAAATAACAAATATATGCAATCTCTCTTTGGGTTTGCTAGCTACTATACAAACCACATCAAAATGCTTTCCCACATAACTAGTAGTTTATACAAGCTATGCTCAAAAGATGTAGTTTTTGAAATTAGCAAGGAAATGAGGGATGCATATGAGAGGATCAAGTATGAACTCACAAATGCACCTGTGCTCATCTTACCTGACTTTGAACTACCATTCAAGTTATACATAGATGCAGCATGTAGCCAAGGCTTAGGAGAAGCCCTTCACCAGAGACAAATTGTGGATGGTAAACCAAGAGAGGGAGTAATATGTTACATCTCTAGGTAGCTGAAAGATTCAGAAGCCAGGTATGGGGCCACTCAGACTGAATTTCTATGCTTAGTCTGGGCTCTAGAGAAACTTCATTATTCTTTGGAGGGTGCAGTCTTTGAAGTCTACACATACTTCACAGCCTTGAAGTCTTTACTAAAAATGAAGACTACCAATAAAGACATGCTGAGGTGGCAAATAGCCATCCAGGAGTATAGAGGGAATATGACTATCATATACAAAGAGGGTAAAAGTCATACCAATGCAGATGGCCTCAGCATATGTCCACTGGATAATGTCAAAATCAACCCATGTATGACCCTTAAGTAGCAGCTAAAATTTCTATCCATTTCAGGGAAATAGACAGGAAGAAAAACATCAAATTTTCTGAATGGGTACCAGAAATTGGTACCTCAGACAGTGGAAACACTGACTAAGAAGGAATAGAAACTCCCATATTGGGAATAAGCTCCTCAGAACTGCATAATGAATTCTTCAATGCAGTGATGAAGAAATATGCCAAACACAAACAATGTGGCTTATTGTTGCAGCTTGTTCAACAAAAATATAGGAGCCCGGAACTGGAATCCCAGTTAGAGGATCCCTGGTTCAGGGACTATAGGGACAATAAATATTTCCTTATAGATGGCCTGCTCTACCATAGATAGAAGCACACTAGTGCACTCACAATAATAGACAGAGACCATATATCTTTGATCCTGCAGGAATGCCATGACTGCCCCTATATGGGACACATGAGGGAAGACAGGACCAAAGAAAGGGTAGCAAACACTGCTTGGTGGCCCAAATGGGAACAAGAGTTGAGTGAATACATCAACACTTGTGAGAGATGCCAGAAGGCAAATAGAAAACATGGGAAGAAGTATGGGTTACTTCAACACATTGAAGAACCCAAACACCCATGGGAAACCATCAACATGGACTTGGTTACAGGACTTGTCCCAGGAGGCAAAGAAAACTTCAATGTCTGCTTAATCATATTTGATAGGATCAGAAAGAGTATGAGGTCCCTACCATGTCACAAGGAGGACACAGCCATAGATACTGTTCTGTTATTCTGGAACAACATCATATCTACCTGTGGAGTCCCTAAGATCATCATCAGTTATAGGGACCCAAAGTTCACATCTGAATTTTGGAAAAGCTTGTATGACATGCTTGGCACCAAGCTTGCATTTTCCACAGCTTACCATCCACAAACATATGGATTAGTTGAAAGGATGATCCAGACAATTGAGGACATTGTTAGAAGATTCTGTGACTATGGCATGGAATATAAGGACCATGAAGTTTACACCCATGACTGGGTTACCCTTCTACCAGCAGTTCAACTGGCTTATAACACAAGTCAGCACTCTACCACAGGAAAAACAACTGCACTGGTAGAAAAAGGGTGGAATCCCCTATTGCCTGTGGATCACTTGAAGAAAAAACTTCTGACCATCCACCCACAGCCAAAGATTTCCATTAAATTTGCAAGAGAGCTTTTGGCACAGCTGCCAAATGCATAGCTGAGGAAAAATAATAGAATAGGGAGAGGTGGGACAAATCACACATGGAACCTGACTTTAAAGAAGGGGACCAAGTGTTAGTGTCCACACTGAGCTTTAATAATCTCAAAGGACATAAGAAAATGAAATATTCATTTTTAGGGCCCTTCACTATCATTAAATTGATAGGGAGAAATGCAGTGGAAGTCAAACTCACAGAGGAATTTTCCCGGAAACACCCGGTCTTTCCAGTGAGTTTAGCCAAGCCATACTTTCAGACAGAGGAGGATAAATTCCCCTCCAGGAAGAGGAACCCCATACCACCAGAAAAAATGGAAGTGGAGGATTCCCTTGGACCAGTGAAGAAAATCATCAAGGCCAGGAAGATCAGACTTGATGGTCAGCATCAGAGACAGTACTTAGTCAGATTCAACAACCAGACAGCTTAAAAAGACAATTGGTTGGCAGAAGATGCCATACCAGATGGGAACCTTCATTTAAAGAGATCCAGAGCCTCTAGGAGGACTGAACAGTCTCATCAATGATGAGCCTTTTTAGAGGGAGGGTATGTCAGCCTGTGACTCAAAACCAGAGCACAAGCATGACAGCCAAATACCATAAACCAATGGTAAACCCAAGATACCACCAAAATATGGAGCTCAGCCAAATTAGCTCAAAAGTATCAAATGAAAGAGGAGACTCACCCCTTTCCAAATATACAAGTCCCATCATCATAGGATAAAGAATAAAAAAGTTATTCCTGCTCAAAGCTGTTGCTGAGCATAAACCTTAATTTTCACCTCTCATCTGAAGTACAGAGTAAGAGGCTTAAACCCATCAAATAGATATTCAAAATGAGTCTCTAAGTCAGGGATATCCAATTGTACCAGCCAAACTGAGCTAGCACAAGTATTACAGAAGTTAGGGCCAAATTCAGGCCAAATGAGGGTAAATAAAATATTCACCTCTCATCTAACTTCTGCATTTTTAGTGTGAAATACCTAAAGTGGGGTCTTTTTGAAAAGAGCAAACTCAGGGCTATCTGATGGTGCCATTCATTTCCCCTTATCCCATCCAGAAAAAAAGTTATAAGGAAAACAAGCACAATACAGATTTTTGCCTAAAACATGGATATGTACAAAACTCTTGTACATGGCATAGCTTTGCCATATTTGATGATAGCCATATCAATTGAGGTACCATTGTGTAGAGCACATACAGGGATACACACCAAACCAATTTTGAGGTTGACACCTCAAAAGCCAACAACATTATGGCTGTTTTAAGGTCAAAATCCCGCAGTTTTGCCAATATAGCTTTACCATGGGATAATATCCTATAACCATGATTATGAGGTGTCAGACAGACAAAGAAGCTTTTTTTACTTCAATACTGGGGTCCCATACAGGTTCTGTACAGCATTCTACGCATCATACACATCAGAATCAGGCTGTTTGATCCCCAGATGCAAATGTTCACCCTGTATTGGTTAAACCTGCCCAGATGTGGTTTCAAGACCACATCTGAGCCCAATACAGGCTATACAGGCCTTTTGAAAACCACAAACCTGTCCTTGAGAGTGAAAAATCTTTAGTTCCTCTACATGAAAAGGTCTATCAGCCTTTTCACCTGTGAGCCTGTGAGGTATGTATAACATACCCATAAGGCCAAAAATAACTTTATATACAGTTAAATTTGTCTTCAACAGACTTTTTAATTGAATTTATGATAAAAAATAACAAAAAATAAGTATAACTTTTTTTGGATGAACAAAGTTATAAATATTATGTCATTTTTGGATTCTACACCAAAAATAATCTAGGGTACATCCATAAGGTGTTATACCCAAAAACACTTATTTCTTATGTTATTGGAAGATTTAAGAATCTCACAGTACTAATGTAACTTTTTTAAAATTGTTAAACTTAAGCTTAAATAAGCTTAAATTTAATGTTGCATAAAGTTTATGCAAACTTACCAAAATTTTAGTTAAAATTAAGGTGTTGTGTATATTTACTGAATTGGCTAAGGATTTGCCATACAGAATGTGAATCCTGCATGACCTCAATTTCAAAGGGTTTAAGGCCATAGTATGGCTTTAAATAAATAAAAGGGCAAAATCCACGCAGAAAGGTGGGACAAAGGGAAAAGACCAAATAGAGCTGGGGTACCCAACTTTTTGGATCTGCAAGGATTTAATTAAGGTTTTCCACCTGTATTGGAGGATTTTCAACCTTATTTAAACTTTAATATTACACTTTGATCCAACTTTAAAGTTTAAACTAGTTTTATCCCAATTTAGACAGGAATTTCAAGCTGCCAAAGGGTAAATCCCAATATGCAGGCTTTAATTTAAGGTGTTAAGAACTTTCAAAACTTAATTAAGCTTAAAAAGCTTAAATAAGCTTAAAACTTCAAGGTTACAAGCATTAAAACCTTATCAAAAGTTAAGGTTTGGGGTGTATTGCTATTTTACGTGGAAAAATAGCAATAACTTCAAAAATTCATTAAAAATCCAATTCTTAATTGATTTGCTTGAAACCTTCACACAGCTTACAATTTAATATTATCTATATATAAATTAAATTTTGAGTATCCTTTATAAATAAATTTCCTGGGTATCTAGCCTGAAAATCTACTCTTTTGATTAAAGCTCAAAGAAAATTATAATTTCTTTAAAAATTAATTAAAAATTGAGTTTGAGAGATTTCTGCTTGAAGCTCTACTCTTAAGTTGTTGATGTGATGAACTTTAATATAAATAAGTTTATTTATATTAAAAACTTAAAATAATTAGTTTAAATGAGAATTAAAGCTACATGGAGTTAAGAATAATACTGATAACTTTAAATTGGAATTAAAAATAAGTTACCTTAAGTTAAGAACTTTATTTTTAAGCATGGTTTTTCAGTTGTGACCTGAGCACGCCTTCTATATTCATTATGAATCATGAGAGCTGCTCTGTAGACATAAAAATAGTCTCTTCATCACTGTTTTTGTCCATCATTCATTATCAATCCCATCATATTGGAAATTTAAACAGGTAAAGTTTTATTAAATATAAAATCTTATTATTAAAGTAATTCTTAAGTTATTTTATTCTTTATAAATTAAAGTTAAAGAATTGAGATCATAGAATTCAGATTATTGTTGTGTTCACCAATAATAAATTTTTTTATATAAAATTATCATCTTAAATATCTTTTAAATATCCACAAATTCTTCTTAAAAACTCTTTAATCATAATTCTTATTATAAAAGGTTGTTTTATCTTTAAAAATATTGATTTTTGGCGTGTTTTTAACTTATAATTATTATTTAATATAATAACTGTTGTTGTTTGACTTGTTGTATTAAATAAACATTATAAGTAAGTTTTCTCTAAAGTTCTATATCTTTTTTATCTAGTATTAGTTTTTTTATATAGAATTTTATTCTATAAGTATTATTTCTGCACAGTGTGTGTTTTAATTCTTTTATGAATAGTATTTATATTATTTATAAGTGTTTAATATTAATATTTTCCACGTGTAATTGTCTCATTAAGAGCTTTACACTTCTTATTGTTATAACTGTCAGTGACTATAACAATAATAGAATAATTATAGTTTATTATAAATATTATTTATATTTTTATTATTATATTTTATAATAATAATTAAATTTATTTTTTTATATAATTATTTTTAATAATTCTATTTAATTTTGTGGTTATAATATTTCATTATATTATATATTTCTACTGAGGACAGTCATAGTACTCTTGATATTGCTACTATTATCAAGAGTTTCATAGAAAAACCTTACATCACCCCATCTCAGGATAAAAGGAGGCCTTTTTACTGCCAGAAAAGGAATCCCCATCCTTCTCTTGAAATCCTACGTAGTACAACTGTCAAAAACAGTTATACTATTGTAAAATGAACAGGTTATACTATAAATCTTAGTATTGTAGTCTTTATTATTGTAAACCAACAGGTAAAGCTGCACCCAGGGCTTTCAATAGCACTCACCACCACCAATTCTCATCAGTAAAGCCCTATATATATTTAATTAAACCTTTTTTAAAGTACTTTTGTAGGTGTCAAAGTCATAGTTAAAGTTGTGAATAGCCTAATTACATATTTATCATAGCCCAGCCTGACACCCAGCAAACTTCTTCTCTGACAGGTAGAAGGTTCTTTTCTCACTGGTAGAGCTGGAAAGTGGATTGAACCATACCTCTCAAATATCTCCAATGAAGACCCATCCTATCTTCTCAATAACTGGAAGTTGTTTGAAACCCAGTTATTCACTCTTTTTGGTGACTACAATGAAGTTAGGAAATCTGAACAGGAGTTGTATAATCTCAGGACAAAGGAAAGTGGTCATGTATCCTTTTACATTGCTGACTTCCAAAGCTTAATTACGAGAATTGGAGATTGGTGGGAAAGGGCTTATATCCATGTTTATAGAAGAGGATTTGCATCAAGACTTTTTGACCAGTTGGCTTCTCACTATGGTAACTTTGATACTCTTCAAGAGCTCATGGACATTACTTTAAAGTTAGATACAAGGTACCATAAGAGGCAGAAGTAAAAGGGTAGTAATCAAGACAAGAGGCCTCCAGTCATTGGATCAAACTCTTTGAGTCCTCCTCAAGCTTAATCTTTCAAGAAGTCTCATTACAAAAAGAGGAAGAAGGGAAAAATGTTTAAGTTTCAAAGGATAAGCCTCATGCTGCTCTCCTCAATAGGGATAATAAATCAATAAGTTCTGAAAAGCATAGGAGCATTAAAGAAGGTTTATGCACTTATTGTGGTAGAAATAACCCAATTTAAAAATTCTTCAAGAGGCCTCAGAATAGGCCAGGGTAATCAAGAGGCTTCCCTAGTAGCAGGGAAAAACCTGAGTGGGGATAATGATGTGCTCAATGGTTCTCAATCATTTCCCTCAAGAGCACAATTGTGCACTCTGAATACTGGTGTCAAGAGATCTTTAGAATTTCTTATTTTTTCTTCTGTCTCTGATATTTTTTATACTATGCTCATTTATTCTGGTACTACAAACTCTTTTATTGCAAATAATTTTGCTCTTAAGTACTCATTGACCATATCAGAGATCCCTGAAAAGACTCCAATGAATCCACTTCCTTTTTCATCACGCATTATACCAAGTGGGCTGTTAACTTGCCTTCTTTCCCAGGCTTTGAATGGGACTTCTTTATCATAGATTCACCTGAGTGAGAAGACCGAATATTTGGCTATGATATCCTTTACCATTTTAATCCCATTATTGATTGGAAGAATGGATTGATCAGTTATTGTGGGAACTCCTCTTGTGTGGGATTAAAATGAGGCAGTACCTGGAGGGGGAAATCACAGGTAACTAGTTTTGAATTGCTAATAACTCCTGTAACCAAGGGTGGCAAGGGTGTATTGCCTGCCCCTCCTAAAATACTGAACAAAATCTTCCTTGGAGCTCACAAACCAAAATAAAATTAGTAAGTGGCTTTACAACTGCAGAAGACAAAATTCAGCAGTCTCAGATCAGACCTATTCAATAAATAATATGAAAAATAATGTCAGTAATTTGGTTAATTTTTAGATTTAATGAAATACTTGTCTGTTTTAATTTTAATAGTTTTTGGTGAAATTGAGGTGAGTTGTTTCTTCTTGGCTATAATCCCTTGGTAGGATGGGTTATTTAAGGTTTTCTGGAAAATTTGATTGGTGTTGATAAAGGTAATTTTGTTAAGGTATAGTTATAATAGAGTAAAATAATTTTTGAAAGGTTTGTTATTTTTTTTAAGAGTGTTTAATAATAAGATAAAATTTTATTTGTTGAATTTAAGAGGTAAGGTTCTTTGATATTGAATTTTTTAAAGGGGTAAGTTATTTTTTTTTAAGTCTTGATAATGGTGTTAATTTTACTGGATAAAGTATTTTAATAGAGTAGTAACCCTAATATTGGGTACTGGATAATTTTTATTTTTATTTTAATAATAATAAGATTCCACTGAGCTTAGCTACTGGGTAATCTTCAACACTATACTTCCACTGAGCTGATCTACTGGGTAACTAAATTCACTATAATTTGCTGGACTACCTCCCAGATGAGGGATGACTTATTCCTGTGCTTGTAATGTGCAGAGGATATATTGTGCATGGGATATAATTTTCATGGGGGGGGATTTTGAAATCTGGGGGAGAGAGCCCCTCTATTTATACCTTTTGGGAGCCCAGGGGGCCCTCCATGGGAGCTGTCTTCTTCTACTTTAGTTCCTCTTGATTTCATCATGTGACTCCATTTTTGGTGAGGACCTTTCTTGCATGGGTTAGGTGATTTAAGGTTTGGTGATAATTTTCTCTCTGCACAGCCTCCATTTATCACATGATTGTCTTTTGGTGAACTAATTATGATGTGATATTCTTGAATTTTCCTTGCATACATGAGGTGATTCAATTTTGGCTGGGGATTTTTGTTGTGCACAGCCTCTTTCTTGTCACATGATATTCTGTTGGTGGATGCAGTATCACATGATGACCTTGTAACTCCTTTGCATATGTCCTATTTTAGGTTTGGTAGAAGTGGCTGTGTAATTTATGCAGGTGTCATGTTTGTTTTCTTCTTTTTGAACTTTAAAATGGAGTCAGGTGATAATTTCTTGCACTGGTGAATTTACTGTTATGTATGAGATGGTGTGATTTTTAAGTTTGACACATGCTGTGCATAGTCATGTGGTTGAGATTTAATTAGAATTGTGTACTGCATGCAGCCTGTTGTAACTAGCTTTGGTTTGCATGAGGTGATTAGTGGTGTATGTAATTATGATTCTGTTTTAAGGCTTTAAGTGGGGTTACTGAGGATATAAGATAAGGTACTCCTGTGGCTGTGTTATAAATGACTTGCAGGAATTCCATGGAGTTGAGCTTTGCATCATGTGATTTTGAATGCAAGTTGGCTGTGTAGCTAATGCATGTGTAATTTTCTTGCTGCATGAGTCCTGTGGCTGTAAGTGGGTGTAATTTAAAGGGTGGTACCTTGTTTGTTGTAGCTAGTTTACTATATGTAACTTGATTTTTACATATGCATAATGAAATTGAATAATTTATTTAAACACATACACTGCCCTTTGGTGCCTGTGCAATGGCTTTATGAGTTAAATCCAGCTTCTTGCTGTAAAATTGACCTTTTGGGTGTAAATTTGAGTGTAAGTCTGCCTGTAGGCTGGATTTACTGCTGTTATGGGGTACTATGAGCTTGAGCCTGGTGAAAAAAATGGTATGGAATACCACACTATGATTCTAGTCATACGGGCTCTAGTGGCATTAATTCTTCTACTAGTAATGACTTTACCACTTCTGTAAACAGTGTTTCTCTTGTTGGTGAACTTAAGACACCTTTTCTTCCTCCTTCTGTCCATGTCCCTTCCATAATTCCCTCTCAGTCATTACTTCCATCAATAGATGAAGTCTTCAAAGAGATAAAAGATGTTGGAGAAGATGTTGCTATATCTTCACTTCATCTCTTTCAAGGTAATATGGACCTTCCTCCTTTATCTTTTCATGCCTCCCTGGAGGAGCAGTGGGATGAGGAGGAAGACCCAGAAGAGATTGAAACTGTTCTTAAGGTATTCCCTCCTTCTTATCACCAATATTTGGATGTATCATCCAAGATGAAAGTAGAGAAACTTCTTCCACACTGTGCCTGTGATCATCATATTGAACTGAAGGGCCTTCTACCTGCAGTTGGTGTTATTCTCTTTATCCAATCATGAGTCAGAAGCACTAACAGCCTACATTTCATGAAATGTAGAGAAAGGGTTCATCAGGCCAAGCTCCTCTTCAACAGGAGCCCCTGTCCTTTTTTGTCAAGAAAAAGGATGGTGGCCTTTGTTTGTGTGTTGACTAATGCAAACTCAACACTGTGACCAGGAAGAATAGGTATCCTGTTCCTCCAATGAACCAGTGCCTTACCCTTTTTAAAGGCTCTACTATCTTTGCCAAGATATACTTGTGTGGTGCCTATAACCTCCTGAGAATTAAAGAGTGGTATGAGCATTTTTAACTTCCTTTAGAACTAAATACAGTAGTTTTGAGTATTTGGTTATGCCATTTGGTTCAATGAAGGCTCCTGCTTCATTCCAATTTGTTGTTAATTATATCGTTTCAGATTTCCTTGATATTTTTGGTGTAGTTTTCTTACATGATTATATGGTCTTCTCTGGATCTGAGGAGGAAAGTGTCAAACATGTGGCCTCTGTTCTCCAAAGACTGAGGGAAAATAATTTGTTTTCTAAAGCCTCAAGCTGTGTATTCCATGCCTCAAGTGTGGAATAATTGGGCTATGTTGTTTCAAGTGATGGCCTCAAGATGGATTCTTCAGAGGCTCAGAAAATCCTCAATTGTCCTCAGCCAAAGAACATCAAGGCCCTTCAATCCTGTTTTGGCTTTGCCAGCTTCTATTCCTTTTTCATCAAAAGTCATTACAAAGAAATTACTGCTCTCACTTACCTTCTCAAAAGAGAGTCTCCCTTTATCTTCAATGAGGAAGCTCTTAGTCAGTTTCACTTACCAAAGAAGCATCCATCACAGCACCTATCCTTTCCTATTTCAATCCTTCTCTACCAACTATTGTACAGACTAATTCTTCTGCTTATTCCTTGGGTGCTTTACTAAGTCAGATGAATGACTCAGGAAAGCATCCCATTGCATTTGATAGTCACAAGCTCCTGCCAGCTGAGATCAACTATTAGATTCATGACAAGGAGCTCCTTGGCATAGTTTGAGCTCTCAAGCACTGGAGAGCTTTTCTTATTTCTCTTTCCCATACCTTTTAAGTCTTTACAGACCACTCTTCCCTTCAATATTTCATTTCTTCCAAAGTCCTTACTTGTTGTCAAGCCTGCTGGGCTGAGGTTCTCTCTCAATTCTATTTCACTATTACTTACTGCCCAGGCAGACTGGTCACTTTACCAGATGCCTTATCATGTTGAGACAATGTGTACCCAGAGAGGGGGGTGTACTTCATCAGCAAGACTCCTCAAAAATTTCATCAAGTTATCAAACAAAATGAGATTCAACAGTGAAGATTGTTTTGAATCAAAGAAGAAATGTTCTCAGAAGTAGTTGACCAGATTCAAAAAGAAGTATTACAATACAAATATACTAAAGAAGTACTCAAGAAACTAGGAAGAGGTGAATCAGTTACAGATTATTCTCTTGAACCTCAATCAAAGTTACTGTTATTCAAACATAAAGTGGTTATTCCAATAAATAAAGAACTCCAACTGGATATCCTCAAAAGCATCATGACTCACCATTGGCTGGGCATCCTGGCCAGGAGAAGACCCTCAAGCTCCTCAAGAGGGATTTTTATTGGGCTGGCATGAATCAAATCATCAATGACTATGTGTATTCATGTCAGAAATGTTCAAGGAAAAAGAACATTCGTCATAAGAAGTTTGAATTACTCAAGTGTCTTCAAATTCCTTCTGGTCGTTGGAATTCCTTATCAATGGACTTTATCACTCAATTGCTACCGTCTAAAAGCTCTGACTCAATTTTAGTTGTTGTAGACATATTCTCAAAAATGGCAATAGTCATTCCAACTTTTTCCACAATTAATTTCTTGGACTTAGCTCAAAGCTTCATTAGTCATGTATTTTCCAAGCTTGGCCTTCCAGTCAGTATTGATAGTGATAGAGGTTCATCATTTATTTCATCATTCTGGACCCAATTATGTCAGAAGCTCAAGATATCAAGAGATCTTGCAACTTCTTTCCATGCGGAAACAGATGGACAAACAGAGAGGGTAAATCAGACTCTAGAGCAGTATATTTGGATGTTTGTCAGCTACCATCAATATGACTGCCACATCTGGCTCTCTATGGCTCAATTTTAATATAGTAATGCAAAACATTCATCAAGAAAACAGTCACCCTTTTTCACTGTTTATGGAAGAAATCCCAGATTTGATTATATTCACATTTATGAAGACACACCTTCTGGAAATTTATCACAAGAACTCCAATCAGTACAGCATGTAGTCAAAGAACAATTAGAGTCAGGATTAAGGTGATTTAGGAAGTATGCAGAGAGAAATAGGATAGTTCCACCTGACTTTCAACCTGTGGAAAAAGTATGACTAGCCACAAAGAATATCAATACTACAAGACCCACCAAGAAGCTTTCAGAAAAATGTTTGGGACCCTTTGAAGTCTTGAAGAATACTGTCAGCCATGCATATCACCTCAAGTTGCCTCAACAATGGAATTCAGTTCACCCTGTATTTCATGTGTCTTTCTTAGAACCAGTTAAGCAATCAACTATTTCAAACTGACAACAATTTCCACCACCACCAGTCTTAATGGAGGAGAAATAGTAATGGGAAGTGGCTTGGGTCCTGGACTCAAAGCTCAAGAGAGGTAAGTTATGGTATCTTTTATAGCTCAAAGGATTCAGCTAAGATCCAGAAAGACCAACTTAGGAGCCAGATTTCAACCTTACCAGCTCTCCAGACCTTGTCAAGGATTTACACACTTTGTACCCTGACAGGCCAGGCCCAAATACCTCAAGATTTTGATTCTATGGTGCTTGGTGGGAATAGAAGTTATGAAAGTACGTTCCTCTCCTGGCATGCACCTTTAAGGGGGTATTCTACCCAAATATTCTGTAAGCATCACCTTGGACACTTTTTGAGCACTTGTAAAATTCTTTTTACAGGTTTAGAAGCCATTACAACATCAATAATCTTAAGTTTAGAATTTTCATCAAGATATGGCCGAATTCCTCCTTTGTTTCTTTTCTATTCACTTATTTCAATTATGCCATTAACAATTATTTAAGAAATATTTTAACTCAAAGCCAATGATGGAAAAGTTGTTTCTGTTCTTTATGTCTCTTGGTGGGGAGTGGAAGTTATTAAAGTAAGTTCCATCTCCTGGTATTCATCTCTGAGGGTTTCTAATTCTTGCAAAACAACACCTTGGCCACTCTGTGAGCAACAAATGCTTTGATTTATCTTTCAGGAAAATTTATGGCCAAAACTCAAGCAACTCAACCCAAGAAGGATGCCTCTCACAAGTTGCTTTATGTTCTCTTTTTCTTTACTCTCTTTTTCTCTTAATTTCTTTTCTTTCTTTACTTGTATTATTTGTGCTTCTTTTTATTTCTTTATGAAGCAGAAGCATCCCCTCCCATATCATGTATTGGGAGGTTTGATTTATGTTAATTTTTGTATTTATAAGAGGGGGTATAAAAGTCAAACCAAAAACAAACAAGGAAAAGGAAACTAGTTATCTCTACTCAAATAATCAAAGTTTCTCTGAAAAACATTGATCAATTCATCCTCATACCATGCAAATTTAGCAGCCATCTCCTCAGAAGCAGTACCAGGGATCATCCTTTCATTAGCATAAGTAATTACCTCCCTACTATTCCTATCAACTTTCTTAAACAACCTGGCCACAGAATATTTGCCTTAATTTTCCATATTTGGATTTTCTCTGGTAACCTGGATAGGCAAATTTTCCCTCCACTGAAATACTTGGGTGGCAGGAAATGGCAAAGGCAAGTGATATTCTCTTCTTCTATTGGATCTGGCTGCAGGTTGTAGTTATTCATAGGCAACCATTGGAGAAATTCTTGGCTGAGGAATGGGTGATGGCCTCACTGGTGAAACCAAGTTAGGCCTTCAAGTGGAAGTATTTGGTCAAGGAGGATGGAATGGTGGAAAGGATTTGTTGTAAATTTCTGGGGTTACTTGGTATTACTTGACTTTGAAATATTCTGAAATCAGGTTTAAAAGGTGAAGCACTGGATTGGTGGCCAATGGAGTTAGGTACCACCTCAACTGGTTCAGCATCTAGCTTATCACTACCTTCAGCATTGAGATTGGTGGGTGAATTGGAAATTTTCATCAGTCTTTTCACCACCCCTTGGCTGTTGATCCTGGAAATGGGGACCTCTGAACTGGAATAAATTGCCCTACCACTGACAGGAATGGGCCCTCCAACATTGGTCCACCTAGCCACATCCCTATGCCTGGAACCAGTCACCAATACAAGATATCAGTACAATAATAAATCAAAAACATTAACCATACTCACAGTTGGAATACCCTGAAGTATCATCAGGAGTAGGAACCTCAGGAACTGGGAAATCTTTCCTAAATGGACCATCTTTTTTACTCCACAGATACCACCTGACATTAGGAAGTGGAGCCCTTGGATGTTTACAAGGCTTCTTCCTAACAAAATAATGATGGTAATTTAAAGAGAGGGGGTTATAATTTTGGAAACACTGATTTCCCTTCTTAAAGCACTCATTAAAGGCAGGACAAAGAACTTCTACTACCTTGTACCCATCATAAGTTTGAGAAGAATCAAAATGACCTGAATAAGCCATTGACCAAGGAGAACCCAGAAAACTGAAGATTCTGGAACCCCAAAGGAAAGACGGAAGTGGGGCAGAAAGAGAAGATTCAGTGAGTTCAGTAAGCTTGGAACTCATTTCTGGAGTTATGGAAGCAAAAGAGTCAGGCTTCAGATATGCATATCAAATTTCTGAATAGCATAAGGTTTCTGGGGCCATGCATAATTATGGCATTCCTTAAGGTCCTCAGCTCAATTTTAGGCCCAATCAGAAAGGGTGGATCTCCCTTCCAATCCTTGGAAGGCCCCCGTTTTTTAATGACCTGGACTTTTCTCAGCAGTCAAGGCCATATGGGCCAACTTAGCCACCACCATCACCCTTTCAAAATTTGGCCCAAGGGGACTTCAACTGCCCCCATGTACTATGGACCATAGTGCACAGGCCATGGGCAATAAAAATTAAAAATGGACAAAAATGGCCAAAATTCCAAATTTCAAGAGAAAGTGCCATGATATGGCAAGGACCAAAGTGAACCATAATGCCCCCAAATGGCCTCAAAAGGCCATTTGGGACCCAAAAATTTAATAATTATGGGGAAAAGCCCCCTTTGTAATATGCATATGCAAGAAACAACCCGTGACAATTATGGCCAATTCGTGTTGGTGGCTAGGCATTCATATAGCCACCCTTCACCATTTTTCAAGCTGGAGGTGATGGTGGCCTCCAGTATGGGCTGTGGTGGCCATATCCTTATTCACCCTTCTCTTTCCTGCTGACAGGTTGAAACAGTGGACCTGGACTTGTTTGTTGTTGGCTCTTTTGTTTCTTCCTCTTATTCTCTGTTGTTGCTTTTTCTTATATTCATTTATTTAGCAATCTCATCTTTATTAACCTCTTGAGTGTACCCAATCTTATTCCAATCCTTGAGCCCTCCATAAGTGAGTCCCAGTCAGCTGAGTTCCAGGCCCTCCCCACTTTGAAAAGCCTCTGTGACACCTGGCCATGAGAGTAAAAACTTTGCTCACTCTTTCTATGTGGTAAGGAACAGAGGTTCTTCCACCCCTTTTAAGGATAAAACAGGACCTTCCTCTGCTCTAAAGCGGAATCCCCATCCTGCTCTTGAATTCCTATGTAGTATAATTGTTTCCAACAATTGTACCCTTGAAAAATAATTAGGTAGTATCTCAGTATTAATAATTGAAGTGTTTTTTATAGTTATTAAATTGGCAAACACTGAACCCAGGGCTTTCAACAGTGCTCACCACCACTATTCCTGGTACTGTCACAACCATGTGTCATCACCCCCCCAATGTGTGTTTATGGCAAATCAAGCCTGACCCCAATCTATGGCCAATTGGAAATGTCATCTGTTTTATGACAAATTGGACCCCTTTTGGTATTTTATGGATTTTGAACCATATCAACTTCCTCTGGCCACTCATGGCCTCAGGCCATATCCTGAAATCATTGGCCTTTTTGGACAATTCTTCACCTCACCAAGCCCCAGGCCAATACCCTTGTTTTGGGCCTGGGGGGTCCATTTTGTCTTTTGGGGGCCTCTGGCACCTCTAGCCATCCCCAGGGCCTTTTGAATAGGGGGTATATGTCCTCAATGGCCTTTTTGAGCCACTTATGACCCCTACGCCCTCTACGGACCATGGTCCATCAGACCTTTAGGCCCCTTTTGGCCTAAATCCAATGAGGCCAAAAGGGGCCAAGTGGGCCCACCTGAGCCCAATTCTGGTCCCAAAATGGCCAAAAGGACCCCAGAAACCACAATTGGGCCACTCTCAACCAATGGCCTCTAGAAACCACCAGAGGCCACCAGCAAGGCTTCCCCTCAATTCAGGGGAAGACCTCTCCTTCACCAATGTACCCCATCCCAAAGGATCCAGGCGTGGTGTATATATGGTATAATATACCATTATGCACCATTTTTCTCAGAAATATAATGGTGATGTTTTCAGGAACCAGTTGTGTCTTTTCAATTCAAGTCCCCAAATCCATCACCCATTTTGAAGGAAGCCTTTTCAGTCATTCAGTCTTGCAGTCCCTGGCGGTTACCAGAAGACCATTCAAGGACCCCAACCACCTGGCCCTGCAGGAGTTGAGTTGTTATTTCTTTTCATGATTATTCAAAGGGTAATCTAAAGAGGTTATCAATCATTCAATAAGTTGTCAATACATCAAGTACTTCATTATTCCTTGGACAACTCAATTGATATATACAGGCTGTATTCAAGCAACCTGTATGTCCTTGGCCCTTTTGGGCCAATTCATATTCCATTGTGGGAATTCCATCACAGTTAAACTCTCAAGATGGTCAGATCTGTATTAAACAGTCAATACAGCTGGGTGATCAACCCTCCAGGATCAGGCTTCAACTTTTGACATATGCTGGCCACCTTTCCTTCCCTGGGGACTTTTTCCCCAGTTAATTATCATATTGGATTTGTTTTTATCCTTATTTTATTTTCATTTATTAAAGTAAATACTGATAATCTTAAGTCAGTCATTTGCACCTTTTCTTCTTTGCCTGTCAGTGGATATTGGTGGTCAAATCTTTTGCTAATTCCATTGTTCCTTCTGGAAGGTTGAAACAGTGAATTGAGGGTTCATTTGGTTGGCTCTTTGAATTTTGGCTTTCTTTTATTATATTTGGCCATTGGCTTCCCTCTTCCTTTATCTTTGGCATATTTGTCCTTACTCTTATTCTTCTTTAAAGAAATATAATCATTGTTATTTATTCATCCTTTTGGAGCCCTCCAAAAGACTTCATTTGATATGTGATTGATGGATGTACCTGAAGATCTTCATTTGACTCATTTATTTTTCCTTAAGATTTGTTTTTCATTTTGACTTCAACCTTTGTGTTGACTTGCCTCAAGTTTTGTATCTCAAATTTTGATTTTTATCCATTTATTTTCATTTTTATTTCTGAAATCCTGCCTATCCAACATTAACATCCTGCAAGAAATACAAGATCTCATGCCAGAGCTCAAGCCATTCTTACTCCAACTTGAAGAGCTCCTCTTGACATCACCCCGGCAGTTCTTCAAGTGAGGGCCCAATTAGACAGGGGACCCAATATGGAAGGAGTTGCACCATCCAGGAGGGAAGGAAGAGTGCCAAGAAGATAAATTTCCTTTTCAGGAGTAGTTGGTGGTTTTCCAGGACTTGCAAGGACCACTTTCAATGGTCCTGGTGAATATAGTGAAGAGGAGGAGAATTATGTGGAATAGGAAGAGTCTGAGGTTGCTGAAGGTGTCCCTTCTCCTGTGGGGGAATTCCAAGGTACTGGAGGGCCAACTCTAGCCCAGTCTAATTAGCTGGTCTCTCATCAGTATGGACCATATATATTGGCCATTATGCAGCAGATGACTCAAATGATGGCCAATCTTCAAACAGATTCATCTTCTGAAGTATCAAGACCACCAGCCTTCAAGACTCCATCTATGAAGGCACCAGAATGCTTTGATGGGACTCATCCCTTCAAAGTTAGAAGCTTTATTCAGTCTTGTCAATTGATTTTTCATAATGTTCCAGCAAATTTCTCTCAAGACAGAAAGAAAGTTCTTTATGCCACTTCATTTCTTATTGTCAGGGGTGCAAAATGGATTGAGCCTTCTCTTTCCAATCTCACCAATCAAGAGCCAATATACCTTCTTAATTCTTGGCAACTATTTGAATCTCAACTCTTTACTTTATTTGGGGATTCAAATGAAGTTAGAAGAGCTGAAGCAGAGCTGGATGCCTTAATAATGAAAAAAGTGGTCATTTTTTGTTTTAAATCACTAATCTCAGAGGTTTGGTTTCAAGAATTAGAATTTGGGGTGAAAGGGCTCTTATCCACCATTTCAAGAAGGGATTTCCATCCATTATTTTGGACCAATTGGCCTCCCATCCTTCAAGAATTGACTCTCTTCAAGACTTAATGAATATTACCCTGGATCTTGATACCAGGTACCATGAGAGGCAAAAGGGGAAGAGTAGTCATCAATAGGAGAAGCCTGAAGCCTCAAGGTCTCTTCTTATCCTCAAAGTTCTTCAAGTTCAAATCAAAATAAGAAGAATTTTCAGAAGAGGGACAAGCCCATTCTTCTTTGTTGAATAAAGATTTCAAGCTGATGAATTCTGAAAAAGAAAGAAGAATCAAGGAGGGCTTATGTAGCTATTGTGGTGGGAAGCATAGTGTGGAGTCCTGTTTCAAAAGGCCTCAAAACAAGCTTACCCAACCAGCAGGCAAGCTTCCCAGCCAGGGAAAAGCCTTAGTGAAGATCATGTTGTGTTCAATGTTATTCATTTTTTGCCATTGAGAGAAAAACTGTGCATTCTGAATACTGGTGTCAAGAATTCTCTTAAATTCTTTGTTTTTTCTTCTCTTTCTGATGGTTTTACTGTATTCTCATTTATTCTGGTGCTACCAACTCATTTATTGCAAAGCAGTTTTTTCACAAGTATTCTTTGACCATGTCAGAACTCCCAGAGAATATTCCTCTTATCATTTTGGACTGTTCTGAGTCCCCTTTGTTATTTGTGATTCACCATACCAAATATATGGTTGGGCTCCCTTCATTCCCAAGGTTTGAATGGTACTTTCAAGTCATTGATACTCCCACGGGAGAAGACCTCATATTGGGCTTTGACTTTATTTGATAATTTTAATCCATCTATTGTTTGGAGGAAAGGGCTGATCACCTTTAATTCTGATCATAAGGACTATCATGATCCTTCAGATTCTTTCAGTAATGATTTTTCTTCTTCCAAAGCATATGCAGCTCTGGTTGATGACTCTAGAACACCATCATTTCCATCTTCTGTCCATATTCCTTCCCTTAATTCCCATACGTCATTACTGTCCTCTAGAGATGAAGTCTCCAAAGAGATTCAAGATGTTGGAGAAGATAATTCTGTATCTTCACTTCATCTCTTCTTTGGGAATATGGACCTTCCTTCTTCATCTTATCAGGACTCCCTGAAGGAGTTTTGGGATGAAGAGGAAGAGCCAGAAGAAGTAGAAACCGTGATTAAGGTTGTTCCTTCTTCTAATCACCAGTACCTGGATGTATTCTCCAAGGTGAAAGCAGAGAACCCTCCTCCTCATCATATTGAGCTTGAGGGGTCTCTACCTCCAGTTGGGGTGATCTACTCTTTATCAAACCAAGAGTCAAATACACTCAGGGCCTACATTTCAGAGAATTTAAAGAAAGTTCTCATCCAGCCAAGCCCCTCTGAAACACAAGCACCTGTCTTCTTTGTCAAAAAGAAGTATGTTGGCCTCCATTTTTGTGTTGATTACTGCAAACTCAATCCTTTTACTAGGAAGAAAAAGTATCCTGTTCCTTCTATGAAACGGCTTCTTACTGTTTTCAATGGCTCTTCTATCTTCTACAAGATTTATTTGAATGGTGCATATAAACTGCTCAGAATCAAGGACGGTGATGAACACTTGACAGCTTTTAGAACTAAATATGGCAGTTATGAGTATTTGGTCTCACCAATGCTCCTGCTTCTTTTCAAAATCTTGTCAATGATATCTTTTATGATCTTCTTGATGTTCATGTTGTGGTCTATTTGAATTAAATTATGTTCTTTTCCAAATCTGAGTAAGAACATGTCATTCATGTGTCCATTGTTCTTTCCAGACTCAGAGAAAATAACCTTTTTTGTAAGGCCTCCAAGTGCCTTTTTCATTTGTCTAGTGTAGAGTACTTAGGTTATATTGTTTCTTATGAAGGCCTCAAGATGGACCAAGCCAAAGTCCAGCAAATTTTCAATTGGCCGCCTCCAAGAAACCTCAAGGCTTTTCAATCATTCCTTGGCTTTGCCAATTTTTACTGCCATTTCATCAAGAATTATGAAAAAAAGATTAGTTCACTCACCAGTTTCCTCAAGAAAGATTCCTGTTTTCCCCACAATGAGGAAGCTCTTAGCCAGTTTCACCAACTCAAAGATTCCTTCACCACAGCTTCAATCCTTCTCTACCCTCCATTGTAGAGACCAATGCATCTGATTATGCCTTGGGTGCTGTACTGAGTCAGGTTTCTGACTCAGGAAAACATCCCATTGCATTTGATAGCCGCAAGCTTATTCCAGCAAGCCTCAACTATGAGATTCATGACAAGGAACTCCTTGGCATATTCTGGGCTCTCAAGTGCTGGAGGGCTTTTCTTCTTTCACTTTCTTCCCCTTTTGAAGTCCTCACCTATCACTATTCCTTGCAATAATTCATGTCTTCGAAAGTCCTTACTTGCCATCAAGCCCGCTGGGCTTAATTCCTTTCTGAATTTCATTCCTCTATCACTTACCGCCCTGGCTGCCTAGCTACTCTTCCCAATGCCTTATCACATTGGGACAACATTTATCCAGAGAAGGGGGAGGATTTCATCAGTAATAATCCAATGAATTTTCAACGACTCATTAAGCAAGATGAAGTCCAAGCCTCAAGATTTTTTGCAGTCAAGGTGGAATGTGTCAGGCTGAGTCTATGATAAAGGTGTATATGAGTATTTACAAGCTTTAACTATGACTGTGACACGGTAAGAATGATTTTAAAAGATGATAAGATTGATAATAAAGGATTGAATTTAAGATTTAAAGGGCTTTACTATAGAGATATAGTGGTGGTGAGCGCTGTTGAAAGCCCTGGGTGCAGCTTTACCTGTTGGATTACAATAATAAAGACTACAATACTTTAAATTAAGAGTATACCTGATTATTTAACCAAGAGTAAAACTGTTTTTGACAGTTTACTACGTAGGTTATTCAAGAGCAGGATGAGGAAAGGGTTTTGGCAGTGAAAAGCCCTCCTTTTATCCTGAAATTGAGGTAAAAAGGTTATTAGACCTTTTCACGTAGAGGAAGTGAAGATTTTTCACTCCTCATGACAGGCTTGTGGTTTGCAAACAGCCTGTATACCCTGTATTGGGCTCAGATGTGGTTTTGAAACCACATCTGGGCAGTTTTCACCAATACAGGGTGAAAATTTTCATCTGGGGACCTCACAGCCTGATTCTGACGTGTATGACGCGTAGAATGCTGTACAGAAACTGTATGGGACCCCAGTATTGACTGACATATGAGGTATTGAAGTAAAAACATGCTTCTTCGTCTATTTGACACCTCATATTCATGGTTATAGGGTATTGTCCCATGGTAAGGCTGTATATGACAGCAGGTAGGATTTTTACCTTAAAATTGCCATAACTCTGTCAGTTTTTGAGATATAAAGCTCAAAGTTGGTTCATTGAATAGCCCTGTATGAGCTCTATACAATGGTACCCAACTTGACATGGTTATCATTAAATATGGCAAAGTTATCCCATGTACAAGTGTTTTTATACATTGGCGTGTTTTGGGCAAAAAGCTGTATTAAGCTTGTTTGGCCAATACCTTCTGTTCTAGTTGAGATATGAGGAAATGGATGACACCATCAGATAGCCCTGATTGTGCTCTTTCCAAAAAGACCCCACTTTAAGTATCTCACACTAAAACTGTAAAAGTTAGATGAGAGGTGAATGTTTTGTTCACCCTTATTTGGTCTGAATTTGACCATAACTCAAGTAATACTGGTGCTAGCTCAGTTTGGCTAGTACCATTGGATAGCCCTGGCTTAGAGCTTCATTTTGAATACCCATTTGATGGGGTTAAGCCTCTCCTTCTAGATTTTAGATGAGAGGTGAAAATTAAGGTTTATGCTCAGCAATAACTTTGAGCAGGAATAACTTTGTTATTTCTTGTCCTATGGTGATGGGACTTATATTTTCAGGAAGAGGTGAGTTTCCTCTTTCTTTGGCTACCTTTTGAGCTAATTTGGCTCAGCTCCATGTTTTGGTGGTATTTTGGCTATACCATTGGTTTATGGTATTTTGGCTGTCATGCTTGTGCTCTGGTTTTGAGTCACAGGCTGACATACCCTCCCTCTAAAAAAGGCTCATCATTGATGAGACTGTTCAGTCCTCCTAGAGGCTCTGAATCTCCTTAAATGAAGGTTCCCATCTGGTATGGCATCCTCTGCCAACCATTTGTCTTTGTCAGCTGTCTGGTTCTTGAATCTCACTAGATATTGTCTCTGATCCTTCCCATTAAGTCTGATTTTTCTGGCCCTGACGATTTTACCCACAGGTCCAGGAGAGTCTTCTACCTCCACTATTTCTGGTGGAGTAATGTTTTTCTTCCTGGAGGGGAATTTATCCTCCTCTGTTTGGAAGTATGGTTTGACCAGGCTCACTGGAAAGACTGGGTGTTTCCTAGAAAACTCCTCAGTGAGCTTGACCTCTACTGCATTCTTCCCTATCAAATTAATGATAGTGAAGGGCCCTACAAATGAGTCTCTCATTTTCTTAGGTCCTTTGAGATTGTTAAAGTTCAGTGTAGATACTAACACCTGGTCCCCTTCCTTGAAGTCAGGTTCCATATGTGACTTGTCCCACCTTTGCTTGTTGTACTCTTTGGCCTCAGCTATGCATTTGGCAGCAGTATCACAGGCTTTCTTCCACATATCATGGAAGTCTTTGGCTGTGGGGTGGATGGTCAGAAGATTCTTCTTCAAGTGATCCACAGGTAACAGGGGATTCCACCCTCTCTCTACCAGTGCAGGTGTTTTTCCTGTGGTAGAGTGCTGGCTTGTATTATAAGCCAGTTGGACTGCTGGTAAGAGGGTGACCCAATCATGGGTATATCCCTCATGGTCCTTGTATTCCATGCCATAGGCACAGAACCTCCTGAGGATGTCCTCCATTGTTTGGATCATCCTCTCAGCTAGGCCATCTGTTTGTGGATGGTAAGCTGTGGAAAAAGCAAGCTTGGTGCCAAGCATGTCATATAAATTGGTCCAAAATTCAGATGTAAATTTTGGGTCCCTGTCACTAATTATGATCTTAGGGACTCCACAGGTGGATATGATGTTATTCCAAAATAACAGAGCAGTGTCCATGGCTGTGTCCTCTTTATGGCATGGTAGACATCTCATGCTCTTGCTGAACCTATCAACTATGATTAAGCAGGCATTGTAGTTTTCTTTGCCCCCTGGGACAAGTCCTGTGACCCAGTCCATGTTGATGGTTTCCCATGGGTGTTTGGGTTCTTCTATGTGTTGAAGCAACCCATATTTCTTCCCATGTTTTTTATTTGCCTTTTGGCATCTTTCACAAGTGTTGATGTATTCACTCAACTCTTGCTCCCACTTGGGCCACCAAGCTGTGCTTGCTACCCTCTCCTTAGTTCTGTCCTCACTCATGTGTCCCATGTAGGGGCAGTCATGGCATTCCTGCAGGATTAAAGAGATGTGGTCTCTGTCTATCACTGTGAGTGCACTGGTGTGCTTGTCTCTGTGATAAATCAGGCCATCTATAAGGAAGAATTTATTGTCCTTATAGGCCCTCAACCAGGGTTCCTCCAGCTGGGTTTCCAGTTCTGGGCTCCTGTATTTTTGTTGAAGGAGTTGGAGTAGTATGCTACACTGTTTGTGTTTAGCATAAGATTTCAATACTGCATTGAAGAATTCATTGTGCAGTTCTGAGGAACTTATCCCCAGTATGGGGGTTTCTGTCCCTTCTGAATCAGTGTTTCCACTGTCAAGGGTACCACTCCCTGGTGCCCATTCAGAGAATCTGAAGTTCTTCTTCCTATCTATTTCCATAAAATGGATAGGAATTTTTGCAGAAACTTCAGGGTCATAAGCTGGATTGCTTTTGACATTGTCCAGTGGCCATCTGCTAAGGCCATCTGCATTGGTATGGCTTTTACCTTCCTTGTATATGATGGTCATGTTCCCTCTATACTCCTGGATGGCTATTTGCCATCTCAGCATGTGTCTATTAGTAGTCTTCATGTTTAGTAAAGACTTCAAGGCTGTGCAGTCTGTGTAGACTTCAAAGACTGCACCCTCCAAATAGTAATGGAGTTTTTCTAGAGCCCAGACTAGACATAAACATTCTGTCTGGGTGGCCCCATACCTGGCTTCTGAATCTTTCAGCTGCCTGGAGATGTAACATATTACACCTTCCCTTGGTTCACCATCCACAATCTGTCTTTGGTGAAGGGCTGCTCCCAAGCCTTGGCTGCATGCTGCATCTATATATAACTTGAATGGTAGTTCAAAGTCAGGTAAGATGAGTACAGGTGCATTAGTGAGTTCATATTTGATCCTCTCATATGCATCCCTCCTTTCCTTGGTTATTTCAAAAACTACATCCTTTGAGCATAACTTGTATAAACTACTGGTTATGTGGGCAAAGTTTTTGATGTGGTTTCTATAGTAGCTAGCAAATCCAAGGAAAGATTGCATCTCTTTGATGTTCTTTGGTACTGGTTTTTGCAGTACTGCTGCTACTTTGTTCTGGTCAATTGCCAGACTGAGGCCTGAGACTTTGTGTCCTAGAGCTAGTAGCTCTTGTTGGCCAAAATTACACTTTTTGAGTGAAATTTTCAGATTGATGGGTGTACATTTACTTAGCACTCTGTCTATGTATTGTACATGGTCTTCCCATGTCTCTGAGTATATAATGATATCATCAATGTATACTACCATCCAGCCTTCCATTATTTCTTCTTGAAATATGGTGTCCATCATCCTTTGGAAGTGGGCTGGTGCATTCTTGATGCCAAATGGCATCCTGGTGTACTCATATATGCCCATATGGCATATAATTCTGAGTAATTTCATGGAGTTTGGTTTAACTCCATTTTGGTGGAAGCCCTTCATACAATCCATCTTGGTTATGTATTTGGCTTTGGCCAATTTATCCAAGGCATGAGGTATCCTTGGTATAGGATACCTGTCTGCTTTTGTGTAGTTGTTCAGGGCTCTGAAGTCTCCACACAGTCTAGACTTGCCATCATGCCAGGTGATTAGGACAGGAGTGGTGATTTCCACTATTTCATTATGTCCAATCTTCCTAATGACATCCATGTTCAGGAGTTCATTGATATGTTTCTCAATCTCTTTCCTGGTCTCCAGACTTGCTGGGTAAGGAGGTCTCCTTAACATGGGTGGATAAGGCCTTTCTACATCCAGATATAGTTCTATATCATGGCCTTTGATCTTGCCTAATGGTTCTTCACCAATGGCAAATGCTGGTCTATTCTTCCTCAGCATCTTCAGTAAACTTAGTTTTTGTTTACTGGTGAGGGTAGTGCTAAACTGTCCCTCTCTGAATTCTTTCAGAAGTTCTTCCAGTGGGTCCTGAGAAGATATCTGGTATATATCAAGAGAAAATTTCTTTTCCTTGTTAGTACCAATGGTAATATGCCTATTTTTACTATTGTAAATATCTATGCCATACATCCTCTGGTAATCTGTTCCCAGTAAAAACCCTTGGATATGGGCATCTTCAAGCACTACAAACTCTGGGTTGAGTCTGATATTACCTTTCCTGTGGGTTATAATTATCTCTTTGATAATTGTCCCAATAGAGGTCATCTTTCCAGATGCACTCTTAAAGTTTTTTGCCCTGGTGGGCAAGAGTTCTTTTTCCCAGTTTGGGAAGTGGTTATCCAGATAATTTCTGGCCACTATGGAGCAGTGTGCTCCACTTTCAATGATCAGTGGGTGCTGAGCATTGTCAATACATACAGTCACTTTTGTGGCTGTTCCATGTATATATGCCATTCCTTTGGTTGGTGTAACCAGGAATGTTTGTGCATCTTGTGTGTGTTTACACAAGTTCTTGTTGGCAGTGTCTTGTGGCATGCCTGCTTCCAACTGTATATCCTGGATTTCTAGTGGGGTTTCCTCTTGGTATTCCACTAGAAATTCCTCTCTTGGGTCTTGATCCTCATCAGATGGTTCTCTGATGGCATCACCCATAGAGTCTGATTCAGAATCCTCTGTTGGGGGTTCTTCTTCAGGGACTTTTTCTATAGCATAGACTTTTTTCTTTGCTTTTGGACAGTTGTTGGCATAGTGGTCTGTTGAACCACAATTGTGACAAGAATTCTTCTTCTTTGCCACTTCTGCCACTCTTTCTCTGGGTTTGTCTTTAAACTCTACCCTGAAAGGTTGTTTCTCTTTGAAACTATTGCTTCTATATGGGGTGAATTTCCCTATATTAGTCCTTTTCCTTATGTCTTGTAAGGTATTGGCTATATCATCTAGAGTGCAATTTTGGTTGCATCTGCACTTTACTGCATGCTCTAGTTCTCCTGGCAGTTGTGTCAGAAGTTTATGATTCCTCATTTGAATGTTCATTTGAGGATCAATGGCTTTAAGTCTTTTAGACTGTCTAAGACACCACTCATATGGATCTTTATCCACAGAGTATTTGTCATTTTCAAATGACATGGTCTTTTGCCATATCCAAGTTCCATTACTGTACTTTTGGATTATTTGACTCTTCCACCATGGCCAATTTCTTCTGCCATGGATTTCTTTCATTTCAGTGTACCATATACTTGCATGACCTTTAAATGCAGTATTCAGTCTAGCAGTAATCCAGTAATCTGGTATGCTTGGTACATCAATGAAGAGTCCATCAATATAATCTATGATTTCCATATGATCATATTCTCCTGATCCAGGGAATTTGGGCCAGCTTGAGGCCTCAGGAAGCTGTTTCAAGGCTTCCTTCTCTGAATAAGACATGCCATCTCCATCTTGGTATTGTGATGGAGATCTTGCCTTATTCAACAACATGGCATCTGGTTTGATGTCATCTGGTTGATATGGATTCTCTATAGCTTGGCCTTGTGGTTGGGGCTTCAAGCTATGGTAGGCATCAAACAATTTGTTGATGTCTTGGTTCAGACACTCCCTGTCCCTGCTACTATGGTGTTGTTCTTCAGAGACTTGATTCAGTCTCTTGTTGGTTTCTTCAGAGGCTTTGCTCAGTTGAGCATATCCTTCCTGAAGGTTTTTAACTATCTGTTCCAATGAGGCTTGAGTTTTTCTCATCCTCTCTTGGGCAGCTGCAAATTCTGTAGCCTGCTTTGCAGATTGCTCAGCATATTGGGACATTTGTAACCACAGTGTGTCACTGTTGATGTTACTCTCAGATGTGATAATGTTATTTTCAGTCTGAGTGGGGGTAATGTTTCTATTACTAGGACTACTGATTCTAGAGTGGTTTACAACTACTTCTGGTTCTTGTGTACTTCTTTTACCAAATCTAACAGCTTCTGGATCATGTGGTCTTACTCTTTCCTCCTCTGGTTGAAGGAGGCTTTGTTCTTGCCCTTGTTGCCTTGTCTTCTCCTGGAAACTTCCTGGAATTGTGAAGAATGGTGACTCTTGGCCACTGATCTGCTGGTTTCTGAATGGTGTGAAGCCACTGGAGAGCTGATTTGGCTTGCTCCTTGTGAACCTGAAGGAATCTGAGTAGGCCCTGTCTGGGTTAACTGTTCTTCTATAGCTTGGATAGTGGCTTGATTCTCCCTTATCCTCTGTGCCCTTGCCTCCAGGAGTCTGTGCTGCCTGGTAGGATTCCAACCCTTGGTGATTACCATAAGGTCTTTGAAGTCTATGTCTTTGAGACAGATCTTCTGGCAACTTGATCCCAGTTCTGCCCAGTGAGTTGCTAGGTTGAACCTTTTGTTGTCCATGCTCCATTGAAACAAATCTTTGAGGAGTTGGTGGATTTGAAGAACTTGATCCATATCCTTCCAGTCCTCTGGTTTGAGGTTTCTGTTGAATTGGAGTGTGAATGGCAAGGTTGATATTATCTCCCTCATTGTTTTGCCATCCACCACTGTGTCCAATGTGTCTTATTTCAGGTCTTCTGGTTCTAGACATTCCTGCTCTATCCTCTGGCTGGTTCCTTTGGAAGCCAAGGTCTCTGAGATATGCAGGGGACATATCAGTGTTTGCAAGCAGTCAAAAACTTTATTTTCTTAGGGTATTTACCTTTGACTGTGCCTTGTACAAATTTGTTATCTGCTGATTTGGGCAGTTTGCCTTTGGAAGTTACAACTGGGTTAATAATTGTAATCTTCCCTGTACAAGTGGTTAAGGTTGGTTTACCTTGTATTGATGCAGAGTTTCGTGGTTTTCTACTTCTCTGAGTGGCTATTGGTGTCCACTTCTTGGCTGTAATCAGGCCTTCACTAAGCCTTTTTCCTTTGCCCTTGCTGCCCTCTGGTTCTGAGGGTGTCACTGGTGTGTTGGCCTGTGACTGGGTCTCAAGTGGGATATAGCTTTCTTCCACTGAATCAAAACAGGAAAAAAGAGGGCTTATGTCAGTTAAGACTTCTTAAAAGGCTGATTTTGCACGTCTAAGAATGGCCTCTGGGCTTGTATTTTACTACAATATGCCCTTGTATAGTGACAGTGTAATTGAATTAACAATTCCACGTCAAAAAATACAGCTTATGGTGCCCTGTCACACTGTTTGTGTGCCAGTATCCCACAGATACACTTGTGGTTTGCAAGTGTACTCTGTAAAAGTGGTTTGTATACAAGTGTTATTGAGTTAACAATACACTTGACCACGCCTCAACTGATGGTTTTTCAGTCAGAGGTGTCCTTCTTCAGTCAAGAATACAGGACTTTATTGATGGCTTATGTGTTTTTATATACAAAACACGCCAAAAATAATTAAATTCAGTGGGTATTAGCCACGTGAATAATACTCTTTAATATATGAGTATGTATAAAAAAGGATAAATATATATAATATATATATTTAAATAAAGGAATCACGCCTAAAAAAGATAAAAACAATGGTTAATAAGTCATAAAAAAGAGAAAAGACTTACTTGTAAGGTCCAAAAAGTCAAAAAAAACACGGCCAGGCCCCCAAAATGTCAGGCTGAGTCTATGATAAAGGTGTATATGAGTATTTACAAGCTTTAACTATGACTGTGACATGGTAAGAATGATTTTAAAAGATGATAAGATTGATAATAAAAGATTTAATTTAAGATTTAAAGGGCTTTACTATAGAGATATAGTGGTGGTGAGCGCTGTTGAAAGCCCTGGGTGCAGCTTTACCTGTTGGATTACAATAATAAAGACTACAATACTTTAAATTAAGAGTATACCTGATTATTTAACCAAGAGTAAAACTGTTTTTGACAGTTTACTACGTAGGTTATTCAAGAGCAGGATGAGGAAAGGGTTTTGGCAGTGAAAAGCCCTCCTTTTATCCTGAAATTGAGGTAAAAAGGTTATTAGACCTTTTCACGTAGAGGAAGTGAAGATTTTTCACTCCTCATGACAGGCTTGTGTTTTGCAAACAGCCTGTATACCCTGTATTGGGCTCAGATGTGGTTTTGAAACCACATCTGGGCAGTTTTCACCAATACAGGGTGAAAATTTTCATCTGGGGACCTCACAGCCTGATTCTGACGTGTATGACGCGTAGAATGCTGTACAGAAACTGTATGGGACCCCAGTATTGACTGACATATGAGGTATTGAAGTAAAAACATGCTTCTTTGTCTATTTGACACCTCATATTCATGGTTATAGGGTATTGTCCCATGGTAAGGCTGTATATGACAGCAGGTGGGATTTTTACCTTAAAATTGCCATAACTCTGTCAGTTTTTGAGATATCAAGCTCAAAGTTGGTTCATTGAATAGCCCTGTATGAGCTCTATACAATGGTACCCAACTTGACATGGTTATCATTAAATATGGCAAAGTTATCCCATGTACAAGTGTTTTTATACATTGGCGTGTTTTGGGCAAAAAGCTGTATTAAGCTTGTTTGGCCAATAACTTCTGTTCTAGTTGAGATATGAGGAAATGGATGACACCATCAGATAGCCCTGATTGTTCTCTTTCCAAAAAGACCCCACTTTAAGTATCTCACACTAAAACTGTAAAAGTTAGATGAGAGGTGAATGTTTTGTTCACCCTTATTTGGTCTGAATTTGACCATAACTCAAGTAATACTGGTGCTAGCTCAGTTTGGCTAGTACCATTGGATAGCCCTGGCTTAGAGCTTCATTTTGAATACCCATTTGATGGGGTTAAGCCTCTCCTTCTAGATTTTAGATGAGAGGTGAAAATTAAGGTTTATGCTCAGCAATAACTTTGAGCAGGAATAACTTTGTTATTTCTTGTCCTATGGTGATGGGACTTATATTTTCAGGAAGAGGTGAGTTTCCTCTTCCTTTTGATACCTTTTGAGCTAATTTGGCTCAGCTCCACGTTTTGGTGGTATTTTGGCTATACCATTGGTTTATGGTATTTTGGCTGTCATGCTTGTGCTCTGGTTTTGAGTTACAGGCTGACAGAATATTTCTCAAATTTGATTGAATCAATTCAGAAGAAATTATGGAAAGACTCTCAGTACAGAATTATCCTTCAAGAATGGGGTAATGGTAAATCTGTCCAAGATTATTCACTTAATTCCTATTCCCAACTTCTCTTATTCAAAGATTGGGTGGTGGTCCCAAATGACCCCACAATTCAACTCAGAATTCCTCAAAAGTGTCATGATTCTCCTCTAGCTGGACGCCCTGGCCAAGGGAATACTCTCAAGCTTGTCAAGTGGGATTTCCATTGGTCCAGAATTACTTAATTTATCAAGGATTATGTCTCATCCTGTCAACAGTGATCAAGAAACAAAAATATCCATCACAAGAAGTTTGGACTCCTCATACCTCTTCCGATTCCAAATGGTCCTTGCATTTGTCTTTCAAGGGACTTTATCACTAAACGTCCACTGTCCAATTCCTTTGATTCAATTCTGGTCATAGTGGACAGATTCTCAAAAATGGCATCTTTTATTTCAACATTGTCTTCCATAACTTCACTGTATTTGACCTATTTATTCCTCAATAATAACTTTTCAAAGCATTGCCTTCCTTCAAGAATTGTGAGTGATAGAGTTTCACTTTTTTTTTCTTCATTTTGGATTAATCTTTGTCCGCAGCTAAAAGTTTAAAGAGATCTGTCAACTGCTAACTGTAAGATTTGTCTATAGAACTTTTGATAATACTACTATTGATCAACAGTACTATGACTGTTCTTATGAAATATAATAATGAAAATTATAATAACTACAATTAAATAATTAATTACTTAATTATCTCTTTTACTTGTTATACACTACTAGTGATTATAACAGTAAGCAGTAATTGTCTACAAGAATCAATTACTAGAAGAATTTAATAATAAAAACTTCTTTATTAAAATAATAAAATTATTTGAATATATAATTATCTTTTGCAAGAATATTTGCAAAAATAATCCTTTAAGAAAACTATTACTAGACAAAAACTTGAATCATTAAGACAAAACACTTACTAATACTCCAAAGAACTTATTGAAAGATAACAGTAGAGAAATCTGACAGATAATTGTGGATTTAAATGATCAAAATTGATTTATAACAGGATTACAGAAATATATAGGTCACTTCTATTATTTCACATCTTTCTGATTGATTCTGAAAGAATAATACACTTGAGAAAAGATTAACTAATACTTACTTGTTGGTAATAATGGTATAATTCAATAATAAGATTGTTTTGGAAATTCCAGAAAGAGGAGGCCTCTTTTAAGTCAACAACAGCTCACAGAGGCATTCCATGGAACAAACCAAAAAATCAGTGAGTGAGAAAACAATAAAACTCTCTGCATTATTGATTTCATCGTCTGTTGACATGCAAGATTATCATGATTACTTAAGTGATGTTTTTACATGACTACCAACCCATTCATGATTAAGAATAAAAGGGTAACAACTGTAAATATTATTTTATTTAAAAATAATAATTAATTTCTCAAAGATATCAATTTTATTGGAAATTTCATCACAGAGTGTATTTTCTGTGAATTTTTAAAGATTCAGTGTTTCATGTGGAATCATCAAAAATGAATTGTAAGTAAAACTTTTAATTTATCTTATAGAAGTATTATTATTTTTTGTTTTTATATGAAATCCACTCTTCTTAATTGGTGTTTAAATTTTTGGAAAGATTTTTTCATAATTGTATTTTTAATGAATTTTTGATGTTTTTACCTCACTTCTACATAGCATTGCAAATAATACTATATTTCTGGTTTCTATGAGTTAAATCAATGGATACTAGTCCAAAAAGGATTTATAAATGGAAAATAATTAAGAATTGACATGGTTACAGGAGTCTAAGTTGCTTTTTCCCTCCTTGGCACGTCAAAATAGCAGCTTATTTGCAATTTTCTTATGATTTAATGAGATTTTAACTTGGTAACTAGGTTCCCAAAAGGTTTTAGTATACTTATTAGGCCAATATCAGCCATGGATCCAATATTTAGAGCTATCCATGCCTCAGAGGCCTCAGAAGCTGGGTACCCTGGCTCTCTTTGATGTCTTTTTCCCCCCTTAGCTATTTTCACATCAAAAATAGAAATTCAGGCTTCAAGACTGATATCCATTATGGGTGTATCAAAACTGCATGTAGGAATACCATAATATTAAGTGCCACAAACATGCATAACACTATTATTAGTGTATATGTAACATGGGATTTCTCACATTCCCATTATTTTGGCGTGAAATTGAGAAAAACAAAGAAATTCACAATTCTTTTATGTGGTATTGAAGTATTTTCCATATTACCACCTCTTAGGGTTAATTTAAGCTTATTCACTCAATGGAGTTACTCTAGGTGAATTTTTGTGTAGAATCAAAATCTGGCCTTAAATCCAAGGATTTACTTACTCACAAAAAAGCTATTCATCTTTTCTGAAATAAAAAATGATCAATTTTGAATATATTCATGACTTATGGGTTATGCATAGTTCAGAATTTATTCTTAAAGATAGTTGTGGCCCATTTGGGTATGTAAAATATACCTCAAGGCTCACATTCCCTCCTACCAAGAAATAAAGTTGTACCACAATTTTATTAACAGTATCAAGAAGAAAAAGGCACCAAAAGGGGTTAATTTCCACTGTCCAACCTCTTTTCATTACTCAGATCAAGTAATTAAAAAGCACATTTATAGACATATTCAGGCTTGTGACCTTCTTTCATGTCTAAATCTTCTTAAGAGTTTATCTGAGTCAGGTATTTCTGATTCTGCTAGCAATTCATTTTCATGTACTGGATTTCTATATCTGAAAAGATATTCTCTTTGATTTTTACCCCTAAGTTTCCTTTCTTTAATGACTTTCCTTATTTATTTTCTTCACTCTGTTCCACTGGTGGTACAGTAAAAGGAGCTGGGTTCCCTAAAGGAAACAATCCTTTGTCAGCTGGCTGATAAGGGTTTATCAAGCTGAATGGAAAGTTGGGGTGTTTATTTTCTCATTCACCGCTCAATTCCACTTGAACTGCATTGGTTCCATGTAAGGCAACAATAACAAAAGGTCCTACATAAGAATATTTAAGTTTCTTTGTGCCTTTGATATTATTAAAATTCAAGGTTGAAACTAGAACTACATCACCTACTTTGAAGTCTGGTACTTTGTGACTCTTGTCCCACTTCTGTTTTGCATAGTCAAAAGCATCATTGATACTCCATTTTGCATGATGTTTCACTTTATCAAGCATTATCTTGAAGCTGGAAGCTGTAGGATGGATGTCAATTGAAGCTTTCCTCAGTGAGTCTGCTGGTAGACTTGGGTTCCATTCTTTCTCCAACATAGCAGGAGTTTTTCCTGTGGAAGAATAGACTGATGTCTTATATGCCAATTCTAATGCAGATATTAGAGTGGACCAGTCATGGGTAAAGCCATCTGAGTCTTTGCATTCTAATCCATAAGCACAGAATCTCCTGATCATGTCTTCTACATTTTGAATAATTCTCTCTGCTAGTCCATCTGTTTGAGGGTGATATGCTGTTGAACACAATAACTTTGTAAGGTGTGGATATGAAACTTTGACTGAAAATCAAGTATTTTTTCTGTCCTCAAAATTTCTGTAAGCTAAAAATTTAATTAAAAATAGTATGAAATAAGATTTTTGAGAGAAAACACACCAATATTATTTTTTTGAACTTTATAAGTAGAAAAAAATAATATTCTAAAGATTTATTGTTTTACCAACAATAAAAATTTATCCAAAAATACTCTACAAGAGATATTTAAGGCTACAAAAGAAATTTCTTCAAGAGTAATTTTGATTGGAGTTAATTGAAAAAAGAACTTCAAGAAATGAATTAAAGAACAAAGTCTTCAAAAAGATTATTGAAAAGAAAAAACACCCAAAAGTGACCAGAGTGAATTTGGAAACAAAGTGACAAAGCTTACAGTGATGAAAGATGCTTTAATTCACTTATGGGGTGGTTCAGGGGTAAAAATGATTATAAGAGTTACAAACAATGATTATAATTTTTTTTTAATGTGGTTAAAGGGCTTAAAATTATTTAAAAAAGGTGGCTGGGATCTTTTATTGATTGGTTTAACAGTGATTAAACTAATTTCAAAAGGAAAAGATTCTAACATGAAGAGAAAAGTGGGCCAAAGAAGACATTCTTTTATAGCCATCAATTTTCTTACTATCAAAGTAAAATTTAATCTTGTCAGTCGTGGAAAACACTCTGAAAGCTAAAAGCCAATTATGGCATCATTTAACCCTGGTTTAGACCAAAAAGGGGCTGTTTTTAGCCATTTTTGTCTATTTTTAGCCATTTTAGACCCTTAAATCAGCCATTACTACAGTAATACCTGGCCTAAATCCTTCAAGACACATCATAATCTGTTTGAGAGATGTAGAAGCCAATAAAAACTGTTTTTACCAAGATTTTTTTAACTTAAGGGTAGTTTTACCCCCTTGGAAACAGTTAAAACTGCCCTGGTTGATATCAAAACCTCATCATTAATTGAGTCACAGACCCTGTGACTCAATTCCAGGCAAAAATTGATGACCTTTTGCATGGATTTTGACATCTCAGGCCTTTCAGCAAGGATTTTGAGGGTCTATCTCCCCCTTAGAGCTAGAGTTCCTTTCCCCCCCCCCCCAAATTAATCTTTCCAATTTATTTTTCCTTTAATTCCTCATCATGTATTATACTTGTAATTTACATATTCAATTCAATTGAGCTTTAAAATACACTTACTGTAGTACTTGACACCACATATGTAAATTAAACTTCACTTATGTAATACATGTGCACACTTTGACATTTCAATTGAAAATACTTCAATTCCTCATAACTTCTAAGCTACACATAACACCTCAATTTTAACACAAAAATTGATGGTTAACACCACATTTGATGTGAGCTAACTGAAGGTTTTGAGGATTTTTAACTTTTTTACAGAAAATACTAAAAACTTAATTTAAACTTATTTAGAGTTGAGTTACAGGAATTTTACCCAGAGGTGACCCCACCTTAATTTTTATGAGGAGTCCAATGGTAAAACAATTTTCATATCTTCATTTGTAGGATACATAGCTATGATAGTTTTTATTTAACGTTTTCCAAAAATATTTTAATTTTGGTATTTTTGTTGAAAATTCATTTTTACTTAATTTTTTTAATTAAAAATATGTTTTCACAAATTTAAAATTCAATGAAATTTTATTTTGAAATTGTAATTAAATTTTCATTTTTATATATAAAATTATATTTATATTTTATTTTTATTTTGACAATATGAAAAAGGTAATTTTCTTTATATTTATATCTTATTTTATTATTTGTGGTATTTTGGGTATATGAAAATACCTCTACGGCTCACAAACTTAGTCCCAAACAATCTATGAAGATTTTTACAAAGTGCAGATGTGAACTTGGTATCCCTGTCACTTATGATATTCTTAAATAATCCTTTATGAGAAATAACTCTACTCCATAGAAGAAGAGCTGTATCCATAGCAGTGTCATCTTTATGACATGGTAAGAATATGGGAGTCTTACTATATATGTCTACAATGACTAAACAAGCATTATAACTTTTGTCACCACTTGGAGGAAGTGCTGTGACCCAATCCATGTGAACAACTTCCCAAGGGTATTTTGGTTCTTTAATATGAATCATTAGTCCAAATTTCTTGCCTGTACTCCTGTTTGCGTTTTGGCATCTGTCACTGGTATGGCAATATTCAATGGTTTCATTTCTCCAAGATGGCCACCATGCACAGTTTTTCACTTTCTCAAGTGTTCTGTCCTCTGACAGGTGTCCAGAGTAGATACTATCATTAAATTCATGAAGAATTTTATTGATAAGCAATCTGCTACACACTGTTATCACACAAGAATGTTTGGTTCTGTGGTAAATTATTCCATCAAACAAGTTAAATCTTTCTTCAGAATAGGAATTCTTCCAAACCTAATCCAGTGAATTTACTAGAGATTCATCTTTGCAGTCTTTATCTAACAAAGAAGTCAAGATATGGCAATTCTTGTCCTGCTTATATGATTCTCTGACTTCTTCAAAGAATTTGGTCCTAATATCATTTATGTTAATTCCTTCAATTGGAATCTGTGGTTCTGCTTCCAAAGGTACATAAGCTGGGTTATCAGTAGTATTGGCTAATGCCCACCTGCTAAGTCCATCAGCATTATTGTTAATTTTTCCTGCCTTATGAGCTATAGTAATGTTACCTCTATATTCTTGAATGGCTATTTACCATCTCAACATATTTCTGTTGTGAGTTGTCATGTTAAGAAGTCATTTCATGAAATTACGGTCAGTTATCACCTCAAAAATACTGCCATCATGAAAATGGTTTGATTTCTCAAGTGCTCATACCAAACATAAGCACTGCATCTGGCTTTTGTTGGTTTGATTTGTCTTGAGATGTAACAAACTGGTGCCTCTGTAGGTTTGTCATCAATAATTTGGACTTGATGTAGGGCTGCCCCTAATCCATCTCCACATTCATAAATATACAATTTAAAAGGTATATTCCAGACATGAATGAGGATTAAAGGTGCTTCTGTAAGAGCTTTCCTTATCTTATCATAAGCTTTAATCCTTTTCTGTGTCATCTCAAATACTGTCTGTTTATCACAGATTCTATAGAGTGATTTGGCTAGAATCTCAAAGTCTTTCAGGTGTTGCCTGTAATAACTGGCAAATCCAAGAAAAGATATCATTTCTTTCTTATTCTGGGGTATTGGCTTAAGTAACACTGCTTCCACTTTATTTTTGTCAATACCCAAGCTTAAACCAGAATCAATATGTCCAAAAGCTTTAAGTTCTTCAAAGCAAAAGCTACATTTCTTGAGTGAAATCTTCATATTAACCCCTGTAACTTTTTCAAGTACTCTTGCAAGTTTTAAAATTGCAAAGACCATGAGTCAGAACATATGATAATATCATAAATATAAATGATAAGCCATCCTTCAGATAATTCTGTGGGGGAGATGGTATTCATCATTCTTTGATAATGAGATGGTGCATTTTTAATACCAAATAGCATTCTAAGATACTCATAAATACCACGGTGAGTGATAATTCTAAGTAATTTCTTAGTTTTAGGCGTCAAAACATTTTGATGAAAACCTTTCAATGAATCCATGGATGTTATATACCTGGCTTTAGACAATTGAGTCAAGGTTTCTTAAATTCTAGGAATTGGATACCTATCTGGAACTGTGTAGGTATTCAATGCTCTAGAATCTCCAACAATCCTTGATTTATCATTATTCCAAGCAATAATAACAGGTGTTGTCACTTCAACTTCCTCATTATGGCCTACTTTTCTTAGTAAACCAAGTTGGATCAACTCTTGGATATGTTTTTCCAAGACTTCTCTAGCTCTGGGACTGGCTGGATAAGCTGGTCTTCTAAGTACTGGAGGGTATGGTCTGTCAATATTAAGAGTAATATTAACTTCATTCCCTTTAATAGCGCCTAGTGGCTCATTATCAGAAGGAAAGGCATTCTTATATGTGTGTAACACAGCAATAACATCATGCCTCATTTTGGGTGATAATGATGGACTAATTTGTGATTCAAAAAGTGGATTAGTCACAAATTCTTACTTATAAGTATCCTTAGCAGAAGATATTATAGATATTTGCTTTGGAATATTGGAAAAAGCAAATTTTTGTCTTTTATTTTATCCAATTGTTAAATATCTATCCTTATTTTCATTGATGTCAATACCATAAATATTCAAGTAATCATTTCCAAGAATGATGTGCTGAGATGTGCAATTGTCCATTACTTCTATCTCTGTTTTCATTATTACACTTCCTGCTGGATGTGGAAATACAAGATTAGTTTTCAATATTCCCAAAGGGTACATATTATTACTGGCACTACTAAATTGTACACCCTCTGTTGGTAATAGATGGTTCTTCCATCCAGGGAGTATGTCTTGAAGATAATCTTTGCCTACACAAGTACAAAATTCCCCTATATCCAAATTTACTCTGGCTTAAATATCATTTATCAGGATTGATGTGATGCAAGATTCTCCAGCAGTGTCTCCTTTACTGCTAGCAGGTTTGGATTTACAAATATTTTGTCATCCTGGATATTGATCAGGCTATTACAATCCTCACTGTACTGTGGCAACCAAGTATGGACTTCTGTGACCTCAAAGAAAGCGGTAGTGTTTTCAATGGGATAGTCATCTACTGGTGTATCCTCAGAGACTGCAGAATCTAGGTCAGATTCCTCTTTCTCTTCAGTACACTGAACTTCTTCAATGACTTGAATTTCATTGATTTTTGTCTTCTTGGTGAAAGTGTTGGCTTAATGTGAGGTGCTTCCACATTTAGGACACTTCAAGACAGGTCTTTCAGGCCTCTTATCTTCTCTGGAAGTGTTTGAGACCATTTTGGATTCCATAGGGATTCTAGTCCAGTTTTTACCAATTCTTGTCATAGTAATGATATCTTCTGTGGCATTGATGTAGTCTTATGTTGAACAGGGTTATACACATCTGCACTTGATAGCATGGTCTAGTTCTCCTCCACATTTTGTTAATATTTTCATATTAATCATAGAGTCAGACATATCTGGGTGTAAGGCAGATAATCTGTCTTTCTGTTTGAGGAATGAAGTAAGTGGTTTATCCTTTTCAAAGTTAAAAATGGCACTTTCAAAAGCATTTTCCATTTTAAATATCCAAGAATTGTTAGCCCATTTGGTGATTATTTCAGATTTCCACCAAGGCCAATCATGTTTATCATGATCTTGTCTCATTTTGTAATACCATTTCTTTGCAGTTCTGGTATACAAGGAGTGTAGCTTGCCCACTATAATTTCATCAGGTACATGAAAAATCTTCTTGCAAGATATCAATTGTTCTGATTAACTCAATATGATTGTATTCTCCTCCACCAGAGAATGTTGTCCATTCTTCCAGTTTGGGAATATCTTTTGCACAGATAGGATTTTCTCTTATAAAGGGGGTCAAACTTACTTTTACATAATGTTTCTCTTCATTCAAAGGTGTAGAATGTCTTGGCATATGTGGTTCATAATTCCTATGAATTTTCTCCACATTTGCAATGATTTCATTCTTTAATTTCTGCCTCTCACTGTCACTTTTTGCCAAATGTGTGGCAAACTGATTGGTATTATTAATTATTTCCAAAATTTGATCTCTCAGAATTTCAAGCTGTTCATTAATGTGTGAAATGGAAATATCTCCTATTTCATCCTCTTGAACTTGAAGTTTACTTTCGATTCTATCACATGTATTGTTAATTGGTTCAAGTTTGACATTTTTTAGCTAATACCACTCAGCAGAAGTTTTGGCATTTCTCTTTAATTCACTTATATCTGATGTTATTTTATTTAACTTTTCATCAAATTTACCAAGTTCTACATCAATACTAGTTTTAAAAAATTGTATTTCTTGTTTTATTTGCATTTAAAGGTCCTTTTCATCCTTTCCTCCTCTTTGGCTGTGAATTCCATGAGAGTTCTGGCTATATTGAAGACACTGTCCAGGCCTAAAGCTCCAATTTTGGGATCCTGTACCCTTTTTGGTAATGTCTTTGCCAATTTCCTTTCCCTTTGCCTTTTCCCTGATGGTTCTTGGGACCTTTCTGCTTCTTATGAGGTCTGTTGGGTTTGTCCTTGGAGAATTCTGGAGCTGTTTTGGAGCTGGTAGATGCCACTGGGCCTTCTTTCTCCAAAGCTGGGGTCTTTTTCAACTCCTTCTTCTGGTCTTGTCACAGGGGCTCTTCAAAGTGAAGAGGGCCTGGCACTCAGTAAACTGGGACTCACTTATGGAGGGCTCAAGGATATGGAAAGATGGAATACACTAAGAGTGTAAGGAATGAATTACTATAATAAAAGATATGAGAAAAGCAGCAACAAAGAAATAAGAATAAGAAATAGAAGAGCCAACCACAAACAAGTCCAAGTCCACTGTTTCAACCTGTCAGAATGGAAAGAGAAGGGTTAATAAGGATATGGCCACCCAGCTCATACTGTACAGGTGAAGAAAGAAATGCAAAGACTAACTTAAAATTAAATAATTATAATACCCAAAATAAAGATAAGAATAATTATAAAATAATAAATAAACTAAATTAATTAACTGGGGAAAAGTCCCCAGGGGGGAGAAAGAGGGGCTGGTATATGTGAGAATCACCAGCCCTGATCCAGAGGAAGAATTTTCATGAGAATAATTGATGATTGAATTGAGTCTGGCCAATACAGGTCCTGTACAGCTGTACAGGACCTGTACAAGAGGTGTGGTGTATTTGAGTGATCATACAGCTTCATACTGGTGTATTGAAACTGTATTGGGTGAATCCAACCTGTACAGGTATTGACAGGCTGTATTGAGGTACCAAGCTGTATAACTGTTTCAGGGTAAAGATTTCTGAAACTGAATGCTGATACAAGTTCTGGATCTGCTGATTTGAGATGCTTGAGTGGGTGTATGAATGAATACCCTTACCCCTGATGGATGGTTGTTACAGGTCTATGGATAAAAGACTTTGATTTTTCAACCATTTCTGCATCTTTTTGACTTTGTCTTTGCAAGACAATGGGCTCCATCCTCCTAAGAATTCTATGGTCTTCTCCTGACCCAGAAAGCTATTGAGGTGTAAGTAGGAGTTCATGGCCCCCTGCCAAAGGCTTGGGAATATTTCCCACTCCTCCTCTTTGGCATCCCTGTACCAATTCTTGTATTGACATTGATAAATTTCTATTTCTGCCACTTGAAAATGGTTCAGTGCTTTAAATATCATCATGAATTAGTTCAGACTCAGAGTTCACATCAAAGCTTGTGAGTGCAGACCTTGGGGAATGGGGGTAACTCTGGCATCCTCCAGATGTGTCTTTCATGAGAAAGACTTGTCACTTCTGGACTTGATCTTGCCTCTTCTTTGTCCACATCCATCTGGTGGACTGAATGGTTGCTTCCATTTCTGGTATGCACCATTTTACATCAATTTAAGAGAAAAAATGAGGAATTAAAGTCAAAAATACACACCTTTTGGTGGTTGTTTTTCTTTTCTGTTTTAAAAAAAGTGCCTCTTTTAGCAATTTGAACTTCAATACTGTCTTCAGATTCTGCTTCTGGGGATGCTGGACTGGTAATATATCTTTTACTTAGTCTGTTACCAGCTGCACAGTATCTGATTAAAGACACTAGAGAAAAAAAATTATAAAAGAAAAATTATTTTTTATACTTGAAAGATTTTTCAAAGATTTTTTATAAGTTTTTATTACTTTTTTAAAAAAAAAATAAAATTTAAGATTTTGATTTAAAATGAATTCAGAGTAACTCAAAGAATAATTTTATAAGTTTTTGGAAGTGAAAAAGCCAAATGTAAAACAATATAAAATCAAACCAAATTCCTCAATGAAAAAGATTTGAAAGACAATTCCAAAAATAAGGTATAATTTTAAATTCAAATTGAAAGAAAAAAATAATTAAATTAATATATTTTAGAACTTGAAAATATATTAATCAAGGGTAAAAGGTTCAAAAAACATGGCTAGGCCCCCAAATGAGAGATTTGTAGGTATGGTAGTTTTTTAGAACAAAAAAATGAATTCTATAATATGATTAAAGCCAAGTCCATGGATAAAATCACGGCCAGGCCCTCAAAGGTAAGATTTGTCTATAAAAATGTTAATAATATTACTATTGATCAACAGTACTATGACTGATCTTATGAAAATAATAATAAGAATTATTATAACCACAATTGAATAATTATTTACTGAATTATCTCTTTTACTTGTTATACACTACTAGTGATTATAACAGTAAGCAGTAATTGTCTAAAATAATCAATTACTAGAAGAATTCAATAATAAAAACTTCTTTATTAAAATAATAAAATTATTTTAATATATAATTATCTTTTGCAAGAATAATTATAAATATAATTTTTGAAGAAAACAATTACTAGAGAAAAGCTTTAAGAATTAAGACAAAACACTCACTAACACTCCAAAGAACTTATTGAAAGATAATAGTAGAGAAATTTGACAGATAATTGTGGATTTAAAGGATCAAAATTGATTTAAAACAGGATTACAAAAATATTTAGTTTATTTTTATGATTTCATGTCTTTCTGATTGATTCTGAAATAATAAAATACTTCAGAAAGGGTTCACTAATACTTACTTGTTGCTAATAATGGTATAATTGAATAATAAGATGATCTTGGAAAAAACAGCAAGAGGAGGCCTCTTTTAAGTCAACAACAGCTCACAGAGGTGTGCCATGGAGCAAACTAAAAATCCATTGAGTGATAAAACAATAATCCTTTTTGGATTATTGATTGCATCATCTGTTGTCACGTAAGATTATCAGGATTACTTAATTGATGTTTTTAAGTGACTCCAACCCATTTATGGGTAAGAATAAAAGGAGTAAAAACTGTAAATCTTCTTTTATTTCGAAATTATCATTAATTTCTCAAATTTATCAATGTTTTTGGAATTTTCATCAAAGAGTGTATTTTCTGTGAATTTTTGAGGATTCAGTGTTTCACATGGAGTCATCAAAAATGGACTGTAAGTAAAACTTTTAATTTTACTTAAAACATTATGATTCTTGTTGGTTTCTATATGCATTATACTTCTCTCAATTGGTCCTGAAATACTCAGAAAGATCCATTAAGAATTATATCTTTAATGAATTCATGAAGTTTTTACCTCATTTCTACATAGAATTGCAAATAATATTATATTGCTGGTTGCTATGAGGTAAATCAATGGATACTAATCCAAAAAGGGTTTCAATTACTCTTTTAGGGTTTATCCATGGGAAATAATTAATAATTGACATGGTTACCGGAGTCTAAGTTGCTTTTTACCTCCTTGGCACGTCAAAATAGCAGCTTATTTGAAATCTTCTTATGATTTAATGAGATTTTGGCTTGGTAACTAGGTTCCCAAAAGGTTTTAGTATACTAATTGGCCCAAGATCAGCTATGGAACCAAGATTCAGAGCTATCTACACCTCAGAGGCCTCAGAAGTTGGGTACCCTGGCTCTCTTTGATGTCTTTTGTCCCGCTTAGCTATTTTCACATCAAAAATAGAAATTCAGGCTTGAAGACTGATATCCACTATGGGTGTATAAAACCTGTATGTAAGAATACCATAATATTAAGTGCCACAAACATGCATAACATTATTCTTAGTGTATATGCAACATGGGATTTCTCACATTCCCCTTATTTTGGCGTGAAATTGAGAAAACAAAAATTTTCACAATTCTTTTATGTGGTATTGAAGTATTTTCCATATTACCACCTCTTGTAGTTAATTTAAGCTTATTCACTCTATGGAGTTACCCTGAGTGAATTTTTGTGTAGAATCCAAATCTGGACTTAAATCCAAGGATCTACTTACTTACATAAAAGCTATTCATCTTTTATGAAATAAAAAATGATGAATTTTGAATATATGCATGACTTATGGGCTATGCATAGTTCAGAATTTATTTTTAAAGATAGTTGTGGCCTATTTGGGTATGTAAAATATACCTCAAGGCTCACAGGAAAACTGCCCAGATGTGGTTTCAAAACCACATCTGACCCCAATACAGAGCATACAGGCCTTGTGCAAACCACAAGTCAGTACTCTGAAGTGAAAAATCTTCACTTCCTCTATGTGGATGGTCTAGAAGACCTTTCCACCCCATTTTAGCATAAAAGGAGGCCTTTTCTCTTCCAGAAAAGGAATCCTCATCCTTCTGTTGAATTCCTACATAGTACAACTGGCCAAAACAGTTATACTCTTGCAAAATAACCAGGTATACCTTAATTAGTGTATTGTAGCTCTTATTATAGTAACCCAACTGGCAAGACTGCACCCAGGGCTTTCAACAGTGCGCACCACCACTATTCCTCATAGTAAAGCCCTTACATTATAAATTATAAACCCTTTTTTAACTTAAATATCCATGTCATAGTAAGATTTAAAGCTGTATATACATTTCTTTACAACTTCATCATAGACCCAGCCTGACACTTATTAACCCCTCCTTTTCTTTCTGACAGGTTGAAACAGTGGACTTGGGCTTGTTTGTGGTTGGTTCCTCTATTTCTTAATAATTATTATTGTTTCTTCTTTTCTTATTAATTTCTTATTAGCAATCTTATATCATTTGAGCTACTTAAGTGTGTTCTCTTATCCATTATTAGCCCTCTGAAAGTGAGTCCCAGTTTACTGAGTGCCAGGCCCTCTTCACTTAGAAGAGCCCCTGTGACAACCAGGGCCTTCAAAAGACTCATAACCATTATAATACTATAGTAGGGCCCTTTTAACCTTGTTGTAACTACTAACTTACTGTCACCATAATAGCTACAGTATTTTTATTTCTATATAATAGAGTTACCCTGAAACAGTATGTATGGCTCCTTAGATTTGTTAATTATGCATGAGTGAGAATTTTCCACAACCCCCCAAGGAAAATCAGGTTGAAGCTATAGTAAAATATTGCTGAGAGGTGTCATATCTGTAAATTCTTCTATCCTTAACTAACATAAATCATGATAAAAGGCATCTTACTAGATATGTAATTCACATTAGAATAAGTGGATAATATCAATGGTTATGCTACATTCAGCCATCAGATTTACAGTTGGAACTTGCTATTTTCAAAACTTTTTTCTTAAAGACTTGTGGATTGATGGTAAGAATACTTATACTAAGAAGTGCCCTTGAAGGAGAAGGGGAAGGGAGTCTTAATTATATAGTTTGACTTTACAACATAATATTAATTCCCCTTGCTGGAGTGGTATTGTTAAAAATGATGGAAATTGGAGCAGTTAAGACATAAAATGACTGACATATTTCCAACCTTGATCTTGTCAAGGTCTTTAGTGGTTGATGGATGATTGCTTAATCTGAATCTGCTATGAGTGGATGGGCCCAAATTATTTTTGATGTTATCTAGCATTAAGTGTGAACTTCTGAAAGGGATGAAGCTGAAGCAGACATAATTCAGGTACAATATACATTGCCTATTCAATAAAAAAGATGTCTAGAAGTACAAATGATTTGGAATTTTATACCCCTTACAGCCCTTATTATCTTCAGTGAAGTATTATTTAAATTCAATAAATAGTTCACTCTGGGGAAAAAATAGTGCTTCTTACTGCATTATTTCTGGCAGCATATGAAAAGTGAATCTTTTTTACTTTATTACTGTTAGTAATAATCAATCCTTTTAGGGTAAGAATGAGATTGTATATATCTTAACTTCAACAGCCATACTCTTTTTCACTCCAAAATTGTAAATATCCTTGGAGAAAACTATTAATAAAGGGTCTCATTTATGAAAAAAGTATTGTGTTATGCCATTCTTGTGCTTTCTTCATTGATGTTGGGTAGCTACAATATCAAAATCATTCTCAGATCTGAATTGCCTACTTGAAAATGAGCTTCCAAAAATTATCATGAATTCATGTTCAGGTGGGATTTATCAGTCAAAGTTATATCTGATCTATTATTCTTTTTTCAATAAAAATCCAAAATAATTGAATTCTTGTCCCAATGATTATGAGTTTAGGCCAACCTGATATTCAAAACAATGGGTTCCTTTGTTCCTCCAGATATCTTTCATTACTTGGTTCCTAAATCTCAAACAGACACTTCAAGCTACAAGAATACATTCAAAACATTTCTTGAGCTTATCAGTCATGATATAATATCACTTGAGACCATGGAACCTTGCTGAGCTATAGAATAGTCTTAATTCTTAAAATTTTCTGAATGAATTTTTTTCAAGATTGTCCATATCACATAGCCTTCAATCCTTTTATGAAGAAAAACTTTTAGTACAAATTGCTTTGGATGAGTTAATTATAATTTTTGAAAAATGCGCAAACAAGTTTTTTCAATAAACAATCATTTTTTCTAAATTTATTTTAAAACTAAGTGTTGCTTGATTAGCCTGAGTATCAGCAGCTATAACTTGCTGACGACCTTTGCTGATTTGTCTGTCTGATTTTCCATCCAGCCAAGCTGCTTCATCAGCTCCGTTGACCATTCCTTCCTTCCCTCCTTCCTTCCTTTCTTCCTTCCTTCCTTTCTTCCTTCCTTCCTTTCTTCCTTCCTTCCTTCCTTCCTTCCTTCCTTTCTTCCTTCCTTCCTTCCTTCCTTCCTTCGCCATCATCCATCGTCTAGATAATTTTCATCCATCAAGTTTTTCCGATCCACCAACTTCTCATAATCATCTTTCAAAGAAGCCTTTCAAACGCGTCAAAGGAAAGTCCCAAGAAACCTTAAAGTCTTGCCTTCTCATGAATTCCAACGGTCCGTTACTAAGTCTGGAAGATAATTTCAATTAAATGTGATTAATTTACAACTTTGAACCAACATTTTCATCACCACTCGCTTTCTGCGTTAAATTTTTTTACAGCTTTATCCATTTCAAATCGTAAATCAAAATGGGATGATCCAGATGATGATTTGCCTAAAAAACTTGATCAAACTCTTCTGTCAAGACCCTCAAAAAAACTGCGCAAGAACGTCTTATCTGGCGTGAATGTTTCCAGAGCTAGCTCTTCCAGCAAATCTTCCAAATGCTCTACGCCCTTACTATCATCTTCGCAACAACCTCTACAATCCACTTGTTTGTCTAAATCCAAAGCTCTAGCTGTCGAGCCTGATCCTTCTACCACGGAGAGCTCTACTTTGGCAAGAGCTCCAATCCCTCAAAAACTTCAATCATCTAATATTTCTCGGTCAAAGCAACTACGTGATTTACATCCTACAATTCAGGGGTGTCGTTCTGTTTATTGTTTTGAAAAGTTAAACCCGTTTTAATTTTTTTTTCCTTCTCGCTTCATCCTTTTGATCAAGTCATACTCAGTCTTTTCATTTTTGGACTTGTTCTTTCACAGGCTCAATCATATTGAAGAAGGGTCTTATGGTGTTGTGTTCAGAGCTCGAGAAAAAGAAACTGGTGAAATCGTTGCCTTGAAGAAAATTAAAATGTCTCAAGAAAAAAATGGATTCCCAATCACATCCCTTCGAGAAATTCATACACTCATGATGGCCAGACATGAGAACATTGTTCATGTGCGTGAAATCGTGGTAGGAGATACATTAACTCAGTATGAATTGATTTTGCTCAACTTTCTAAATTTAGCCGTCTTCATTTTTGACGATTAATATGTTGTTTGCATCAGGATCTTTATCGTCATGGATTTTATTGAGCATGACCTCAAAAACTTACTAACAACAATGCGCACCCCATTCTTGGCTTCCGAAGTTAAGACTATTTTGATTCAATTACTGTCGGCCACTGCTTTGTGTCATGATAATTGGATCATTCATCGAGATTTGAAGACTTCTAATTTATTGATGAACAATCGTGGTCAGATTAAGGTGGCAGATTTCGGTCTTGCTCGAACCTATGGTGATCCACCAATGGGTGACATGACCCCATTAGTTGTCACCCTTTGGTATCGGGCTCCCGAACTTTTATTAGGCGCCGAGTCCTATACCACTTCTGTAGATATGTGGAGCATAGGTTGTATATTTGCTGAGCTAATTCTGAGAGAACCATTATTCCCAGGAGAAGGTGAGATCGATCAGATCGGAAGAATATTTAAGTTACTCGGTCGACCATCAGAAACAATTTGGCCTGGATTTAAACTACTACCCAATGCAAACAAATTTGATTTAAATTCCATTCAACCATACTCCACTTTGCGACAAAAATTTCGATACGTGACAGAAGCAGGGATCGATCTGATGAACAAGCTACTCACTTATGATCCGAATCAACGTATCACGGCCGATGAGGCCCTCAAACATCCATATTTCAAGCGTGTTGCCATTTTTTGCTTCTTATGCATTACTATCCAATTTTTCGAATTACTGATGCGATTGATAAAACCAATACTCTTGACTTTGATTTTAGCGAAACTCCACTTCCTAAACATCCCGATGCTTTTCAGTCTTTCCCTTCTATTGCCGCCGGAGATTCGTAAGCAAAACTCTCGACCATTAAGATGGTTTTAAACCTGAGTTTTTTTGCAAACACTGACCAACGATGCCTAAAACACACACTTCATTTTTAATCCGCCCATTAGTTGTAAATTTGCTGTTAACTCACCATCATCTCCTTTACCAGATGAAGCGCCCTCTCAAAAAAGCCGCTATGATTTTATCCTATGAAATTCCTCATTTGGAATTGAACGTAATAAATCCTCTCGATAGTCCTAAACTGCCTGAGCTCCTGGCACCTCTATCGGGGAAAGTAAACTCTAACTTTTAAGAATGATCTAGCTTCAGTTAAGTTCAAGCCCCTAAGACCTTCCAAGCGCTTGATTTGCTAGTAGTCTCTTGACAGAATGTGCGAAATTCCGCTCAAGGCAATACAAAGATTTACTCAGGAAATGTCCATTTTCTACTACTCCTACCTTCTAATCATGGCGGAAAGGAGTTTTTCGGAAGACTTTTTGATTATATAATTTTTAAAAATGCAGTAGTTTTCAACATTATCTTTTTTTCCAGTAATTGATTAACTATTTAAACAAGTAATTCATCAAACAGCGTGAAGCTCAACTGGCGCTAAGCGCCCCTCGCCCTCTGGGTGACTGTAGTCTAAATTTAGCAGATCTTAGGGCCATTTGCAAACGTTGGTAAGTTTTTCTGAGAGGTACATACATAGATAGCAATGAAAGATAAAAACAAGCTGGGTTATACATTATATATCAAACTTGGATTTCCTTTTTTTAATTCACAAGATCTCTTTATGAAGCTTGAGAGGAAATTATTGTTAATATAAAAAATGAAGAATATCAACTTGTATATTTTAGATTAATATTTTAATTATTACATCCATGTCAATCAAAATTAAGGGAAAGTGAATTATATAATATTTATCCACAAAGATAGTTTCCGAAATTCTGAGAATCAAAAAATAAGAATTTTCCTCATGAAAGATAAAACAAAAGAGACTCAGGAACTTTCAAAAGCTTAAGAATTCTTATATTAATCCTTACTTATAAATGAGGAATTTTTTTTGAATTAGTTTTATGTTAATTAAAAGAATAGAAGGAATAGGATATCTAGTAAGCTCAAACAACTTTTATTAAAACATGAGATGATATTACACAATTAAGAAATTTATTGCCTTAATTCAAATTATTCTAACTTAAAATAATTCAAAATCTTTTAGATGTTATTTTTCCATTGAATTATATTTTTTTCTTATTCTGGGTTTTTTATTGTATACTTATTTAATCATAAATAGTCTTCCCTCTATTTGAATTAAGATATTGGCTTTAGTTTGAAAAAGCTTAATATTTGAGTCATTTAAAGTTTACCTTTTCAAAGGATTCCTTAGGATGAAGATTCTTTTTAACCTCATTAAACCAAAGTATTTGATGAAAAAGAATTTTCATATTCAAGCTATATATAATTTAGCTTCCAAATAATATTTCTTTGATTAATTTTTTCAAGAAAAACAAAAGGACAAACAAGTTTTGTTTTTAGTCTCATAGTATTTTTTACCATGTCCAATTTGACTAATTGGATCCAGTCTTTAAAATTCAATTCCACTTTTTTTAAATTAAAATAATTGTTTCTTCTTTGAAAGGCTTCATAGCCATTAGTCATAGAAAAATCTCCAAAAATTTGGAGAAGTACCCCCTCTGCTTAAAATTTCTCTCCACTCATCTTTAATTCCTTCAGCTCATATTATCCTGTTAGAGTAATTATGTTGAACCAACAAACTGCAGAGAAATTTTGAGCACAGGGGGTACTTCTCCAAATTTTCAGAAATTTTTCTATTACTAATGGCTATGAAGTCTTTCAAAGAAGAAACAATTATTTTAATCTAAAAAACATGGAATTGAATTTTAAAGACTTGATCCAATTAGTCAAATTGGACATGGTAAAAAATACTATGAAACCAAAAACAAAACTTGTTTGTCCTTTTGTTTTTCTTGAGAAATTTAATCAAAGAAATTTTGTTTGGAAGATAAATTATATATAGTTTGAATATAAAAATTATTTTTCATCAAATACTTTGGTTTATTGAGGTTAAAAAGAATTTTCATCTTAAGGAATCCTTCCAAAAGGTAAACTTTAAATGCTTCAAATATTAAGCTTTGTCAAACTAAAGCCAATAGCTTAATTTAAATAGAGGGAAGACCATTTATGATTAAATAAGTATACAATGAAAAAATAAGAGTAAGAAAAAATATATAATTCAATGGACAAATAACATCTAGAAGATTTTTAATTGAGGAAATAAATTTCTAAATTGTGTAATATCATCTCATTTTTCCATAAGTAAAAGTTGTTTGAGCTTACTAAATATCTTATTCCTTCTATTCTTTTAATTAACATGAAAATAATTTGAAGAAATTTACTCATTTATAAGTAAGTATTTATATGGGAATGCTTAAGCTTTTTAAATTTACTGTGTCTCTTTTGTTTTATCTATTATGAGGAAAATTCTTATTTTTTGATTCTCAGAATTTTGGAGACTATCTTTGTGGATAAATATTGTATAATATGCTTTCCCTTGATTTTTATTGACATGGATTTAATAATTAAAATATTAATTTAAAACATACAAGTTGATATTCTTCATTTGTTAGATTAACAATAATTTCCTCTCAAGCTTCATAAGGAGATCTTGTGAATTAAAAAAAAAATGAAAATTAATGAATAAATAGAATAAATTTATTAAAGTCTTCTTTGCTTTAAAATCATTAAAATCTTATAGCCACTTCAAAATCAAAAAATAGAAATAACTACCATTCATTCCCAAAGCACAATATCAACTTTGAGCTCAAGCATTTATGATACATCTTTGAATTCTTATGAATCTAGTATTTGGTTCAACTCAAAAATAAATGATTATTCAAGTGTCACAAGATGTTCCTGAATATCAAAACCTTTTTAAAGAATAAATTTATCTAAAATAATTAATATACCCACAAAAAAATTAATCAAAATACTAGGAGAATTCATCTTTTGATATAATAATTTTCTAGTTATATATTTGACAAGAAGGATTCTTTTCATATAAATATGAGTCAAATCAACACATTCCCCCATATTTTCAATATTAATTTTTCAGCTTACCTTTTTTATCAAATATTTCAGGCCACATGCATCAAATATTTTTTTTCTAAACCATAGAACAGAAAACTCATAAAGATTATTGAATTTAGCTATTGTTGAGTCATAACTTTTAACATATTCAATCAATAATAATGAATATTGATGACAAATATTCAAGATTCAAAATAAATAATAAATGGATAAGAATAATATAATATATGAAAAATTAAAAAACAATGGGAATAGTTCATGAATACTCTATGGAAAGATTATCTCTTGATCTGTAAGGTTTGACTATGAAACAATAAGTAGAAATTACTAATATTTTACTTATTGTACTCTGAATGTCCTTATAAATGAAATAAATAACATGAAAATAATTATAATAATAAAGATTTATTATAATTATGGCATAAAAATAATTATATTATTAAATAATATAATAATATAATAAATAAATATATTAATATTTAAATATCTAATCTATCTAATATATTTAAAATCTCTTTATTATTGTTACTAACAAATAATAAAGGAATAAAAAAACTGTTTTTTATTAACAAAGAACAATTAATAATGATAATATTACTAATATTGAAGTTGTACATTAATACAAATACTATTTATATTAATTAAATAATTATTAATAGTAATAATAGAGAGAAGTTATTATAATAGGAGAAAATAGGGTACTTTTAACACTTAATATAATAATTTTTAAAGGGTTTACACCAAATAATATCAATACAAATCATTTAAACTGTATTTACAAATAAAAATAATAGAAATTACAAATATTCTTGATTTTTATGTGGAAATAATACTTTTAAGAGAATTATAACAAGCCAAATGAAAAATTGGAGTAATAACATCAATATTGATGATTATAATAAAGATTATCTCTGATCTTTGATAATATAAAAGATTTATCTTTTGATTTAATTGTTTTATTGTTTTGATGCATCTGAGGGAGAATAGAGTAAAAAGAGCTCTAATTATAGTAAATTCCTCCCTTTTAGAGTCCAATAGGCTTCTAGTAGACCTTTACTTATGGTAAACACTGAAAATGATCAGTATTTTAAAGTTTAGTGATTATTATGTCATGATCAAACCATCTTATCTCATCATTACGCCATTATTCAGAGTTATCACTATAACTCTACGTTTAATGGCATAATAGGCTTGGAAAAGACCTAAACTTCATGGATTTCATTATTTTGAATCACAATCTAATATTATTCACCAGTTTCATCACTTATATAACTGTTAAACTTAAAATAAGATTACAGTGAGTGATCATAAGTGATAAATTTTAAGCTTAAGCTTTGATCATTAATAAATTTTGAGTTATAAATGCTAAAGCTGTTAAGAGAGTGAATTCCAATAGCCTGACATGTACTTATCAAACTTCCAAGAGGATTTCATTACATCATCAAAACTCCATTTTTGATGATTTTTCTTGTATCTCATTGTTTCTGTTAAAATTCAATATTTAAAACTTCAAACCTTGATTTCAGGGGGTTTTAACTTGAATATTATGATTGAAAATACATCATTCTTCACGTCTGAGCTAGTAGAATCTAAATATCCATTTTTTTAAGTTTGGACCACTTTCACAACAAAGTGGTCAACAGCTCTAGTAATTTTGTTCAATAAACCCTTACAAGTTTTAATCTTGTTTATAACATGTCAAATAAAGCTCATATCTATTATCTCACAGTAATTATGTCATTAATTTATCTTTGGTTTAACTCTCTATCATGTATATTTCAAGAGATATTAGCTAAAAACCATGAATGTATACACTGACCAAAAAAGTGCATATTTTCAGCTTAATTCCTTAATTATTGACTTTATAGAATTGAAATGAACTGTTTTATGTATAGTTTCTCATGTGGAATACAATGGTGCAATTTATTTCACATGTGTTTCATTGGTTTCTGAGTTAAATAAGATTTAATGTCTTTTTTAGGGTATTATTACTTATTATTCACTAATTATTGACTTTACAGATATGCCATAAAAATAATATATGTGTATTTTACAATGAAGAATCTAATGGTGTGATTCATTTCACATTTTTACTCATTAGATTCTGATTATATTAAGATTTTATACCTATTTATGGCATTTTCATTGGTTTTAAAATGATTATTGAGAGTATAATTATTATGAAGGTTTTTCTTGTGACCTTTCTGGATATGTGGTCATATCTTGAATTCTCACATTCCCTAACACCAAAAAAGATTTTACCACAATCTGATATAGCTAATTAGGGTATCATACACTGTCCTACCTTTTCAATAGACCTTGTTAGTCTTGAAGCTCAATAATGCTTAATATTTTATTCTTTGGGTTTTCTTTCATGTCTGAACCTTCTTAATATTTTTCTAGAATTTGTTATATCTTTCTCAAGTAGAAATTTATCTTCTTGAGTTGGGTTTCTATACCTTACAAGGTATTCACTGTCTTGTTTGTTTCTTGTCCTTCTTTCTTTAAGGACTTTCACAATTTGCTTTTCTTCTGCCTCCTCTAAAGTGGGTATTTCAAGTGGGGGTTTATTTCTTAATGGAAATAATTCCTTGTCACTTAAGCTGTAAGTTTTTATCAGACTTAAAGGGAAAGTTGGGTGTTTGTTCATTAATTCACCTGTGAGCTCTAGTTGCACAGAATTAGGTCCATGTAGTGCTTTTATCCTAAATGGTCCTGCAAAGGAATCTTTCAATTTCTTGGGTCCTTTTATATTATTGAAATTTGGAGTTGACACTAAGACCAAGTCTTGTATGTTGAAGTCAGGTGGTTTATGGCTTTTATCCCATCTTTCTTTGACATATTTGAAATAATCTTGCATACATCTGTTTACATGGTGTCTTTCTTTTTCAAGTATTAATTTGAAGCTACTTGCTGTTGGGTGTATGTCTACTAAGTCTTTTTTGAGGGTGGCATAAGGAAGTCTTGGATTCCAGCCTTTTTCTAGCATTGCTGGTGTTTTAACAGCTGAAGAATGGATTGATTTTTTATATGCTAGTTCAAGAGCTGGTATTAATGTACACCAATAATGGGTAAAACCATCTGAATCTTTGAATTCTAGTCCATAAGCATAGAATATTCTGATCATGTCTTCCAAGGTCTGTATTGTTCTTTCTGCTAGACCATCAGTTTGGGGGTGGTAAGCTGTTTAGAATGAAAATTTTGTTCCAAACAGGTTATGGAGGTTTGTCCATAATGCTGAGGTGAATTTTGGGTCTTTATCACTTATGGTATTTGAATTAAGCCTGTGTGGCTAATAGCTTTATTCCATATCATTATGGCTGTGTACATAGCTGTGTAATCCTTCTGAAATGGTGAGAACATTGGAGTTTTGCTGTATCTGTCAACTAATACTAGGCATGCATTGTAACTTCTGTCTCCTCATGGAGGTAAGGCTGTTACCCAATTGATGTGAACTATTTCCCAAGGGAATTTTGGCTCTTGGATTTGGATCATCATTCCAAATTTCTTTCCTGAGGCTCTGTTTGCTTTCTGGAATCTGTCACAGGTTTGGAAGTATTCTGCAGCATCTTTCTTCCAATTTGGCCACAAAGAGCAGGTTTTTACCCTCTCTAGTGTTCTGTCTTCTGAGAGATGTCCAGATGCAACACTATCATGACATTAATTTAGTATAGTGTTTATCAGAGTTCTACCTGTTAAGGCCATAACACATGTATGTTTAGTTCTATGATAAAGGATTCCATCAAGGAGGTGGAATCTTCCTTCATCATATGCTTTTTTCCATATTTCATCTAGTTTTGATGAAAGTGATGGGTCTTTACAGTGTTTCATTAGAAGTTGACATAAGATATGGAAGTTTTTGTCCATTTTATAGCTTTCTTTAACTTGGTTAAAGAATTCTGTGCCAATATCTGTGACACATATGCCTTCTATATGGTGCTCTTCCTGTGGTACCCATGCTGGAGTTTCAAGTGGATTTGCCACAGCCCATCTGCATTTTTATTAATATTACCAGATTTGTGAGCTATAGTCATATTTCCTCTATATTCTTGGATGGCAATTTGCCATCTTAGCATATGTCTATTTGGAGTTTTCATTTTTAATAAAGATTTTACAGCATTGTAATCTGTAATTACATCAAACACTGTCCCATCCAAATAACAGTGTAATTTTTCTAAAGCCCACACTAAGCAGAGGCATTCCATTTGGCTTTCTCAATACCTTTCTTCTGTTGGCTTTCTTTGTCTTGAAATGAAGCAAATTGGTCCTTCAACAGGTTTGTCATTGATGATTTGTGTCTGGTATAGTGCAGCACCTAGCCCTTCTCCACAAGCATCAATGTATAGCTTAAAGGGTAGTTTACAATCTGGAATTAGAAGAAGTGGGGCATTTGTTAAGGAATTTTTTAGTTCTTCATATGCCTTGACTCTTTCTTCAGTCATTTAATAGACTCTCTGTTGGCCACAGAGCTTATACAAGGATTTAACAATTCTTGCAAAGTCTTTTATATGCTGTCTGTAATAACCAGAAAATCCTAGAAATGATTGCGTTTATTTTTGGTTTTGGGGCATTGGCTTCAGTAGTACTTCTGCTACTTGGATCTTATCTATTCCCAAGCTTAGTCAAGATACAAAATATCCTAGCGCTTTCAGTTTACTGTATGCAAAATGACACTTTTTCAAGGATATTTTCATGTATACTTGTACTATCTTTTGCAAGAATCTTTCTAGTCTTGTTAAGTGACTATCCCAGGTTTCTGAAAAAGCTATGATATCTTCAATATAGATAATCAACCATCCTTCTGAAAATTCTTCATCAAATATGGTATTCATCATTCTTTGATAATGGGAAGGCGCATTTTTTATACAAAATGGCATTCTCAGATATTCAAAAATTCCACAGTGGACTATTATCCTTGGTAGTCTTTTGGGATTGTCTGCTAAGAAATTTTGATGAAAACCCTTTAGAGCATCCATGGCTGTGATGAGCTTAGCCTGTGATAATTGTGTTAATGTCTCATGGATTCTGGGTATTGGATATCTGTCAGGGATAGTATAGGTGTTTAGAGCTCTAAAGTCCCCTACCATCCTTGATTTTCCATTATGCCAAGTTATAACAACAGGTGTAGTGACCTCTACCTGTTCATTATGTCCTACTTTCCTTAATACTCCAAGGTCCATTAATTCTTTAATGTGTACCTCTAAAGCTTCTCTAGCTCTTGGGCTAGCTGGTTAATCCGGTCTTCTTAATAAAGGTGGATAAGGTTTTTCCACATTAAGGATTTTGTCTACCTCATTTCCAATTATGGCACCTAGTGGTTCTTTTTCAGTTTCAAAGGCATTCTTATAATTAAATAAGGGGTCAATCAATTTTACTTTCATTGTTTCTGTTAATTCATGATTGAATTCTGCCTCTTTAAGCTGTTCAGCTAAGAAAAAATCTTTTTCTGGGCTTTTTTCTTCATTCTTAAAAACTGTGATCTATTTTTTGTTATTGAAGAAGCCAAATTTTTGTCTTTGATTGTCTCCTATGGTAAAATATCTATCTTTTTGGTTAGAGATATCTATGCCATAAATTGACAAGTAGTCATTTCCAAGTATGAAATGGTTACTAGTTCAGTTGTCCATTACCACAAACTCCACTTTCAATCTGATACATTGTGAAGGTCAAGGAAAAATGAGTGTTAAGTCAATTATTCCAAGTGTGAGCCTTAGAGGTAATTTCATATACCCAAAAGACCACAAATATAAAAAATAACATATTAATATAAATAAAATAAATTTATTTATATTATTAAAATAAAAATAAAAAATATAAATATAAAATTATATTAAAAATAAAAAATTAATTATAATTTAAAAATAAAATTACTTTAAATTTTGTAAATATAAAATTACATTTATACTTAAAAAATTTAAGTAAAAATGAAATTTTAACAAAATTGTGAAAAAATAAATTTGGAAAAAAGTTAAATAAAATTTATTATAACTTTTTATCCAATAAATAAACATATAAATTTTATTTCACCATTGGATTCCTCATAAAAAATCAGGTGGGGTCACCTCTGAGTGAAATTTTTGTAACTCAACTCTAAATAAGCTTAAATTAAGTTTTTAGTATTTTCAATACAAAAGTTGAAAATCCTCAAAACCTTAATTTAATTCACACCACATGTGGTGTTAACCATCAATTTTTGTGTTAAAATTGAGGTGTTGTGTTTAGTTTAGAAGTTATGAGGAATTAAAGTATTTTCAATTGAATTCAATTGAAATGTCAAAATGTGCGCGTGTATTACATAAGTGAACTTTGATTTACATATGAGGTGTCAATTATTACTGTATTTTACTGTACAATTGAATTGAATTACATGTGTAAATTATAAGTATAATACATGATGAGGAATTAAAGGAAAAATAAATTGGAAAGATTAAATTTGGGGGGGAAAAGGAACTCCAGCTCTAAGGGGGAGCTAGACCCCCAAAATCCTTGCTGACAGGCGTGGGATGTCAAAATTCACGCAAAAGTTCATCACTTTTGGCCTGGAATTGAGTTACAGGGTCTGTGGACTCAATTGATGATGAGGTTTTGATACCAACTGGGGTAGTTTTAGCTGTTGCCAAGAAGGTAAAACTACCCTTAAGATAAAACAATCATAATAAAAACAGTTTTAACTGGTTTCTACGCCTCTGACACACATTCTGACGTGTTTTGAAGGCTCTAGGCCTGGTATTGCTATAGTAATGGCTGATTTAAGGGTCTAAAATGGCTAAAAATGGCTAAAAATGGCTTAAACCAGCCCTTTTTGGTCTAAACCAGGGTTCAATGATGCCATAATTGGCTTTTCTGTTGTCAGACTGTTTTTCACGACTGACAAGAGTAAATTTTACTTTTGGAGTAAGAGAATTGATGGCTATAAAAGAATGTCTTCTTTGCCCCACTTTTCTCTTCATGTTAGAATCTTTTCCTTTTATTAATTAGTTTAAAACTGTTAAACCAATCAATCAAAGATTCCAACCACCACTTTTAAATCATTTTAATCCTTTTAACCACGTGAAAAAATCATTATAATCATTGTTTGTAACTCTTATAATCATTTTTACCCCTGAACCACCCCAAAAGTGAATTAAAGCATCTTTCATCACTGTTAACTTTGTCACTTTGTTTCCAAATTCACTCTGGTCACTTTTGGGCGTGTTTTCTCTTTAATATTCTTTTTAAAGACTTTGTTCTTTAATTAATTGCTTGCAGTTCTTTGCTCAATTAATTCCAATTGAAATTGCTCTTGAAGAAATCTCTTTTGTAGCCTTAAAATATCTCTTGTAGAGTATTTTTTTGGATAAATCTTTATTGTTGGTAAAACAATAAATTTTTATATTATTGTTTTATACTAATAAAGTTATAAACAATAAAATTGGCGTGTTTTCTCTTAAAAATAATATTTCATACTATTTTTAACTGAATTTTACCTTATACAAATTTTGAGGACAGGAAAAGTACTTGATTTTTAATCAAAGTTTCATATCCACACCTTACATTTGGGGGCCCAGCCGTGATATTTTACCTGTGACATATTTTTTTTACTCTTTTTAAATCTTTTTTCTTATATTGAAAAATTTAAAAACATATAAAAAATACTTATAATCCAAAAAAATCCTTAAAAAATAATTTTTTTCATATTATAAGTGAGGCTTCTATTTTTATTTCTTTTTTGAAATAACCTTTTTTTACTTAATTAATTGGCTTTTTCATTAATTTTAGTGTCTGACAACATGGTAAGACAAGAAAACATTGAAACAGCCTCAACAGTAACCAGCATTATCCCTGCCAGTACTGTTAATTCTGATCATAATAGTACTGTTATTGTGACTCAAAATAATCAACCTGAACCAATATCTTCTGAATTAATTAACTTGGATATAAGTAATACACTTCAGAAAGCCAAAAATTTGGCCAATAGTAAGTTTTTGACATAAAAATACTATTTTAAGCCTTTTTTAACCATAATTATGCCTTCAACCAGGTCAGGAGCCAGCTACAACCCCTCAAGCAGCTCCCAAAAAGGTAATAGACGTGATTATGGCAGAGGCCAACCAGGTACAGAAGGAAAAGGGTCAGTTGATGACTTCCAAACAACTAAAATGGGTCATTCTGAAGCTGATAATACCATTTTACCTTCAAAAAGAGCTGACACCGCCACAACAAGCCTCTGTGGACATATACAAAGCCAGCCACAGTGCATACAACAATGCACTCCAATTCAAGGAGTACCAGATCCTTGCAGACCTGTGGAAGAATTGCATGAATTCTTACCTAACAGTAAGAAAATTCTTGGGCCATCCCAACACTTGCAAATTGCTCAATGGATGGCATCCATTGATGGAGAAGAAAAACATGATGCTTTTGACACTAGAATGGAGGAAAAACAACCCTCCACCAGCCAAACCAGTGCCAAAAACAGCCCCAGTGGCCAGCAGCAGCAATTCCAACGTGAAAAAGCAGCCACAAACTCCAAACAAGGGCAAAGGGAAGGCACCAGCCCCAAAACCTTACAGCCAGGGCTACAGAATCCCAAAGATTCAGCAGGATGCCATGGAAAATGTATTTCAGATGGCCAGAACCATGATGGAATTACAGAAGAAGGAGGAAGCCAGATTAAGGTTCCAGAAATGATTTCTGACATATTTGATTCCATCCCAGAGTTGTATAATGCTATAAATGACGTGAAAAAACATCTTTCTGATAAAAATGACACCATTTGTAACAACATTAAAACAAACAACCTGAGTCTGTGCCAAATTAATGAAACACTTATGTGTTTTGAGAAAGTTTTGAGAACAATTAAAAATTCCAATAATGATAATTCTTCTAACAATAAAATAAATGAACAATCTGCCATTATTAAAGAATTAACAGATAAATATTCTAAATTCAATATTGATGACATAATTGAAACAAGAATTAAACAAGCCATAAATATTATCAAGACAGATAACAAGAAAGTCCTTGATGACATTTCAAATTCATTTACTGAAGTAAAGACATATACCATTGCCTTGAAAAAGTGTTTTGATGCTTCACAAGAAGAAGTATCAAAATTATCAATGAAATTGAATCAAGTCACTGCTGATAATACAAGACAGAAAGAGTTATGGCAAGAACTTACACATAAAGAAGACATGTATAAAATTGAAGTAATAAATTTAATACAAAGCTTCCAACATGAATACAGAAATTCCCAAAGGTGTAGCAACAGTAAAATGAATGACATTGAACAATTACTGAACACCTTACCAAGAATGTCTACACCTCTAAATCAAAATGAGGGCACAAGAATTTCAAATCCACAAGTATTGGATCCTGATAATTCACAATTAAAAAATGAATTATCCACTTCTTTTCATAACTTGGAACCATCAATGGGCCAAGCACTCTTGAAAGAAGTTCCAAAACTTAAAGAATGGCCTCACTTCAGTGGTGAAGGAGAGTATGACCATATGGAATTCATTAGAGGTATTGACATGATCAAAGAGGATTTTGAATTACCAGACAGATTGGTAACAGCCAGGTTTAACACCTTGTTTACCAGATCAGCTCACAGATGGTACATCAAAATAAGACAAGCACATGGACACCAGAGTTGGACTTGGTGGAAAACCCAAATCATCAACAAATGGGCAAATGATTCTTGGAGGTTTAAAGTTGAAACAGCCTTTGAATCTGCCAAATTTAATGCTGATAAAGACAAAGCTTTACCATGGTTTTGCCAACAAAAGGACAGATTAACAGCATTATATCCTGACATGTCAGAATTTATGATCCATAGAAAAATTCTGAGACAATGTGGAGGTGACTTAGAGCATGCTGTCAAAAGCAGGACTACTGAACAATCTTCAGCAGAGGATATTATCAATATACTAGAAGAAGTAACCACCAGAACCAAAATTGGTTCTAGTAGGGTGAATCTTAAAACAAGGTTTAATACACCTTGGAAAGATTCTGTGGACAAAAACCCCAAAGAAAATTCTAGTAATATTAAATATAAATCTGCAGATACAGTCAGAAAATGCCATATTTGCCAAAGCACCACCCATTTAGCCAATACATGTCCAAAAAGGGGGAAAATCAATGAAATTGACATTGAAAAAGAACCAGATGTTGAAAAAGAAGACATAATTGAAGACAATTCAGATGATAAGTCATCCATATTCTCTGAATCTTCAAAAGATATAGAAAATATCAATGCCACTTTTGACATCATGGAATCTTATTCCCACTTACCACAATTGAGCAATGGTCAAGTTGATTTATCAAAAGTTCAAGATGCACAACTTATGAAGACAAAACCAAACAGAGGAAAAGGTTATACAGCTGGTAACTCCTGTATAACAGAAGTGGTGATTGACAACAAACCCACCAAACTTTTGCTTGACCCAGGAGCCTTCTGCTCTTGTGTTGGAAAATCTTTTCTTAAGACTTGTGTACCAAATTTTGAAGACCAATTGTTACCAATTGATGGTATAAAATTCAACAGTGCAAGTAACCCAATGAAAGCATTAGGAATCTTTGAGACCAATGTCATATTCCCACACATAAATGGGAATTTAAGGATCACAGTTGAATTTGTTGTTATGGAAAATTGCTCTAGTACCCATTTTATATTGGGAAATGACTATTTAATCATGTATGGGATAGATTTACATAATAACAAAGACAGATACTTTACAATTGGAGACAATAAGCGCCAGAAATTTGCCTTTTTACCCTTTAAAAGACAAATTACAGTAAACAAAGTATCACCAGTCAACTTAGAGTTAGAGAAATTCAAGTCTGAACAGTTAAATGAGGCTGAAATAAGCCTTCATCTGACTGATAAGCAAGAAAATGAACTTTCTTCCCTTTTGTATGACCACAGAGGAGCATTTGCTACAGACAAAGAACCCCTGGGAGCAATTATTGGTCATGAAGTTGACATCATTCTTAACATTGAGAGACCTTATCCACCACTCTTAAGAAGACCTGCTTATCCAGCAAGTCCAAAATCAAGAGAAGCTCTAGAAATTCATATCAAAGAACTTCTAGACCTTGGTGTAATAAGAAAAGTAGGCCACAATGAGGAAGTAGAAATAACTACACCAGTCATAGTGGCGTGGCATAATGGAAAATCCAGAATGGTTGGGGACTTTAGAGCTCTGAACACTTACACTGTTCCAGACAGATACCCAATACCAAAAATCCAAATTGCCCTTACTCAAATATCTCAAGCAGTGTATATAACCACTATGGATGCCCTTAAAGGATTCCATCAAAATGTAGTAACACCAAGAGCAAGAAAATACTTGAGAATTATTGTTCATTGTGGAGTGTATGAATACTTAAGGATGCCCTTTGGTATCAAAAATGCACCTTCACACTTCCAAAGAATGATGAATGAAATCTTCCCTGAAGAACTCTCAGAGGGATGGTTAATCATTTACATTGATGACATTATTATCTGTTCAAAGACTTGGGAGGAGCACATGTACAGATTATCAAGAGTTTCGACAAAAATCCAATCAGTAAACATGAAAATCTCCCTGAAGAAATGTCATTTTGGATTTAAAGAACTTAAGGCACTAGGACATGTTGTATCTGGTTTGTCCCTTGGAATTGATAAAAACAAAGTTGCAGCAGTATTGTTAAAACCCATGCCTCAGAATAAGAAGGAAATTCAGTCATTCTTAGGTTTTGCAGGATATTACAGGCAACACATTAAAGACTTTGCATCCATAGCAAGACCACTTTATAAGTTGTGTGACAAAGACACAGTATTTGAGATGACTGTTGACAGAGTCAAAGCTTTTGAGTCTCTAAGAGAAGCATTGACCACTGCTCCACTCTTACTGATTCCAGACTTTAAATTGCCTTTCAAACTGTATATTGATGCATCAGGGGATGGACTAGGTGCTGCACTTCACCAAGTTCAGATCATAAATGACAAACCTGTAGAAGGACCAATATGTTTCATATCCAGGCAAATCAAACCAACTGAAGCCAGATATGGAGCAAGTCAAATGGAATGTCTATGCCTTGTCTGGGCCTTAGAGAAATTGAACTATTTCTTATAGGGATGTGTTTTTGAAGTAATAACAGATTGTACAGCTGTGAAATCACTTTTGAACATGAAAACACCTAACAGACACATGCTCAGATGGCAAATAGCCATACAAGAATACAGAGGCAATATGACTATTGTTCATAAGGATGGGAATATTCATAAGAATGCAGATGGACTAAGCAGATGGCCATTACCAAATAACATTGATAATCCTGCTTATGTTCCAGAAGAAGCTTCACCACAAATTCCAATAGAAGGAATAAGTGTTACAGACTTGAACACCACCTTCTTTGAAGAAGTCAGAAATAGTTACACTCAAGATAAGAATTGTAGCATCTTATGCCAATTACTTAACAAAGACTGTAAAGACAACTCTCTAATACATGCCTTGGATGAAGTATGGAGAAAATCTTATAATGAAGGGAGATTTCACCTACTGGATGGTATAATTTACCACAGAACCAAGCACACATGTGTCATGACAGTTGTAGACAGGTCATTAATCAATCTTGTACTGAAAGAATGCCATGATAGTCCCTTTTCAGGACATCTTTCTGAGGACAGAAAAAGAGAGAAAGTAAAGACCTGCATATGGTGGCCAATGTGGCAAAAAGATGTTGCAGAATATTGCAAAACCTGTGACAGATGCCAAAAGGCAAATAAATCCACTGGCAAAAGACTTGGAAATATGATGAAAATCCAAGAACCAAACAGACCTTGGGAAATTGTCCATATGGATTGGGTAACTGGCCTACCACCAGGAGGCGACAGGAGCTATAATGCTTGCCTAGTAATTGTGGACAGATTCAGTAAAACTCCAATCTTTTTACCATGTCACAAAGATGATACAGCCATGGATACAGCTCTTCTGATATGGAATAGAGTAGTGTCATGGACTGGGATATTTACAAATATCATCAGTGATAGAGATCCCAAATTCACTTCAGCTCTATGGACAAATCTTCACCAATTATTTGGCACAAAACTGTCTTTCTCTACAGCCTACCACCCACAAACTGATGGTCTGGCTGAAAGAATGATCCAAACCTTAGAGGACATGGTGAGAAGATTTTGTGCATATGGCCTTGAATTCAAAGATTGTGATAGATTTACCCATGATTGGTGTACTCTGTTACCAGCACTGGAATTAGCATATAAAACATCAATCCATTCCAGTACCAATCAGACTCCTGCTATTCTAGAAAAAGGATGGAACCCCAAGTTACCCCAAGATTCCTTGAGGAAAGACTTAATTGAAATACATCCCACAGCTGCTAGCTTCAAAGGAATGCTAGACAAAGCTAGAAAGCATGCAGTGAGATGCATGGAGGACTCTTTTGCATATGCTAAAGACAAATGGGATAAATCTCATGCAACTCCAGATTTCAAAGTGGGGGACCTAGTTCTTGTATCCACCACTAACTTCAATAACATCAAAGGATTTAAAAAGTTAAAAGACTCCTTTGCAGGACCTTTTGTGATTAAGGCCCTCCATGGAGAAAATGCTGTTGAAGTAGAGTTATCTGAAGAACTTAGCAATAAGCACCCTACATTTCCAGTAAGCTTGATAAAGCCATACAAATCTAGTGATGCTGAGAAATTTCCCTTGAGGAATAAGATTCCCCAAGTTATACCTCCTATTGAGACATCTGGTACTAAGAAAATAACCAAAGTTCTTAAAGAAAGGAAATTAAGAACCAAGAAAGTAAGGGAATACCTTGTTAGGTACAGTGACCCAACTTGTGAAGATGAATGGTTAGAAGAGAAAGATATACCAGAAGCCACCAAACTCCTGAGGAGATTCAGACACACTAGAAACACCAATATTACAAAGTAATATTCTTTTTTAGGGGGAGGGAATGTGAGCCTTAGAGGTAATTTCATATACCCAAAAGACCACAAATATAAAAAATAACATATTAATATAAATAAAATAAATTTATTTATATTATTAAAATAAAAATAAAAAATATAAATATAAAATTATATTAAAAATAAAAAATTAATTATAATTTAAAAATAAAATTACTTTAAATTTTGTAAATATAAAATTACATTTATACTTGAAAAATTTAAGTAAAAATGAAATTTTAACAAAATTGTGAAAAAATAAATAAATTTGGAAAAAAGTTAAATAAAATTTATTATAACTTTTTATCCAATAAATAAACATATAAATTTTATTTCACCATTGGATTCCTCATAAAAAATCAGGTGGGGTCACCTCTGAGTGAAATTTTTGTAACTCAACTCTAAATAAGCTTAAATTAAGTTTTTAGTATTTTCAATACAAAAGTTGAAAATCCTCAAAACCTTAATTTAATTCACACCACATGTGGTGTTAACCATCAATTTTTGTGTTAAAATTGAGGTGTTGTGTTTAGTTTAGAAGTTATGAGGAATTAAAGTATTTTCAATTGAATTCAATTGAAATGTCAAAATGTGCGCGTGTATTACATAAGTGAACTTTGATTTACATATGAGGTGTCAATTATTACTGTATTTTACTGTACAATTGAATTGAATTACATGTGTAAATTATAAGTATAATACATGATGAGGAATTAAAGGAAAAATAAATTGGAAAGATTAAATTTGGGGGGGAAAAGGAACTCCAGCTCTAAGGGGGAGCTAGACCCCCAAAATCCTTGCTGACAGGCGTGGGATGTCAAAATTCACGCAAAAGTTCATCACTTTTGGCCTGGAATTGAGTTACAGGGTCTGTGGACTCAATTGATGATGAGGTTTTGATACCAACTGGGGTAGTTTTAGCTGTTGCCAAGAAGGTAAAACTACCCTTAAGATAAAACAATCATAATAAAAACAGTTTTAACTGGTTTCTACGCCTCTGACACACATTCTGACGTGTTTTGAAGGCTCTAGGCCTGGTATTGCTATAGTAATGGCTGATTTAAGGGTCTAAAATGGCTAAAAATGGCTAAAAATGGCTTAAACCAGCCCTTTTTGGTCTAAACCAGGGTTCAATGATGCCATAATTGGCTTTTCTGTTGTCAGACTGTTTTTCACGACTGACAAGAGTAAATTTTACTTTTGGAGTAAGAGAATTGATGGCTATAAAAGAATGTCTTCTTTGCCCCACTTTTCTCTTCATGTTAGAATCTTTTCCTTTTATTAATTAGTTTAAAACTGTTAAACCAATCAATCAAAGATTCCAACCACCACTTTTAAATCATTTTAATCCTTTTAACCACGTGAAAAAATCATTATAATCATTGTTTGTAACTCTTATAATCATTTTTACCCCTGAACCACCCCAAAAGTGAATTAAAGCATCTTTCATCACTGTTAACTTTGTCACTTTGTTTCCAAATTCACTCTGGTCACTTTTGGGCGTGTTTTCTCTTTAATATTCTTTTTAAAGACTTTGTTCTTTAATTAATTGCTTGCAGTTCTTTGCTCAATTAATTCCAATTGAAATTGCTCTTGAAGAAATCTCTTTTGTAGCCTTAAAATATCTCTTGTAGAGTATTTTTTTGGATAAATCTTTATTGTTGGTAAAACAATAAATTTTTATATTATTGTTTTATACTAATAAAGTTATAAACAATAAAATTGGCGTGTTTTCTCTTAAAAATAATATTTCATACTATTTTTAACTGAATTTTACCTTATACAAATTTTGAGGACAGGAAAAGTACTTGATTTTTAATCAAAGTTTCATATCCACACCTTACACCAAGGGGCTTCATGCTTTCACTTGCACTACTAAATTTGACTCCTTGTATTGATATAAGATCTTTTTCCCAATTTGGTACAATTGTTTTCAAATAACTCTTACAAACGCAGGTACAATATGCTCCTGTATGTAAGTTCACTTTTGCCTCTTGGTTTTCCACCATGAAAATACTTATACTTGATTTTTCAGCTGTATATCCCATCCCTTTTGCTGGTTTGGTTCTATATAATTTAGCATCTTGTATGTTTGTCAGGTTTGTGTCAGATGTTCCAACATGTGGTAAGTTTGAATTGACATCCAGTACTTTATATATTAAATCAATATTATTAATTTGTGCATTAATTATATTAAGTTCATCACTTTCAGAAGTTTCCAATTCTTTAGTGTCCTTTTCGGAGTCAGATTCTTTATCTTTATCACTGTGGTCCTCTGTTTACACAATTTAATTGATTTTTGCTTTTTTAAGGCAATTATTGGCTAAGTGTCCAACACCTCCACATTTATGGCACTTTATTTAATCATTACTGGTGAATGTATTGGGCTTGAAAGGTTCTCTTGGTTTATCTTTCTTGATAAATGGTTTATTTGAGCTTTTAATGTCCAATTTCTTCCAATTTCTGACAATTTCTGTCCTTGTCACTATGTCTTCTAGTGCATTTATATACTCTTCTGTGGAGCATTGTTCTATACACCTGCTTCTCAGGGAATGTTCCGATTCTCCTCCACATTTCTTAAGTATTCCCATGTGTACCATTTTTTGTGACATTTCTGGCTACAGTGCATTTAATATTTCAACTTGCTTTAAGAACCAAGTCAAAGTTTTATCCTTGTCTGGGTCAAAGAAGGAATTTTCAAATGAATTATCTATTTTGTACCTCCAGGCATCATTAGCCCACTTGGTGATTATTTCTTGTTTCAACCAAGACCAGGTGTTTTTGCCATTTGTTTGCCTTATGCCATATTACAATCTTTATGAAGATTTTTAAAATAGTGAGTGTAATCTGGAAGTTATTAATTCATCTGGTATGGCATAATATTCTTGTAACATTTAAATTGTTTTAATAAATGACATATGGTCATATTCACCTTCTCCTGCAAATGTTGGCCATTCTTTTAATTGAGGTGCTTCCTTCATTAAGACTTGGTTTTTGTCATGATGACTCAAGTCTGTTATGAATGAATTTGTTATTTCCTCTTTTGGCTTAACAGGACCTCTTATGTGTGAAAATGGGGTTGATAACTTTGGCATATATAGGTTAGCCTCATTTATTTTATCCATTTTTTCAGTAATAAGCCTTATTTCACTTTGAATGTCATCTTTCAGATTCATTCTTTCTTCATCACTTCTTTCCACATGGTCTAGAAGTAATGTTTGGTGTGATGAAGTCTTTTCTTCAAGGTTTTCTACAGAAATACTTGATTTGTTTAATTTTTTCTGTAAGATTATCAATACTCATGTCATAATTGATTGTCAAAGTTTTATCTTTGATATCTTTTATATATTTATACAATTCCTGTTTTCCTTGTATTAATTTTTGAGTATTTTCAATTCAAACTTTTGGTTTATTATTTTCAACAATCAATTTAATGTTATCAATTTCTTTTTTATTTTGTACAACAATTTTTTTTAAAGATGATGAAGTATTATTTATTTCTTGTAATTATAATAAACAGTTTTTAATTTCTTTAAGAGGTAAAATACTATTTTCAATTTCTGTTAAAGTATTTACAACATCTGGAGAAAAAGTTATTTCTTTGGTAAATGAGGTTGTCTCATTCTTTGTTCCTCCTTGTCCTTGAATTCCTGTCACAGGGGCTCTAGTGGAAATACAAGAGTGGCCTGGCACTCAGCAATCAGGGAGCTCACTTGGAAGACTCCAAAAGAAATAAAGAATAAAAATAATAAGAATGAATTCCTCTAAAAGATATGCAGGTACAAGATGAGATGCAAAGAGGAAAAGGAAGCCAAATGGCCAAGGAGCCAACCAAGTAAGTCCTTAATCACTGTTTCAACCTGCCAAAAATGAACAATGGAATTAGTAAGGATATGACCACCAAATATCCATTGACAGGCGAAGAAAGAGAAAGAGAAAGGTGCTAAATGACTGACTTAATAATATCAGTATTTGCTTAACTAGAATGAAACGAAAATAGAGATAAAATAAAATCAAAGTATATTAATTAACTGGGGAAAAACCCCCCAGGGTGAAAAGGGTAGCCGGTATATGTGAAAAGTTGGGAGCTTGAGTTCTTCAGGCTGAAAACTGATCTGTATTGATCCTTGAGGCTGTATTGATTGTTTTGGGAATTGATACAGCTGGCTAATATTGAAATTGAATTGGGTTGAATGAACTTCCCATGCTTGAAAAATGAAATACAGTTCTTGGTGGATCCAGACTGTATTGAAATGAATATGGTTGCCAAGATGGATTGAGTGGAGCTTTGACACTTGACAACTTCTTTTGGCACTGCCTCTTGAATACACTTTTGAGAATGAATTGAAAGTATTCCATTGGAAGGAATACTTGGAGTGAGAATATCCAATTACTGCTTGATGGCGTCATTGGTCTTTGACGCTGAAACACTTGCTCTTGAGCCTTGATGATTCCTCTGAATGATTGGGTGCCTTGATGACGTGATGAGATGTTGGAATGTTGAAATGACCATTTGATATTGCCACCATTGAATTGCTGTTGAAAAATGATGTACAATGATATATAACATCATTTATGGCATATTGGTTCATTGGAAAGAAGATTACGTCCAAAGGTCTTGATATGGAAAGGCAGAGGGGAAAAGGATGGATGTGATGGCTTCAGAGCTTGGAAAGGTGTTTCTGGGCCCTTTGGGGTTTTTGGCCACTTTTGGGTTCTGAGCCAAAAACTGGCCCAAAAGGCGGGAAAGTGTCTTTTGGACACTTTGCATCAAAGTGCGCAAAAAATGCGCAAAAATGCGCCAATGCGCAAAAATGGGCAAAATGCGCATTATGAGCCCAAATGGCCAAAAACAGCCATTTGGGCCATTTCCCCTGGTTTTGAGGGAAATGACCAGAAATACCCATTTGGGCATAAATTGCCACTATGGGTTCTGGATTGAGGTGAAGGGCCATGAAGTCCCCAAATCACAAATGGCCATAAATGGTCCATAATATGATGACGTGGCCATATTGGCCACTGGTGATGGATATGGCCAATTGGCCATAAATGAACTGTGGCTTGATATGCCATATGGGGATCCAAGGAGGTGAATTGCCATGGTTGTGACAATTCCATAAAGGTCCCGGCCATGTTGAAGACATTGTCCATGGCATCTTTTTGGATTTTTGGAAGCCTTTATCTTGGGGATTATGGTTTTCTCCAGTTCTTTTTCTTGTTCTTCTTCACTTCTTGGGGAAATGGGTTGGCTTGGGGCTTGCTGGTAGAAGCTACTGGAGCTTCTTTCTTGGTTGCCTCCCCCTTTTTGGCATGGTATTCCTTGTTTTTTTTGGATTTTAAATTTGGATGATAGTGGATTCCATCAATTGAGTATCTCACTATTTCCTCCTCTTTGAGGAATTTTTTGAGGATGTGCCAGGGGTTTATCACTCCTTGGTGTATTTTTGGCAACATTTCCCAATCCTTGTCCTTGTACATTGTGTAGTACTGCTTGTAATGGCTCATTTAAATGTCTTTTTGAGCCCTCTGAATGTGATTTATATCTGTTTGAGTCACTCATACTCAGTTTTAACTGTGGTTCAGATATTATGGGCATTTCTGGGACTTGCCTTTGGATAAGGCACTTCCTTGTGTAGATTTTGCTCTTTCTTTTCCCTTTTGAGGGATCAATTCTACCTCTGAGTTGAGTTCCATCTGATTTGATGGAGTATTGGGAACCTCTTCTGGTAGTCATAATTCAATAAATAAGAAATAAAAAGATTTCAGGACAAGAATTTCTTTTCATGGAAAATTTAAAAAGGAGGTGCTCACCTTCAGAGTCCTGAATGGTGGGTCCTGGAAAGTCTAATTTCTTAGCTTTATTTTTCTTATTTACAATTGGTGTTGGGGAGCTTGGGCAAGTTTCTTCCACCAATCTCTCAACAGTGGTGTGGTTGTCCTCTGTTGGGTTGTCTGAAAACACTAAAAAGACAAAGAAATATAAGTCTTTTATATAGAAAGTGTTATTTTTTGTAATATATGGCAATTTTCCAAATAAATTTGCTTTTATATATTAGAATAAATCTAATTAATAAAGAAATGAAGAAAATGAATAAAAATAAATTTTTTTATTGGTTTTTATTATATTTTTTATATTTTTATTTTTAAAGAATAAAATAAAAATGAAGATGATTCTTTTATGAAATTAATGTATAATATAGAATTATTTATAATTTATAATTTTTTTAATCACTAGAGTCACTCAAAAAAATTTTGTGCAAGTCTAAGGATGTGAAAAACCATGTTTAAGACAGTAAAATTACTTTCCAAATGCCTCAATAGCTTTTAAAATAAATAAATATAAAATTATTATATAACTTTATGGTTATAATTATAATTCATTATTGGATAAATACAATTAGAATCTTTTGAAAGGTCTTTTTAAGCAAATATCATGGCCAGGCCCCCAAATGTAAGGTTTGAGTATGAAACAATAAGTAAAAATTACTAATATTTTGCTTATTGTACTCTGAATGTCCTTATATATGAAATAAATAGGATAAGAATAATTATAATAATAAAGAGTTATTATAATTATGGCATAAAAATAATTATATTATTAAATAATATAATCATATAATCCATATTATAAAAGAATAATATAATAAATAAATATATCAATATTCAAATATTTAATATATCTAAAAGCTCTTTATTATTCTTACTAACAAATAATAAAGGCATAAAAAACTCTTGTTTATTGATAAAGAAAAAGTAATAACAATAATATTACTAAAATTAAAGCTATAGATTAATATAAATACTAATCATATTAATTGAAGAATTATTAATAGTAATAATAGAGAGAAATTATTATAATAAGAGAAAATAACGTAATTTTAACACGTAATATAATAATTTTGAAAGCTTTTACGCCAAATAATGTAAATACAACTTATTTAAATTGTATTTACAAATAAACTAAAAGAAATTACAAATATTCTTGATTTTTATGTGGAAATAAGAATTTTAAGAGAATTATAACAAACCAAATGAAAAAATTGGATTAATAACATATATATTGATGATTATAATAAAGATTATCTCTGATCTTTGATAATATAAAATATTTATATATAAAGAATAAAGATTTTACCTTTTGATTTAACTGTTTTATTGTTTTGATGCATCTGAGGGGAAAATAGAGTAAAAAGTTCTCTATTTATAGTATATTCCTCCCTTATAGAGTCCAGTAGGCTTCTATTAGACGTGTACTGATGGTATCCACTGGAAATAATCAGTATTTTAAGGTTTAGTGATGATTATGCCATGATCAAACCATCTTATCTCATTATTACACCATTATTTAGAGTTATCACTATAACTCTAAGTTTAATGACATCATAGGCTTGGAATAAGGCTAAGATTTGTGTATTTTATTATTATTAATCATAATATAATAGTATTCACTAGTTCTATCACTTATATAACTGTTAAACTTAAAACAAGATTACAGTAAGTGATCATCAATGATAAATTTTAAGCTTAAACTTTGATAATTAATAACATATAATTTATAAATGCTACAGCTAGTCAGAGAGTCAATTTGGATAGAATGGCATTTCCTTATAAAACTGCCAAGAGAATTTCATTACATAATTAAAACTCTATTTTTGATGATTTTTCTTGTATCTCATCTTTTCTGTCAAAATTCAATATTTTAAACTTCAAACATTGATTTCAGGAGGTTTTACCTTGAATATTATAATAAAAAAAACATCATTTTTCATTTAAAAATAGTAGAATTTGAATATCCACTTTGTTTTGAGTTTGGACCACTTTCAAAACAAAGTGGTCAACAGCTCTAGTAATTTTGTTCAATAAACCCTTACAGGTTATAACCTTGTTTATAGCATGTCAAATAAATCTCATATCTGTGTTTTTACAGTAATTTAGTCGTGACTTTATTTTTGGTTTAACTCTCTATCATGTATATCTCAAGCAATATTAGCCAAAAGCCATGAATGTATGCACTGACCAAAAAAGTGCATATATTCAGCTTAATTACTTAAGTATTTACTTTAGAGAGTTGAAATATCATTGTTTTATGTGTAGTTTTCCATTTATAATCCAATGGTCTATTTTATTTCACATGTTGGTTCATTGGTTTCTGAGTTAAATAAGATTTACTGTCTTTTTTAGGGTATTATTACTTATTATTCAGTAATTATTGACTTTACAGATATGCCATAAAATTGATATATGTGTATTTTACCATGAGGAATATAATGGTGTGATTTATTTCACATTTTTACTCATTAGATTCTAAGTTAATTGAAATCTTATACCTATTTATGGAATTTTCATTGGTTTCAAGATAATTATTAAGAGTATAATTATTACAAAAGTTTTTCTTGTGACCTTTTTAAATATGTGGTCATATCTCAAAGGATCATGTTATCACATACCAGCCTCTGAAAAATATGTCATTTTTATCAAGTAATCAGGGGTTGATCTTCAAGATTCACTGGAGAATATATGAAAATTAATCAAATATCAACTCTTCCTATTTTTTTCATCATTTCTTCCCCCAAGAAAATTCCCCTTTTGCATTTCTTTTATTTATCATTCATGATTTATCAATATTTTTTTTCATTTATTTTATTCTTTTACTATCCCTTAACACAAAAACAAATTCGATAGGAACTTAATCCAAGATATTATGTGGATGAAGAATCTATTAGTGTTTTAAAGCTGTTTTTCCACAAAAAAGAGAAAATTACAGGGCTTAGTTGTGGTTTTTATTATTTTCCTTTTGAAGAGGCATGTCATTTTTACATTATAATGATAAGTTTTGAGCCTTCTAAGGCCTTAAAAATTGATTGGGTTGGTGAAAAGATCTATTTGTTTTTTTTCAAATTGAAGCAAAAGATTTCCTTGAATGAATCCCAAACCAGCTTCTTTGATATTCAGCTTTCACTCAAGTGATAATGGAATCTTATCACCTTTGAGAACTCAATCGGAGTCAAAGTTCATGTATGAACCCTGACAAAACCATAAGATAAAATTTTATGGGTTTTTAGGGGAATAAATGAGTTCTTTACATAGAAATAATTTTCAAAAAGGGGAATTGGATCCCTTTAATTGGTTATTTTATCCAATAAAGCAGGTACAAGGAGTATAATACTACAAAAAACCATTATTTTGGCCTTTTGGAAAATTATAAATAATTCCCCCATCAAAATTGGGACAAATTTATTGGATTTTCCTCTTTTTAAGCCCATGTCAGCTTGTTTTATAGTCAATACTGGCCATCTTTCACTCACAATGTTTTCTGTAGGATTTTTTCCTCATATTCACCATAAAAAAACTATCCCCACCAGTGGGAGTAGCAATTCCAACCTAGGTCCAAACCAGCTTTCAACTTCCTTCATACTGGGCTCTAACTTGTTATTATTGTTTGATCATCTTCCAAGCTGGATTTTGAAGATTCATAAATAATTCACATATTTAATTTGATTATTTATCTTCCGGAAATCTCAAAAAAAAATTATTTCACAAAATTCTTTGAAAGCAAAATCAACAACTTTGAAATTAATATGAACCCGTTAGTCATGAATTTTTCTTTATGATTCTCAAAATCGTGATATCCACTTTCCTTATCTGCTATCATATCCTTCTTTCATTTATTTTCTTTCTCTGAAAGATCATTTTTAAGAACTAAATATTTCTAATGTCAAAAATCTTCACATCAAAATATATCTCTTTAAAAAATTACCTATCATCATTATCTCTAACTCACTCAAAGAAACAGAAAAAATTTATATGTTTCATGATTATTTTCTCCTGAAAGCTGAATTAATGTTGATTTCTGGAAATCAAAGGAAAATTAAGATATACAATTTCCTTCTTTACACATTGGAAATTACATTTGAAAATTTCTTGTGAATATTGGATTCAACAGAAATTTCACCCAAAAGACATTCACCAAGTATTTTTCTCTCTCTTATCCTAGAAATTCAATATCTTTTTTTCAAATTTTAAGCCAAATATAATTCCAATTTTACCACAATTTCACATTCAATCACTCTAACACCTTTTTCCATTATATAAGTGACCTGAGACCTTTGTCACAGGGGCTCTCATGGAAGCAAGAGTGGCCTGGCACTCAGGAATCAAGAACTCACTTGGAAGGCTCAAAAAGTATAAAGAAATAAGAAGGAATGAATTTCTTTGAAGAAAAACAAGATTAAAGACAAGTGAGCCAAAAGATAAAGAGAGAAGGAAGCCAATGGCCAAGATAGTAAGAAAGCCAAAAGTCAAAGAGTCAACCAAATGAATCGTCAATTCACTGTTTCAATCTTCCAAAAAGAACAATGGAATTAGTAAGGTATATGACCACCAATATCCACTGACAGGCAAAGAAGAAAGGTACAAATAACTGACTGAAAATTATCAGCATTGACTTTGATGAAATAAAAGAAAATAATGATAAAGATAAATCCAATATATCAATTAACTGGGGAAAAAGTCCCCAGGTGATGAAAGGTGGCCAGTATATGTAAAAATCTCAAAGGCTGATCCTGGAAGGTGAGTCACCTCGCTGTATTGTCTGAATTGGGCGAATACTGTTCTGGCCATCTTGAGAATTGAAATGTGTGACTGACTTCCCACAGCGGAATATTAATTGGTCCAAAGGGGCCAAGGCCATACAGGATGCTTGATCACTACCTGTATGAACCAATTTAGTTGTCCAAGGAATTCTGAGTACTTGATGCCTTGAAGATTATTGAAATGATTGATAACCTCTGAGAATTTCCCTTAGAATATTCCTGATGACAATTGACAACACAACTCCTGCAGGGCCAGGTGGTTGGGGTCCTCAAATGGTCTTCTGGTAGCCGCCAGGGAATTGCCAGACTGAAATAGCTTAAAGATCCTCCTTTGACATTGGTGATGGATTGGGGACTTTATTTGGACTCATGTAATTTGGTCCTGAAAGCGTCACCATTGGATTGCTGAGCAAATGTGGTGCATAATGGTATATTATACCATATATGCACCACTCTTGGATCCTTGAGTACGGGGTGCATTGCAGAAGGAAAATTATTCCCCTGAAACTGAGGGGAATCCTTTCTTGGATCTGAGCTGGTGGCCTCTAGTGGTTGCCAGAGGCCATGGACTGAAATGTGGCCACTTGTGGTTCTTGGTCAATTTCAGGTCCTAAGGCAGTTTTGGCCATTTCTGGGTTGGTTGGGTTTTGGGGCCAAAACTGGCTCAGGTGGGCTCACTTGTGGTTTGGGACCCACCTGGCCTTGAAGGCTGATGAACTGCCCCCTTGGCCCCTTGTGGGCTCATTGGATTTGGGCCAAAAGGGTCCTCATGGTCCCACAGACCATGGGCCTAAATGGCCCAAAAAGGCCATTTAGGCCAAAACCCCCATAATATAAGGGGTTAGGCCAAAGGCCCTGGTGGTGGCTATAGAGACCATAGACCCCTGGAAGACTGAAAAGACCCCCCAGGCCCAAAGACAAGGATAATGGCCTGGGGGTTGGTGAGATGGAGAATTGGCCAATAAAGCCAATGAGGGCAGGATATGGCCTGAGGCCATAAATGAGGTTTGGGACCATGAATGGCCAGTGGAAGGGTGATATGGCCAAGGTGCCATAGAGCACCAAGAGGGTACAATTTTTCATAAACATATTATATGGCCAATTGACCATAAACTGGGTTCAGGATAGAATTTCCACAACACCCATTGGGGGGTGATTATTTGTGGTTGTGACAACGTTCTATGACACAAAATTCATTTCTTCCCATATTACATAACATTAAATGTATCCAAACATTCCCAAAAACAAGCCTGATGGAAATATATTCTTAAATATCATGTGATTCATTCAAAGGATATTATTCAAACAAGACTTTATCATATCATACTGTTGTGGGTCAAGAAAATTTAACTCAGGATCTCAATATTTTCTTATTTTCCAGAGAAAAGTCGGAAATCCTATAATATTTTTTTTCAAATAAGAAACCTGTTGATGAATTACTAAATCTCCATAAAAAACTAACTCAATAGATTAATTTTACATGTAAATGTTTCAATTCTTCATAAAAAAATAATTTCTATTCAATTTAAGGTATGTCATAAGCTCCCATAGTATAAAAATCAGGAACCAATATCCAAGGTTTTGTAAAGCCTTGAATCTCAAATGAGGGAAGTAATTATTTCAATGAAGATTATTCCTCATGACATTATTGTCAAACCTTCACACAATTCTTTTTTCTAATGAAATTACTTTCTTCAAAGTAATACTTGCAATTGATCTTACCATCTCTTTTATATTTCCATTTCTGTGGTAATTATAAATTCCTTACCATGGTGATGATTCATGATGCAAAATTACAATCTTCAATATTTGAAGAAAATTTATCAAGCTTGAAAAGTTTTTGGAAAAATGTATTTACTTGTATATGAATATTCATATCTGATTGGACACAATAAAACTTAATTTTCCTGATAAAACCAATTTAACATTATTAAAATGTAATTAATTTTATTAATTTTTAGCACAAGATAAAGAGCTTCATAATAATTAAATACAAATTTCTCATTTAGGTATGAGAAGAATATAATTAATTTTGAAAATCCCCCTCCAATTAATAGGTTTTTATAGAAGATTCATTTATGATTCTCATTTTTCAAACCCTGTAGGGACTATATTTGATTTAATATAATAAACTCAAATTTGTGGTTCAACTGATATCTTCCCATAAGCCCATTACATTCCTCAATTTTAAATAGCTATCACACAACACTCAGTATTTAAACCTTCAATTTCTAACATATTATGCTTCCAAGAATACACCTTCAAAGTAATCTGAATGATTGAATCTCTTCAAGTGTAGAATTTAATCAGACAGCTTTAAATATATTCTTCTTTTTCATTTGAAAAATAAAGAATACATGTAAGATTATCTATTCAAACATTCATATATTTTTGTAGAATTTTTGATCTCTAGAAAAGATAATACCAAAGCTCTTAACCCCCTCAAAAGGGAACTGGAAGAAAAATTCTAATTTTATTGTTCTGTTGAGATTTTTGAATTCTTCCTTTAAGCTAGAAATTTTATTTAGAATATGAAAACTTCATCTGTATATAAACCTAGGTATATTTCTGAGCTATAAGTTCATACTTGCTTTTGATTTGAATTTTCTTCATTAAACATGGATTCAGCCCATATATATGAAAGACTTATACATGTCAACAACACATATTATTTTCTTCCATCATTCCAACATTATTGCTATTAATTTTTCCAAAGATGGAATAGTTGAAGCTGAAGTTTTGGATTTTCACCATTTATAATGGTTTCATACAAAATTGTGTTTCAATACAGAAACAATTCCACCTTTCCCTTAAAAGGAAGTTTTCTTTTTGAATAGTTTCTTATTGAATTGGAAAAAAGGCAAAATAATTCCACATTAACAGTCTATGGCATTTTGTTTCTCTATTGGGACAAACAATCCTCAAACCAATTTAAGCAAATTTTCAAACCCATTTTTGGTTTTTCATCCCAGTTAAATGAATTATAAGATTATCATCACTCTTCTATCTAGCTTCAGAGATTAAAACAAGATTTATTGAAGGAACCTTTGAAATAGAAGATTTGAAAAAACTTGAGAAGATAATATTGCAGAAAATGTCTCTATGAAAGAGTTTATAATCTGATAAGAGATTTTTATATCAATAAATAAATTTAGTATAAATTATTCATCTATCTTATTCAAGTCATATCAGAGCATCCCTTGCAATTTCCTTGGAAAGTGTTAAATAAGCTGTTAATTGGTCATAGTTTCTATTACTTACTGACAAAAATCATACCTCCAGAAGTGATCATATTTTAAATTGGTTCCCACAGACCTTTTGGTGGTTACTTTTTGTTTCTTTTGAGCTTTGGGTGAAGCTTATTACTACCTTCATTAAAATTTGGCTGAAACCTTTTTCCAACCTACATTCACTGGCCAGGTTGTAGTCAAGTTGGACATAAGTTGGATAAAGGATTATTTAATAATTCACTATTGTTATAAATTCCTGAATTGAAAAAGCACTTGGTGTATGATTAAGGTTATTAATTCAAATTACTAACACATAAAATTGTCTAAAGCAATTTAAATAGGAATCCTCTGTCAAATTTTCAATCCTTTTGAAAATAGATATACTCTTGGGCTTTGAAATCATTTCAATGTTTTTTGACAATGATGAGTTATAACTCTGAAATGTAAATTCAATTGTAAACTCAATATAATTCAGTACATAGTAATTTCTTGAATCATAATCCATTCTTCTTGATATTTGTATCAATTGATAAAGAAACATGCTGCCTCATTATTCTACACTATTTTCAACCAGTTTGCAATTTATTTCATCTTAATTCCAATTTTTATTTAATTTTTATCCAATTTTCTGTCACAGTACTTGTATATTTAATCAACAAAATAGCAATAATATTGATGTTTGTAATTTGGATGTGGGTTTTCTCACTGTTTTCCTTCATATTTTTGAACTATGAATACCCTATTCTCTTATACTTTTCTCGCTTGTTTTCATTCTTGATGTTGATTTATTGTCTCATGATTTCTTTTTCTTTTTCTTTGGAGTTGTGGTAATTTTTCTTTTCATTAATAAGTAGAGTTGAATTTGAATTTATGATAAATGAAAAAAAATCCTACAAATTAAAAGAATTTTTTTTTAAAAAAACGAAGAATTTTTTATTATATATTGACTTTTTTGTCTGAAAAATTATTTTAAATATTTTTTTTTTACTTTCAAGCCAAAATTTTCCACTTATTTTTCTTAATAATCTTAATTCTTATTTCTTTATTTATTTAAAAAAATATTTTTGAAACTATTAATTTTTTGATATATTTAAATATCAAAAAATTAATTTAAAAACAAAAAAAATTGTTTTTTTTTTTGTTTTTTTTTTGGGGGGGGGGTTGCAGACACTCCAAATCAATGCTTTTGCACTGATTTGGAGTTTCTGAACCCCCCCCAAAGGAACCAAAAAAAAAATATGAAAATTTGAAAATAGATACAGAAGAAAAAATAAAAATAATTCAAAGTAGGAGAACTTAAAATGGAAAAAAAAATAAAAGAATGAAATGAATGGATAAAAAACAAAAAAATAAAGAAAAATGGTTTTTTTCTTAAAATGCTAAAAAATAAAATAAAAAAAGGAAATTCAAAAATTCTGACACAATCACAAAAAGTAGAAAAAATAAAAAAAAATTCTAAACAAAAATTGTTTTTTTAATTGCTTCAAAACAACTCAGTATAAATATATAACAAAAGCCCAAAATCTAACAAGACACCCAAGTTCTAAAAAAATCAAAAGGGAGAATTGGAATTTGAAAAAAATGTTATTTTTTCCATTTAGTCAAACTCCTTCATGATATTTATTTGCACTTTTCTCAAAGGAAATTATAAAATAAATAAGATTGCAACTACTAAAAAAATCAAAAAAAATCAGCATTTATGGCAATAAATAAATGATTTGAGTGATTAAAGGCATTGAACCACAAATGCGAATTTGAAAATAAGATACTTGCATATGGGAAATTTCTGAGAAAATGGATTTAATTTTAATAATGGTGAGTTATTCAAAACAACATGTAAGAATTTGGGAAAAAATAAAGTCAAATTTCATTAGTACAATTGTGGTTTATTTAAAATATGATTAAGCTAAACACACTAGGACATTTAAATTTAAAAAGATTTTTAAAAATGAAAATTTCTAAATCCATTGAAAAGGACTTATGAAGCAGTAAGAATAGACCGTGATCAATATGTTTAATAATCAAAACAAGCGTACAAATTTTCTCAAAATGATGAATACTACTAATTTACAGAAATTAAGGGCTAGAAATGAAGCCTCAAATGCTTTCAAAAACAATTTTTTCAACATAAATATGGGATATTAATCAGTAAGGAGAGAAAAAAAATCATTTATCAAGAACAATTTTATCCTTGGGTTATACAATCTAAAACATATAGAAAGACTTTAAGATGATATAAAAAATGATATGGTGCAAGAGTTGGTTGGATAATGTTTCATTTATTTAAATATTTCTTTTTATAAATTGAAGTTTTTCATTCAAAAAAATATAAAAAATGATGGCCCATGTGATTTCAGTTGAGTATTTTAATCAGAAAGGACAGTGTAATTCATTTGAATATTCTACACAGATCTTAATCAGATAATTTTCACTTAAGATTCCCTTAAAATAATAAATAGTAAATATGGTGTATATGAGCAGACTGTCACAGGGGCTCTAGTGGAAATACAAGAGTGGCCTGGCACTCAGAAATCAGCGAACTCACTTGGAAGACTCCAAAAGAATAAAGAATAAAAATAATAAGAATGAATTCCTCTAAAATATATGCAGGTACAAGTTGAGATGCAATAAGAGGAAAGGGAAGCCAAATGGCCAAAGAGCCAACCAAGTAAGTCCTTAATCACTGTTTCAACCTGCCAAAATGAACAATGGAATTAGTAAGGATACAACCACCAAATATCCATTGACAGGTGAGGAAAGAATAAGAGAAAAGTGCTAAATGACTGACTTAATAATATCAGCATTTGCTTAACTAAAATGAAAAGGAAATAAAGATAAAAATAAATCAAAGTATATTAATTAACTGGGGGAAAACCCCCCAGGGTGGAAATGGTAGCCGGTATATGTGAAAAGTTGGGAGCTTGAGTTCTTCAGGCTGAAAACTGATCTGTATTGATCCTTGAGGCTGTATTGATTGTTTTGGGAATTGATACAGCTGGCTAATATTGAAATTGAAATGGGTTGAATGAATTTCCCACACTTGAAAATGAAATACAGTTCTTGGTGGATCCAGACTGTATTGAAATGAAGGTGGCTTCCAAGATGGATTGAGTGGAGCTTTGACACTTGACAAATCCTTTTGGCACTGCCTCTTGAATACACCTTGAGAATGAATTGACAGTATTCCCTTGGAAGGAATACTTGGAGTGAGAATAACCAATGACTGCTTGATGGTGTCATTAGTATTTGATGTTTTGACACTTGCCCTTGAGCCTTGATGAATCCTCTTGATGACATGACTGGATGGCCTGATGGAAGTTTGAAATAACCAGATGATATTGCCACCAGTGGATTGCTTCTGAAAAAAGATGCATAATGGTGTATAACATCATACATGGAATTTTTGTTATTGGAGGGTGAAAATGGCCATAAGTCTTTAGAGATGACGCCAGGAGGATGTTGGTGAAATTTGGTTTTGGAGGGCTTCAGAGGTGTCAGAGTGTCTTTTGAGGTATTTGGCCAAATACAGCTCATACAGCCTTAAAACTGTATTTGCGCAAAGTGCGCAAAATGCGCAGAAACTGTATTTACAGCCAAATACAGCTTCTTGAGCTGTATTTCCCCTGTTGACTGGGGAATACCAAAATTGCCCAAAAGTAGAGAAAGGCCAGGAAAGGCCTGATGACAGTGAAGGACCCAAGTTGGGCCCAGATGATTAAATGGCCATAAAAAGGCCAAATGAGGTGAGATGGCCAATTTAACCAATGATTTATGGATATGGCCAAATTGCCATATATTGGATGTGGCATGGATATGCCATATTGAAGTCCAAGGGGATGAATTGCCATGGTTGTGACAGTACCCCCCACCATGAAATGGTGAGCTCCTGAGCACCAATACAAGGTGAAGCCTGTTGAGGCTATTGGAAAGATTTTGAGAGAGTGATTCAAGAAGACTGAGTAAGATAAAAAATTTGAAAACTGATATTAAAAATTTGACATTTGATGCAGGAATTGCTTGATCTTCTTTTGACAGTGGCTTCATGATTTGAATTGAATTTTAAAATGAATGAAAATTTTTGACGTGATAATTGAAGTGATCAAAGAAAATTTAAAATGAAAATGAAATATAAATAAAGAATGAAAATGAAAATAAGAAAAGAAAAGAAAATAGAGATGAATTTTGAGGAGGTTCCAATCTTGATCACTAATGTTAACAATTGATTTTGAAAATGGCCAAGGACCTGGAAAGAGAAATTCAATTCCAGGTGCTCACAGAATGGCCAAGGTGATGTTTTGAAAGATTGTAGACCCCTCAGGGAAGTGCACACCAGGAGAGGAACTTACTTTTGGTAATTACCACTCCTGCCAGTGCCATAAAAAGAAAACAACAGTGTTTAAGGAATGAATTTGAATTTGGAAGTCTTGGAAAAGGATTGAAAGGTTAATGGCTCATTGTCCCAAGTTAAATGGCCATAAGATTGGAAATGAAGTTGAAAGCCATGCCAAGATCTGCGTCCAAAATTGCAAAATGCTCACAGAGTGGCCAAGGTGATGCTTACAACAAAAAGAAGAGTAGAATACCCCTAAAGGTGCATACCAGGAGTGGAACTTACTTTTGGTAATTCCTCTCCCCACCAAGCACCATAATGAATCAAGCTTTTGAAGAATTGGGCCAAGGCTTGTCAGGGTATAATGAATGAAAATCTTTGACAAGTTCAGGACAATTCTTGAGGTTTTTGGTTGGTTCCCAAGTGGATCTTTCTGGGTCTTGACTGAAACCTTCCCATTCCACCAGATACCATAATTTTCCTCTATTGAGCTTTGAGTCCAGTATTTGAGAGACTTCTCATTCCTCTTATTCTTCAAGGATAATTGGAGGAGGAGGCTCTTGATGTTGATTTGGGATTGTTGATGTCTTGACTGGTTCTAAGAGTGAAATATGGAAGACTGGGTGGATGGACTTCTATTGAGATGGGAGCTTGAGGTGGTAGGCATGAGTGCTGACTTTATTCAAGATTGGAAAATGACCCAACCATCTTTCAGAAAGTTATTTTGTGGGTCTAGTTGATTTGATGTTGTTGGAGGAAAGCCATACCATGTCACCAGGATTGAAAACATGTGGACTTGCTCTACTTTTATCTGCATACCTCTTAAACCTGTTTATGGCAACTTCAAGTTCTCTCTTGACATCTTGCTGTACTGATTGGATTTTTGTTGATAACTTTCCAGAAGGAGTATCTTGAGTGATGTGAACTGAGTCAAATTGTGGATCTCTTCCATAAACAGTGAAAAACGGTGATTGTTTTGTTGAAGAGTGGTCAGAGTTATTGTAGGAAAATTCAGCCAGAGGGAGCCAGGTGTTCCAATCATCTTGATGATAACTGACATACATCCAAAGGTACTGTTCTAGTATCTGATTTACCCTCTCTGTCTGTCCATCAGTTTCTGGATCATAAGCAGTTGACAGATCTCTTGAAATCTTGAGCTGCTGACAAAGATTGGTCCAGAAGGAAGAAACAAAAAGAGAACCTCTATCACTGACAATGCTTGAAGGAAGGCCATTCTTTGAGAAAATATTCTTGATGAATAAATGGGCCAAATCTATTGAAGTGATTGAAGACATTGTTGGAACAAAAACTGCCATTTTTGAGAATCTGTCCACTATGACTAAAATTGAATCAAAGGAATTGGACAGTGGCAATTGAGTGATGAAATCCATTGAAAGACAAATCCAAGGACCACTTGGAATTGGAAGAGGCTTGAGGAGTCCAAACTTCTTGTGATGAATATTTTTGTTTCTTGAACACTGTTGACAGGATGATACATAATACTTGATAAATTGAGTCATGCCAGACCAGTGGAAATCCTGCTTCACAAGCTTGAGAGTCTTCTCTTGGCCAGGGTGTCCAGCTAGAGGAGAGTCATGCCGCTTTTGAAGTATATTGAGTTGAACTGTGGGGTCATTTGGGACCACCACCCGATCTTTGAAAAGGAGAAGTTTGGAAGAGGAATCAAGAGAATAATCTTGGACAGATTTACCTTTACCCAAATCTTCAAGGATGCTTCTATATTGAGAATCTTGCCATAATGACTTGTGAATTGAATCAATCAAATTTGAAAATGAATCCACCTTGACTGCAAAAGACTTTGAGGCTTGAATTTCATCTTGCTTAATTATCTTCTGATAATTCATTGGGTTCTTGCTGATGAAATCCTCCCCCCTCTCTGGGTAAAAATTGTCCCAACGTGACAAAGCATCTGGAAGGGTGGCCAAGTGGCCAGGGCGGTAAGTGATTGAGAGATGAAATTCAGCCCAGAGGGCTTGACGGCGAGTGAGAATCTTGGATGACATGAAGTATTTAAGTGATTAATGATTGGTGAGAACTTCAAAAGGGGAAGAAATTGAAAGAAGGAAAGCTCTCCAGCGCTTGAGAGCCCATACTATGCCAAGGAGTTCCTTGTCATAAATCTCATAATTAAGCTCAGCTGTGAGAAGCTTGCGGCTATCAAATGCAATGGGATGTTTTCCTGAGTCAGAGACCTGACTCAGTACAGCACCCAAAGCATAATCGGAAGCATCAGTCTCTACAATGGTGGGTAGAGAAGGATTGGAGCAGTGGTGAATGCCTCTTTGAGTTGATGAAACTGTCTAAGAGCTTCCTCATTGAGGGAAAAACAGGAATCTTTCTTGAGGAAACTTGTGAGTGAACTAATCTTCTTGGAATAATTCTTGATGAAACAGCACTAAAAATTGGCAAAGCCAAGGAATGATTGAAGAGCCTTGAGGTTTCTTGGAGGTGGCCAATTGAGAATTTGCTGGACTTTTGCTTGGTTCATCTTGAGGCCTTCAGAAGAAACAACATAACCCAAATACTCTACACTAGAAACATAAAACAGGCACTTGGAGGCCTTAGCAAAGAGGTTATTGGCTCTGAGTCTGGAAAGAATAGTGGACACATGAGTGACATGTTCTTCTTCAGATTTGGAAAATATCATAATGTCATCCAAATAAACCACAACATAAATATCATCGACAAGGTTTTGGAAAGAGGCAGGAGCATTGGTGAGCTGAAATGGAATACCCAAATGCTCATAGCTTCCATATTTAGTTCTAAAACATGTCAAATGTTCATCACCTTCCTTGATTCTGAGCAGGCTATATGAACCACATAAATCAATCTTGGAGAAGATAGAAGAACCATTGAAAACAGTAAGAAGCTGATTCATAGGAGGAACAGGATAGTTGTTCTTCCTAGTAACAGCATTGAGTTTGCGGTAATCAACACACAAACAAAGGCCACCATCTTTCTTTTTGAAAAAGAGGACAGGTTCTCCTGTTGAAGAGGAGCTTGGCCAGATGAAATCTTTCTCTACATTCTCTGAAATGTAGGCCCTGAGTGTATCTGACTCTTGGTTTGATAAAGAGTAGATCACCCCAACTGGAGGTAGAGACCCCTCCAGCTCAATATGATGATCACAGGCGCGATGAGGAGGAAGTTTCTCTGCTTTCACCTTGGAAAATACATCCAAGTATTGGTGATAAACAGAAGGAACAACCTTCATAATGGCTTCTATTTCTTCTGGCTCTTCCTCTTCATCCCACAACTCCTCCAGAGAGTCATGGTAAGATGAGGAAGGAAGGTCCATATTCCCAAAAAAGAGGTGAAGTAAAGATACAGAATTATCTTCTGCACCATCTTGAATCTCTTTGAAGACTTCATCTCTAGATAATAGTAATGACTGTGGGGAATTAAGGAAAGGAATATGGACAGAAGACGGAAATGATGGTGTTCTAGAATCACCAACCAGAGCTGCACATGATTTGGTGGAAGAAAAGTCATTACAAAAAGAAATTGAAGGATCATCATAGTCCTTATGATCAGAATTAAAGGGGATCAATCCTTGCCTCCAATCAATAAACGGTTTAAAATGATTAAGAAAGTCAAAGCCCAATATTAGGTCTTCTCCCTTGGGAGTATCAATGACTAAAAAGTCCCATTCAAAGCTTGGGAAGGAAGGGAGCTCAACCATATATTTAGTATGGTGAGTCACAAATAAAGAAGGAGACTCAGAGGAGTCTAAAATGATGAAGGGAATCTTCTATGGAAGTTCTGATGTAGTCAATGAATACTTGTGAACAAACTGCTTTGCAATAAATGAGTTGGTCACACCAGAATCAATTAGAATACTGTAAAAAACATCAGAAAGAGAAGAAAAAACAAAGAATTTAAGAGAATTCTTGACACCATTATTCAGAATGCACAATTGTGCTCTGGATGGAAAACAGTGAAGACCATTGAACACAACATGGTCTTCACTCACTCTTTTCCCTGGCTGGGAAATTTGCCTGATGGTTGGGTAAGCTTGTTTTGAGGCCTTTTGAAACAGGACTCAAGACTATGCTTCCCACCACAATAGGCACAAAGACCCTCCTTGATTCTTCTTTCCTTTTCAGAATTCATTAACTTGAAATCTTGATTCAATAAAGAAGAATGGGGTTTGTCCCTCTTCTGAAAATTCTTTTTCTTCTTTGGACTTGAACTTGAAGAATTTTGAGGATGAGAAGAACTTGACTTTGAGGCTTATGGCTTCTTCTCTTGATGATGACTCTTTTCATTTTGCCACTCATGGTACCTGGTATCAAGTTCCAGGGTAACATCCATTAAGTCTTGAAGAGAGTCAATTCTTGAAGAATGGGAGGCCAATTGATCCAAAATCCTGGATGGGAATCCCTTCCTGAAATGATGGATGAGAGCTCTTTCACCCCAATCCCCAATTCTTGAGACTAAACTTCTGAAATCAGCAATTTATAAGGATACATGCCCACCTTCTTTTATTCTCAAAGAATTCAACTCAGCTTCTGCTTTTCTGACTTCATTTGGATCCCCAAAAAAAGTGAAGAGTTGGGATTCAAACAGTTTACAAGAGTTGAGAACATAATTTGAATCTGGATTGGTGAGATTGGAAAGATAAGGCTCAATCCATTTTGCAGCCCTGCCAATAAGAAATGATGTGGCATAGAGAACTTTCTTTCTGTCTTGAGAGAAATTTGCCAGATCATTATGAAATATCAATTGACAAGACTGAATGAAACTTCTAACTTTGAAGGGCTGAGTCCCATCAAAGCATTCCAGTGCCTTCATAGATGGAGTCTTGATGCTTCAGAAGATGAAGCTGCTTGACGATTGGCCATAATTTGAGTAATTTGCTGCATGATGGCCAATAACAATGGTTCAGACTGATGAGAGACAGGCTGATTATACTGGGCTAGAGTTGGTCCTCCAGTACCTTGGGATGCTTCCACTGGAGCAGGAGCACCTTCAGTACCATCAGACTCTTCCTCCTCCACCTCTTCACCATCTCCACCTGGACCTTTGGAAATGGTCCTTGAAATTCCTGGAAATCCTCCAACTACTCCTGAGAATGAACATGATCTTCTTGGCCCTCTTTCTTCCTTCCTGGATGGTGCTGCTCCTTCCATGCGGGGTCCTCTATCTAATTGGGCCCTCAGTTGAGGAACTGCTGGGGTGACATCTAGAGGAGCTCTTGTAGTTGAAGTGAGAACAGCTTGAGCTCTGGCCTGAGATCTTGTCTGTCTTTCCAGAGGTGAATGTTGAACAGGCATGATGTCAGGAATAAAATTGAAATAAATGAATTACAATCAAAATTTGCTTGAAGTGAAAGGAGCCAACAATCAACTCTTGAGGAAAATCAATGAATCAAATGAAAATCTTCCAGTACATCAATTAATCCAAATAAAATGAAGTCTTGAAGTCAAAATCAAATCAATGTCTTGAAGTAAATCAATGAATCAAATCAAAATGAAGTCTTCAAGTCAATAAATCAATGATCAAAATCAATCAAAATCAAAATCTTGCAAAAATAAATCAATCAAATGAAATCTTGAAGAAAAATCAATTTATGTCAAAATTCTTGATGTGAAAAAATCAGCAGAATCAATGAAATATTCAGGTCAATCATTTTTCTTGAGGTCAATATCAAATATTTCAAATCAATCAATCAATCAAAATCAAGTGAATTCTTCTTTAAAAACCATAATTCTTGAAGAATGAATTAATTATGAATCTTGATGTGAAGAATGTGTTTGAATATCTTGATGAAAAATTTGAAAATCAAAGAAAATCAAGATGATGCCTGAATTATGAATGAAATGAAAATTTGATGATTTGAAAAAGATTTTAAAAATAATAACAAAATAAAAATGGGTCAGCTTTCAATTTTCAAAATGAATAATGAATGAAAGGAAATTGAGAGGTGACAATGAATCATTAAGTTCATAAGCATAAAAGAATCATAATATTGATGAAATGAGTGAATGAAATTATAAAGAAAGAATGAACAGAATGAAAAGAAATTATGAGTTAATTAATATAATGTCACAGGGGCTCTAGTGGAAATACAAGAGTGGCCTGGCACTCAGCAATCAGGGAACTCACTTGGAAGACTCCAAAAGAATAAAGAATAAAAATAATAAGAATTAATTCCTCTAAAAGATATGCAGGTACAAGATGAGATGCAATAAGAGGAAAGGGAAGCCAAATGGCCAAAGAGCCAACCAAGTAGGTCCTTAATCACTGTTTCAACCTGCCAAAATGAACAATGGAATTAGTAAGGATATGACCAACAAATATCCATTGACAGGTGAGGAAAGAATAAGAGAAAAGTGCTGAATGACTCACTTAATAATATCAGCATTTGCTTAACTAAAATGAAAAGGAAATAAAGATAAAAATAAATCAAAGTATATTAATTAACTGGGGGAAAACCCCCCAGGGTGGAAATGGTAGCCGGTATATGTGAAAAGTTGGGAGCTTGAGTTCTTCAGGCTGAAAACTGATCTGTATTGATCCTTGAGGCTGTATTGATTGTTTTGGGAATTGATACAGCTGGCTAATATTGAAATTGAAATGGGTTGAATGAATTTCCCACACTTGAAAATGAAATACAGTTCTTGATGGATCCAGACTGTATTGAAATGAAGGTGGCTTCCAAGATGGATTGAGTGGAGCTTTGACACTTGACAAATCCTTTTGGCACTGCCTCTTGAATACACCTTGAGAATTAATTGACAGTATTCCCTTGGAAGGAATACTTGGAGTGAGAATAACCAATGACTGCTTGATGGTGTCATTAGTATTTGATGTTTTGACACTTGCCCTTGAGTCTTGATGAATCCTCTTGATGACATGACTGGATGGCCTGATGGAAGGTTGGAATAACCAGATGATATTGCCACCAGTGGATTGCTTCTGAAAAAAGATGCATAATGGTGTATAACACCATATATGGCATTTTGGTTATTGGAGGGTGAAAATGGCCACAAGTCTTTAGAGATGACGCCAGGAGGATGTTGGTGAAATTTGGTTTTGGAGGGCTTCAGAGGTGTCAGAGTGTCTTTTGAAGTATTTGGCCATTTTTGGGTTTTTGGCCAAATACAGCTCATACAGCCTCAAAACTGTATTTGCGCAAAGTGCACAAAATTGTGAAAAATGCGCAAAAGTGCGCAAATGCGCATAAACTGTATTTAAAGCCAAATACAGTTTCTTGAGCTGTATTTCCCCTGTTGACTGGGAAATACCAAAATTGCCCAAAAGTAGAGAAAGGCCAGGAAAGGCCTGATGACAGTGAAGGACCCAAGTTGGGCCCAGATGATGAAATGGCCATCAAAGGCCAAATGAGGTGAGATGGCCAATTTGGACAATGATTTATGGATATGGCCAAATTGCCATATATTGGATGTGGCATGGATATGCCATATTGGAGTCCAAGGGGATGAATTGCCATGGTTGTGACAGAGACAAACAAAGTTCATTGAAAATCCATAATCTTCTATGTTGATTTAGTAATATTCTTAATTCCCAAAGCTGTGGCTGAAACTATCTGCAAAAAATATCAAGGTTAGAACCCAGGTTGGAAGCAGTTTGTACCTGGGTTGAACCTGCTACCCCGCCAGCGGGGATAGCTTTTTTTCATGGTGATTATAGTGAAATATTATAATTTGAAAGAAAAATTTATTGAATAATTTTTAAATCCTCCTGAAAAAATATATGAAATAAATGTAGCCAATTTTATTTATCAATTAAGCTTATTTGGCCTAATTATTTCATAAGAAAAAAATAACTTCATCTTATACACTGACTGCATTATTGCATCACCATCACCTATTTGATCTCAATTCACAATAAGCTTGTCTATTTCAAATCAACCAGCTTATTCTTATTTATTAAAATTCTTATCTAGAATAAAATGTAAAATTCCTGATACAAAAGGTTGATGTAACATGAACCCTGGGTTGATTTAACATAAAACATAAGTCAATTTAATTCCAAATGATGTGGAATTAATTCCTCATAATATGAAATAATTTTCCTATACTCTTAAAATTGAATCAACCTGTGGTTCATATTCAATCAACATATCTTTTATTTTTAATAGATCTATTGTATCAAACATGTTATAGATCATGTTGAATAAACATCATAATACATGAAAATGATGAGGTTTATATAAAATAAACCAGGCTAGTGCTACTTGATATCACTTAGTTGATATTGATGCAATAATTCAGGAGGTGATAGGATTGTGTGTCAAGTTCATTTTAAATTATTTTCAAATCAACATTTCATTTCAGATAATTTCTAACTTATTTTTTCTCAATATTTTTCTCTTTAAGTCTACTTTGGAAAAAAGAAGAAATAGATCTCGGTAGCTATTTGCCTTAAAAAATAACTTGAAAAATTCAGTAAAATGAATAAAAATGATTTTTTTATGAAGCTTTGATACTACAAACTGAATTTTTCATAAAGAGAAAACCCCACTAATTTTTCTCTAACATATTTTTCAAAAAATAAGATAAGGGTTGGAACAGTATTTTGATTCAAAATAAAGAAGATATTTGTTAATCAATTAATCAGAAATTTCTTCTAAAAGGATCTTGAAGCTAAAATATCATAATAAAAAGGAAGTAAAATATATATATGAGTGGTATATCCACATGAAAATTTGGTGAAAACATGTAAGATGGTAGAATTATCTGACTAAAGTGATCAAAATACTCATATTTCTAGCTTGTTAATTTTGTGATTGTTTCAGTCTCACAAGTAGTGAAAAAGAGTTTTTCCTGTGTAATTTCATTCTTTTTTTAGCAGAAGACAATGATTTGTTATAATACTCATAATAGTATTGAAACATTCTTACTTTATGTAAAGTTTTTTTATCTCCCTACAATTTCTGTTCTTTTTAAATCCTTAAAAGGAGTATTATTAAAGAAATTTTTTTAATTTACTTCTTCAAGAAGGATCTAATTATATATTGCTTTTATTCACTATATTTTATGTTGGAAGCTACTACCTATAAATTTAATTTCCTTTGGACCAATTAGCCTAAGGAAAATATCTTGATATGAATAATCCATAGCTTCATTCACAAGTTATTTAGTTTATGTTTCCATTCTGTGAATTTAAAAAGGAGATATTGAGTATATTTAATTAATTGACTAAAAAATAAATAAATGAGTAAATAAAGCATACTTATCAGATGATATATTATGATTCCTTGTTTGAAGAAAAATTGAATAAATAATAATTTCAGCTATATGAATTACTAAATTTTCCTGCTTTTGGTATTTCTTCAGAGGGTTGGTTAATTTTAAATATTTCTTTTCAATTCACATGAGAAATAATACTATTTATTTCAATATTTTGTCCAAATTTCTCCTTTTTTACTCCATTTTGTAATCATTTTGAAAATCTATCTGGATCTCAAAAGAGCTGCAAAATATTTTCCAGAATTTTTTTCCCAGGCTTAAATTATCTGAAATAGCCAAATTGTCCACTTTGACTAGTTTTTGTGAGCCTTGAGGTATATTTTACATACCAAAATATGCCACAACTATCTTCAAAATAAAATCTGAACTATGCATATATTCAAAATTCATCATTTTTTATTTCAGAAAAGATAAATAACTTTTTTTTGAGTAAGTAAATCCAGGGATTTAAGGCCATATTTGGATTCTACACAAAGGTTTACCTAGGGTAGCTCCATATAGTGAATAAGCTTAAATGAACTCTATGTCACAACCACAAATAATCACCCTTCTCAACGGGTGTTGCGGCAATTGTAGCCTGACCCAGGTTAGGGCCAATTGGCCATACCATATCATTTATGGCCAATTGGCCCCCTCTTGGCCATATCCTGCCTTCATTGTCCTTCTTTGCCAACTCTCCACCTCACCAACCCCCAGGCCATTACCTTTGTTTTTGGGCCTGGGGGTCCTTTCAATCTTCCAGGGGCCTATGGCCCCTCTAGCCACCACCAGGGCCCTTGGCCCAACCCCTTATATTAGTACGGTTTTGGCCTAAATGGCCTCTTTGGGCCATTTAGGCCCCCTACGGCCCACGGTCCGCGGTACGAGGGACCCTTAGGCCCCTTTTGGCCCAAATCCAATGAGGCCAATAGGGGAAAAGGGGGCAGTCCGTTGGCCCACCTGAGCCAGTTTTGGCACAAAGCCCAAGTACCACAAAATGGCCATAAATCATTCCATGGCCTCTGGAAACCACCAGAGGCTACCAGCTCAGCTCAAAGCAAGGATTCCCCTCCAGTTCAGGGGAAGACTTCTCCTTCTTCAATGCACCCCGTACTCAAGGATCCAGGAGTGGTGAATATATGGTATAATATACCATTATACACCATTCTTTCTCAGCAATCCAATGGTGAAATTTTCAGGACCAAATAAAGTCCCCAATCCATCACCATCTTTGAAGGAGGACTTTTCAGCTATTCAGTCTGGAAATTCCCTGTAGGCTACCAGAAGACCATTCAAGGATCCCAACCACCTTGCCCTGCAGGAGTTGGGTTGTAAATTCTCATCAGGACTATTCTAGGGGAAATTCTCAGAGGTAATCAATCATTTCCATAATTGTCAAGGCATCAAGTATTCAGCATTCCTTCAAAACCTCAACTTCTCCATACAGGTAGTAATCAAGCATCCTGTATGGCCTTGGCCCAACTGGACCAATTCATATTCCACTGTGGAAAATTCAGTCCCACAGTTAAATTATCAAAATGACCTGAACTGTATTGGCTCAATTCAGAGAATACAGCCGGGTGACTCACCTTCCAGGATCAGCCTTTCAGCTTTTCACATATACTGGGCACCTTTCATCACCTGGGGACTTTTTCCCCAGTTAATTAATATATTGGATTTATTTTTATCCTTATTTTCTTTTACATTATTAAATTTAATACTGATAATCTTAAGTCAGTCATTTGCACCTTTTTCTTCTTCACCTGTCAGTGGGTATTGGTGGCCATATCCTTTACTAATTCCATTGTTCTTTCTGGAAGGTTGAAACAGTTAATTGAGAATTCCTTTGGTTGGCTCTTTGGCTTTTGGCTTTCTTATTATCCTGGCCATTTGCTTCCTTTTCTTTTATTCTTTTGAATACTTGTCTTTAGTTTTATTCTTCCTTAAAGAAATATATTCTTCTTATTTCTTTATTCTTTTGGAGCATTCCAAGTGAGTTCTTGATTCCTGAGTGCCAGGCCACTCTTGCTTACATAAGACCCCTGTGACACTTTAATAGGTGGTAATATGGAAGATACTTCAATACCACATAAAACAATTGTGAATATTTTTGTTTTTCTCAATTTCATGCCAAAATAATATGAATGTGAGAAATCCCTTGTTACATATACACTAGTATTAATTTTATTCATTTTTTTTGCACTTAAAAATTAATTATTCTTACATACAGTTTTGATACACCCATAGTAGATATCAGTCTTGAAGCCTGAAATTGTATTTTTGAAGTGAAAATAGCTAAGGGGGGAAAAAGACATCAAAGAGAGCAAGGGTACCCAAATTGTGAGTCCTCTTAGGCATGGATAGCTCTAAATCTTGAATCCATGGCTTATTTTGGCCCAATTATTATATCAAAATATTTTGGGAACCTAGTTACCAAGCTAAAATTACATTAAATCATAAGAAAATTGCAAAAACGCTACTATTTTGAGATGACAGAGAGGTAAAGAGCAACTTAGACTCCTGTAACCATGTCAATTCTTAATGATTTGCCATGAATAAACCCAAAAAGAGTAATTTAAAGCCTTTTTGGACTATTATCCATTTATTTACCTCATAGCAACCTGCCATATGGTGTTATTTGCAATTCTACGTAGAAATGAGGTGAAAACCTCAAAGATTCATTAAATACAATTCTTAATTAATCTTTCTGAATATTTCAGGACAGGCAGATAACAGTATTATTCATGAAGAAAACAAAAATAATTACAGTCTCATAAGTAAAATCAAAAGTTTTACTTACAGTCCATTCTTCATAATTCCATGTGAAATACTGAATCTTCAAAAATTCACAGAAAATACAAGCTGTGATTAAATTTCCAATAACATTAACAACTTTTAGAGATTAATGTTTGTTTTTTAAATCAAAGGAGACTTACAGTTGTTACTCCTTTTGTCCTTAACCATATTTGGGTTGGTAGTCACATAAAAGCATCAATTAAGTAATTATGATAATCTTACATGACAACATATGATGCAATCATTAATCCAAAAAGGAATATAGTTTTCTCACTCACTGGTTTTTTCAGTTTGGTCCATGGCACGTCTCTGTGAGCTTTCTTTGACTTAAAAGAGGCCTCCTCTTGCTGTTTTTTCCAAATCATCTTATTATCCAATTATATCTTTGTTACCAAGGAGTATTAGTTAAATCTTTTCTTGAGTGCTGTAATTCTTTCATAATCAATCAGAAAGACTTTAATGAATAGAAATCAACTATATATTTTTATAATATTGCTATAAAACAATTTTTATCCCTTAAATCCACAATTTATCCATCAAATCTCTCTACCATATTCTTTCTAAGGTTCATTGGAGTATTAGTGAGTGATTTTTCATTAATTCTTGAACGTTTTCCTGTAGTAATAGTTTTCTTCAAGAATTATACTTATAATTATTCTTGCAAAAGATAACTATATATCAAAGTAATTTTATCATGTTAATAAAGAAGCTTTATTATTCAATACTTGTTGTAATTGAATCTTGTAGACAATTACTGCTTACTGTTATAATCACTAGTAGTGTATAACAAGTAAGAGAAATAATTAATTAATTAATTAATTGTGGTTATAATAATTTTTATTATCATATTTCATAAGAAAAGTCATAGTACTGTTGATTAATAGTAATATTATCAACATTTTCATAGACACATCTTACAGTTTTAGTAAGAAAGGTTCTATTAAAAATCACAATCATGAGATTTTCAGAATAAGAATCATGATAAATACCTCAGTTTTATAAAATGAAGAAAAGAAGTACTTTTCTGTGGAATTTTGAAGCTGTTATATCTGTTGTCAAGATTTTCCTCTTGATATATCTTTCCTCAAAAATAGGACTGCTTTTCTCATGAATATTCTTAAAAAACAGTGAGAATAATAAATATTCCTTATCATGTTTTAATAAAATGAACTGATTCCTTCTTAATTATGAATTTCCTAAGGTTCCAAAAGTGAAATCTCATTTTTTTGATTTTATCATTTCATTTTTGTAATTCAGCTACCTTTTGGAAGAATCTACCAAGTTAATTTTGAAAATTTAAAAATTCAAATTTCATATAAACTTAGAGTTTCATGAATTTGGAAACATTCATAAATGTAAAAAGTCACTTTTATAAAATGGAACAAGAACATGCACAGAATAAAAATAATTATGATAATAATAGTATAGTTCCAAAACTATTAAACATTCTATTATCATAGTTAGTAGAAAAATTATCATAAATTCACATGTTAACTGTAAGTAACTTCTTGATAAAATTTAACATGTTTTATAAAATCAAACAGATGTTGATTTTGATCTCATTACACCTAGCAAGGGGATATAGTCAATGAATCTAACAAAATTCTGATGTTTGAAATGTCTCAAATAATATATATTAAAGGATGAACTATATATTTGAATTAAGAGTTCAATTTTAATTATAAATCACATTTATGAAGTATATGGAACATTACTATTTACTGAGATAGCCTGTATGTATGTGTTCTTTACTATTCCTACATATAAATAAGCTGTTTTGGAAGCTTACCTTCCATAGCATTTATGATATAACACATTACAAATTAAGGAAATATGAGTGCCTTTGAATGAAATATAAATATTTATTCATTAATTATGAAGCCAGCTGTAAGATGTATCTATGAAACTCTTGATAATATAGCTATTAATCAAGAGTACTATGACTGTTCTTATGAAATAATATAAATAAATTTATTATAATCACAAATAAATAAATAATTTCTTAAATAATTTCTTAAACATTTTTTTTGATTTTCATACACTACCAATGATTATAACAGTAAGCAGTATTTGTCTACTAGAATCAATCACAGAAGTATTATTATTAAAAAAAATTATTAAAATAATATAAAAGTAATTTGATGAAGGATTATCTTTGCCAAGACTAATAATATTCAGCTTTTGAAGAAAACTGCATACTTTGTAGACAAGAACTTTAACAATTCAACAAAAAACTACTCATACTCAAAAAATACCTTGAAAATAATTGGCAGAGCTATTTGACAGACTATTTGTGGATTCAAATAATCAATAATTGAATTATAACATTCATACAACAGCTTATAGCTTAAAAACTATTGTAAATTGTATAGCTCTTTGATTCATTTGTAAATATAAAAATACTCAAGAAATATTCTAACTTTTAGTTACTTGTTGGTATTAATAATTAAACTTGAATAATTGGATGATATTGTAAAAAACAGAAAGATTAGGCCACTTTTTCAGGATGAGTCTATGAAGGTGTTATAGAAATAGTATATACAGCTCAAAATATTACTGTGAAATGGTAAAATAATTTAAAAATTGGTTTATAATGGCTATTCAGGGCTTTACTATGAAGAAATAGTGGTGGTGAGTGCTGTTGAAAGCCTTAGATTCAGCTCTATCAATTGGTTCATTATAATAAAAGACTACAATGATTGAATGATAATTATACCTTATTATTTTCCAAGCATATAACTATTTTTGAAAGTTTTACTGCATAGGAATTTGAGAGAAGGATGGGGATTTATTTCTTGGGCGGAGAAAGGTCCCTTTTTATCCTGAAAATGGGTAAAAAGGTCCTCTAGACCATTTAACATAGAGGAAGTGAATGGCTTTCACTTAAAAAAACTGTCTTGTGGTTCTCAAAAGTTCTTTATAGCCTGTAATGGGCTCAGATGTGGTTTTGAAACCACATCTTGGCAGTTGTTCCCAATACAGGGGGAGACTTTCTATCTGAGTACCACACAGCCCTTCTGACATGTATGAGGCATAGAATGCTGTACAGAACTTTTATGAGACCTAACTATTGAGAGAAATATGATTTATTGAAGGATAAAAAGGCTCCTCTGTCTAATTGACACCTCATATTCAAAGATATGGGAACCTATCCCACAGTGCAGGTGTATTAGCCCAACTGTGTGATTTTAAACTTAAAAGTGCCATAACTTTGTCAGTTTTTGAAATATTGAGCTCAAATTTTTTTAATTGTGTATCCCTGGATGTGGTCTACACAATATTACCTTATTTGATATGGGTAGGATTAAATATGGAAAAGCTATACCAAGTTCAATTCCATTATCCTAATATGAATTCTGTTCAAATCCTGTATGAAGCTTGTTTTCTCCATAGCTTTGGTTCCAGATGAGTTATGAAGAAATTGATGGAAAAAGAAGATAGCCCTGATGGTTCTCTTTTCAAAATGGCCCCACTTTAAGTATCTCACACTAAAACTGTAGAAGTTAAATGAGAGGTGATTATTTTATTCACCCTTATTTGGCTTTAATTTGGCCATAACTTCTGTAGTTTTGATGCTAGCTCATTTTGGCTATCACCATTTGATAGCCCTTACTGAGAGATTAAATTTTAGAACTCATTCTATGGGGTTCATATTTCCTCTGAATTTAGATAAGAGGTGAAAATTAAGTTTTATGCTCAGAAAATGCTTTGAGCCTGAATAACTTTGTTATTCTTTTTCCAATGATTATGGGACTTTAATATTTGGAAAGGGGTGAATTTTGTATTTCTTTTGATAAATTTTGAGCTTTTTTGTCTCAGCTCCATGTTTTGGTGGTATTTTACTCTACCATTGGTTTATAGTATTTTGGCTGTCATGCTTGTGCTCTGGTTTTGAGTCAGAGGCTGATACTACTTTTAAGTCTAAAACAGCCCACAGAGTTTTTTAATCAAGAAAACTTGGAAACCAGTGAATGAAAAATCTTTCAACTTAATTGGTTTAATGATTACATCACTTGTAGTCATGTTAAATTATCATAATTACTTAATTAAGTAAATTTACAAATGCTACAAACCCATTTATGGTTAAGCAATAAATGAGTAAAAACTGTAAATACTCTTTTATTTCAAAATCAACATATATTCCTCAGCTATAAAATTTATTGGAAATTTAATCACAGGTTGTATTCTCTGTGAATTTTTGAAGATTAATTGTTTCATGTGAAATATTCAAAAATGGCTGTAAGTAAAACTTTTAATTTGAATGATAAAGTCATAATTATTTTTGGAATTTATATATATTATCCCTTTCTCCATTGGTCCTTAAATCTTCAGATGGATTTATTGATAATCTTATTTTGAATGAATTTTTGAAGTTTCCACCTCATTTCTATTTAGAAAAGCAAATAGTTTAGTTACAGCTAGTTGCCATGAGGTAAATTCATGGATACTAGTCCAAAAAGGGTTTTGATCACTCTTTTTGGGCTTATTCATGAAAAATAATCAAAATTGGATATTGATAAAGGAGCCATAGTCTCTCATTACCTCCTTTTTAAGCTGAAATAGCAGCTTACTTTGTATTTTGTCATTCTTTAATAAGATTTTAACTTGGTAACCAGGTTCCTAAAAGGTTTTAATGGACTAATTGGGCCATGATCAAGCATTTATTCAAGCTTCAGAGCTGTCCATACCTCAGAGGCTTCAGAAGTTGGGTTCCCTGGCTCTCTTTGGAGTCCTTTGTACCCCTTAGCTATTTTCATTTCAAAAATAGTAATTCAGGATTCAAGAATGATATTCACTATGGGTGTATAAAATCTGTATTTAATAATACAGTAATTTTAAGCTCCACAGAAATTAATAACACTATTCTTAGTGTATATGTAGCATGGGATCTCTCACGTTCCCATTATTTTGGCATGAAATTGAGAAAGGAAAAATCACAATTCTTTCATGTGGTATTGATGATGGGGTGTTAAAGTATTTTCCACATTACCACCTCATAGAGTTAATTTAATCTTATTCACCCTATGGAGATACCCTATATTAATGTTTGTTCAGAATTCAAATCTGGCATTAAATCTGTTGATTTACTTACAAACAGAAAGGTTATTCATCTTTTCTAAAATGAAGAATTTTGGAATAATGGATATATTCATTAATTATGGGTTACTCATAGTTCCAAAGCTATTTGAATATTGATTGTGGCCTATTTTGGTATGTAAAATATACCTCAAGGTTCATACCAACTATGAAAATATGACCCTACAGTGATCTAAAATCATGCTATCAACTACTATGATCCATCTATCCATTTTGAATTAGGAGTGGTTTAAGATCATTCTTAAATTCAAAGGGTCATTTTGAATACCTACCTATTAATAAGGATATAGTTTTTCCAAGAAATTCTGAACATAATTCTTTCAAAGTTATGCAAAAGTAGGTATCCTTTGAGTTATTTTTCACAAATATCATTGTCCCAATTTCTGAATATTAATTAATTTATCTAAGCCTTTGAGCTGTAATAATGCTTATAACTAATTTGGAATCTATATTTTTTGCTAGAACATGGTGGTCACTCAGACTTTGCTATGGAAATTGGTGGCAGGCAGTCACTACCAATTGAATTTCATGTCAATTTAAATTTTATTCAAGTTTTATTTGGTTGATAAAATCTGTTGGATTGTATTCTAGAGCCTTTTTGAGTGGAATAATGTTGAAAATATACAGAAATAAACACTTAATCATAATATAATCATAAAAAAAGAACAAAAACCAACTTATGCATAAAAGAGACCATTCCTGTCCATGTTAGATATAGCACATGTGTGAGCTTTAGAGGCTTTTCATATACCCAAAGGACCACAAAAAATTTAATCAAATTTATAATAAAATTTATATTCAAAACTTAATTATAAGCTTATATAAATTTAAATTTAACAAAAAATGTAAAAATGTATTTTTTAATTGAAAAAATGAAGTAAAAGTAATTTTTGGAAAACTTAAAGAAAAATAATCATTGCTTTTTCTCTAGTAAATAAACATATGAAATTTATTTACCCATTTCATTCCTCATGAAGGTTTGGGTGGGGTCACCTTTGAGTGAGATTTTTATAACTCAAATCTAAATAAGCTTAAATGAACTTTTCAGTATTTCCTTTATTAAAATAAGAAAATCTTCAAAAACTGATTCAAATCACATCGCATGTGGCTTTAACAATATATTTTATGTACTAAAATTAAGGTGTGGTGTGTAGCTTAGAATTTATGAGGAAATGAATTATTTCATTTTTAAATGTAAACATGTGTTTTTGTATTACATAAGTGAATTTGAATCTACATATGAGGAATTGAGAATTATAATTTTGCACTGTAATTTTCCAATTTAATTACATGTGTAAATATTTAAGTATAATAAAGGATGAATAATTAAATAAAATATAAATTTGAATGATTCAATTTTTTGAGGGAAAAGGAACCTTTTCTCCAAGGGTACCATATTCCCCCAAATTTCTTTCTGAAATGCATGATATTTCAAAATTAATGAGAAATCCAATTACCCTTGGCCTGGAATTTAATCACAGGGTCTGTGAATCAATTGATGATGAGGTTTTGATACCAACCAGAGAAGTTTTGACCATTTTCAAAAAAGGTAAAACTATCCTCAAGCTGAAAATACTTCATAAAAGTAGTTTTTCCAATTATTAAGGGCTTTTATATGCATTCTGATTTGTTTCAAAGTCTTGAATCCAACTATTGCTATAGTTATGGCTGGTTTATAGGACTGAAATGACCAAAGCCAGCCCTTTTTTGGTCCAAAGAAGAGCTCAACAATTCCCTCATTGTCTTTTTCTGTTCACTGTCTTTCTATAACAACTGATTAGAGTAAAATTTACTTTTGGAGGAATAAAATTGGTGGCTAAAAAAGAATGTGCCCTTCCCCATCTTTTCTCTTCATGTTATAATCTTTTCCTTTAAAATTATTTTAAACATTCTTTAACCAATCAATAAAATATTCCAGCCACCATTATCAAATCATTTTAAACCTTTGATAAAATTTGAAAAAATCCTCATAATCATAATTTGTGACTCTTTATAATCATTTTTCCCTTGATCCAACCTAAAATTGAATTAAAGAATCTTTTATAACTGTGAAATTTGTCCCTTTTCTTAATACTTCACTCTGTTCACTTTTGTGAAATTCTTTTCATTGATATTCATTTTAGGTACTTTTTTCTCATATAAATTTTCTGCATTTATTTTCTCAATTAATTCCAATGGAAATTTCTCTTTAATAAAGTTCTCTTATAGCCATAAAGATCTCATGTAAGATATTTTTGGATAATCATTTATGATATTATTTCTTTATACTAAGAAATCTAAATCCAATAAGCTTGTAATTTTCTCCTCTTAAAGCAAATAAAATACCATTTTTACATAATCTTAACTTATAAAAATTTTGAAGATGGGAAATTGACTTGATTTTAAATCAAATCTTTACATCCACACCTTACAAAATGGCTGATATGCTTCCAGGAGTGGGCCTAATATCTCAAGTTAATTGACAACTTTTTTCAGATCAACCACAGCTTTATCTCTAAAGTTATTGTGGTAGATTTTTTGGTTTTTGAACACTTCAAGCTATTCAGTTAATTAGCTGAGCCAGTTATTGCTGGAACCCCACACAATCTTTCACAATCTTTCTTTTTTGGCCCAAAGGAATTTCTTTTTGAGAACAATATTTTTCTGTAAGGCTTTCTCGACCCACTACTATAGTTATTTGTAAACCTTTCCATTCTTGAAAGCTACAATTTTTGTCATTTTTTTGAAGTTGTATTTTGAGTTGAGTACAGATGTTGGTTTCCTCTTTCAGCCAAGCCAAGATTTTTGGTTTCTTCAGGTGAATGTTGAGATAAAATTGATTGAAATTGTTTACCATTTTACATTGTGTATATTTACATTTACTTTATTCCAATCCCAAATCTCACTCCTATGGGCCACTGTTTCCACTTTAAAATTATTAGAGGTCTTGATGGATTTAACTTTTGGTATGTCTTTCTCTTTGATTTCTTTTTGGGTTTCTGTGATTAAACTGTTTCTTGAGCATAATAAGAGATTTTTGTTATTTAATTAAGCTAATTCTTTCTTATCATAATGTAATCCTTGAAATTTTGGTTCATCTTGATAAACTTGTCATACATGAGGTTTTCTTTGACCAGGCTTTCCTGCTTATCCAGATAGTCTTCCTATTCAGTGGTAATTTGTAAGTTTTTTTCTTTGATTTTTTTCTCTTTTCTATTCACAGATTCTTTAAGGGCCCTCATATTTTCCTCCAAAAATTAAAATTTTACTGCCAGCCTGTGAATCAAAGCAAGAGCACAAGTATGAAACCAAAATACCATAAATCATTGGTAAAAAAAGATGCCCACCATAAAGTAAAATTAGCTAAGATAGCTCATGAAGATATTCAAAAATAATATAAAATTCATTTCATCTTTAATAAATAGATTTCATAGACATAGGATAAAGAATAACAGAGTTATTCCAGCTCAAAACCAGAATTGAGCATAAACCTTCATTTTCAACCCTAATCTAAAATATTAATAAAGAGGCAGAACCCCATCAGGTGGGGGTTTAAATCAAATATTTCAATGAGGGATTTTTAGTGTTACAAGAAAAATTGAGCTAGAACCAATATTTCAGATGTTAGAGCCAACTATAGGTCAAAAAATGGTGAATAAAATATTCACCTCTCATCTGACTTCTACAATATTTGTGTGAGATACCTTACGTTGGGTTTTTTTAGAAAGAAAATAGTTTGAAATTTGTAATATTCCCCTCCACTATCCTTTATAACTCCTAGAGCGAAATACATTGAGGATATTAGCTGAATACAGAATTGATCAAACATCCAAATCTCAATAATGGAACTTAACACTTGTGTAACTTTTTCATGCTTTATTTTAGACATAACAAATTAGGAACCATTGTTCAGAATTAATAAAGATATAAAAAAGGGTAAATTATGAGCTATTTATCCTTAGAACTGAAAAATCTATAGTGGCTTTAAGGTTAAAATCTTACCATATTGGGAAACACTCAATACCATGGGATAATTTCTCATGCTAATAAACTAGAGGTTTCAAAACCAGGCCTAAGCCTTTTTTCACTTCATTACCTCATACTATTACTCATAAGAGATTCCAATACTAGTGATTTATATCATTATATGCATCCAACACATCAGAACACATCTTTGAGGTCCCCAGATGAAAATTTTCACCTTGTATTTGGGAAAAGCTACTAGATTTGGGTTCAAAGCCCTATATGAGCCCAATACAGGCTATATAGGGCTTTGTAAGCCACAAGAACACCCTCTGGAGAGAAATTATTCTGTCAGCCTGTGACTCAAAACCAGAGCACAAGCATGACAGCCAATATACCATAAATCAATGGTATAGCCAAGATACCACCAAAACATGGAACTGAGCCAAATTAGCTCAAAAGGTATCAAAAGAAAGAAGAAACTCACCTCTTTCTGAAAATACAAGTCCCATCACCATAGGACAAGAAATAACAAAGTTATTCCTGCTCAAAGTCATTGCTGAGCATAAACCTTAATTTTCACCTCTCATCTAAAATCTAGAAGGAGAGGATTAACCCCATCAAATGGGTATTCAAAATGAAGCTCTAAGCCAGGGCTATCCAATGGTACCAGCCAAACTGAGCTAGCACCAGTATTACTTGAGTTATGGTCAAATTCAGACCAAATAAGGGTGAACAAAACATTCACCTCTCATCTAACTTTTACAGTTTTAGTGTGAGATACTTAAAGTGGGGTCTTTTTGGAAAGAGCACAATCAGGGCTATCTGATGGTGTCATCCATTTCCCCATAACTCAACTACAACAGAAGTTATTGGCCAAACAAGCTTAATACAGCTTTTTGCCCAAACCACGCCAATGTACAAAATACTTGTACATGGGATAACTTTGTCATATTTAATGATAACCATGTCAAGTTGGGTACCATTGTGTAGAGCTCATATAGAGCTATTCAATGAACCAACTTTGAGCTTGATATCTCAAAAACTGACAGAGTTATGACCATTTTAAGGTCAAAATCCCACCAGCTGTCATATACAGCCTTACCATGGGATAACACCCCATAATCATGAATATGAGGTGTCAACAGACGAAGAAGCATGTTTTTACTTCAATACCTCATATGTCAGTCAATACTGGGGTCCCATACAGTTTCTGTACAGCATTCTACGCGTCATACACGTCAGAATCAGGCTGTGAGGTCCCCAGATGAAAATTTTCACCCTGTATTGGTGAAAACCGCCCAGATGTGGTTTCAAAACCACATCTGAGCCCAATACAGTGTATACAGGTTGTTTGCAAACCACAAGCCTGTCATGGGGAGTGAAAAATCTTCACTCCCTCTACGTGAAAAGGTTTAATCACCTTTTCACCTCAATTTCAGGATAAAAGGAGGGCTTTTCACAGCCAAAAACCTTTCCTCATCCTGCTCTTGAATACCCTACGTAGTAAACTGTCAAAAACAGTTTTACTCTTGGGTAATAATCAGGTATTATTATAATCTTAATAATTGTAGTCTTTATTATTGTAACCCAACAGGTAAAGCTGCACCCAGGGCTTTCAACAGCGCTCACCACCACTATATCCACTATAGTAAAGCCCTTTATTATTAAATTAGAACCATCTTCAACTCTTATAAAACCTTTTTAACTTTTATACACCGTGTCACAGTCATAGTTAAAAGTTGTAAATACACTTTATTACTCTTATCATAGACTCAGCCTGACATTTTGGGGGCCTGGCCGTGTTTTTTACTTATTTTGGACCTTACAAGTAAGTTTTTTCTCTTTTTTATCATTTATTGACACCTGTTTTTTATTTTTAGGCGTCATTTTCTTTTGAAAAATATATTTTATATATATTCTTCTTTTAAAATTTAATAATACTCATATTTTTAAAGAGTATTTGTCTAGTGGCTAATAACCACAAGACCAGTATTTTTGGCGTGTTTTGCATATAAAAACACTTTTAAGCCATTTATACAGTCTCAATTCTTAATTGAATTAAGACAGCTCATACTGATAAACCAACAGTTGAGGCGTGTTTGGGCACATTGTTAACTCAATTGCCCTGTAATACACCATTTTTGACAGATTATACTTGCTAATAACAAGTATTCTGTAAGATATTGGTATACAAACAGTATACCAATAATCAATAAGCTGTATTTCTGACGTGGAATTGTTAATTCAATTACACTGTCACTATACAAGGGCATACTGTAGTAACATACAAGCCCAGAGGCCATTCTTAGACGTGCAAAACCAGCCTTGTAAGAAGTCTTAACTGACATAAGCCCTCTTTTTCCTGCTTTGATTCAGTGGAAGAAAACTTCATACCACTTGAGACCCAGTCACAGGCCAACATACCAGTGACACCCTCAGAACCAGAGGGCAGCAAGGGCAAAGGAAAAAGGCTTAGTGAAGGCCTCATCACAGCCAAAAAGTGGACACCAATAGCCACTCAGAGGAGTAGAAAACCACGAAACTCTGCTTCAATACAAGGTAAACCAACCTTAACCACTTGTGCAGGGAAGATTACAACTATTAACCCAGTTGTAACCTCCAAAGGCAAACTGCCCAAATCAGCAGATAGCAAATTTGTACAAGGCACAGTCAAAGGTAAATACCCTAAGAACATAAAGTTTTTGACTGCTTGCAAACACTGATATGTCCCCTGCATACCTCAGAGACCTTGGCTTCCAAAGGAACCAGCCAGAGGATAGAGCAGGAATGTCTAGAACCAGAAGACCTGAAAGAAGACACATTGGACACAGTGGTGGATGGCAAAACAATGAGGGAGATAATATCAACCTTGCCATTCACACTCCAATTCAACAGAAACCTCAAACCAGAGGACTGGAAAGATATGGATCAAGTTCTTCAAATCCACCAACTCCTCAAAGATTTGTTTCAATGGAGTATGGACAACAAGAGGTTCAACCTAGCAACTCACTGGGCAGAACTGGGATCAAGTTGCCAGAAGATCTGTCTCAAAGAGATAGACTTCAAAGACCTTATGGTAATCACCAAGGGTTGGAATCCTACCAGGCAGCACAGACTCCTGGAGGCAAGGGCACAGAGGATAAGGGAGAATCAAGCCACTATCCAAGCTATAGAAGAACAGTTAACCCAGACAGGGCCTACTCAGATTCCTTCAGGTTCACAAGGAGCATGCCAAATCAGCTCTCCAGTGGCTTCACACCATTCAGAAACCAGCAGATCAGTGGCCAAGAGTCACCATTCTTCACAATTCCAGGAAGTTTCCAGGAGAAGACAAGGCAACAAGGGCAAAAACAAAGCCTCCTTCAACCAGAGGAGGAAGGAGTCAGACCCCATGATCCAGAAGCTGTTAGATTTGGTAAAAGAAGTACACAAGAACCAGAAGTAGTTGTAAACCACTCTAGAATCAGTAGTCCTAGTAATAGAAACATTACCCCCACTCACACTGAAAATAACATTATCACATCTGAGAGTAACATCAACAGTGACACACTGTGGTTACAAATGTCCCAATATGCTGAGCAATCTGCAAAGCAGGCTACAGAATTTGCAGCTGCCCAAGAAAGGATGAGAAAAACTCAAGCCTCATTGGAGCAGATAGTTAAAAACCTTCAGGAAGGATATGCTCAACTGAGCAAAGCCTCTGAAGAAACCAACAAGAGACTGAATCAAGTCTCTGAAGAACAACACCATAGTAGCAGGGACAGGGAGTGTCTGAACCAAGACATCAACAAATTGTTTGATGCCTACCATAGCTTAAAGCCCCAACCACAAGGCCAAGCTATGGAGAATCCATATCAACCAGATGACATCAAACCAGATGCCATGTTGTTGAATAAGGCAAGATCTCCATCACAATACCAGGATGGAGATGGCATGTCTTATTCAGAGAAGGAAGCCTTGAAACAGCTTCCTGAGGCCTCAAACTGGCCCAAATTCTCTGGATCAGGAGAATATGATCATATGGAACTCATAGATTATATTGATGGACTCTTCATTGATGTACCAAGCATACCAGATTACTGGATTACTGCTAGACTGAATACTGCATTTAAAGGTCATGCAAGTATATGGTACACTGAAATGAAAGAAATCCATGGCAGAAGAAATTGGCCATGGTGGAAGAGTCAAATAATCCAAAAGTACAGTAATGGAACTTGGATATGGCAAAAGACCATGTCATTTGAGAATGACAAATACTCTGTGGACAAAGATCCATATGAGTGGTGTCTTAGACAGTCTAAAAGACTTAAAGCCATTGATCCTCAGATGAACATCCAAATGAGGAATCACAAACTCCTGACACAACTGCCAGGAGAACTAGAGCATGCAGTAAAGTGCAGATGCAACCAAAATTGCACTCTAGATGATATAGCCAATACCTTGCAAGACATAAGGAAAAGGACTAATATAGGGAAATTCACCCCATATAGAAGCAGTAGTTTCAAAGAGAAACAACCTTTCAGGGTGGAGTTTAAAGACAAACCCAGAGAAAAAGTGGCAGAAGTGGCAAAGAAGAAGAATTCTTGTCACAATTGTGGTTCAACAGACCACTATGCTAACAACTGTCCAAAGGCAAAGAAAAAAGTCTATGCCATAGAGAAAGTCCCTGAGGAAGAACCTCCAACAGAGGAATCTGAATCAGACTCTATGGGTGATGCCATCAGAGAACCATCTGATGAGGATCAAGACCCAAGAGAGGAATTTCTAGTGGAATACCAAGAGGAAACCCCACTAGAAATCCAGGATATACAGTTGGAAGCAGGCATGCCACAAGACACTGCCAACAAAAACTTGTGTAAACATACACAAGATGCACAAACATTCCTGGTTACACCAACCAAAGGAATGGCATATATACATGGAACAGCCACAAAAATGACTGTATGTATTGACAATGCTCAGCACCCACTGATCATTGACAATGGAGCACACTGCTCCATAGTGGCCAGAAATTATCTGGATAAACACTTCCCAAACTGGGAAAAAGAACTCTTGCCCACCAGGGCAAAGAACTTTAAGAGTGCATCTGGAAAGATGACCTCTATTGGGACAATTATCAAAGAGATAATTATACCCCACAGAAAAGGTAATATCAGACTCAACCCAGAGTTTGTAGTGCTTGAAGATGCCCACATCCAAGGGTTTTTACTGGGGACAGATTACCAGAGGATGTATGGCATAGATATTTACAATAGTAAAAATAGGCATATTACCATTGGTACTAACAAGGAAAAGAAATTTTCTCTTGATATATACCAGATATCTTCTCAGGACCCACTGGAAGAACTTCTGAAAGAATTCAGAGAGGGACAGTTTAGCACTACCCTCACCAGTAAACAAAAGTTAAGTTTACTGAAGATGCTGAGGAAGAATAGACCAGCATTTGCCATTGGTGAAGAACCATTAGGCAAGATCAAAGGCCATGATATAGAACTATATCTGGATGTGGAAAGGCCTTATCCACCCATGTTAAGGAGACCTCCTTACCCAGCAAGTCTGGAGACCAGGAAAGAGATTGAGAAACATATCAATGAACTCCTGGACATGGATGTCATTAGGAAGATTGGACATAATGAGATAGTGGAAATTACCACCCCTGTCCTAATCACCTGGCATGATGGCAAGTCTAGATTGTGTGGAGACTTCAGAGCCCTGAATAACTACACAAAAGCAGACAGGTACCCTATACCAAGGATACCTCATGCCTTGGATAAACTGGCTAAAGCCAAATACATAACCAAGATGGATTGTATGAAAGGCTTCCACCAAAATGGAGTTAAACCAAACTCCATGAAGTTGCTCAGAATAATATGCCATATGGGCATATATGAGTACACCAGGATGCCATTTGGCATCAAAAATGCACCAGCCCACTTCCAAAGGATGATGGACACCATATTTCAGGAAGAAATAATGGAAGGCTGGATGGTAGTATATATTGATGATATCATTATATACTCAGAGACATGGGAAGACCATGTACATTACATAGACAAAGTGCTAAGTAAATGTACACCCATCAATCTAAAAATTTCACTTAAAAAGTGTAATTTTGGCCAACAAGAGCTACTAGCTCTAGGACACAAAGTCTCAGGCCTTAGTCTGGCAATTGACCAGAACAAAGTAGCAGCAGTACTGCAAAAGCCAGTACCAAAGAGCATTAAAGAAATGCAATCTTTCCTTGGGTTTGCTAGCTACTATAGAAACCACATCAAAAACTTTGCCCACATAACTAGTAGCTTATACAAGTTATGCTCAAAGGATGTAGTTTTTGAAATAACCAAGGAAAGGAGGGATGCATATGAGAGGATCAAATATGAACTCACAAATGCACCTGTGCTCATCTTGCCTGACTTTGAACTACCATTCAAGTTATACATAGATGCAGCATGCAGCCAAGGCTTAGGAGCAGCCCTTCACCAAAGACAAATTGTAGATGGTGAACCAAGAGAAGGTGTAATATGTTACATCTCCAGGCAGCTGAAAGATTCAGAAGCCAGGTATGGGGCCACCCAGACAGAATGTCTATGTCTAGTCTGGGCTCTAGAAAAACTCCATTACTATTTGGAGGGTGCAGTCTTTGAAGTCTACACAGACTGCACAGCCTTGAAGTCTTTACTAAACATGAAGACTACTAATAGACATATGCTGAGATGGCAAATAGCCATCCAGGAGTATAGAGGGAACATGACCATCATATACAAGGAAGGCAAAAGCCATACCAATGCAGATGGCCTTAGCAGATGGCCACTGGACAATGTCAAAAGCAATCCAGCTTATGACCCTGAAGTTGCTGCAAAAATTCCTATCCATTTTATGGAGATCAATAGGAAAAAGAACTTCAGATTCTCTGAATGGGCACCAGAGAGTGGTACCCTTGACAGTGGAAACACTGATTCAGAAGGAACAGAAACTCCCATACTGGGAATAAGTTCCTCAGCACTGCACAATGAATTTTTCAATGCAGTGCTGAAATCTTATGCTAAGCACAAACAGTGTAGCATATTACTCCAACTCCTTCAACAAAAATACAGGAGCCCAGAACTGGAAACCCAGCTGGAGGAACCCTGGTTGAGGGCCTATAAGGACAATAAATTCTTCCTTATAGATGGCCTGATTTATCACAGAGAAAAGCACACCAGTGCACTCACAGTGATAGACAGAGACCACATCTCTCTAATCCTGCAGGAATGCCATGACTGCCCCTATATGGGACACATGAGTGAAGACAGGACCAAAGAGAGGGTAGCAAGCACAGCTTGGTGGCCCAAGTGGGAACAAGAGTTGAGTGAATACATCAACACTTGTGAAAGATGCCAAAAGGCAAATAGAAAACATGGGAAGAAATATGGGTTACTTCAACATATAGAAGAACCCAAGCACCCATGGGAAACCATTAACATGGACTGGGTCACAGGACTTGTCCCAGGAGGCAAAGAAAACTAAAATGCCTGCTTAATCATAGTTGATAGGTTCAGCAAAAGCATGAGATGTCTACCATGCCATAAAGAGGACACAGCCATGGACACTGCTCTGTTATTTTGGAATAACATCATATCCACCTGTGGAGTCCCCAAGATCATAATTAGTGACAGGGACCCAAAATTCACATCTGAATTTTGGACCAACTTATATGACATGCTTGGCACCAAACTTGCTTTTTCCACAGCTTACCATCCCCAAACAGATGGCCTGGCTGAGAGAATGATCCAAACAATGGAGGACATTCTCAGGAGGTTCTGTGCCTATGGCATGGAATACAAGGACCATGAAGGATACACCCATGATTGGGTTACCCTCTTACCAGCAGTCCAGCTGGCTTATAACACAAGCCAGCACTCTACCACAGGAAAATCACCTGCACTGGTAGAGAAAGGGTGGAATCCCCTGTTACCTGTGGATCACTTGAAGAAAAATCTTCTGACCATCCACCCCACAGCCAAAGACTTCCATGATATGTGGAAGAAAGCCTGTGATACTGCAGCCAAATGCATAGCTGAGGCCAAAGAGTATAACAAGCAGAGGTGGGACAAATCACATATGGAACCTGACTTCAAGGAAGGGGACCAGGTGTTAGTGTCTACACTGAACTTCAACAATCTCAAAGGACCTAAGAAAATGAGAGACTCATTTGTAGGGCCCTTCACTATCATTAAGTTAATAGGGAAAAATGCAGTAGAAGTCAAGCTCACTGAGGAGTTTTCTAGGAAACACCCAGTCTTTCCAGTGAGCCTGGTCAAGCCATACTTCCAAACAGAGGAGGAAAAGTTCCCCTCCAGGAAGAAGAACATCACTCCACCAGAAATAGTGGAAGTAGAAGACTCTCCTGGACCTGTGAGTAAAATCATCAGGGCCAGAAAAATCAGACTTAATGGAAAGGATCAAAGACAATACCTAGTCAGATTCAAAAACCAGACAGCTGATAAAGACAAATGGTTGGCAGAGGATGCCATACCAGATGGGAACCTTCATTTAAGGAGATTCAGAGCCTCTAGGAGGACTGAACAGTCTCATCAATGATGAGCCTTTTTTAGAGGGAGGGTATGTCAGCCTGTGACTCAAAACCAGAGCACAAGCATGACAGCCAATATACCATAAATCAATGGTATAGCCAAGATACCACCAAAACATGGAACTGAGCCAAATTAGCTCAAAAGGTATCAAAAGAAAGAGGAAACTCACCTCTTTCTGAAAATACAAGTCCCATCACCATAGGACAAGAAATAACAAAGTTATTCCTGCTCAAAGTCATTGCTGAGCATAAACCTTAATTTTCACCTCTCATCTAAAATCTAGAAGGAGAGGCTTAACCCCATCAAATGGGTATTCAAAATGAAGCTCTAAGCCAGGGCTATCCAATGGTACCAGCCAAACTGAGCTAGCACCAGTATTACTTGAGTTATGGTCAAATTCAGACCAAATAAGGGTGAACAAAACATTCACCTCTCATCTAACTTTTACAGTTTTAGTGTGAGATACTTAAAGTGGGGTCTTTTTGGAAAGAGCACAATCAGGGCTATCTGATGGTGTAATCCATTTCCCCATAACTCAACTACAACAGAAGTTATTGGCCAAACAAGCTTAATACAGCTTTTTGCCCAAACCACGCCAATGTACAAAATACTTGTACATGGGATAACTTTGTCATATTTAATGATAACCATGTCAAGTTGGGTACCATTGTGTAGAGCTCATATAGAGCTATTCAATGAACCAACGTTGAGCTTGATATCTCAAAAACTGACAGAGTTATGACCATTTCAAGGTCAAAATCCCACCAGCTGTCATATACAGCCTTACCATGGGATAACACCCCATAATCATGAATATGAGGTGTCAACAGACGAAGAAGCATGTTTTTACTTCAATACCTCATATGTCAGTCAATACTGGGGTCCCATACAGTTTCTGTACAGCATTCTACGCGTCATACACGTCAGAATCAGGCTGTGAGGTCCCCAGATGAAAATTTTCACCCTGTATTGGTGAAAACCGCCCAGATGTGGTTTCAAAACCACATCTGAGCCCAATACAGTGTATACAGGTTGTTTGCAAACCACAAGCCTGTCATGGGGAGTGAAAAATCTTCACTCCCTCTACGTGAAAAGGTTTAATCACCTTTTCACCTCAATTTCAGGATAAAAGGAGGGCTTTTCACAGCCAAAAACCTTTCCTCATCCTGCTCTTGAATACCCTACGTAGTAAACTGTCAAAAACAGTTTTACTCTTGGGTAATAATCAGGTATTATTATAATCTTAATAATTGTAGTCTTTATTATTGTAACCCAACAGGTAAAGCTGCACCCAGGGCTTTCAACAGCGCTCACCACCACTATATCCACTATAGTAAAGCCCTTTATTATTAAATTAGAACCATCTTCAACTCTTATAAAACCTTTTTAACTTTTATACACCGTGTCACAGTCATAGTTAAAAGTTGTAAATACACTTTATTACTCTTATCATAAACTCAGCCTGACATATTCACTCCTTCTACATTCCAGGGTGCATATCCCCCTTCCACCTCTTTTCAGGATAAAAAGGGACCTTCCTCTGCACCAAAGAGGAATCCCCATTCTTCTCTTGAATTCCTACATAGAATAATTGTTTCCAACAATTTTTTTCTTCTGGAATAATTAGTTATAGTTATATTTTTAATTATCTTAGTAGTTATTATAGTCATTCAATTTTTAATGACTGCACTCCAGGATTTTGGTAGCACTCACCACCACTATTCCAACATGTTAAAGCCCTTTTATTTTTATTAAAAACAAGTTATCTATGTTTGAAACTCATATTGATAGCTGTAAGTAGCTTCTACATAGCATAATACTGACATTCAATTCTTCAATTATATTATAAATTATAAAAATTTGGAGAGAAGCTTAATTCAAAAAAATAACATTCCACCTGTGTGATGAAAAGAGGCTTTACAGATGGGCCTTTGGTTTGGATTAACATCACTGGGCCAAAGAAGTTGGTAAATTAAATTACAAATTGAAGTAAAAATATTGCTTTTAATATTTGGTGGAAATAAATGGCATGGGTTACCATATTGGACAGGTTATTTATTTTCAGGAAGGCACCAGTAGGGTGAACCCTCTTTTTCATAGGTTAAGACAGGTTTTTCTGTGTATTTTTTTCATTATTATTATTATTTCAACTTTTTATATCAATCTTTTTTAGAAATATATTTTACAGTCACACCTCTCAATAAGAATCCACCCTTTAAGCATACCTCATGGAAATAATAGAGCTTCTGTTAACCATTTTTCATCAATGATTTTCCAATTCAAAATTCATTAATATGAATAATTTTTATCAGAAATAGGTCTTTTTCAAAAAAAACAACAACAATATTCTTATTCAGAAATACCCTATTCCTTCTTTTTCGCTACCTCCTTTCAATTTTTTTTATAATTTTATTAAATCCATCTTTCTCCTCTACCTTAATCCTTTTTTTTCTCACACTAGCTTTCTTAATTTTCATTCCTTATTTTTTTTAATCGTTATTATTAATAAAATTCCCTAAATTAATACAAATTTGGATGGCCTTTTTTTTCTTTCTCACTTATTTTAATTAATTAAAAACTGTTCCAGTTTCAAAAAGATATAATAAATCCTTTGAAATATATTTGGAACCCCCCATTATTTTATTTTATCAACAAAGCAAAGTAGTTTGGTATATTGTCCATCAGGAACTTGATTCTTTTTTTTTGGAGTGAACTGTAGTAATAATTATCTTTGTCAGGAGTTCCTTGGAATTAAGTTAGTCATAAGCTATCTTAAAATATTCAAGAAAGATTCAGCTTGGAATATGGATGACCTAATTGGGGTTAATCTGGAACACTTATTCAATTTATTTCCAAATCAATCTTTTTATTATACTTTCAAAACTAATTTTTCCAGAACCAAAAGGCAAAAGAGCTTCAAATTTTGACATAAAAAGCTTTTATTTTTGGAATTAAGAAAAATAGGGCAAGAAAAAACTAAAAAACTATGCCTTAGATTCCCTCATCATTGGTACTCTATTAATTCACTTTCTGCCACAAGATCATTAAATACCATCAAAGGGATCATGACTGTCTCCAAAAAGAAGAAGATCATAGCCTTAATATCAACAAATTATGACTTTATAAATTGATTCAGTCCTATAAATCAATCATCAATCAGGTAACTTCAAATAAAAGTCAAGAATGTACATACCATAACCTTTAAAAGTTACTCTATCAATTCATTTCATATTATTAAAGGAAATATCTGATAAGCGAAGATATTCTAATATTCAGGGATTCAATATTGTGTTTTCTATCTCAAGAGGCTTTTTATGACAATTCAGAAAATCGAATCTCATCAAGAGCTTCCAAGTTCACTATTAGGCTTCCTCATTCAGAAGAAATTATGTGGTTGAATCTCAAAAAGATCAACATAAAGTCTTTAGCTTATAAAAATTAGAATAAAATCACAATTCTAATAAAACTGGGCTTATTCATTGATTAGTCATTTTTTTTATTTTTTGTATTTTGTTTAAATTGACTTTAATGATTTAGTAATTCCAACAAATTATGTATAGGAAACAGAAATTATTTTTGATCTCAAGGGAAACAAGAATCAATTGAGCTATCTACTAGAATTTAATTAAGTTTGGATTAATAAGCTTTAGCCATCTATAATTTATACTTTTTTTAAAAAAAAAATGGGTTATTTATTCAAAAATATTCCTCTCACTTTTCCTTCCAATATCATTTCAAACATAATTCCTAAATGAATAATTTTATTTTCTCCAAATTTTTGAATTAAATATATTTTAATTTAATAAAAAACCTAAAATATTCTCTTCCTAATTGTTAATTTCAGTTCACACATTCATTAAGCCAATTTGATCAATTCAAGAAAAAATGGGTATGTTTTTATCTTAATCTCAACAGAATCCTTTACAAATGTGATTTGGGTATTATCAAGGCCAAAATAGCATATCATTCAGAATCTTTTGTAAGCCAATACAAGTAAAAAGGGTCTCTTATTATTATAATGTAAGAGGACTGGGGTCATTCTAATCAAAAAACAATTTCCAATCTCTTGAAGCATATCCAAATATTGAAGGTTGTTTTTAGACTCAGATATTTCTCAGACCTCAACAAATTTGATGCAATTCCTTGAGATGAAAGCTTGGATAAATTACTTAACCCAGTGAAAATTAATTATTTAACTCTAAAAATAAGTTAAATTTAGTATTAGAAACCTTCATAATCCTTTTACCAAAAATTCATATCAAGAAACCATTACTCAAATTCTATTTAATGAACAGATTTTCTTCAATACCTCAAGCCAAATAAAAGGAAATTAATTATTATATAAACAAGAGAAATAATTTACCATATAAATCAAACTGGATCATTAAAACATTTAATTAAATAAATTTTTCACTTTCCAATCAACCTATTAAATCCAAAAAATTAATCTTTAAAATCTTACCTAAAGGAGTTTTTATCACTTTAAAATGATTTAGAGATATTTTCTTTTCAAGAACTCAATTAATATTAAAATTAATTTTAATTAATTCTCAAGAAAAAAAAAATAGTTTTATTTTTCTTTTAAATTTATTTTTCTATTTTTAAATTTTATTTATTTAAATTAATAATAATAATAATAATAATATTCTGTTTATTTTTTTTTATGAAATTATTATTTTATTGATTTTATTGATTTGTTATTGGTTTTTTTTTGTTAAAAGATAAAATAAAAAAAAATTACATATTATTATTAGGGGGTGTCAAATTCACCAAATCCTGCCTTAAAATAATGCGGGATTTGGAACCCAAATCCCAACACTAAATCCCGGGTTTTTTATGTGTAAATCCCATGCATCTGGGATTTCAGCTTGAAACCTAACCCAAATGAGTACTTACAATTCATACCTGCACAACATATTCTTCTACACTCCATTTTGGACAAGCTGACCAAACAGCTTACAGTCCATTTATACTTCTTCATCCATATAATAATGCCTCGATCCAAAGCAAGACAAATCAAGACAGATATGAAGATCACCTCTGGCCTGCCTCATCCATCTGGTCACTTAATACGTACAGATTATTTAAGCATAATTAATTGGCTTTCAGTCAAATCCAATTTTGAGTCATGTTTTGGTACTAGTGGTTCAACATCTGTTGGAAGACCTCCTTCCTCAAAGCAGCATGGGTTTCAGCTTATGGCCATTGAGGTCAACAAAAAATCACAAAATCACCTAAACCTTAGTTCAAGCAGCATCCAAGATCAATGGCGAACATATAAAAAGAAATATATGGCAGCAAAAAAAATCAAAAATTTAACTGGGGCTGGAATAACGCAAGAAGATGAGAGTAAAGAAATAAAATCAATGAGTGAAAAGCTGGAAAGTATGTGTCCTTGCTATGCAGAAATGGATGTGCTCTTTGGCCACAAGCCCAATGTCACTCCCATTTCAAGCTATGATTCACAAGGAAAAGACAGTTTCAATGGTGATGATGATGTTTTTCTTGATAAGGTAAGTTATTGTATCTTCCTTTTTTTACCTTGGATAATTAAAGGTCATTTGCTTTTCAAAGGAGAATAATTGCTTGGATTCACCTCACAATCTGGATCCTTTGGTTCATAATGATGATAACTTTGTTCAAGCAGAAAACCTTCAAGATGAATCAGTAAGTATGTTTAAGCCTGATACTTATGAAATCCATTGTTGATTATTTCTCCTTTGAACAGCAAATTAAATCCATAACGCATTCAACACAAAAGCGTAATCAAGCATTGACACCCAACTTGAATGACAAGAGTGGCTCTAGGAAAAGGCCGATGGATATGTTTGCACTGACATATGCAAATTTTCTTGAATCACGGCAAAAGGGTATGTTTAGTATTTATGGTTACTCTTATCAATACTACTGACAAAAGTCATGATTCATATCCCATGAAACCAGTGACAATGCTCATTTGGAGTGGGACAGGGAGAGGTGGAATGAAGAGAAAGCAAGCAACAGTTTGAAGAAGTCAAGTTGCAAAAGCAAATGGAGTTTGAGGAGAAGCAACATACAAAGAAATAGGAATTTGAAAAAGAAAAGTGGATTCGTGAATTAGAATTGAAGGAAAAGCAATGCCAGATGGATCTCACTATAGCAGCATTGTCATCAAGCAGGCCAATCAGGGAGCTGGAACGCATTCTGGCATTAATCAATAAAAAATAACTTATTACATATATGTAATGTGATCCATTTATATGTGGTGCTTTTTCAATAAATCTTATTTTTATGTTTAATTATTGATCTTATTTCAGAAATCTAACTCCACTTCATTACCAAATGGAAATTTCAATGTTTATGCATAATTGGGGCACCAACTTGCCATTTCACCTTCATATGAAATTTATTTTCAATTTAGGACAGAATTGAAAATTTGGGCAAGTTTTGCATTGAGATTTTATATGAAGTCTGTTCAAAAATCAAATTTGAGGATGCCTTTTTTCATTTTTTATGAAAATGTCATTTTATTGTTTTTTTTTAAATTTTTTCATCTTTTTCTATATGTTTTTTTTTTAATTTAAAGGTTGATTTTTATTTTTTATTTTGAAGGGTTTCAACTTTTAATTGGGGATTTTCCCTTGTATTTTAGATTTTTGATTTTTAATTCTTAATGGGTGTTGGTAAACACATGTAAGATTTTAGTAAAAACACGTAAGTGACCTTATTTTTCACAAAAAAATTCCTCAGGCTCAGTTTTGAGGATTTTTTTGATTTTTTTTGCCATATTTTTCCTGACTTGGCATGTCAATAAGCACAAATTTTTTCAAAAACTTTTTTTTGCCAAATTTCACCAATTTGGCCAATATGCCAAAATGGCATATTTTTTTCAAAAATTCATTTAAAATCTTCCCACTTATGAATTTCCTTAATTTCTTTTGAAAATGAAGGGTTCAATGTGAAGAAGGAAGCACCAGAATCCCATAATTTTGGGAATTTTTTTGGGTGGGACAAGTGAAGGCGCAAAAAGGGGTTTTTTTCAAATGTTTTCCCCATCATTGTAATATGCCTATTTGTAAAAAGTGAATTTAATAACTTCCCACTTATGAATTTCCTTCATTCTTTTTCAATTAAAGGGTTCAATCTGGACAATAAAGAACCAGAAGCTCATGAATTGGGAAAATTGTTTTGGTGGGACAACAAGTGAAGGCGCAATGAGTGTTTTTTTTCAACGTTTTTTTCTCTTGTGTGTAATATGACTATTTTCAAATACAAAAGTTCCACATGTTTGATAAAAAAAGGAGACTGAGGTGGGATTTAAGCAATAAATATGACTGAGGAGGGGGATAATTGGCATAAATTGTATATACAAAAATCATTCAATCAGAATCAACCTCCAAAATAGTGGGTTTTTTCTGAGAGGGGGGAGGAAGATTGGACAAATACAACATTCTGTGTTTCTTAAATTTATCAGCCCACCCCAGGACTTGTGTTTGGGCATGAATCTCCCAGTTCACAGTAATGGGGGGAATGGATAAACTTTAGAAATGATGATGTCCAAAGGAACAAAATGAGCACAACTATTCAAGAAGCAGATGAAAATGGGGGATTATCATTTGGAGGACAGAAATAAAGGAAAAAAGAAAAAGATTGGGCTGTGGAATAAAAGAAAACTGCTCTTTTATACTTATTTGCAATTGGATCCCCCATGTCAGGAATGGACATCCACTTGCTTGTTGGAGCCTGGCCAACGTATTCATACCATTCAATTCTTTTCAAATAAGAGGATATTGAGGGAATTAAGGTGTTCATGGGTCTATAAAGGTCTTGATTTTGTTGAATTTTTTCAGCCAAGTCACCTCTGACATCAGCCCATTGATCTTGAGTCTTGTAAATGAAGTGGGATACTGTTCTGTAGCCACAGTTTCCATCACCCTGGACATTGATGGCCTTGAAGGTGTATTTCAATATAAACTTGGTGTCACAGGGGCTCTTGTGGAATACAAGAGTGGCCTGGCACTCAGGAATCAAGAACTCACTTGGAGGGCTCCAAAAGATGATAAGGAATACTACAGAATATATTTCTTAAGCAGGAATAAGAGAAAGGACAAATATTCCAAAGATAACAAAGAATAATAAGAATGAAGCCAGAGGCCAAAGATAAAAGAAAGCCAAAGCCCAAGAAGCCAACCAAGTTAATCCTCAATTCACTGTTTCAACCTGCCAGAAAGAACAATGGAATTAGTAAAGGATATGACCACCAATATCCACTGACAGGCAAGGAAAGAAAAGAGAAAGGATGCTAATGACTGACTTGAGATTATCAGTATTAACTTTAATAATGTAATAGAAAATAAAGATAAAAATAAATTCACTATATTAATTAAATGGGGAAAAAGTCCCCAGGTGCTGAAAGGTAGCCGGTATATGTGAAAACTGAAAGATTGATCCTGGAAGGTGGATCAATGACTGTATTGTCTGAATAGGGAAATACAGCTCTGGCCATCTTGAAATTTGAACTGTGTGATGGAATTCACACAGTGGAATATGGAATGGCCCAATTGGGCCAAGACCATACAGGTTGATTGAATGAGGCCCGTATGGATGAATTGAGTTGTCCAAAGAGTATTGAATACTTGATGCCTTGACAACTGATTGAAATCATGTAATACCTCTTGAGAATTGCCCTTGAATAATCCTGAATGAATTGTGCCAACCCAACTCCTGCAGATACAGGTGGTTGGGATCCTTGAAGAGTCTTCTGATTGCCGCCATAATTGGTCAGACTGATGAGCTGATTAATCCTCCTTCAAAATGGGAATTGGGATTTGAGACCTTGATTTGGAAAGGTGGAATTGGGTCCTGAAAAGGTCACCATTGAATTTCTGAGCAAAAATGGTACATAATGGTATATAATACCATATATGCACCATGCCTGCAACCTTGAGTACGGATGGTATGAAGGAAAGGAAGAAATCCCCTGTAGTTGAGGGGAAAGACGGACTGAGCTGATCTGGTGGCCTCTGGTGGTTTCCAGAGGCCATGGCCAAAATGGTTTCCATGAGATTTTTGGTCACTTTTGGGTCCAAGGAAGTGGTGGCCAAAAATGGCTCAGGTGGGCCTAGGTGGCTGGCCTCATTGGATTAGGCCAAAAGGGGCCTAAATGGCCTACAGACTGTAGAAGCCGTAGGGGGCCTAAATGGCCCAAAAAAGCCATTTAGGCCAAAACCCCAATAATGAAAGGGGTGGCCCTGAATCCAAGTATGATGGCTAGGGGGCCTGGAGGCCCCTATAAGACAAAATGACCCCCCAGGCCCAAAATCAAATATGAAGGCCTGGGGGCTGGTGAAGTGGGAATTGGCCAAGAAGGCCAATGACGGCAGGATATGGCCTGAGGCCATAAAATGGCCATTTGAAGGTGTTATGGCGTGGATGCCTTAGAACACCCAAGGGGGCCAATTGGCCAAAAAAGGTATGACATGACCAATTGGCCCCAACCTGGCTCCAGGTTGGATTGCCACAGCCATCAAGGAGAAGGGCCAAACTCGTGGTTGTGACAGGACCCCCCTACCTTGAATGGTGAGCTCCTGAGCACCAAGATAAGGTAGAAGCCTGTTGAGGCTGTTGAGACGTATTGGACAGAGGGGTTCCAGAGGTATTTGATCTTGAAAAGAAAATTTTTAACTGACAATTAATGTTGTCATATGAATTGAGGTTGGCATAGTCTTTTCTTCACATTTGGCTTTGAAAATGTTGAAGGATTGAATTTGACGTAGAAGTTTGGCATAAAGATTATAATAAAAGAAATTTGAAGAAAAGTAAAGATAAAGAAACAGAAAAAGAAAATAAAAAGAAAAAAATTTGAAGGGGGATCCAATCTTCATCACGGATTTTGACAGTTGATTTGAAAGTGGCCAAGGACCTGGATAAAAGAATTTGATTCCAGGTGCTCACAGAGTGGCCAAGGTGATGTTTTGAAAAGATTGTAGACCCCTCAGGGAAGCGCACACCAGGAGAGAAACTTACTTTTAGAAGTTTCCAATCCCTCCAGTGCCATAAATAAGAATATAAATTTGATGAAGGAATGTCTTGAATTGGAAAACTTGGAAAGGAAAATGAAAGTGAATGGTCCATTTTCCCAAGTGAAAAATGGCCATAATTTTGGAATTGATGTTGAAAGCCAGGCCAACAAATCTGTGTCCAACTTGCAAAGTGCTCACAGAGTGGCCAAGGTGATGCTTACAACAAAGAGGAGTAGAATACCCCTAAAGGTGCATACCAGGAGTGGGACTTACTTTTGGTAATTCCTCTCCCCACCAAGCACCATAAAAAGATCAAGCTTTTGAAGAATTGGGTCCTGGCTTGTCAGGATACAAAGAATGGAAATCTTTGACAAGTTTAGGACAATTCTTGAGTTTTTTGGCTGGTTCCCAAGTGGATCTTTCTGGGTCTTGACTGAAACCTTTCCATTCCACAAGATACCTTAATTTTCTTCTCTTGAGCTTTGAATCCAGTATTTGAGAGACTTCCCATTCCTCTTCTTCTTCAATGATAATTGGAGGAGGAGGCTCTTGATGCCGATTTGGGATTGTTGATTTGTTGACTGGTTCCAAGAGTGAGATATGGAAGACTGGGTGGATGGGTTTCCATTGAGGTGGTAAGCATGAGAACTGAATTTCTTCAAGATTGGAAAAGGAACCAACCATCTTTTGGATAGTTTTTTGGTGGGTCTGGTTGACTTGATATTCTTGCAAGAAAGCCATACCATTTCACCAGGATTGAAAACAGGTGGACTTGCTCTACCTTTATCTGCATACCTCTTAAACCGGTTTATGGCGATTCCAAGTTCTCTCTTGAAATATTGCTGTACTGATTGGAATTTTGTTGATAACTTTCCAGCAGGAGTATCTTGAGTGATGTGAACTGAATCAAATTGAGGATCTCTTCTATAAACAGTGAAAAACGGTGATTGCTTGGTTGAAGAGTGGTCAGAATTATTGTAGGCAGATTCAGCCAGAGGGAGCCAGGTGTTCTAATCATCTTGATGATAACTGACATACATCCAAAGATACTGTTCTAGTATCTGATTTACCCTCTCTGTCTGTCCATCAGTTTCTGGATGATAAGCAGTTGACAAGTCTCTTGAAATCTTGAGCTGCTGACAAATATTGGTCCAGAAAGAAGAAACAAAGAGTGAACCTCTATCACTGACAATGCTTGACGGAAGGCCATGCTTTGAAAAGATATTCTTGATAAATAAATGGGCCAAATCCAGTGAAGTGATTGAAGATATTGTTGGAATAGAAACTGCCATTTTTGAGAATCTGTCCACTATGACCAGAATTGAATCAAAGGAATTGGACAGCAGCAGTTGATTAATGAAGTCCATTGAAAGGTAAATCCAAGGACCATTTGGAATTGGAAGAGGTTTGAGGAATCCAAACTTCTTATGATGAATATTTTTGTTTCTTGAACACTGTTGACAGGATGAAGCATAATCCTTGATAAATTGAGTCATGCCGGACCAGTGGAAATCCCGCTTGACAAGTTTGAGAGTCTTCTCTTGGCCAGGGTGTCCAGCTAGAGGAGAATCGTGATGCTTTTGAAGAATACTGAGTTGAATTGTGGGGTCATTTGGGACTACCACCCAATCTTTGAAGAGAAGAAGTTGGAAAGAGGAATCAAGAGAATAATCTTGGACAGATTTACCTTTACCCAAATCTTCAAGGATACTTCTGTACTGAGGATCTTGCCATAATTTCTTCTGGATTTAATCAATCAAATTTGAAAAAGATTCCACATTGACTGCAAAAGACTTTGAGGGTTGAACTTCATCTTGCTTAATGACTTGCTGAAGATTCATTGGATTCTTTCTGATGAAATCCTCCCCCCTCTCCGGATAAACGCTGTCCCAACGTGATAAGGCATCCGGAAGAGTAGCTAGGCGGCCAGGGCAGTAAGTGATTGAGAAATGCAATTCAGAAAGGAATTCAGCCCAACGGGCTTGACGGCAAGTGAGTACTTTTGAAGACATGAAGTATTGAAGGGATGAGTGATTGGTGAGAACTTCAAAAGGGGAAGACAGTGAAAGAAGAAAAGCCCTCCAGCGCTTGATAGCCCAGACAATGCCAAGGAGTTCCTTGTCATGAATTTCATAATTGAGCTCTGCTGGAATAAGCTTGCGGCTTTCAAATGCAATGGGATGCTTTCCTGAATCAGAGACCTGACTCAGTACAGCACCCAAAGCATAATTGGATGCATCGGTCTCCACAATTGTGGGTATAGAAGGATTGGAGTGGTGGTGAAAGCCTCTTTGAGTTGGTGAAACTGACTAAGAGCTTCCTCATTGAGGGGAGAACAGGAATCTTTCTTGAGGAAACTGGTGAGTGAACTGATCTTCTTTGAATAATTCTTGATGAAACGGCGGTAGAAGTTGGAAAAGCCAAGGAAAGATTGAAGAGCCTTGAGGTTTCTTGGAGGTGGCCAGTTGAGAATCTGCTGGACTTTTGCTTGGTCCATCTTGAGGCCTTCAGAAGAAACTACATAACCAAGATATTCCACACTAGAAACATGGAATAGGCATTTGGACCCCTTGGCAAAAAGGTTATTGGCTCTGAGTCTGGAAATAACAGTGGACACATGATTGACATGTTCTTCCTCAGATTTGGAAAAGACCATAATGTCATCCAAATAAACCACAACATAAACATCAAAAAGATCTTGAAATATATCATTGACAAGATTTTGGAAAGAAGCAGGAGCATTGGTGAGCCCAAATGGCATAACCAAGTACTCATAACTGCCATATTTAGTTCTAAAACAAGTCAAATGTTCATCACCCTCCTTGATTCTGAGAAGGTTATATGCACCACACAAATCAATCTTGGAGAATATAGAAGAACCATTAAAGACATTGAGAAGCTGATTAATAGGAGGAACAGGATACTTGTTCTTCCTAGTAACAGCATTGAGTTTGCGGTAATCAACACACAAACGGAGGTCACCATCTTTCTTTTTGACAAAAAGAACAGGTGCTCCTGTTGAAGAGTAGCTTGGCTGGATGAAACCTTTCTCTACATTCTCTGAGATGTAGGCCCTGAGTGTATCTGACTCTTGTTTGGATAAAGAGTAGATCACCCCAACTGGAGGTAGAGACCCCTCCAGCTCAATATGATGATCACAGGCTCTGTGAGGAGGAAGTTTCTCTGCTTTCACCTTGGAGAATACATCCAAATATTGGTGATAGACAGAAGCAACAACCTTCTTCTGGCTCTTCCTCTTCATCCCACAACTCCTTCAGGGAGTCATGATAAGATGAAGGAGGAAGGTCCATATTCCCAAATAAGAGGTGAAGTGAAGATAAAGAATTATCTTCTCCAACATCTTGAATCTCTTTGAAGACTTCAGCCCTAGGAGATAGTAATGACTGTGGGGAATTAAGGGAAGGAATATGGACAGACGACGGAAATGATGGTGTTCTAGAATCACCAACCAGAGCTGCACATGATTTGGAAGAAGGAAAGTCATTACAGAAAGATTTAGAAGGATCAGAATAGTCCAAATGATCAGGATTAAAGGTGATCAGCCCTTGCCTCCAATCAATAGAAGGATTAAAACTATTGACAAAGTCAAAGCCCAATATGAGGTCTTCTCCCTTGGGAGTATCAATGACTAAAAAGTCCCATTCAAAGCTTGGGAAGGAAGGGAGCTCAACCATATATTTAGTATTTTGAGTCACAAATAAGGAAGGAGACTCAGAGGAGTCAAAAATGATAAGGGGAATCTTCTCTGGAAGTTCTGACATAGTCAATGAGTACTTGTGAACAAACTGCTTTGCAATAAATGAGTGTGTAGCACCAGAATCAATGAGAATACTGTAAAAAACATCAGAAAGAGAAGAAAAAACAAAGAATTGAAGAGAATTTTTGACACCAGTATTCAGAATGCACAATTGTGCTCTGGAAGGAAAACTGTGAAGACCATTGTACACAACATGGTCTCCACTCAGGCTTTTCCCTGGCTGGGAAATTTTCCTGATGGTTGGGTAAGCTTGCTTTGAGGCCTTTTGAAACAGGACTCAAGACTATGCTTCCCACCACAATGAGTACAAAGACCCTCTTTGATTCTTCTTTCTTTTTCAGAGTTCATGAGCTTGAAATTTTTATTCAATAAAGAAGAGTGGGGCTTCTTCTTCTTCTTGTGACTTGAACTTGAAGAATTTTGAGGATGAGAAGTGCTTGATCTTGGGGCTTCAAGTTTCTTCTCTTGATAGTGATTCTTCTCCTTTTGCCTTTTATGGTACCTGGTATCAAGTTCCAGGGTAACGTCCATTAAGTCTTGAAGGGAATCAATATTTGAAGGATGGGAGGCCAATTGATCCAGAATCCTGGATGGCCATCCCTTCCTGAAATGATGGATGAGAGCTCTTTCACCCCAATCCCCAATTCTTGAGACCAAGCTTCTAAAATCAGGAATGTATAGTAATACATGCCCTCCTTCTTTCATTCTAAGGCCATCCAACTCTGCTTCAGCTTTTCTAACTTCATTCGGGTCCCCAAATAAAGTGGATAGTTGGGATTCAAACAATGGCCAAGAATTGAGAAGACAACTTGAGTCTTGATTGGTGATATTAGAAAGATAAGGCTCAATCCATTTTGCAGCCCTGCCAATAAGAAATGAAGTGGCATAGAGAACCTTCTTCCTGTCTTGAGAGAAGTTTGCCCGATCATTCTGAAAGATAAGCTGGCATGACTGAATAAAGCTTCTGAATTTGAAGGGCTGAGTCCCATCAAAGCATTCTGGTGCCTTCATAGATGGAGTCTTGAAGGCTGGTGGTCTTGATGATTCAGAAGAAGAAGCTGCTTGAAAATTGGCCATAATCTGAGTCATTTGCTGCATAATGGCCAATAAAGATGGTTCCAATTTATGAGAGACAGGCTGATCAGACTGGGTTAGAGTTGGTCTTCCAGTACCTTGGGATTCCCCCACCAGAGCAGGAACACCTTCAGTACCTTCAGACCCTTCCTCTTCCACAGAATTCTCCTCCTCCTCTTCACCATCTTCACCTGGACCTTTTAAACTAGTCCTTGACATGCCTGGAAAACCGCCCACTACTCCTGAAAAAGAATTTGATCTTCTTGGCACTCTTCCTTCCTTCCTGGATGGTGCTGCTCCTTCCATGCGGGGTCCTCTATCTAATTGGGCCCTCAGTTGAGGAACTTCTGGGGTGCCATCAAGAGGAACTCTTGGAGTAGGAGTAAGAACAGCTTGAGTTCGAGCCTGAGATCTGGTCTGTCTTGCAGGAGGTGAATGTTGGAGTGGCATGATTGAATAAAATGAATCAAAACTTGAATAAAGACTTGAGGCAAAACCAAAATAGTCTTGAGGATCAAATCAAATCAAATCTTGAGGAAATCAATGAATTGATTGAAATCTTCAGGTACGTCAATCCAATCAAAATCAAATGAGTCTTGAAGTCAAAATCAATATCAATGAGAATCTTGAAGTCAATAAAATAAATCAATCAAAATCAATAAAATCAAATCTTGCAGTGAAAATCAATCAGTCAAAAGAAATCTTGAGTCAAAATCAATTTATGTCAAAGTCTTGATGTGAAATTCAGCAAAATCAATGAGAATTCTTCAGGTCAATCAATTATCTTGAAGTCAATATCAATTATCTCAAATAAGTCAATCAAATCAATTATCAAGTGAATTCTTCCTTAAATCAAAATTCTTGAAGAGAAAATCAAATTGAATCCTGATATGAATAATGTGTCTGAATAATTTGATGAATAATCTGAAAAATCAAAATGATAAGATGCCTGAATGAAGGATAAAAATGAGATTGATGATTGAGATTAAGATTTAAAAAGATAAACAGAAAATAAAATTTGGGTCAGCTTTCAATTTTCAGAATGAAGAATGAATGAGAGAAAATTGAGAGGTGACAAAGAATCATTAAATTCATAAGCATTAAAGAGTCATAATTTTGATGAATGAAGGAATGAGAATGATAAAGAATGAATGAATAAAATGATGAAGAAATTATGAGTTAATTAATATAATGTCACAGGGGCTCTTGTGGAATACAAGAGTGTCCTGGCACTAAGGAATCAAGAACTCACTTGGAGGGCTCCAAAAGATGGTAAGGAATACTATGGAATATATTTCTTAAGCAGGAATAAGAGAAAGGACAAATATGCCAAAGATAAAAAATAATAATAATAATGAAGCTGGAGGCCAAAGATAAAAGAAAGCCACAGCCCAAGAAGCCAACCAAGTGAATCCTCAATTCACTGTTTCAACCTGCCAGAAAGAACAATGGAATTAGTAAAGGATATGACCACCAATATCCACTGACAGGCAAGGAAAGAAAAGAGAAAGGGTGCTAATGACTGACTTGAGATTATCAGTATTAACTTTAATAATGTAATAGAAAATAAAGATAAAAATAAATTCACTATATTAATTAACTGGGGAAAAAGTCCCCAGGTGCTGAAAGGTAGCCGGTATATGTGAAAACTGGAAGATTGATCCTGGAAGGTGGATCAATGACTGTATTGTCTGAATAGGGAAATACAGCTCTGGCCATCTTGAAATTTGAACTGTGTGATGGAATTCACACAGTGGAATATGGAATGGCCCAATTGGGCCAAGACCATACAGGTTGATTGAATGAGGCCCGTATGGATGAATTGAGTTGTCCAAAGAGTATTGAATACTTGATGCCTTGACAACTGATTGAAATCATGTAATACCTCTTGAGAATTGCCCTTGAATAATCCTGAATGAATTGTGCCAACCCAACTCCTGCAGATACAGGTGGTTGGGATCCTTGAAGAGTCTTCTGATTGCCGCCATAATTGGTCAGACTGATGAGCTGATTAATCCTCCTTCAAAATTGGCATTGGTATTTGAGACCTTGATTTTGAAAGGTGGAATTGGGTCCTGAAAATGACACCATTGGATTTCTGAGCAAAAATGGTACATAATGGTATATAATACCATATATGCACCATGCCTGCAACCTTGAGTACAGATGGTATGAAGGAAAGGAAGAAATCCCCTGGAGTTGAGGGGAAAGACGGACTGAGCTAATCTGGTGGCCTCTGGTGGTTGCCAGAGGCCATGGCTGAACTATTTGTCCATGGTGGTCCATGGCCAAAATGATGTCCATGAGGTTTTTGGTCACTTTTGGGTCCAAGGAAGTGGTGGCCAAAAATGGCTCAGGTGGGCCCAATTGTGGTTTGGGACCCACCTGGCCTAGGTGGCTGGCCTCATTGGATTAGGCCAAAAGGGGCCTAAATGGCCTACGGACTGCGGTACGTGGTCTACAGACCATAGAAGCCGTAGGGGGCCTAAATGGCCCAAAAAAGCCATTTAGGCCAAAACCCCAATAATGAAAGGGGTGGCCCTGAATCCAAGGATGATTGCTAGGGGGCCTGGAGGCCCCTAGAAGAAAAAATGACCCCCCCAGGCCCAAAAACAAAGATGAAGGCCTGGGGGTTGGTGAAGTAGGAATTGGCCAAGAAGGCCAATGACGGCAGGATATGGCCATTTGAAGGTGTTATGGCGTGGATGCCTTGTCACACCCAAGGGGGCCAATTGGCCATAAAAGGTATGACATGACCAATTGGCCCCAACCTGGCTCCAGGTCGGATTGCCGCAGCCATCAAGGAGGAGGGCCAAACTTGTGGTTGTGACACTTGGGCAAGTCTTCTGAGCCAGTTATCTGATAAAGTAAGTTCAAAAAATGAATAAGTATCAAAATAAACAACAGAAAATTACATTAAAAAGAATCAGAAACTCACAAACATCTTGGCGAATTCATCACTTGTGTGAAAATTGCTTTGACAATGCTCACAGGTCAAGTCAATTGCATCATAGATATTCAAGCTGGTGGAAGGCTTGTTTAATCTTCTTTTTGAGGTTTTGCTTCCATTTGCCAATCTTCTGGACCTTCTAAGGGTTACTTCTGATTTATTCAATTCATTTGCTGAGGGTAGTGAATCTGATGAACTGATGGATTTATATAATGAGTCCTCAGAATCTTCAGAATCTTCAGATGAGTCCACTTCCATAATTGGAGAGGGGACATTTGACTGGGATCTTGATGTTGTTGTACTGGTCACTTTTGAGGGGGGTCTTCCTCTTCTCTTGGATTGACTTTCAATAATTTCAAATCTTGAAGGTTCTCTTTTGTTTTTATTCTTGGCTCCTTGGGGTCTTCCACAGATATTCTTGCATTCTAGAGGGTCTTCATAATATTGATCATCCTCTTGACTCTTGGGAATTTGATCAAATGGGAGTTTTCCAGTCAAAAGGCCTTGAAAATGTTGAAGTATTGGAGTGATTTCTGCCATTGGTCTTTGAAACAGGTCTTCCCCAATGTCTTAAAATATTTTCTTGTCTTCATTCTTTCTTTCTTTTTCAACACTTTGATCATCACCTTGAAAGCCAGCCTGAGAAGAATATGACAAATAAAATCAGTTGATAAGAAAAAAAAATAATAAGAAGAAATTAAAAAACCCTCACAGGCAAATTCAAATGTCATTGAGGATGGAATTCTGATAATTCAATCCTTTGGCGCTTGGCAAATTCCTTTTGGGTCTTATGCTTGCAAGGAATGCCTTTATAATTGTTGTATTTGTTGGTTCATTTTTCATTTGGAGGAAATTTTGTTTTGAAATTTTCAAAGGCAATCTGAAGAGCATAATGAGACACCTTGCCATTGAGGGCACAGATGTGTGGAGGAAAATTCTTGACATGGACAATCATTTCTTTGGAGATTCTGTTGATTATGTCAATAAATTGTTTTCTGAATGCGATGTGGAGAGCCCTGACTACCTCCAGGATAGTACCAGTGGACTTTTGGAGCCAAAGTTTAACCATGGCATGGGCACCTTCAACTCTGGAGGTGGAGCCCACACCCAGGTGGCAATGGTGGCTGGTCCAGGCTGGCACATAATACTCCTTTAGAGGAAGCCATGTCTTTTCCAAATATTGCAAGACATCAGGATTTTTGACTTGCTTTTGAATCTTCTTCCAGTTGTCTTTGAAAGACTTTTCAGTGGATTAATACATAACCTGAGAAATGAATCCCTCAGCCATCAAGACAATAATAACAAAAAAAGTGAAATAAAGTGAAATAAAGTGAAGAAGTATATTACTTGATTCCAAAGGCCCATAAAATTTTCAAAATCAGTTCCATGACCAATTTTCTTCATGCAATGAGCAGATACATCCTTTTTGATGTGCCAAATGCATAGCATGACTTTGGAGTCTGGGAAGAGCTTCTTAATAGAGTTTTTCAAGGCCAGATCCCTGTCAATAACAATAACTGGAGTGGGAACAAGATTGGTGTTGTTGATGACCTTTTCTATTTATTGATTTAATGCCCAAGTATATGAAGGTTCATTTTCATTCTTCATCAAACAAAAAGCCCCAGAAAAGGTCTTATTGGTTGAGCTGAATCCAACAATATGAAAAAGGGGCATTTTGTACTTATTGGTTTTATAAGTACAATCCATAAGAATGACATGAGGAAAGCCATGAAGAAGTTTTATGGGCAGGGGGTGAGTAAAAAACAAGGAGGTAATGTGTCCCTCAGAATCTCTTGCAGAGGACCAAACAAATTTTTCTTCTTTGAGAGTGTCAATAAGAGCATCAATGGGCCTTCTGCCTTGCAGTTTGTCTTTCTTGATTTTCTTGACTTGGTTTTAAATGTCTTGAAGGATTACAGGCCTGTCAGACTCCCTCTGGCTGCATAATTGGGCCTGAATTTGCCTTGGCATGAGCAGTGATTCAGACATTTGAGCAATTTGGGATGTTTATTGCTCATTGAATTTCCTGAAAGCAGGATGTGTCACAATATTTTCAATGGCATGATGGCTGTGTTCAGGATTTGTGACTTTAAGAGTCCAAGTGTTACTCTTGGAATATTTTCTGGCATAAATTCTAAATGGACAGTCAAGCTTCATTTAAGTGACTGTTTTGGAGGGGCTTTTGTGGGTATTTGGGGTCCCGGACCTGTAACAACATATTTCAACTTGGTTGTGGGTCATATTGGACCTCAAGGTGGACACAGCATACCCCTGAGCCCTGGCAACATTATGCACATGTTGCCAAAGAAGCTCAAGGGTCTGAAATTCACCTTCAGTGGGGGTTTGAAGCATTTTTTAATGAAAAATATCTATAAAAGTGAAAAAAAAGGGGGAATTGGGGGATTTGGAATGGGGTAAGAACCTTTTGAAATGTGAAAAAGAGGTGAAAAATGAACAGAAGTGGTTAAGAGTGAAAGAAAGTGGTTTAAATGTGGGATTAATAGATGAGGGAAGGTAAAAAATTGAAAATTGAGAGGCTTGAAAGCAGGTTGTTGTGGTGGAAAATGCAGTCTTTGGGGGAAAAAAAGAAAAAAAGTGTGAAAAGCTTTGCAAAATGGCTTTGGTAATGCTGTTTTTCCAAAAAAAAAAACAATGGTTTGGGGTGGGGATAATGTGGATTATTGGGGTATTTGGGCTTGTTTTTTGGGGGGGGCTGGGCAAAAAAATCTGAAACAATTTGGAGTTAGAGAGGTTTTGTGGAGAAAAAACCTCTTTTGGGCATGTTTTGGCCCAATACAGGCCCAATTGTGTTTCATTTTTAATTAAAAATGGGGCACCCCTTATGTGTTTTTACCAACACCCTTCTTAATTTTTGATTTTTTTCTTTAATTTATTTCAATTTATTATTTTTTATTTTTATTTTTCACCCCTCCAATTTAAAAAAAAAAAAAACACCTTTTTTTTTATTTTTTATTTTTTAATTTCAAATCTTAATTCTCACTTTTTTTTTATTTTTACTTTTCACCCCTCCCTCTTAAAAGAAATTCACCAATATTTTTTAATTTTAATTTTTAAATCTCAATTTATTTTTTTCTATTTTTACTTTTCACCCCTCCCTCTAAAAAAAATCCACCTTTTTTAAAATTCAGGTAAGTGAATTTTCTTCTTTTTATTTCACCACTACTATTTTTTTCTAACCTGATTTTTGTTTTCTATAGGTATTTTTTTTTTCTTCTTTTATAATTTTTCATTTTTCTGCACCTCCCAAACTAACCCACCCATCATCATCATCATCCATTATCATCCACAACTCACCCACCCATCACCATCATCAATAATCATCCACCTCCCAAAACCCCCCACCCATCTCATAACTCCACCTCACTCACCCTGGAACCTCCCAAATAGGCTCCTGGGAGGTTCCAGGACCTAGCCTCTTCTAATCGCTTTGAATCAATTTGGAGCCTTTTTATTTATTTTCAATGCTAATGGCCCCCAGAGGCCATTAGCATGATTTTTTTTTTAATCTTTTATTTAATCTGAAAAATAAATTTCTGATGATTATTTATTTTTTATTTCTCTAATGATTATTTCTTTTAATTTTTTTTTATTCATTTAATTAATTTGAAAAATGATTTACTGATGATGATTTATTTTTTTTTTCTCTAATCATCATTTCTTTGATTTTATTTTTATTCATTTATTTAATTTGAAAAATCATGGATGATTACTGACCATTTTTTTTCTTTTATAATGATTATCATCCATCACTTATGGTTTTTTTTTCTCTTTTTTTCATTCAAATTGTAATCATGTTGAACTGATGTATTTTGTTTTTGTATTATAATCATTACTGACCCATGATTGATTTTTTATTTTAATTTTTGTTTAACCTTTTGATTTATTTGTTCATATAGGGGAGGATTAATTATAAGGATTTATTTTGCAATGTCATTTAATTTCCCACCCCTTCCATCATCCTTAAAATTCAAAAAAAATGCTCCTCCTCTCTCTCAATCTTCCAATCATTTTGATGATGTCATGGTTAGGACTAAACCAGACTCAGCACATTATAAGAATGATTTGAAAGATGATGAAGTTATTATTGCTCCTCTTGATTTCATTGTTAGGACTAAACCAAACATAGAACATCATGAGGATAATAATACCAAATCAAATCATAAAATAAAGCTCACCCAAAGCCAAAGACAACACATCCATGATTCAAAACAAATAATGTCTCACCTTGTCCATTCAAACAAAGAATTTAAAAACTTTTAAACAATTTTGATTGACCAGAAATCTGCCAATTCCTCATGGTTAAAACTTCCATCACTTAACACTCTCCCCCATCCTTATATACTCATTAATAAAACAACAAAGCCCTTTTTGCCTGTAATCATATATGAAATAACCCCGTTTGATAATTCTTCTGGCCACTCTCATACGCTGCAAAACATCATCAAGACATTAATGTCCTTATCTCAGAATTGACAAGAAATTAAAACCAATAAGCAACTCCAAGGTGGCATTATGAAAGGTATTGGGTTTTGATCTGGTTCTGATTCTGGAAAATCTGCAGGTGTGTGATATTTTTGGCTTATTACCTTAATAATTACTGACTACTTACAAAATTAATAGGTGTTTACTCCAGAAAACCAGGTTTAACTCCTCATCAAATTGAAACAGATAACAATCAATGGATCAAGCCTCATCAGTATGACAAATTTGTTTACTCAAGAATCTCCCATTTTTCAAAATTAGCAGAAAATGAAAATCAATCATTAATGGAAGCAGCCCAATTACCCAATTTCAGTCAACTCAAATGGACTTCTGCCAATGTCAAGGAAGAATTCAAATCATTTACCAATGTCATTGTCACCCAAGATGGATTTTTCAATAAGCCACACAAATATTTAAACAATCTCAATGCCTGGACTTATGGTATATTTTCTTTTGTATCAAAAAAAGATTTCCATCCACTTCCAATGGTATTCACCCCCTCTGGACATGGCTTGCACTTCCCCGAATTGAAAATGGAGATTGATTTTTCAAAAAAACCTGGCATAATGGAAATTATTTGGAAGACATCAACAATGGTTCATCATACAACAAACCCACCTCCAGAAATTATCAATCATGACAAAATTACTCATTTTGGATGTTCTTTTCAAATAAACCATAAATTATTTAATGTAGGTGACAAATTCTTGAAAATGAAGCCCACCAAAATTAATTCAAGAGTCAATGGGTACTTTGAAAGAAATATGCAGGATCAAAAAAGAACTAAAAAATATTAATTGTAAATAGTCTTATTTTATGAATAACATCTCCAATCCGTTGTATGCCATTAAATTAAGTACATAAAAAATTGGTCCTGATGAAATTTACAATTGAATATTTCTCCAAGCCAAAGTGATTGGTTTAATTTTTTCATGCATATTTACCACTTCTTCCCCAATGTTGTTTTTGGCCTGATTTTCCGCATGTGGTGGATCATCATCTTCATATAAATCAAACCATTCATCACCAATTTGTGCTAACATATTATGTAAAATTGTGCAAGACACAACCCAAGTAACAAAATATTCAATTTCATGATTATCCCTCATTTGATTTTGCATTTCCCTTAGAGAAAACCACCTCCCCTTCAAAATTCCAATTGCATGCTCGATCCTGACCCTTGATTTTGCTAGACAGTAATTGAAAGAATGGTTGTCTTTGTTCTGTGCTACAACTCCCTTATATGCTGGAACAATCCAAGGATAGCTTGCATATGCCAAATCTGCAAGTAAGTACTGATCCTTTTCATAAAACTCTTGAGGTGTTTGTGCTATTTTCATATGTTGATAGACATTTGAATCATGAAGTGACCCAGTACAACCAACATCTAGCGCAGTGAGCTGTTTGTTGATATCGCAAACCAGTTGTATTGACATAGAATACCTTATTTGTAAACAATCAGTAAAATTGAAATAAAGAATGAGGATTCAACAGCTTACCTCTTTTTGCAATCAAAATAGGCTTCACCATCATTGGGAGGATGTTGTGATAATGGTATTAGACTCCCATCAATAAACCCAATGCACCCAGGGAAGCCTTCTGCTTGAATTACTTGAGACATCTCTCTTTGTTGTTTTATTGTTGGCCACACAATCACTTTGTGCTTCAACTTCATTAATATCTGGATGACTCTTTGAGTGTACAACACAATAGCCCCATGGCTAATTCCAAACAACATTCCAATCTTTCCCAAAGCAGCCCCATTGCCATTTGATCCTAGCCTTGATAATGCCACAGCCAATTGGATGGCAGGATTGTGTTGTTTGTTTTGTGATGAGTTTTGAAAGGTTTTATCAGCTTGAATTTGTGCAACCAATTTTTCAAATGATTCATGTGTGGTCCTACATAGCTGTCAAAACTTTTCAGATGATAATGTCTGTAAATCATTCATTGTATACATGTAATGTGATGGATATCTTCTATGAGGATTGATGTATCTTTGTGATGTTATCATATCTAATAAGATTATATCTTCCTGGATATCAGAATCACTATCAAAGTTGAGAGCATCGATGAACTGCAGTGAGTTCAAGGTCTGAATTAAAGGTAGCCTTTGCAATGCCTTGGGCATGGTAAATGAAGAAAAGGCTTGTAGTAAATGCAATTTGAAATCAAATAACTTAATAAATGATGAGTGTATTGAGATTTTATGCAAGAGAAGGAAATTTTTATGCAATTTAACATGCCCTTACTGAGTTGTGTGTTTGAAACATGTGCCTTTATGGGAAGCTAAAGGCGGGGTTTTAGTATTTAAACATGGGATTTGGTACCAAAAAACCTGGGTTTGTGTACCTCAAAATACCTCACCTCTTGAGGTGTGGGATTTCTGAAATCCCAAAAAATTAATGCAGGATTTTGGCAAAAAAAAACTTGGGATTTTGAGTGTGGGATTTGGTAACTTTGACACCCCCTATTATTATTATTTTGTACAACAGTTGTTTTCTTTTCAAATTTTTTATTTTGGATAATAAATGATAATTTTTTTCTAAAAAAATAAATTAATTTAAAAAAATTATATAAATAAATATATATTTAAAAAAAAAAAAAAAAATTAAAAAATTAATAAATTAATATTAAAGTGGAATTATTAATTTTTTTAATTTTATTATTATTATTTACTAAAAAATTAAAAATAAAAATAAAAATAAAAAAAGAAAATTTAAATATATATATATATATATTAAAAAATAATAATAAATTTAAGTAAAAAAAAAAAAAAAAAAAAAAAATGAAACTTAAAAAAAAAAGATCTTATACTTATTAACTATTATAAATTTTATATATAATTATATTTATTCCTGTTTTTTTTTTTTTTATTTTATTTTATTTTATTTTTCTTTTAAAAAAAATAAAATAAAATAATAATAATATATTATTATTATTATTATTATTATTATTATTATAAATTTTGATTTATTTATTTATTTTTTTTTCATAAAATTAATAAAGAAAAAGTAAAATTTAAATTTAAATTATTCAATTTCTTTTCTTTTTTCAAAAAACATAAAATAAAATAAAAAAAATATCAAGTATGTATATATTTCTTTTAATTTTTTTTTTCTTTATAATAATTATAATTAATAAAATTGTTTTTTCTTTTTTTTTTAAAAAAAAAAAAACTTGATTTTAATTTTTTACTTATTTTTATTTATTTATTTTCTACTCAGATAATTTAAGATTATATAATGTTCATTTAAATTTTAATTTCTGATTTATTTATTTTTATTTTTTATTTTTTATTTTAGTTTTTTTTCTTTTTTAATAAAAAACATCGTATAAAATCTAATTATTATTATTATTATTATTATCATTATTATTATTCATTAATATTTTTCAAAAAAGATTCTTAATAAGAGATCGATATATATTGATATATCAATCATAAATACCCAATGTCCATCCCTACATATATATCTGAATAATAGAGATGAATAATAATCATATATATATATGTATGTATAAAAAAACAAGTCAATACTAAAAGAGGAAATTTGATAATAAAAAATCAAAACATGCTTGAGAGTTTGCTATATTTCTCTGATTTATGTATGTACGCTTACATAGGAAATTCCATTTGGCTTACATCTACTTAATCATTACTTTATGAGATTTTGAATTAGTTATTCTGACATGCATTTGGTTGAGTCAATCGATTTCCAAGACATACAAAATCCTATACTTCTAAACATGTGACTGTAGACAACCTTTTGTCTTTCTTTTTGTAAATGTAGCATTCTTTTTCACAGTTTTTGAAGGCTGAAGTTGTATTATGTTGTTAGAAGAAAAATGAAGAGTATAGAGAGACCAGAGAAATGGACTGAAATTCATTTTCTTATTAGGATCAATGTAAAATACTTTATATAACATTGTACAGTTATATATACTATCAATATATAATTTCTTTTTTCCTTTTTTTCCTGAGATAAAATTAGAAAAAGTCTTATTTGAATTATTTTTTTTAAAAAATTCCACCTCTTAATCAAATACAACAAAAAAAAAGTAAAAAATAAACATGTTTGTAACTATTGTTTTGATTTCATGGCGGCGGCCTTTCATCATCGGAGATTTCAATTGGACTAACACTATCCATTCGGTTGGGTAAATCCACATTCAATCCATTCTCACTGTTGCGGATCATAGAACCATTAACTCCAATCCCATTTCCACTACCACTTCTATAATCTTCTGCTATTATCATTCCTTCTCCACCTGATTGCACTCCGTCGCCATCAAGGTGTCGTCGATGCGACGAGCCTGCAACTGCAAGATCTACGTCACTTCTTCGTCTTATGATTGAGTAATGAGGAACCCTGAGAGCATTCTGTAGCGACCCGCTACTACTATTATGTTGTAATCCTTCTGATGTATCCAGCTTCATGATATGTCCTACCCCATGCCTCGATGGTCCTTGATTGGTTGAAAGACTAGACGAGGTTGAATTGATCATGTTATGATCTGTCAGGAACCGATCATCAGTACCAAAAGAAGTCTGTCTTTTGTGATTTGTTGAGCCGTAAAGTGGAATCGGTGAGTGAAGTTCATTGAGTCCATTTGAGCTTGCTTGATCAGGTACTTCATCACGGTTTGTCATATTTAGTCCGGTGGCTATACTATTAGACGATACTTGACTGGCGGCCGCTGTGACCCCAAGAGCCGATTCATCAATTTGCATAGCTGGTTGTTGACCGTCCCTAAGTTGCTCTGTAGAGCTAATTCCAGTCGAGTAACTACCATGTGTGATGCCTTCGGCATCACCATTACGGTTAGATTGAATATGTCTCCTCGTAGCCAACCTCGGTTGACCGGGGATCGACAGTAGCTGCCCGTTACCACTAATCATTGATGAGCTAAGGCTTCCAGTAGGTCCTTCGTATAAAACATCCGACAAGGCCACTCGACTTGCTCGTTCTGGTAGTCTCAATTCTCGTCTTCGATTGCCCAAGCTGTATAATTGAGGATTGGTTTTTTGCCTGGCAGCCGCCATTGCCGCTGCCATTACACGGGGATCAGGCATACTATTAAAGACTGCCAAATTCAGACCAACAGGGGCAGCTGTTGTGGTTAAATTGTTGGTATTCTCTTCGTCAACCAAGCCATTAGTAAAGTTTGTGGATTGAAGGCTTCGGCCAAGACTTGCACTGCTTGAAGCATATAAAGCTGCCAAGTAATATCGGAGCTCATTGACTCCTTTACCAGAATAAACACAAAACGCTTGACGCTGATGGGCATTAAAGTCCTAGAAGAGTGAACAAGGTTGAAAAAAGAAAAGTAAATAAAAGGATACTTAAGTAGTAAGAGTAAAACATTTACCTTTGGTGGAGCACGACACCAAGCTTGTAAGTCAGTTCGCCTGAATGCGGGCACGCCTGTTAAGCTAAGATGAGTTAAGCGATGGAGTCGTTGAAGAAGCCAGTGTATAGCCCCAACGGTAATATTATCGCAATAAGACAAATGAATTCGTTCGAGAGAAGTTCTCTCAACTAAAGTATAGACCGACTGATCGGTAATGTTGGTGACCTAAGTAATGAACATACTATTAGCTATTGTGATCAAAAGATTGAATGAAGAGTATGAAATGAAACTTACACGAACTAGTCCTATTCTTTTCAGCCTAGGAAGACATTGCGCTAATTCGAATACACTCATATCAGTCAAGTTGTTGCAGCCTGTTAAAAATGTAGACAAACTTGAATTAATGATCATAATAAATTGATTAAACAGGATGTATTAGAGTTTCTCACATGCAAGGTCGATATAGCGGAGTCTAGTGCAGCTGCGAGCGACTCGAATCACAGCCCGATCGGTCAGGCTAAATGAGGATTGAATTTACAAGTAAGTGAATGCTGATGAGGAAACCAAAAAGCGAAAATTGAGGATGATGATTTGAGTGCTGACCTGCTAACGTGACCCAGATGCAAATAATGCAAATATTTCCCCAATCCACAAATCGAGTTTAAAGACTCATCCGTCAATCCGACACACTTTGCAAGGACCAGGTTGCGAATCCTGGGCATGTGTTTGATGATACCTTCAAGACTGGCATCAGTAAGTTTTACAAGCGAGGTTAAGTCGAGAAAGCGAATATGGTCGAAATGCATTAATGAGTTGTCTAATCGTCTATTGCTAGTTAAAGATGAAAGGAATTCATGGGCTGAGCCATCAAGATGATCGATGAGCATAGCTGAATCATATTTGTTGAAATGATGATCGAGATCTTGATACGAGCTACCATTGATTTGATTTTGAGAGTCTGGGCCGATGGGTTCTTGTAAAATCGGATGAGGAATACCATCTGCAGCGATAGTACTATTTGAAAAGCTAGGAAATCCCCCATCTGAGATTTCCGTGCAACCAGAAAGACTGAGCTCACGGAGATGAGATGAATGCTTCCATAACATCCATAGGCTAGCATTAGTGACAAGTTTACAGCCAACAAGATCGACTTCTAATAATAATGGACATGCCACAGCGATGGTTATGAGAGCTGCGTCGGTAATTTTTTCACAAAATTTGAGTTTAAGCTAAAAAAAAAAAAAAAAGTATTGGATTAGTGATTGAGATGAATTAAATGATATAAAAAAAAAAAAGCCATGAGTAGTAAAATACCCGTCTTAAAGCTTTACAGTGCCTGAGAGATTGAAGGCCGAGGTCAGTGATTGTCTTACAACCTGAAAGGTTTAAGCCTTGCAAGAGTTTAGAGTATTGGCCGACGGCACAAATACATTGATCTGTTACCAATTTACAATCTGAGAGATCTAAAGCGACAAGTTCGTTTGAGTTTTTGAGTATCTTGATGATTGAGTCATCTGTTATTGAATCGCAGCCAGATAAAGTCAAGCGTTCCAATCTAGAGCAATTGACAAGTCTAAGAAGAATTGGATCGGTCATATGATCGGCAATAGCAGAGAAGTTGAGTCTACGAATAAATGTAATGTAAGGGAAAGTTTGATTTTTTGAAGCGAGTGAGACGAGCATCTTGATTAAACATGAAGTAGATGGGAAGCTTGGCTTGTGCCATAATAATTCAACACCACATTGGCACCAAGCTTTGCAGACCAATAGAGCACGCCCTGTGGAATGATCAATAATGTTTTAAAATGAAACGAATATTAATAGAGCATCTATGATTTTTTTTAATGTAGATGAGAGAATAGAGACCCAACTGAGATCATTAGTAGATGAGACAGATCTGAGGATTTGAACTAAAATTTCGTGGGGCAATGAACTAGATAAGCTTAATTTTCTATTTGAATGATGAGGATTAGTTTGATGGACCGATTGAATGAAAGGAAGATTGATGGATAGATTTGAATGATGAATGAATGAAGGAGAAGATGAAGAAATGGAGGAAGTGGTAGATGAAGGTTTGATATGATTTGAAGATGAGACAAGAGTAGAATTAGGGTGAGATGAAATGTTTGATTGAGAAGGAATTTTATCAAGATCATGAACTGAAGCTTGATTTTGATTTTGATTTTGATTTTGATTTTGATTTGATTGATGATTCTGATTTTGATTTAGGGATAAAGAGTTGATGTTATTATTTAATCTTGGACTGAGGGTATTAAAAGGCCAAGGATGAGCGCCAATCTTATTAGATGAAGTAGCGAGAGCTGGACCGGTAGGATGACTTGAGTGATTTGAGTTAACTCTTAAGTTTCTATCATCACCTCTTCTATGACGATGTAAATGTAGATGATGATTTGAATTTGGATGATCGTCATCTGAATCGGATGAATCGGATGAAGATGGAGAGGAAGGATAACGATTAGATTGATTAATTGAAGGAGTAATTGGATGATTCGAGTTAGATTGAAGGATTGCAGCGTTAGCTGGATTAGTTGACATGATTGAAGAGTAGGTTGACGATTAATTTGAAGTTGAAGGATCTCAGGATGATCTCGAAAAACTAAAATTGCGACTTGTAAACTGTGAATGAGACTGAGACAGAAGGATGGAGGAATAAAAAACTTGGGAGGATTGTGGCCCTAGGGGGAACTTTTGAGCAAGGTCAAATGGTCAACAAGCCAAACCAAGCCAAGCCAAGCCAAGCCAAGGCCCATGAAATCTGATTAGCTGCTCGGTTGCAGAAAAAAATTGAAGTGATTTCAAAATTTCAACGAAATAATTAATTCAATTTTTCATTTTAATCTTTATTTATTTTAAGCTCAATTTAGGCTTATTCTCACAATCAAGTGCCAATTGGACATCTTGATCATCAAAAAATTTAACTTGGTCACCTAATTGATTCCAAAGATATTGCTCTAGTTTTTGCTCCTGAATCAAAAATTAATTTAAAATATCAAGATCTCATTAAACACTAAAAAAAGAAACTTTGAATGAAGAATTCTTTGTTGATTTTCAAAAGTAAATTTAACTGTCTTATGGGATAAAAAATAAAATAGAATAATTAAAATTAAAGTAAATCAATGAATTAATTACTTATTTGCATTATTCTTTTTGGAAAAAAGAAAAATATGTTGATGTTTTTAGTTTTTACTCAATTGAGTTTAATAAAAAGAATTAATCTTGTTTGAATAGTTAATCAAAATAATCATGAAATCAAAAAAAGGGTAGTGGAAATTTCAATTTAATCAAGTCTTATTAATTAATTTAAAAGCTAATCCAATTCTTCAAATAAAAAATAAACTTAAATTGTTTTTTTATTATTTTAATTTTTTTTTAACAAGAATAAAATAAAAATTAGACTTTTTGTCTCTCTAATAATTTCTTTAAGTTAAATTAAGTTATTTAAAAATTAAATAAATAAATTTGAATTCTTAATAAAATTCTAATTCACTTGATAAAAGAAAGTTTTAGGAAAATATCATATATTCTTCATCTTTACTTTTTTGCTCATTTAATGAAAATATAAATATAAAGAATTATTCAATTTATCTCTTAATTTTTAGAATATAATTCATTTATTTATTTTGATAATTTTTATGATTTTTTGTTTAATTTTCTTGATGTAAAAAATGATACAAAAGAACTATAATTTTATCCTTTGAGATTAGTTTCTTTTTCCCTTTTTCTCATTCTAAAAATGGGACAAATTTCTTATTTTTATTACATAAAAATTTTACTTTGATGTAGTAACTGAATGTAAGAGAAATAGCATCAATTAAATTAATTAGAATTAATACCCTTTTTTTGGGTCAAATTATGCTTATCTATCATATGAGAATTATTGTTATAAAGGAGTTAGAATTTCATTACTAATAAAGCCTGCACATCAAGGAAATTATTTGGCTTTAATGACTTATTAAATATCAAAATTTTGTCCTTGAGCTGGCCAAGTGATGCATTTTGACAAAAAAAATCAATAATAAAAAGATGCTTTAGTGGATATTTATCATAAATTGCCATTCATTAACCCCCAAAATCAGCTCAATTTTCTCTAATGCTATGCCATTGTCATGAAAGCTTAATATTGATAGGGAAGATTTTAATATAAGCTATTTATCCCTTCTTAAAACCCTTTCTTAGTTCTTAATTGTGAAATATGACATCATCATGAATCCTTAGAAGTAAATTACTGAAATAATTTGTTATATATTTACTAAAATGTCTTAAAGTTATGTTATGTTAGATTAGAAAATTCTTATGGGTTTTGTAGATATTTTATAATATTTCATTTTCATGGATTTACAAAATTTTAAAATGAGATTATAATTAGTTTATATTTAAGTTTTTTTGTCAGGCTGAGTCTATTAAGAAGTGATAATAAGGAGTATTTACAACCTAAAATATGACCAGACATGGATAATAATGTCAAAAATAAGTTTTAATAAGAAGAAAAGGGCCTTACTAATGATTATTCGTGGTGGTGAGCGCTGTTGAAAGCCCTGGGTGCAGCTTTACCTGTTGGGTTGCAATAATAAAGTCTAAAATACTAAATTTTATAGTATAACCTGGTTAGTTTCCAAGAGTATAACTGTTTTTGACAGTTGTACTACGTAGGAGTTCAAGAGCAGGATGAGGAAACCTTTTCTGGTGGAGAAAAGGCCTCCTTTTATCCTAAAATGGGGTGTAATGGCCTTCTAGACCATCCACGTAGAGGAAATGAAGAGTTTTTCACTTCAGAGTGCTGGCTTGTGGTTTTCATAGCACCTGTATGCTCTGTATTGGGCTCAGATGTGGTTTGGAAACCACATCTGGGCTGTTTTCACCAATACAGGGTGAAAATTTTCATCTGGGGACCACATAGTAAGCCCAGCCCCCAACCCTGGCAACTCAAGGATTCTCCGTCAAGGTCAACTTTGGGGAAAGGGGACGGGGCCCAAATTTAGGTACAATTTCTTATGGGGTAGACTTGGGAATGGTGGGAGGGGAAAGGCCCCAGCCCCTTTGTTTCCCCAATGGGAGAAATTTGACCATCCACATTTTTCATTTCCAAATAAATAGTATAGTTAAAAGAACTGAAAAGATATTCAATAATAAAAAAAAGATAAAAGCTAAGTCTGAGAATAGATAAGGCCAAACTGTTCCCAATATCTGAGGCAGGAAAGCTGCTCCACATGCATTGAAGACAAAGATGCATGCTGATAAGTGAGTATCTTGCATCCACAAGAGAATACTTGTTCTGAGGGTGCACTAGTTGCTGGGATTGCTAGATATTTACAGGCCATCTTCTTGTGGGTAGGAAACATGGTGGCCTGTGACTTCCAAAAAAGCAGGACCCTCAGTTGGTTCAGCAAAGTATCACTGTGTTGGCCTCAGGATGAGCCATTGGATAAATTTTATCAATCAACACACTCTCCTGCTCATGAGATGGTTGAGGAAGCTGCAATGGCTCATTTGAGCTAGTCAGGTGGTAGCAGGCTTCTTGGTCAAATATTGATTCTAGTTCCTTTTCCAATGTACCAAAATCTTCCAATGTTGAATTGTGAGTGATGAAAAATTTCATCTTCAGCTGAGAATCCAGGATTGAAGCACAGATTACTGGTATCTTTTTGAGTAAAAATATGAGATATTTGGTCAGCTTGTTGGTCATGGCAATTTCTGCTGGCTCAATGGGTGCAACATTGTACTGTAGGCAAGCCTAATAGTGCCTGACTATCAGTGAGACAAATGGGTGAAATGCAAAATGTTATAGAACATACATACCTGATTGATTCGCTTCATCAGGAGAATGTAAAGTGGTAAGGCTTGATTTATTGTTGGATATTTTGATCCGCATATAATTGTTGTTGCTTGATGAAGTGGCTGGAGGAACTGGTCAATGAACTTCATTTTCTCCCATTCAAGGGGCGATAATCAATAGGCTTGAATATTTTCCAAGGTGCAGTACTGGTTGTATGCATCCTTAAGTGATAAGGTCCTCTCAAGCATATCGTAAGTTGAATTCCAACGTGTTGAAACATGTGAAAGTAGGGTGGTGGCATTGGTTGGTCTGGTGTAATTGTACACAAGCTTGACAGTGGTGATAAATCTGTTGCGCCACTGAGGACTTTGGTGGAGATATGAAGCTAAGCATGCCACCCGAGAGATGATGGAATCATAATTGAGGTTTAATCCTTCTGGTGGATCAATGAGGCTTGTTAAATCTATTGGTCCCCTTGGCTTGTTTTCTGGTGATGATTCTACCAGTGAGCTATTGCCAAGGGCCACTAAATGTAGCACATGAGCCATACATCCTATGGAATTTACCTCAGCAGAGAAAGTTGATGTTTGGCTGGATATCTCGTGGACCATTCTGTGGTTGACTGAAGAATTATCGGTTGTGATAAAAACCATTTGATCTTCAAGGGTGTAACATCTTAAAGAGTCAAGGAAGATTTTTGCCAGAGACATTCCTGTGTGATTGCCTAGAAATTGGAAGTTAAGTAGCAATCAAAAAAAAAAGAAAATTCTACTTACCTTGAATTTCATTAAGCCAATAGAGAATGATTTCAGTTGGTATTGTTGGTCTATAAAATGTGCTGTGACTGCCATATAGGCAGTCACATTAGGGCTTGTCCAAACATCTGTTGTAAAAGAGATGAATATCTCATCCTTGGAGAAGATTTTGCAGATGTGCTCTTGATGGTGATAGAAAAGGTGAGATAAGTTGGCAGTAGTTGCATTGCGTTTAACTAATATGTTCAATATGAATGGGCTTCAGAGCTCTAAGAGTTGTCAAAAAGATGGTGACTTGGTGATTGAGAATGGTAGATCACATTCACATATAAAATAAACAAGTGCTGTTTTTAGTGTTTCAATTGACAGTGACTAAAGAATAACTTGTTAGTAACTATAAATGACTAATGAGATTTGCACACTTTATTTTTTTGATTATATTCGCAATACAAATTTCTCCAGTAATGTGTTATTATTGTGGCCTTTCCCACTAACAGATGGGCTATTTGGGTTAGTTAACGGTGCAGGTAATTCAGGTGATCACTCATTGACTTAGTACTTCCTGTCTTGTCCCGTTTTAGCTTCTTCCTACAGCTTGTTCCAGCTGTGTTGATTACATTACATTCAACATGCTGTGGATGAATTTTGGAGAAAAAGGCCCAGACCCAGGACCTCTTGCCATTGGTGGCAGGTTCACTGATGGATGGCTGTGTTGCATGGCCAGTTTTGCTTGGGGTTGATTTTTGTGATGGAGGAGCAGAAGAAATTGGTTTGGAAAATAAAAAATGGGAAACATTGACAGGTGAAAGCAATAAGAAAAGCTGAATGGAGTGGAAAAAAATCCAAACAATGAAAATGAAGACAAGAAGAGGCAGACTTTTTTTTACCTGGTCTCCCCACCCCGTGGAAAATTGGCCGGTGGGCAAAGAATCTTCCAGAACACTGTCAAAGATTTGTAGAGCCGGAGATTGGAAATGCCTTTGGGGCCAGGGAATCCCATGGGAGGCAGGCCTACCACATAGCCCTCTTCTGATGTGTATGACGCATAGAATGGTGTACAGAACCTGTATGGGACCCCAGTATTGATTTAATTATGAGATATTGAAATATAAACATGCTTCTTTTTCTATTTGACACCTCATAATCATAATTATGGGAGAATATCCCACAGTAAGACTGTATTGGTCTAACTGTGGTGTTTTGAGCTTAAAACTGCTATAACTTTGTAAGTTTTTGAGATATCAAGCTCAAAGTTGGCTCATTGTGTATCTATGGATGTCTTCTGAACAATGGTACTTAATTTTCTATGGTTATCATTAAGTATGGAAAAGTTATTCCATGTACAAGATTTCTTGTACATATATATGTTTTACTTTAAAACATTATGGAGCTTGTTTTCCCCATAAATTTTGTTCTAGATGAGATATGGGGAAATAAATGGCACCATCAGATAGCCCTGATTGTTCTTTTTCCAAAAATATCCCAATTTAGGTATCTCACACTAAAACTGTAGAGGTTAGATGAGAGGTGAATATCTTGTTCACCCTTATTTGACCTTACTTTGGTCATAACTTCTGTAATTCTGGTGCTAGCTCTATTTGGTTAGTACCATTGGATATCCCTGACTTAGAGCTCCATTTTTAATACCTATTTGATGGGGTTAAGCCTCTTCCTCTTGATTTCAGATTAGAGGTGAAAAATAAGGTTTATGCTCAGCAGCAACTTTGAGCAGGAATAACTTTGTTATTCTTTTTCCTATGATTATGGGACTTGTATATTTGGAAAGGGGTGAGTTTCCTCTTTCTTTTGATAACTTTTGAGCTTATTTGTCTCAGCTCCATGTTTTGGTGTTATCTTGGCTATACCATTGATTTATGATATTTGGTTGTCATGCTTGTGCTCTGCTTTTGAGTCACAGGCTGACATACCCTCCCTATGAAAAAGGCTCATAATTGATGAGGCTGTTCAGTCCTTCTAGAGGCCCTGAATATCCTTAGATGAAGGTTCCCATCTGGTATGGCATCCTCAGCCAACAATTTGTCTTTATCTGCTGTCTGCTTTTTAAATCTGACCAAGTACCGCCTCTGGTCTTTACCATTCAGTTTTATCTTCCTGGCCTTGATGATTTTCTTCACAGGGCCAGGGGAGTCCTCCACTTTCACTTTTTTTGGTGGAGTGGGATTCTTCTACCTGGAGGGGAACTTATCCTCCTCTGTCTCAAAGTATGGCTTAACCAGACTCACTGGGAATACTGGGTGTTTCCTAGAAAATTCCTCTGTGAGTCTTACATCCACTGCAGTTTCCCCTATCAGATTAATGATAGTGAAGGGACCTACAAATGATTCTCTAATTTTCTTTGGTCCCTTAAGATTGTTGAAGTTTAGTGTAGACACTAACACTTGGTCCCCCTCTTTGTAGTCAGTTTCCATGTGTGATTTGTCCCACCTCTGTTTGTTGTATTCTTTTGCCTCAGCTGTGCATTTGGCAGCTGTGTCACCAGCCTTCTTCCACATACCATGGAATTCCTTGGCTTTTGGGTGGATAGTCAGAAGATTCTTCTTCAAGTGATCCACAGGCAATAGGGGGTGCCACCCTTTTTCTACCAGTGAAGGTGATTTCCCTGTGGTAGAATTCTGGCTAGTATTATAAGCCAGTTGGACTGCTGGTAGCAGGGTAACCCAGTCATGAGTGTATCCTTCATGGTCCTTGTATTCCATGTCATATGCACAGAACCTCCTAAGGATATCCTCTATGGTTTGGATCATCCTTTCAGCTAAACCATCTGCCTGTGGGTGGTAAGCTGTGGAGAATGCAAGTTTGGTACCAAGCATGTCATACAAGTTGGTCCAAAATTCTGATGTGAGTTTTGGGTCCCTATCACTAATGATAATTTTAGGGACTCCACAGGTGGATATGATGTTATTCCAAAATAACAGAGCAGTACCCATTGCTGTATCCTCCTTTTGACATGGTAGGCACCTCACACTTTTGCTGAAATTATCAACTATGATCAGGCAAGCATTGAAGTTTTCTTTGCCTCCTGGGACAATTCCTGTAACCCCGTCCATGATGATGGTTTCCCATGGGTGTTTGGGTTCTTCTATGTGTTGAAGTATCCCATAATTCTTCCCATGTTTTCTATTTGCCTCCTGGAATCTTTCACAAGTGTTGATATATTCACTCAACTCTTGTTCCCATTTGGGCCACCAAGATGTGCTTGCTACCCTTCCCTTGGTCCTGTCTTCACTCATGTGTCCCATATAGGGGCAGTCATGGCATTCCTGCAGGATCAGGGATATGTGGTCTCTGTCTACCCCTGTGAGTGAATATGTGTGTTTCTCTCTATGGTAGAGCAGGCCATCTATAAGGAAAAATGTGTTGTCGTTATAGTCCCTCAACCAGGGTTTCTCCAGCTGGGATTCCAGTTCCGGGATCCTGTATTTCTGTTGAAGGAGTTGCAACAGTATGCCACACTGTTTGTTTTTGGCATATGTCCTTATTACTGCACTATAAAATTCATTATGCAGTTGTGAGGAGCTTATTCACAATATGGGAGTTTCTGTTCCTTGTGAATAAGTGTCTCCACTGTCTGGGGTACCAATTTCTGGTGCCCATTCAGAAAATCTGAAGTTTTTCCTCCTATCTACTTCCATGAAATGGATAGGGACTTTGGCTGCTACTTCAGGGTCATAGGATGGATTGCTTTTGACATTGTCCAGTGGCCATCTACTGAGGCCATCTGCATTGGTATGGCTTTTACCTTCCTTGTATATGATGGTAATATTGCCCCTATACTCTTGAATGGATATTTGCCACCTCAACATGTGGTTGTTGGTAGTCTTCATGTTCAGTAAGGACTTTAAGGCTGTGCAGTCTGTGTAGACTTCAAATACTGAACCCTCCAAATGATAGTAGAGTTTTTCCAGGGCCCAGACTAAGAATAGGCATTCAGTCTTGGTGGCCCCATACCTGGCTTCTGAATTTTTCAGTTGCCTAGAGATGTAGCATATTACTCCCTCCCTTGGTTCACCATCCACAATTTGTCTCTGGTGGAGTGATGCCCCTAAGCCTTGGCTAAATGCTTCATCTATGTATAACTTGAATGGTAGTTCAAAGTCAGGTAAGATGAGCACAGGTGCATTTGTGAGTTCATGTTTAATCCTCTCATATGCATACCTCTGTTCCTTGGTAATTTAAAAAGCTACATCTTTTGAACATAGCTTTTACAGACTACTATTTATGTGGGGAAAATCTCTGATGTGGTTTCTGTAGTAGCTAGCAAATACATGGAAAGATTGCATCTCTTTGATGTTTTTTGGTACTGGCTTTTGCAGTACTTCTGCTACTTTATTTTTGTCTATGGCCAGACTATGATCTGAGACTTTATGTCCTAGAGCTAGTAACTCTTGTTGGCCAAAATTGCACTTTTTGAGTGAAATTTTGAGATTAATGGGTGTACATTTCCTTAGCACTCTGTCTATGTACTGCACATGGTCCTCCCATGCCTCTTAGTATTTGATTATGTCATCAATATATACTACCATCCAGCCTTCCAATATTTCTTCTTGAAATATTGTGTCCATCATCCTTTGAAAGTGGGCTGGTGCATTCTTGATGCCAAATGGAATTCTGGTGTACTCATATATGCCCATATGACATATGCTTTTGAATAGTTTCATGGAGTTTGGTTTAACTCCATTCTGGTGGAAGCCTGTCATACAATCCATCTTGGTTATGTATTTGGATTTTGCAAGTTTTTCTAGGGAATGAGGTATCCTTGATATAGGGTACCTGTCAGCTTTTGTGTAGTTATTCAGAGATCTTAAGTCTCCACACAAACTAGATTTGCCATCATACCAGGTGATAAGGGCAGGAGTGGTGATTCCAATATTTCATTATGTCCTATCTTCCTGATAACATCCATTTCTAGGAGTTCATTTATGAGTTTCTCAATTTCCTTCCTAGTTTCCAGACTTTCTGGGTATGGAGGTCTTCTCCACATGGGTGGATAGGGTATTTCCACATACAGATATAATTCCAAATCATGGCCTCTGAGTTTGCCTAATGGTTCTTTACCAATGGAAAATGCTGGTGTATTTTTCCTCAGCATCTTCAGTAAACTAAGTTTCTGTTTACTGGTGAGGGTAGTGCTGAATTGGCCCTCCCTGAATTCATTTAGCAGTTCTTCTAGAGGGTCATGGCTAGATACTTGGTATATTTTGAGTAAAAATGTCTTTTCCTTGTTTGTACCAATGGTAATGTGCCCATTTTTACTATTGTAAATGTCAATGCCATACATCCTCTGTTAATCTGTTCCCAGTAAAAACCCTTGGATGTGGCATCTTCAAGCACAACAAACTCTGGGTTGAGTCTGATATTTCCTTTCCTATGAGGTATAATTATCTGTTTGATAATTGTCCAAACGGAAGTCATCCTCCCTGATGCACTTTTGAGGCTCTTTGCCTTGGTTGGAAAGAGCTGTTTTTCCCAATTTGGGAAGTGGTGATCCAGATAATCTCTGACCACTATTGAGCAGTGTGCTCCACTTTCAATGATAAGTAGCTGTTGAGCATTGTCTATGCAAAAAGTCATCTTTGTGGCTGTGCCATCTATTTATGCAATTCCTTTAGTTGGTGTAACTGGGAATGTTTGTGCATCTTGTGTGTGTTTGCACAAGCTTTTGTTTGCAGTGTCCTGTGGCATGCCTGCTTCTAACTGTATGTCCCAAATTTCTAGTGGTGTTTCCTCTTGGTACTCCACTAGAAATTCCTCTCTTGGGTCTTGTTCTTCATCAGATTGTTCTCTGATGGCATAACCCATAGAGTCTGATTCAGAATCCTCTGGGACTTTCTCAATGGCATAGACTTTCTTCTTTTCTTTTGGACAGTTTATGGAATAATGGTCTGTTGAACCACAATTGTGACAAGAATATTTCTAGTCACTTCTGCCACTCTTTCTCTGGGTTTGTCTTTAAACTCTACCCTGAAAGGCTGTTTCTCTTTGAAACCACTGCTTTTTTATGGGGGATATTTCCCTATATTTGTTTTTTTCCTTATGTCTTGTAAGGTATTTTCAATGTCATCTAGAGTGCAATTATGGTTGCATATGTGTTTTACTGCATGCTTTAGCTCTCCTGGAATTTGTGTCAGAAGTTTGTCATTCCTCATCTGAATATTAATTTGAGGATCAATGGCTGTGAGCCTTTTAGACTGCCTGAGACACCACTCATATGGATCCTTGTCCACAGAGTACTTATAATTTTCAAATGACATGGTCTTCTGCCATATCCAAGTACCATTGCTGTACTTTTGTATGATTTGACTCTTCCACTATGGCAAGTTCCTTATGCCACAGATTTCTTTCATTTCTGTGTACCAAATACTAGCATGTCCTTTGAATGCTGTATTAAGTCCAGCAGTAATACAGTAGTCTGGTATGCTTGGTACATCAATGAAGAGTTCATCAATATAATAAATGATCTCCATATGATCATATTCTCCTGTTCCAGAGAGTTTGGGCCAGCTTGAGCCCTTTGTAAGCTGTTTTAAGGACTCCTTCTCAGAATAAGACATATTGTCTCCATCCTGGTATTGAGATGGAGATCTTTCCTTATTTTCCAAAAAAGGAATCTCGTTTGATGTATTCTTGGTGACATGGATTATCCATAACATGGCCTTTTGGTTGGGGCTTCATGTTATTTTAGACATTAAACGGTTTGTTTATGTATTGATCCAGACAATCCCCGTCCCTTTTGCTGTTATGTTTTTCTTCAAAGAATTGTTTCAGTCCTTTGTTAGTCTCTTCAGGGACTTTGACCAATTGAGCATGTCCTTCTTGAAGAGTTTTGACAATTTTGTCAATGGAGGCTGTTAATGTTTTCATCCTCTCATGGCTTTCTTGGAGTTCTGCAAACTGCTTTTGAGTTTGCTCAGCAAATTGGGACATTTGTAACCACAGTGCATCACTTTTTAAGTTACTCTCAGGTGTATCAACATTATGTTCAATCTGAGTGGGGGTAATATTTCTATTAATGGGGAAACTGATTATAGAAGTATGTACAATTATTTCTGGTTCTTGTGTACTTCTTTCACCAAGTCCAACAGCTTCTGGATCATTGGGTCTGACTCTTTCTGCCTTTGGTTGAAAGAGGTCTTGTTTTCCCCCTTGTATCCTTTTCTTCTCCTGGAAACCTCCTGGAATTGTGAAGAGTGGTGACTCCTGGTCATTGATCTGTTGGTTCCTGAATGGTGTGAAGCCACTGGAGAGCTGGTTTGGTCTACTCCTTGTGAGCCTGAAGCAATCTGAGTATTCCCTGTCTGGGTCAGTTGTTTTTCTATAGCCTAGATAGTGGCTTGATTCTCCCTTATCCTGTTTGCCCTCAGCTCCAGGAGTCTGAACTTCCTGGTGAGATTCCAACCTTTGGTGATTACCATAAGGTCTCTGAAGTCTATCTCTTTGAGAAAGATCTTCTGGAAACTTGCTTTAAGTTCTGCCCAGTGGGAGCCCAGGTTGAACCTGTTGTTGTCCATTCTACATTGAAAAAGGTATTTGAGGAGTTGGTGGAGCGGGAGAGCTTTATCCATATCCTTCCAGTCCTCTGGTTTGAGGTTTCTGTTGAATTGGAATGTGAATGGCAGAGTGGGTATGATATCCCTCAATGTCTTTCCATCCACCACTGTGTCCAAGGTGTCCTCTTCCAGGTCTTCTGGTTCTGGACAAGCCTTCTATGTCCTCTGGCTGGTGCCTTTGTAAACCAAGGTCTCTGAGGTGTCCAGGTGACATATCAGTGTTTGCAAGCAGTAAAAACTTCATGTTATTAGAGTATTTACCTTTGATTGTTCCTTGTACAAATTTGTTGTCTGCTGCTTTTGGAAATTTACCTTTAGAGGTTACAGCTGGGTTAATGACTGTAATATTCCCTTCAAAAGTTGTTAAGGTTAGTTTACCTTGTATTGATTCAGAGTTTCTTGGTTTTATAGTCCTCTGAGTGGCAATGGGTGTCCACTTTTTATCTGTTATAAAGCCTTCACTGTGCCTCTTTCCTTTGCCCTTGCTTCCCTCTGGCTCTGAGGGTGTCACTTGTATGTTGGCCTGTGACTGGGTCTATAGTGGGAAGTAGTTTTCTTCCACTGAATAAGACAGGAAAAGAGGGCTTATTGTCAGTTAAGACTTCTTAAAATGCTGTTTGCACATCTAAGAACAGCCTCTGGGCAATATATTTCTACATTATGCCCTTGTATTATGACAGTGTAATTGAATTAACACTTCCGCATCATAAATACAGCTTACAGATATCTGGAACACTGTTTTTATGCCAGTATCTCCCAGATTAGCTTGTAATTAGCAAGTATAATCTGAAAAAGTGGTTATTTAAGAGGGTAATTGAAATTAACAATGCACCCAACCACGCCTCAACCTTTGGTTTTACAGCAAGAGGTGTCCTTATTCAATATAAAAAAGGACTATATCAATGGTTTAAAGTGTTTAAATATGTAAAACATGCCAAAAATAAGGGTTTTGTGGTGATTAAATTATAATCAGCCACACGACAAGGCAATGAAAATGAGGAAACTTAGTGGTATATAGTCATATACCACTTTTAAAAATGAATATAAGATAGATATTAAATTCATTTTAAACAAATTTCATCCCCAAAAAAATTATCAGAATTGAGAAAAATAAGAGAAAAAAACTCACTAATGAGGTCCAAAAAGGTTAAAAAATATGGCCAGGCACCCAAAATGTCAGGCTGAGTCTATGAAGAGGTGATAATAAAGAGTATTTTAAATTTAAACTATGACTGTGACATGGAGAATAATGTTAAAAATAGGTTTTAATAAAAATAAAAGGGCTTTAATATTGATTATTAGTGGTGGTGAGCACTGTTGAAAGCCCTGGGTGCAGCTTTACCTGTTGGGTTACAATCATAAAGTCTACAATAATAAAGCTTATGGTATAGCCTGGTTTTTTCCCAATAGTATAACTGTTTTTGACAGTTTTACTACATAGGAATTCAAGAGAAAGATGAGGAATCCTTTTCTGGTGGAGAAAAGGCCTCCTTTTATCCTAAAATGGGGTGGAATGGCCTTCTAGACAATCCATGTAGAGGAAGTGAAGAGTTTTTCACTTCGGAGTACTGGCTTGTGGTTCTAATAGCACCTTTATTCTCTGTATTGGGCTCAGATGTGGTTTTGAAACCACATATGGGCAGTTTTCACCAATACAGGGTGAAAATTTTCATCTGGGGACCACATAGCCCTCTTCTGACATGTATGGTGCGTATAATTCTGTACAGAACCTGTATGGGACCCCAGTATTGAATTAATTATGAGGCATTGAAGTATAAACGAGCTTCTCCATCTATTTGACACCTCATAATCATACTCATGGGAGAATATCCCACAGTAAGACAGTATTGGTCTAACTGTGGTGTTTTGAGCTTAAAGCTGCCATACCTTTGTCAGTTTTTGAGATATCAAGCTCAAAGTTGGTTCATTTTGTATGCCTGGATGTGCTCTACACAATGGTACCTCATTTTATATGGCTATCATTAAGTATGGCAAAGTTATGCCATGTACAAGATTTTTTGTACATATATATGTTTTACTTAAAAAATGTATGGAGCTTGTTTGCCCCATAAATTTTTCTATAGATAAGATATGGGGAAATGGATGAGACCATCAGATAGCCCTCATTGTGATCTTTCCAAAAAGACCGCAATTTGGGTATCTCACACTAAAACTGTAGAGGTTAGATGAGAGGTGAATATTTTGTTCACACTTAATTGACCTTATTTTGGTCATAACTTCTGAGATTCTGGTGCTATCTCTATTTGGTTAGTACCATTGGATATCCCTGACTTAGAGCTTCATTTTGAATACCAATTTGATGGGGTTAAGCCCCTTCCTCTTTATTTCAGATGAGAGGTGAAAAATAAAGTTTATGCTCAGCAGAAATTTTGAGCAGGAATAACTTTGTTATTCTTTGTCCTATGATGATTGGACTTGTATATTTGGAAAGGGGTGAATTTTCCTTCCTTTTGATACCTTTTGAGCTTATTTGGTTTAGCTCCATGTTTTGGTGGTATCTTGGCTATACCATTTATTTATGGTATTTGGTTGTCATGCTTGTGCTCTGGTTTTGAGTCACAGGCTGACATTTTCGCTCAATTACATAGGTCAAATTGGTCAAAATTCCGCCTTGGATTAAGTTTTTTCTCTTGAAAAATTTAAAAACTATGATAAAATCCCTATTTATGAGTTTCATTTGAAATTGAAATATTCTGGTTGAAATTTCACCCTTCACAAAAAATACATTAATTAATCTTTCCTCATATATAATTCCCACATTCTTTGGCCTTTACTATGACCAAAACTACAAGAAGTGTTTTTTCCTCCTTTTTTTATCCTGTACCCTAGTAAAAGGGATTCAATAGTTTTCAAACGTAAAAACCCATTTTTTTTATACCCCTCCTAGGTTGGCTTTTCCTTTGGTATCATTTTTATTTTTTTACTTCCTTCAAGAATTCCTTTTGAATATTTTTTTTTAAAATTTTTGAATTGGTCTCCCACTTAATATCATGTTATTAGGAGGACTTTCTAGGTTCTGAGACCTATTTTGTACCTTAGTTCCTTTGGTAATCACAAAAGAAAAATTAATGGTATAAAAGAAATGACCTAAAATTAATAGAAACTCTTACAAAAGAAATTCTCATATTATGGATATTCTTGTAGCTTTGAAATCAGTCAATTTTAAAAATAGGATGCTGTTTAAATTGTTAAAAAAGATAAATTTGTTTTAGTGAAAAACAATTAGGTTTTTAAGCTATTTGAATAGAGTATATTGGAACTTCTTTTGATTAAAAAAAGAATATAAAAAAACCTGTGGTATTTAATAAAAGCATAATTAAAATCAAAATCTTATTTATTTTTAGATCTGTTGAGTTTAATTCTAGAAATGATTAATAGTTAATAAGCCAATTTCTAAATAAATAGTCAAAAATTTAATTAATTTATGATAATTATTTATCATTATTTTAAGAAAAAAAAATTAAAAAATTGAAAAGAAAAGAAAAAGTAAAACCTTAATATAAAGAATTCCAAACATAAACAAAAATAAATCAATAAAAAACCTAAAACTGATGAATAGCTTACATTTTAGATAATATGAATCCTTTACATAATTAGAATAAATATAAAAAATGAATATTTCTTATATATTAATTTCGGGGTGTTGATAAAACCACGTAAGCGTTTAGTAAAAACACGTAAGCCCTTATGTGTTTTTAATAAAAATTTTAAGGCCAAAAATGACAATAAAAATGCCATTTATGGAATTTTTAAGGCTATAAATGACATTAACAATGCCATTTATGGAATTGTTAAGGCTATAAATGGCATTGTTAAGGCCATTAATTTCATTTTTAATGGACTTAAAAATGGCATTAATGGCCTTAAAAATGCCATTCATGGCATTTTTAATGTCATTTATAGCCTTAAAAATTCCATAAATGGCATTGTTAATGTCATTTGTGGTCTTAAAAGTGCCATAAATGGCCTCAAAAATGCCATGAATGGCCTTAAAAATATCATAAATGGCATTAACAGTTCCATTGATGGAATTAATAATGCCATTTTTGGAATTGAAAATTCTATTTGTGGCATTAAAAATGCCATTTATGGCATTAATAATTCCCTTTATTGAATTTATAATGCCATTTATGACATTAGTATGTCCCTCTATTGCATTGATAATTCCATTTATGGCATTGCTAATACCATCAATAACCTTCAAAATGCCATAAATGGAATTAATAAGGCCCTTTATTGCATTTATAATGCCATTAATGGCCTTAAACATGCCATAAATAGCCATATTTCATTCAAAAACCACCCCTTATGTCTTTTTACCAATTGATGGCAAAAACACGTAAGGGCTTGCGTGTTCTTACTAAAAGCTTACATGGGTTTACCAACACCCTAATTTTAATCATTTATTTATTTTGAATTTAAATATCTATAAATTGAAGGTTAAATTTATCAAAGTAAAGTTTATTTTTTGTATTATGCTTAAATAGAATTTAGAAGAACTCTTATTTAAAAAATATTTTTTGCAAAAATTGTTTTTTTTCTTTTTGAAAGGAATTCCTAAGATTTTTTTTAAATTTAAAGAAAATCAATTCAGGATAAATTAATTTTTAATTTAATCAATTGAATAATTATGTTGAAAAAAAATAGCAAAAATGTTATTTAATTAAATCATCAATTAAGAAATTAAAATTAGAGCTTATAGAAGAAAAAAAGTTAAGTAAATAAAATTCAATATAAAGAAAAAACATTCAAAATTTGAGTATTAAATTTTCCAAACAAAAAAAATTATTAATGATTTCAACATAAATAAAATTAATATAAATATATTTTAAAATTATTTCTATTCTTTCCATGATGATTATAATTTCTATTCAAATAAACTGAAATGATATTTATTTATTATTTTTTTTGGTATTAAAAGGTTTTAAATTATTAAATAATTTTAAAATTTGAAAATACTCTCATATTTTTTCTTTTAAAAAATTTCAATTTTTTAGTATTTGAAAAAATTAAAAAAATCTTGAAGGATAATGATAATTGGTATTTAAATTTAAAAGAATAAGATTCAATTTCTTTTTCATGAAATAAGTGAGTTTTAAATTTTGAATTTTATATTTAATCATTATAATCAATTTTTTTTCTTTTTTTGATCAAATTAAATAGATAAGTGAATTAATGGTGGAGAAAAATTATTTTTATTTTTATTAATAATTTAAATATTTAGAGAATTTTGATTTTATATCAAGGTGAAAAATAAATATTTTCTATGAATTATCATTTCTTTTAGCTTTTAGTTTAATTATTTTAAGTGATTAATGCTTCAAGTGTGAAATTTTGAGATATGTTCACATACCCAAAGAAGGTTACCATATCTTGTGAGATGATTTCAAGTAAAAAAACAAAATTATTTATTTAAGAATAAATATGAAAGTAAAAATTCATTAAAATAAGATTTATTATTCTAGAGTAGCTTCGAAATAAATTATAATTAATTTGAGCTATGAAAATACAAATATAATATATAAGAAACTGACTCAGAAAGGCATGAATACTGTTTATCTCAAAATATTTTTAGTAAAAACTCAAAATAATATAAAAAAATCGGATTACCCATCCAATTTTAAATATATGTCTCCTTGGATGACATTTCTGCAAACCAAATAATCATTGAAATATCTGGATATATGCACTTTTGATGATAAGTGCATATATTGATAGTTTTTAAGTCATATATATTAATTTATACAGTATATATGGATAATTAAAAAATAAATTTACCATGGAATTACTATAAAAATATATTTATGAGGGTTATTTAGAAAGCAATCAGTAACAAATAGATACTGATCAAAATGATCATACCAGTTGACCACCCATAACCAAAAGTGATCCAAACTTTGGAAAATAACAAAATTCATATTCTAATGGATCACAGGTAAAGAATTATTCAGTATTTTTTATTATTATCAGGGTATAACCCTGAGTAATCATGTATTCAAGTATAAAATAGTAATTTTCAAAAGAAAAGACTAGTTGCAAGAAAAAATATCACCAAAAATAGAGCCTTGATTATTTAAAAAAATGATATTAGAGATTTAGTAAGGACAATCCAAGCTATAAAAATTAAATTGATTATCGGTTATGGTGTGAATAACTTAAAATTCATTCAGGATCAAAGCTAAGGGACAAAATCATCAGTTGAGATGACAAAAATGATCTTAAATTAATCTTAAAAGATTATGAAAAAAAAAATAGTGATTGAAGATAGTATGTTAGTCTTTATAATACTAAAATCAAGGAATTAAAATATTTCTCCAAGAAAATAATGTTAATTCATTGAGCTTATAGTGATAAATTTAAAGAACGGTGTTATAATGAGGTAATATGATGTAATTATGACGTAATCACATGTAAGACTTAAGAATGACTTATTACAGTGAATGAAAGTTCTTAAAAGTATTCTATGTTCCACCTTTCCATTAGGTAGGAGGGCCTTCAATATAAAAGGAGTTCTCATTTCTCTATTTTCCCCCAAGACATCACAAAATCACAAAAATACTAAAGGTAACAGCTATATCATTTGGTTTACTATCTCTTAATATTAAATACCAATGATATTTATACTGAAATTTTCTACTCTTATAGTTGATATAATTTTATTTAAATTTATTTTGTAAAATATTTCTCAAAACTCCAATCCATGTAAAAACAGTAAAATTCCTAATATTGTGATTTTTCATTATTGTAACTACAATCCACAATTAATTTAATTTAAATTTTAAGGAATAAACTGTTGATAATTATTATCTTAAGTTTTTAGAGTATTTCTTTCATCAATATTATGATTCATTTATATTTTAAACCTCATAAATTATAATTTTTATAATATGAATATTATATATATCACTTATAGCTTGGATACTAGTAATATTGATTTTGTCAATTGTTATTCATTTATGAAGAAAAAACTTCACACAATTATTAATTTATAATTGAAATATTTATTCAATAAATTTTAATATAGTCTATCTAATATAATTATTTTTTAGTTATATTATTCATTATTTATTTTGAATAAATAATGTAATAAATTTTATGCCATGATTACAAGATATTTTATTATTTTAATTCTTTTTAACTTATAATTAATTATTCATAAGTAAATTAATAATACAATAAGCTTAATTGCTTTAATTTTTACTTATTGTTTAATAGTCAAACCTTAAATTAAGACTTCCTATCTAAAATATGATAAAAAAACTTGAATATCTAACATTATCTTTTATGACTACACATAATGAGAAAAGTAGCTATTCCTGAAAGAATATTTTTCCTTTTCAAAATAAAAGGGGAGATATATTGGATAGAAACCATCAGAAAAAAAAGAGATTAAATCACAAAATAGAAGTTTAAGAAGAGATTTAAGATAAATATGCAACTCATACATTTCAGATCAACTTTAATCAAAAAGAAAATCAATTTTAAGTATTTTTGATTTTAATATGTATCTTTATAAATATTATTTATTAAAAAAGAATAAGAACTTCAAATCTCTGTGAAATATTGGAATAGATATCTTGTTCATTTTAGTTATGGTAAATAATTATTAAGTAATATTATGATTGCTTTTTCTTTAAATAAACTTTACTGGAAAAAGAGAATTTTCAAAAAATAAGTATTTTCTAAAAAACATAAAAAATATTATTTAATATTTAATCCTTCAGTAAAATGTTTCCTCTAAAAAAACTGTATTACCTCTCAAATTATATCTTTCACTTTTCCTCTTGCATGAGAGGAATTTTTTTCTTCAAAAATTAAACAGAAATGATTAAAATTTTAATCAAGAAATACAAACTTGAGTTAAATAATATTAAATAAATATATTATTTTAGACAAATATTTACTGGGATTTTCAGCTGAAAATCTCTTAATAATAGATTTGGTCACTTATAGAAACTATGAATAAAAATAACAAGAAGTTGTTTGTTTTTAATATAGAATAATCCTGAATCTCAGAATAGCGCTTGAAAATTAGAATTAAAGATAGTTTTAAGATCCCATTTCTTACGAATGGAGAGTAGTTTCTTCCAATGAATTACTCAAATGCTTATGTGAGATTTTTTCCTGTACATACATTCTCCCAGATAATTTTTTTGAATTTTTTTTGGGAATCATTTGAAAATAAGATGAAAGAAATTATTATAATTTAAATATACTTCAAAGAAAATGAAAGGGGAGGGCTTTATCATTGGGAATCATTTAGATCTCAGAGCTAAAGTTTGAATATTATCTATTAAAACCATGCAATTACAAATATGACATTTGAGTAAAATAGACTTTCATTTTTTAATATGCTAAATATAACATATGTAGAGCTATAATATTAACTTGATATTATTAATTGAAGCTCCTGGTTACAAAAGGATTTTTTAAGAAATTGTTTTTTATATTATGTACCATTTTCCCCTTATTTCTATGCTTTTCATTCTGAAATATATAGTTCACTTTCAAGATTAACAAAAAGAGATTATGTTATTTTCTATAATTAATTTGGAATTTTTATTAAGAAAATAATGATATTAATTTTTGAATATTTCATAATGAGTAAGGCGAAAGAATTACCAGGAATTAGGAAAATAAGATGAGGATTTCCCGCCATAAATGTTTTTGGAAAGGGTGGAGGAGCTCATATATATAGATAAAAATCTTTGATAGGTTAAATAATTGAATAGATATCAGTAAAAAATACAAAATAACTCATTATCTAATCAATAATATAATTACACTTATTTCTTTGGAAGAATTGAAGATTTGAGTAGCTGTCGGAAATAGAAGTGTAAAAGTATGTGACTCTATTTTAATCTTTTTCTCTAAATCTTATACATAATTATTATTTAAAAGAAAATATGAAGCTATTATATAATTAAAAGTATATTTAATGAAAAAATAATGCAATTAGTTTCATATACTCTTTATAGGTTGTGTCTGATTAAACTATGTATATAGCTTTTATATATGCTTTTTGAATATGATATAGGAATATTTCTTTCTCAAAATTTTGGCATGAATTTCTGAAGAGGATCTTAAAATACAGTTTTCATTTAGATTATAAAGGGAAAGGAAACAGAAATGAGTTGAAATTGGGCTAGATTTAAGCTTTAATTCTTAAGGTGATACATATATTGCTTCACAGAAATAACTAGTTTTTAGATAGAATTAAAATTCCTTGAAAATATTTTAACAAAACTTATTCAACAGAAATAAAAAATATTTTTACATGAAAATATCGATATATATTCAGTTTTCATTAAAAATCCTTCCAATACAGCAAATAATTTCAGGATTTAGAGGAATATTTGTGTGCTTAAGTGTCAGGATGACTCTATGATATAGTATTTGAAAGGCTATAACTTTGAGTGTGACATGTAAGGAAGATTTTTCAAAATAAGTTTGGGTTTAAAAATAAAGGGCTTTACTACCAATAGTGGTGGTTGGTGCCGTTGAAAGCCCTGGGTGCAGTAATTTACAATTTACTAACTCTACCAAGTACTAAAATTATCAATACTAAGATAAGAACTGATTATTTTACAAGGGTAAATTTTTTGAAAACAATCATACTATGTAGGAGTTCAAGAGCAGGATGAGGATTCCTCTTTTGGGAAGAGGAAAGTCCCTTTTTATCCTCAAAAGTGGGTGGAGGGTCCTTTAATCCTTACCATGTAGAAAGAATGACTATTTTTCACTCTAAATGGTGGGATTGTGGCTTAAGAAGCTCTTTATGCACTTCATTGGGCTCAGATGTGGTTTTGGAACCACATATGGTCACTTTTACCCAATACAGGATACTCACAGGCATATTCTCACAGGCAGGCATGTAGAAATATGTACAGCACACATCAGTGAGCCCTTTATTAGCTGTGAGCCTGTGAGGTATGTATAACATACCCATAAGGCTACAAATGATTTTATATTCAGCTGATTTAGTCTTCAACAGACTTTTCAATTGAATTTAAAAGAAAAAAAAACAAAAAATAATTATAACTTTTGTTTGGATAAACAAAGCTATAATTATTATGTCATTTTTGGATTCTACACCAAAAATAACCTAGGGTACACCCATAGGGTGTTATACCCAAAAAGGCTTATTTCTTATGTTATTGGAAGATTTAAGAATCTCACAGTACTAATGTAGCTTTTTTAATTTTTTTTTAAAATTGTTAAATTTAAAGTTTCATAAGGTTTATGCAAGCTTACCAAAATTTTAGTTAAAATTGAGGTGTTGTGTATATTTACTGAATTGGCTAAGGATTCGCCATACAGAATGTAAATCCTGCATGAGCTCAATTTAAAAGTGTTTAAGGCCATAGTATGGCTTTAAATAAATAAAAGGGCAAAATCCATGCAAAAAGGTGCGACAAAGGAAAAAGACCAAACAGAGCTGGGGTACCCAAATTTTTGGATCTGCAAGGATTCAATTAAGTTTTTCCACCTGTATTGGAGGATTTTCAACCTTATTTAAACTTTAAGATTAGACTTTGATACAACCTTAAGGTTTAAATTGGTTTTATCCCAATTTGGAGAGGAATTTCAAGCTGCCAAAGGGTAAATACCAATATGCAGGCTCAAAACTTTAAAGTTATAAGAATCAAAACCTTATCAAAAGTTAAGGTTTAGTGTGTATTGCTATTTTACGTGGAAAAATAGCAATAACTTCAAAACTTCATCAAAAGTCCAATTCTTAATGGATTTGCTTGAAATTTTCACACAGCTTACGATTTAGCATAATCTATATATAGATCAAATTTCAATTATCCCTTATAAACATATTTCCTGGGTAATTAGCCTGGAAATTTAATCTTTTAATTATACTTAACGAAAATCAAGATTTCTTTAAAAATTAATTAAAAATTGAGTTTAAGATATTTCTGCTTGAAACTATATTTTTAAGTTGTTAATGTGATGAAATTTAATATAAATAAACTTATTTCATATTAAAGCTTAAAATAATTAACTAAAATGAGGACTAAAGCTACTTGGGTTTAAGAATAACACTGGTAACTTTAAATTGGAATTAAAAATAAGTTACCTTAAGTTAAGAGCTTTATTTTTAAGAATGGTTTTTCAGTTTTGACCTGAGAACGCCCTCTATATCCATTATGAATCATGAGAGCTTCTCTGTAGACATAAAAAGAGTCTTTTAATCACTGTTTTTGTCCATCATCAATTATCAATCCAATCATATTTGACATTTAAACAGGTAAAGTTTCATTATATATAAAATCTTATTATTAAAGTATTTTATAAGTATTTTATCCTTTATAAATCTTAAATTAAAGAATTTAAATCATAGAAATTAGATTATTGTTGTAATCCCCTATAATATATTTTATTTTATAAAATTATTGTCTTTAAAGTATCTTTCAAAATCCACAAATTCCTCTCAAAAACTCTTTGATCATATTTTTTATTAAAAAAAGTTGATTTATCATTTAAAAAATTGATTTTTGGTGTGTTTTGAACTTATAATTATTTCTTAATATAATAACTGTTGTTGTTTGACTCGTTGTATTAAATAAATATTATAAGTAAGTTTTCTCTAAAATTCTATATCTTTTTTATCTATTATTAGTTTTTTATATAAAATTTTTCTATAAGAATTATTTCTGCACAGTTTGTGTTATAATTATTTTATGAAGAATATTTATATATTATTTATAAGTGGTCAAATATTTATATTTTACATGTGTAATTGTCTCATTAAGAGCTTTACAATTCTTATTGTTATAATTGTCAGTGACTATAACAATAATAGAATAATTATAATTCATTATAATTATTATATTTCTTTATTATTATTTCATATAATAATAATTAAATTTTTTTTATATAATTATTTTTAAAAATTATATTTAAATTTGTGGTTATAATATTTTATTATATTATATTTTTCTACTGTGGAGAGTCATAGTACTCTTGATATTGTTAGTATTCTCAAGAGCTTCATAGAAAAACCTTACATTAGTCATAATATGGGGTATTGGAGTATAAAAAAGCTTGTTTTTCACTTTAAAGCCTCATATTCATAGTAAAGGGGTAGTATCCCACAGTATTGGGTTTTATCCAATATTATGAGATTTGTAACTTAAAACTGCCATAACTTTGTCAATTTTGAGGATATAGGGCTCCAAAGTGTTTCAGTTTGTAGAACTTTATGAGGTATACACAGTGGCTACCTATTTGGTATGCATAAAATTAAATATAGAAAAGCAATACAGGTTTCAAATTCTATTATTGGAATTTGGTTTTTTGATCGAACCTGTATTAAGCTATCATTTTTAAGAGCTTTTTATCTAGAGGTGGTACAAGAATATGGAGAGTAAAATTAAAGTACTCATATTCTGTTCTTTTTGAAAAAAACACCAATCTGGGTATCTCACTCTAAAACTGTAGGACTTAGGTGAGAGATGAATAGTTTGTTCATACTTATTTTGCCCATATTTAGCTATAACATCTGTAGTTTAGATTATAGCTTCATTTTGCTAGTAAAATTGGATAGACCTTACTGAGAAATTTGATTTCAAGAACCATTAAATGGGGTTCTTCCTATTTTTCTATATTTCAGATGAGAGGGGAAAATTAAGGTTTAGGTTCAGCTCTTGTTTTTAGCTGGAATAACTTTTTCATTCCTTGTCCTATAGTTATGGGAGCTGTATATTTGGAAAGATGTGAATTTCCCCTTTCTTTTGAATGCTTACATAATCCCTTTTGTACAAGTTCACTTCTTAGTAGTCATTTTTCTCTACCATTGGTTTATACTATTTTTATATCATTCTTGTGCTCCAGTTTTGAGTCACAGGCTGACATCAAGTAAGTAAAAGGATGGTTTTTTGGGAGGATATATTTGAAGAAATTCTGTAATTTCTTCCAAGAATTATTGATTTCTTTATCATTTCAAGAATTTCTTTTATATTTCCTTTACCCTTATTAACAATTCATATTCATTTTGCTTATTTTTTGCACTAATATATGTAAAATTTGCGCAACAGCTTCCAAAATATGAGAAATTTTCCCTTCACTTCTTCAGTTGAATTCTACAGTTAAATATAAAAAATTTAATTTCGGGTAAAATTTAGAAGTTAATGTTTTAATGGCATTCCCAAAATTCCAATTTATTAACCTCAATATTTTTGAGATTTTTTTAAGGAGAAGAAATTTGAAAACTATCAAACAAACTAACAAACACAATTTAATTAGAGAAGGCCTTTTTTTACTCAGAAAAAAAATCAAAGAAATGGGAAACTAAATGATATAAGGTCCAGACAAAAAAATATAAGAAGTGAAGCTTTATCTTTCCTTTATTTTATTTATTATTTATTACTGTATTATGTTAAAATAAATTCTTATTAATATTTGTTATTGTGATTTTGTTTTTATATTTCCATTGAAGAAAGTAGAAATAAATAATATTCTGCTCCTGAATAAAAGTCATTACATTAGAGATTTACCTTTTTTGAATACTATCATGACTATTTTTGTTAATTTTATTTTTCCTCATTTTTATTATTTGAAAAAATTAATGTAAATTGACCTGATTTTTAATCTCATTTTCTATTCAAAAAATTACAGCTTTTCTACAATAGAAGGCTCTTAAATACTTCTAAAACAGAAATTAAACATGAAAAATGAGGAAAACCATTAATAATACCAATAATAACATTGAATTCTCCAAATAATTAGTTTAAATAATAACAATGGAAACTAAATTGAAAATATACTGATTTTTAAAGAAAACAAAATAATTTAATAAGTAAAAAGATAAAGTTCTTTCTTTATGTGTTTCTTTAAAAGTTTTTTTCAAAAAACTATTGTGAAAATTCCATTTATTTTTTTCAAGATCAGAAGAATTTTAATTAGAAAGATAGAAGGACTAGCCTAATATGTGACTCAAGCTTAGAGATACACTCATAATTGCCTCCTTGTAATTATACCTTGAGCAAAGCTGGATAATTTCCAATATAATACCCTTTATTATATATGCTTAGAAGGTCAGAAAAAGCTTTCTTGATATTATAAAATGGATTTGTTGTATGGAGGTCTTCAGAATAAAGAAATAATTTATAAAAGTCAAAAAAAATTCCCAACTGAAAAATTGATAGTCATATAGACTGTGGTAAATATCAAAAAAAAAATTCTAATAATATCTCATTTATCCTAAATATCAAATAAAATAAAGATCAAGTACAATGTATTCACCTTAATACAGTAAAAAAAATAATTATCTTTAATTTTCTGTAATATTCCAGTAGCTTGGAATAGATTTGAGTCACACCAAATATTGAAATTCTGGGTTCAACTTAGATTAAAGTATTGTTAAAAGCCATTTCCTTCATAGAAAGCCTTATATAGGGCATACCCACTTTGCTAATTTTGAAATTTCTGTAAATAAAATGCCTTTTAAACCTTAAAAGCTCCTCATTGGATTCAATTATAGCTTCCCTTGAAAAAAAGCATGTAACAACAATGAACAACAGTTTTTATGGGAAAAAACTTGAAGTCTTAGATGAATAATTGATTATTAGGTCCCAAAATTTATAGAAAATATTTAATTGTGTAAAATTGAATTTTTTGAAAATAAAAAAATTTATAAATAAAATTTGAAAAGGAAAATATTTCAAGAAACGATTTGAAATAATTATAGAATTTTTCATAGTCCTAATTAGCGACTATTGTGACTCATGATTATCATAGATAGGAATTGAGGGTTCACTTATTTATTATTCTATCAGTAAAACTCATTTCTAACATCAAATAAACTAAAGACAGTAGAACTGAGTAATTTCTGAAGATATTAAACCACAATGTTTTCCTCATCTTTTCATATAAAGTTTTAGTTAATGAACTATTTTGTATTACTTATTAGTAATTTTTTTTAAAATATTGTTTTCTTTCGATAATCTTTGACATAAAATAGAGATTTACTATATATAGTTCAATTTGTTTTTTCTTCTTTTAAGAAAATTCAATACTATTTGAAGAATAAGTTGTTTTTTAAGAAAAAAGCTTTTAACTTGTATTTTTCTTTTTTAAAATTTCTTAAAGGATGTATATGAAGTTTGTTTTTTTAAATTTTTTCATAGAAAAAACAATTTCATTTTTGAGAAAATATGAATTTTATTTATCATTTATTTCAGAGAAAAATTATTGAGCTTCTAATTTCTCTGAAATAATTTATGAATCAAACATTAATAAGTTCAAAGTTGATTCACAAAGCTTGAGGGATAATAATTGTCTCAAATGGGCTATAGAGGGGAGTAGTTATTAAAGGAGAAAATAATATGACCAAAGAAGATCTCAAGGAAATAATTCAACATTTATTTTTGTTAAAAAATAATTCAATAAACTATTCCTTTTAATACTTCAGCAATATATCTAAAATTAAGAGAATTAAAAACCATTCAGGGATTTTTTCTGTGAATATTTGAAGATTATAGAATTTGAATTATAGGTCAAAAATTAGTTTAGTGTGTAAAAAAAAGCTTCAAGCTAAAATACAAAGATAATTTCTTTACAAATTGCAAAATCGGAAATGGACTTATTAATTATTTCACAATTTTTAGTCTCTAAAGTTTCTTTTTTATATCACCAAAGCTTACAATACTCACTAATTCCCAAGAAGGGATGCTTCAGATACTCAAAGACAAAAACAAATATTGAATTTTTATCTTTCATTAGATTAAATGGAAATTTTGAATCTTTACTAGAAACAAGCTTTGAACACTGGATTTTTACATTTTCAAAAATACATAAAATACATGCCGTTAGCCTCAAGTGAGGTATATAACAAAGTTCTTCAAATAAAAGAAGATATATTATTGTGGAGGGTAGATGGCACAGCTACATGAGGACTATTGAAAGATTAAAGTTAAATAATGAACCAAAGAAGACTTTTTCATTTTATCTATATTCTAAGAAATGGAAAATCTGCACATAAGCAAGGGGTGAGATTTTAACATGTAAAAGATAAAACTAACAAATTTTTCATAGTCTTCCAAGTTATTTAAGAATATTTTACCTGAAAAAAACTAACCCAATAGGGAGAAAATGTCAAAGCACATAATGAGCACACCCAAGCTTTTGTAATTCTGATCATATATATATAGGTATCATTTATGGTAAAAAAATTACAGAAAAAATTACTATAGATAATAAGAAATGATAATATAAAAGGAAATTTGTTATATCTTTAAGCTTACTAATTATTTGTCAGAATGGTTCTATGATATAGTGATGAAAATACTATAACAAGAGTGTGACACAAAGTTAATATTCAAAAAACAAGCTGAAAGGGCTCTACTATTTTAATAGAGTGGTGATGAGTCTACATAACACCTGGCTTCCACAATTATATGTTGCGCTACAATAATTATTGAAACAATGGTTAAAATTATGATTATATCTAATTAACTCTAAGAGTATTTCTGTTTGTGAAAGCTTTACTATATAAGAATACCACAAAGAAAAAAACAAGCCAATCCTTTATTTAAGTGAGGGTAAGACATCTTTTTATCTTACTAAAGGGTAGAAGGAAATTATCCACTTCTGAACATGAGAAAAGAGTGAAAATATTTACTCCTGTGGCTCACCTTTGGATACACAGTATCAATACAGCCTTGAATTTGCTGAAATGGGGTTTTTGGACCACAACTTTCCCCTTTTACCTTTTGCAGGGTGAAAAACCTTCTCTAAATATCCTTCAGCATTTCTCTGGCGCTTCTGATGAATCATAAGCTGTAAAGTAAATTTGTGGGGGCCTCTGATTGGTCAATTTATTAGTAACCAAAGCTTAATGATTAATTGAATGGGTTAGAAATCTCATAATTCAATTGTATGGAAGAATTGACCACAGTGCCACCAAATAAAGGCAGGAGAGGAATTAAATAAGCTTTATAATGAGTAAGAAATAGATAAAAATCCCTTTGGAAGCTTTGAAATCTCATAATGAAGCTGTATGGGATAGTATACCACAATAACACTTGGTGTGGGATTATAGCCTTAAGGCCTTCATAGATTTGTCAGCTTTGAAGATAAAGAGATCAAAAGTGGCTCAAATTTTAGCACCAAATGCTCTCTATAAGATATTAATACTTATGACCGAATTCGGATCAAGCATGCCAAATATATACAGGTTGAAAGTATTTTCCTTTTTTCCGGAGAAAAGTACCAATAAATTTTGATCTTTGTAGGATACAGGGGTAAGCATTACACTTTTATGTAGCCAAAATGTAGCACTTCCAGTAAATATTTAAATTTACTGGTCTCTAATAAAAAATTTTTATTCTATATGAGAGGCTAAAAAATGGTATTATTTTTCCAGGTTGCTCAAATAGCATTTGTGTGGTAATTTCTGACCCAGTGGTGCTACAGTCTTGAAAATGGCACCATTGAATAGGCCTAATTGAGGAATTTCATAAAAGATGAAAATTGGTGGTTCGGTAATAAAAAAATATATACTTTATGTAAGGGTTGAAGATTGAGGTTTATTATCAGAAAGAGTTTTAAACCTCAATAACTTGGCTAATTTATATTCTTGGGTTATAGGAATAATATTGTTTGAAAGGGGAAAATTCAATACATCAGATGGTCACATTTACAGAATAACCTTTTTAGGTTATTCTCTTTGTGTTTATGTCCCTATTGTACTTTAATTTGGTTTAATAAATATTAAATGTGTGTATCTTACTCCTTCTCGTGTACCATGATGATGGTAATTTGGAATTTCATTCTTGTTCTCTAGTTTTGGGTCACACAATGTCATGGTGAAAGATGTGTATATAAGAATTTCGTCAAGAAATAAAATGATTTTCTTTTTATATGAATTTTTATGGGTTAAGATAATTTGGAAAATATTAGTTTATAATTTTTTAAAGAAAAACATTCCAAAAATATTCCCTCTAGATTTATTATTATAAAAAAGTAATTTGATAAAAATTTATGGCTTTTACAACAATAAATATTTATTGAAAATTCTCGACAAGTGATATTTCAATCTAAAAGAGAATTTCAACAGGTATAGTTATTTCTTAATTGATTCATAAAAGAACTACAAGAAGAAAATATGCGTACAGACACTGGTTTGGACCAAAAATGGCTAGCTTTGGCCATTTTAGACCTACAAACATGCCATAACTGAAGTAATATTTAGTTGAAAGTATTAAAAACAGTTGAGAATTTGCTCAAATAAGCTCAAAAGACTTAGAAAGTTTTTTATTGATTTTTTTTGGATTAAGGGTCATTTTACCCACTTTGAAATAGATAAAACTAGCCCAGTTGGTATCAAAACAACATAATCAATTGAGTTACAGACCCCTTGAGACCTAACCAGGCCCAAATTGGTACATTATCAATTCATTTTTGAGCTTTAGATAAATATTAAAGGATTTTAAGGGAGTCTGTAATTATTTTAGCCAAGAGTTCTTCCCCCCTCAAAAATGAATTTCTCCCATTTTTCTTGTTTATTTCCTCCAACACATATTATACTGAAATTTTACATATGTAATTAGCTTTGAAGATAACAGTAAGAGATTTCAAGCTCCAATTAACCTCTGTAAAATAATTTTCACTCATGTAATACATGTGAAGATTCTTAAAACGTTTGTGAAAATACCTCAATTTCTCATATAACCTAAACTACACATCACACATCATTTTTAACAAAAAGATGATGGTTGAAACAAAATGTGGTGTGAGTTAATTTTAACTTTTATTATTTTATGATCTTGATACTGTACATCTTGAATATCTGGTTTAATATTTGTGAACCTTGAAGGTATTTTCATATACCCAAAATACCACAAATCATAAAATTAAGTTATAATTAAAAATAAATAAATTTATTTTTATCATAAAAACAAATTTCTAAATAAATATAGAGTCTGAATAGAAATTTTTTTAATCATAATTTAAAATTGATATTACATTAAAATCTAAGAATGTGAAAATACATTTTTACTTGAAAAAATGAAGCAAAAATATTAAAATTAAAATATTTTTGGAAAAAAAATTAATGAAAATTGTTATAAGTTTTTTTCCAATAAATATCATATCGAAATTATTTAACCATTGTATTCCTCATAAAAAATGAGGTGATGTCACATTTAAGTGAAAATTCTGTAACTCAACTCTAAATAAGCTTAGATCAAGTTTTTAGTCTTTTCTGTATGAAAAGCTGAATATCTTCAAAAATTTAATTTGATTAACACTACAGGGGGTGTGTAGCTTAGAATTTATGAAGTATTCTAAATTGAAATGTCATAATGTGTGCATGTATCATATAAGTGAGCTTGAATTTACATATGTGGAATCAATAATTACAGTTGTGTACTGTAAATCTTCAATTTATCTACATATTTAAATTTTTAGTATAATAAATGATGAGGAATTGAACAACAAAGAAATTGGAAAGATTAATTTTTTGGGGAAAAGTAATCTTTGCTCAAAGGGTGCCAGACTCCCCCAAATTCCTTTCTGACAGGCCTGAGATGTCAAAATCAACACAAAATTACATCAATTTTGTCCTGGAATTTAGTCAAAGGGTCTGTGACTCAATTGATGATGAGGTTTTCATACCAACCAGGGTAGTTTTAACATTTTCCAAGAGGGTAAAACTACCCTTAAGTTAAGGAAAACTCAGTGAAAACAGCTTTAACTGTGTGAGCCTTTGAGATATGACCACATACCCAATAAGGTCACAAGAAAGACTCAGAATAATTATACCTTTAAGATAATTATACTAAAATTACTTAGAATAATTATACATTAAAAATAATTACTTCAAAATTACAAAAATACCATAAATTGGTACAAAAATTGGTTTAACTTAAAAACCAATGAATCAACATGTGAAATGAATTATACCATTGGATTCCCCATGGTAAAATACACATATACAATTTTTATGGCATATCTGTAAAGTCAATATTTAATGAGTTATAAGGAATAATACCTTATAAAAACCATAAATCCTTATTTATTTCAAGAACCAATGAAACAACATGTAAAATGAATTGTACCATTGGATTCCCCATGAAAATTCACACATAGAACAATTAATAAGCTAATTTCCAAAGTTAATACTTAAGGAATTAACCTGAATATATGCACTTTTTTGGTCAATGCATATATTCAAGGATCATAGCTAATATATCTTAAAATATACAAGATAGAGTGATGAACCAGAAATAAAGTTACCACGTAATTACTGTAAAAACACAGATATGAACTTTATTTTACAATTTATAAACAAGGTTAAAACCTATGATGAAATATTGATAAAAATCAACAGAGCTGTTGACCACTTTGTTGTGGAAGTGGTCCAAACTTAAAATAAAGCACACAGTTGGATTCTACTAGCTCATTCGTGAAGAATGACGTAATTCGTATTATTAAATTCAGGGTATAACCCCCTGAAATCATGATTTGAAGTTTAAAATATTGAATTTTGACAGAAAAGATGAGTTACAAGAAAAATCATCAAAATTAGAGTTTTGATGATGTAATGAAAAGCTCTTGGAAGCATAATGAGGTTATGTCAGGCTATCAGAATTCACTCTCTGAATTGTTGTAGCGTGTAAAACTTAAAAGTTATTAAAGATCAAAGTTTGAGCTTAAATTGAGCAGTTATAATCACCTACTGTAACCTTAAATTAAGTTTAACAGTCATATGAGTGATAAAATTGGTGAATACTATTAGTTTATGATTAAAACTAATAAAATACACGAAATTTGGGGTTTGCCAAGCCTCTGATGTCATCAACTTTAGAGTTATAGTGATAACTCTAAATAATGGTGTAATAATGATGCAATATGGTTTGATCATGATGTAATCATCCCCAAACCTTAAATTATTGATCAATTCCAGTGGATATGATCAGTACACGTCTACTGGAAGCCTTTTGGACTCTAGGAGGGAGGTATTTACTATAAATAGAGCTCTTTTTACTCTATTTTCCCCTCAGACGCATCAAAAACATTAAATCAAATAAATCAAAGGTAATTTCTTTATTCTTTATATATAAAACCATTATATTTTTAAAGACCAAAGACCACCTTGTTGTAATCATCTATTTTGACGTGATTAAATCATTTATTTAATTGTTTTTGTTAAAAATCTCTCTAAAAACTCATTTCCACGTAAAAATCAAGAATATTATTAATTTTCTTTATTTTTTATTGTAAATACAATTTGAAAAGGTTGTATTTATATTTTTTGGTGTAAAATATTTAAAAATTATTATATTAAGTGTTGAAAGTAAGTTATTTTCTCTTATTATAATAATTTTCTCCTTATTATTATTTTAATAATTCTTTAATTAATATAAATAGTATTTATATTAATTTATAACTTTAATATTGGTAATATTATTGTTATTAATTGTTTTTTATTAATAAAAAACAATTTTTTACGCCTTTATTATTTGTTTGTAACAATAATAAAGTTCCTTTAAATATATTAATTATTTTATATTAATATATTTATTTTATTATATTATATTTTATAATATAAATTATATTATTATATTTTATTAATAATATAATCATTTTTATGCCATAATTATAATAATTCTTTATTATTATAATTATTTTTATCTTATTTATTTCAATTATAAGGACATTCATAGTACAATAAGTAAAATATTAGTAATTTTTACTTATTGTTTCATAGTCAAACCTTACATTTGGGGGCCTGGCCGTGATATTTACTTGAAAGACCTTTAAAAAAGATTCTAATTGGGTTTATCCAATAATAAATTATATTTATAATTATAAAATTATATAATAATTTTATATTTTATTGATTTTAAAAGCTATTGAGGCATTTGGAAAGCGATTGTATTGTCTTACACGTGGTTTTTTCACATCCTTAGACTTGCAAGAACTTTCTTTGAGTGACTCTAGTGATTAAAAAAGATATTATATAAACTAAAAATAACTTTTATTATAATTTAATTTATAAAGAATCATATTAATTTTTATTTTATTCCTTAAAAATAAAAATAAAAAATATAAAAAATATTAAAAAATATTAAAAACCAATAAAAAAAGTTATTTTTATTCATTTCTTTATTTCAATTTTTTAAAGATATAAAAGCAATTTCTACGTGGAAAATTGCCATATCTTGCCAAAAAATAACACTTCTTATAAAAAGACTTGTATTTATTTGTCTTTTCTAGTGTTTGAGGATAACCCAACAGAAGATAACCAAACTACTGTTGAGAGATTGGTGGAAGAAACTTGTCAAAGGTCTTCAACACCAGTTATCACTAAAAGAAAGAAAGCTAAGAAATTAAACTTTCCAGGACCCACCATTCAAGACTCTGAAGGTGAGCACCTCTTTTATAATTGCCATAAAAAGAATTTTTATCCTAAAATACTTTTATTTTTTTTTAAATTATGACTACCAGAAGAGGTTCCCAATACTCCATCCAATCAGATGGAGCTAGACTCAGAGGTAGAACTGATCCCTCAAAAGGGAAAAGAAAGGGCAATATCCCCAGTGGAACAGAATCCACACAAGGAAGTGCCTTATCCCAAAGGCAAGTCCCAGAAATGCCCATGATATCTGAACCTGAATTGGGGCTAAGTATGAGTAACTCAAATAGGTACATATCACATTCAGAGGGCTCAAATAGACATCTACATGAGCCAGCACAATCAGTATTACACAGTGTACAAGGACAAAGATTGGGAAATGCTGCCTCAAATATACCAAGGAGTGATGAGCTCCTGGCACATCCTGAAAAAGCTCCTCAAAGAGGAGGAGATAGTGAAATACTCCAATGGATGGAATCCACTGTCATCCAAACCTCAAATCAAAAAAATCAAGGATTACCACGCCAAAAAGAGGGAGGCAACCAAGGAAGAAGCCCCAAGCCAACCCACCTCCCCAAGAAGAGAAGAAGAACAAGAAAACAAATTGGAGGAAACCATATTCCCCAAGCTACAGGATCCCAAAAATCCAAAAGGATGCCATGGACAATGTTTTCAACATGTCCAGAACTTTGATGGAATTCAAAGACAAAGAGGAACAAAGAATGAGACAACCCCATTTCCCAAAGAAATAACCTTGTCTCCTGATGTTGTAAATACTTTAACAGAGCTTAAAAATAGTATTTTACCTCTTAAAGACATTAAAAATAGTTTATTATCTTTTCAAGAAATAAAAAATAGCTTATCATCTTTAACCAAACTTGTTGTACAAAATAAAAAAGAAATTGATAACATACAATTTATGATTGAAAATAATAAACCAAAAGTATTAATTGACAATACGCAGAAATTAATAAAAGCACAACAAGAGTTGTACAAATACATAAGTGATATCAAAGAAAAAACTTTGACAATCAATTATGATGTGAGTATTGACAATCTTACAGAAAAATTAAACAAATTTGGTATTTCTGTAGAAAAATTTGAAGAAAAGACTTCATCACACCAAAAATTACTTTTGGACCATGTGGAAAAAAGTGATGAAGCAAGAATGCATCTAAAAGATGATATTAAAAGTGAAATAAGGCTTATTTCTGAAAAAATGGATAAAATGAATGAGGCTAATTTAAATATGCCAAAGTTATCAACTCCATTTTCTCATATAAGAAGCCCTGTTAAAACAAAAGAGGAATTGACAAATCCTTTCATAACAGACTTGAGTCACCAAGATAATAACCAAGTCTTCATGAAGGAAGCACCTCAATTAAAATAATGGCCAACATTCACAGGAGAAGGTGAATATGACCACATGTCATTTATTAAAACAATTGACATGTTACAAGAAGACTATGCCATACCAGATGAATTAATCACTGCAAGATTACATTCATTGTTTGAGAAATCTGCAAAAAGATGGTATTATGGCATAAGACAAACAAATGGTAAAAATACCTGGTCTTGGTGGAAACAAGAAATAATCACCAAGTGGGCAAATGATGCCTGGAGGTATAAGATAGAAAATGCATTTGAAACTTCTTTCTTTGACCCAGAGAAAGATAAACCTTTAACTTGGTTCTTGAAACAAGTTGAAAGGCTTAATGCACTGTACCCAGAAATGTCACAGAAAATGGTGCACATGAAAATACTTAAGAAATGTGGAGGGGAACTAGAACATGCCCTGAGAAGCAGGTGTATAGAACCATGCTCCACAGAAGAGTACATTAATGCACTGGAAGACATAGTGACAAGAACAAAAATTGGCAGGACTTGGAAGAAATTGGACATTAAAAGCCCAAATAAACCATTTATCAAAAAAGATAAATTAAAAGAATCCTTTAAGCCCAGTACATCCAATAATAATGGGCAAAGAAAATGCCATAAATGTGGAGGTATTGGACACTTAGCCAATAAACGCCTAAAAAAGGCAAAAATCAATGAAATTGTGGAAACTGAAAAACACGATGACAAAGAGGAGGAATCTGACTCTGAAAAAGAAACAGAAGAGTCAGAAAGCTCTGAAAGTGATGAAATCAATATAATTAATGCACATATTAATAATATTGATATAATCTATGAAGTATTGGATGTTAACTCAAACTTACCACAAGTTGGGACATCTGACACAAACCTGAAAAATATACAAGATTCCAAAATGTATAGAACCAAACCTGCAAGAGGAATGGGATATACAGCTGGGAAATCAAGTATAAGTATTGTTATGGTTGATAACCAAGAAGGAAAAATTAACTTAGATACAGGAGCATATTGCACCTGTGTTGGCAAAAGTTATTTAGAAACCATTGTCCCAGACTGGCAAGAAAAACTTATGCCAATACAAGGTGTCAAATTCAGTAGTGCAAGTGAGAGCATGAAGCCCCTTGGAATAATTGATTTAACACTAATTTTCCCTCATCCTTCACAATGTGTCAGAATGAAAGTGGAATTTGTGGTAATGGACAACTGTACCAGTAATCACTTTATCCTGGGAAATGACTACTTATCAATCTATGGTATAGATATCTCTAACCAGAAGGATAGATATTTTACTATAGGAGATCACAAAAGACAAAAGTTTGGCTTCTTAAATAACAAAAAACAAATTACAGTTATTCAGAATGAAGAAAGGATGCCAGAAAAAGATCTTTTTATATATGAACAACTTAAAGAGGCAGAATTCAATCAAGAATTAACAGATAGAATGAAAGAAAAATTAATTGACCTCTTATTTAAGTACGAAAATGCCTTTGCAACTGACAAAGAGCCACTAGGTGCTATAATTGGGCATGAAGTAGACATAATTCTTAATGTGGAAAAGCCTTACCCACCCTTACTAAGGAGACCAGCTTACCCAGCTAGTCCAAGGGCTAGAGAAGCCTTAGAAGTACACATTAAAGAATTAATGGACCTTGGAGTATTAAGAAAAGTTGGACATAATGAACAGGTAGAAGTTACTACACCTGTCATTATAACTTGGCATAATGAAAAATCAAGGATGGTAGGAGACTTCAGAGCCCTGAACACCTATACCATTCCAGATAGATATCCAATACCTAGAATCCATGAGACATTGACCCAATTGTCACAAGCTCAGTTCATTACAGCTATGGATGCTCTTAAGGGTTTTCATCAAAATGTCTTAACAGACAATGCCAAGAGACTACTAAGAATAATAGTCCATTGTGGAATTTTTGAATACTTAAGAATGCCTTTTGGGATAAAAAATGCACCTTCCCATTATCAAAGAATGATGAATACCATATTCCCTGAAGAATTATCAGAAGGATGATGAATTATCTATATTGATGATATCATAGTTTGCTCAGAAACTTAGGAAAATCACCTTACAAGACTAGAAAGGGTACTACAGAAAATAGTCCATGTGAATATGAAAATTTCCTTGAAAAAGTGTCATTTTGCATATAGTGAATTAAAAGCACTAGGACATGTTGTATCTGGACTTAGTCTAGGCATAGACAAAAATAAAGTAGCAGCAGTACTACTTAAACCAATGCCTCAATCCAAAAAAGAAATGCAATCATTTTTAGGATTTGCTGGTTACTATAGACAGCATATAAAGGACTTTGCAAAAATTGGCAAATCCTTATATAAACTATGTGACCAACAAACAGTTTATGAAATGATTGAAGAAAGGGTCAAGGCATATGAAGAATTGAAAAATTCACTAACAAATGCCCCATTTCTTCTAATGCCAGATTGGAAACTACCCTTCAAACTATACATTGATCCTTGTGGAGAAGGACTAGGTGCTGCACTTCACCAAACAAAAATTATCAATGATAAACCAGTGGAAGGACCAATTTGTTTCATTTCAAGGCAGATAAAGCCAACAGAAGCAAGGTATGGAGCCAGCCAAATGGAATGCTTATGCTTAGTGTGGGCTTTAGAAAAATTGCATTATTATTTGGATGGCACAGTATTTGATGTAATCACAGACTGTAATGCTGTGAAATCACTATTACATATGAAGACTCCAAATAGACATATGCTGAGATGGCAAATTGCTATCAAAGAATACAGAGGAAATATGACTATTGTTCATAAATCTGGTAATATCCATAAAAATGCAGATGGTCTTAGCAGATGGGCTGTAGCAAATACCCCTGACAGTCCAGCATGGGTACCACAAGAAGAACACCATATAGAAGGAATATGTGTTACAGATATTGGCACAGAATTCTTTAACCAAGTTAAAGAAAGCTATAAGACAGACAAAAATTGCCATATCTTAAGCCAACTTCTAATGAAAGACTGCAGAGACTCATCACTTCCATCAAAACTAGATGAAACATGGAAAAAGGCATATGATTAAGGAAGATTCCACCTCCTTGATGGAATCCTCTATCATAGAACAAAACACACATGTGTTATGCCCTTAACAGACAGAACACTAATAAACACTATTTTGCATGAGTGTCATGATAGTGTTGCATCTGGACATCTCTCAATAGATAGGACACTAGAGAGGGTGAAAACCTGCTCTTGGTGGCAAAATTGGAAGAAAGATGTTGCAGAGTACTACCAAACCTGTGACAGATGCCAAATAGCCAACAGAGCCACAGGAAAGAAATTTGGAATGATGATCCAAATCCAAGAACCAAAATCCCCATGGGAAATAGTTCATATGGATTGGGTAACAGCATTACCTCCAGGAGGAGACAGGAGTTATAATGCATGCCTAGTGTTAGTTGACAGGTACAGTAAAACTCCAATGTTCTTACCATGTCACAAAGATGACACAGCTATGGACACAGCCATATTGATATGGAATAAAGTTATTAGCCATACAGGCTTATTCCAGAATATTATAAGTGACAGAGACCCAAAGTTCACTTCAGCATTATGGACAAATCTCCATAACTTATTTGGGACAAAGCTTTCATTCTCAACAGCTTACCATCCCCAAACTGATGGTTTAGCAGAAAGAATGATACAGACCTTAGAGGACATGATCAGAAGATTCTGTGCTTATGGGCTAGAATTCAAAGATTCTGATGGTTTTACCCATGATTGGTGTACACTAATACCAGCACTGGAACTGGCATATAAAACATCAATCCATTCCTCTACTGGAAAAACACCAGCAATGCTAGAAAAAGGTTGGAATCCAAGACTTCCTTATGACAACCTCAAAAAGGACTTAGTGGATATACACCCAACAGCAAGCAGCTTTAAAATAATGCTTGACAAGGCAAGACACCATGCAAACAGATGTATGCAAGATTCTTTCAAATATGCAAAATAAAGATGGGATAAAAGTCATAAGCCACCTGATTTCAAAATAGGAGACTTGGTTCTAGTGTCAACCCTTAATTTCAATAACATAAAAGGCCCAAAGAAATTGAAAGATTCCTTTGCAGGACCATTTATGATAAAAGCACTTTATGGAACCAATGCTGTGCAATTGGAACTCACAGGTGAACTAATGAACAAACACCCAACTTTCCCTGTAAGTCTAATAAAACCTTACAGCTCAAGTGACAAGGAGTTATTTCCACTAAGAAATAAACCCCCACTTGAAATTCCCCCCTTGGAAGAAGGAGAGGAAAAGAAAATAGTAAAAGTCCTTAAAGAAAGAAGGACAAGAAACAAAAAAGAAAGGGAATACCTTGTAAGGTATAGAAATTCAACTCAAGAAGATGAATGGCTACTTGAGAAAGATATAACAAATGCTGATAAACTACTAAGAAGGTTCAGACATGAAAGGAAGCCTGAAAAATAGAAAAGTTAAGCATTATTGAGCTTCAAGACTAACAAAGTCTATTGAAGAGGTAGGACAGTGCATGATACCCTAATTACACATATCAGATTGTGGTACAATCTTTTTTGGTGGTAGGGAATGTGAGCCTTTGAGATATGACCACATACCCAATAAGGTCACAAGAAAGACTCAGAATAATTATACCTTTAAGATAATTATACTAAAATTACTTAGAATAATTATACATTAAAAATAATTACTTCAAAATTACAAAAATACCATAAATTGGTACAAAAATTGGTTTAACTTAAAAACCAATGAATCAACATGTGAAATAAATTATACCATTGGATTCCCATGGTAAAATACACATATACCATTTTTATGGCATATCTGTAAAGTCAAAATTTAATGAGTTATAAGGAATAATACCTTATAGAAACCATAAATCCTTATTTATTTCAAGAACAAATGAAACAACATGTAAAATAAACTGTACCATTGGATTCCCCATGAAAACTCACACATAAAACAATTAATAAGCTAATTTCCAAAGTTAATAATTAAGGAATTAACCTGAATATATGCACTTTTTTGGTCAACGCATATATTCAAGGATCATAGCTAATATCTCTTAAACTATACAGGATAGAGTGATGAACCAAAAAGAAATTTACCACGTAATTACTGTAAGAACACAGATATGAACTTTATTTTACAATTTATAAAGAAGGGTAAAACCTATGATGAAATATTGATAAAAATCAGCAGAGCTGTTGACCACTTTGTTGTGAAAGTGGTCCAAAGTTAAAATAAAGCACACAGTTGGATTCTACTAGTTCATTCGTGAAGAATGACGTAATTCGTATTATTAAATTCAGGGTATAACCCCCTGAAATCATGATTTGAAGTTTAAAATATTGAATTTCGACAGAAAAGATGAGTTACAAGAAAAATCATCAAAATTAGAGTTTTGATGATGTAATGAAAAGCTCTTGGAAGCATAATGAGGTTATGTCAGGCTATCAGAATTCACTCTCTGAACTGTTGTAGCGTGTAAAACTTAAAAGTTATTAAAGATCAAAGCTTGAGCTTAAATTGAGCAGTTATGATCACCTACTTTAACCTTAAATTAAGTTTAACAGTCATATGAGTGATAAAGTTGGTAAATACTATTACCTTATGATTGAAACTAATAAAATCCACGAAATTTGGGGTTCTGCCAAGCCTCTGATGTCATCAACTTTAGAGTTATAGTGATAACTCTAAATAATGGTGTAATAATGATGCAATATGGTTTTATCATGATGTAATCATCCCCAAACCTTAAAATATTGATCCCTTGCAGTGGATATGATCAGTAAACGTTTACTATAAGCCTGTTGGACTCTAGGAGGGAAGTATTTACTATAAATAGAGCTCTTTTTACTCTATTTTCCACTCAGACGCATCAAAAACATCAAATCAATTAAATCAAAGGTAATTTCTTTATTCTTTATATATAAAACCATTATATTATTAAAGACAAAAGACCACCTTGTTGTAATCATCTATTTTGACGTGATTAAATCATTTATTTAATTGTTTTTGTTAAAAATCTCTCTAAAAACTCATTTCCACGTAAAAATCAAGAATATTAGTAATTTTCTTTATTTTTTATTGAAAATACAATTTGAAAAGGTTGTATTTATATTTTTTGGCGTAAAATATTTAAAAATTATTATATTAAGTGTTAAAAGTAAGTTATTTTCTCTTATTATAATTATTCTCTCTTTATTATTATTTTAATAATTCTTTAATTAATATAAATAGTATTTATATTAATTTATAACTTTAATATTGGTAATATTATTGTTATTAATTGTTTTTTATTAATAAAAAACAATCTTTTACGCCTTTATTATTTGTTTGTAACAATAATAAAGTGCCTTTAAATATATTAATATATTTATTTTATTAGATTATATTTTATAATATAAATTACATTATTATATTTTATTAATAATATAATCATTTTTACGCCATAATTATAATAATTCTTTATTATTATAATTATTTTTATCTTATTTATTTCAATTACAAGGACATTCATAGTACAATAAGTAAAATATTAGTACTTTTTACTTATTGTTTTATATTCAAACCTTACAAACGGTTTTTGAGGTATATTACACACAGTATGACATTCTTGTAAGGCTTGAAACAAAGCTTTACTATAGAAATGGGTAAAACCAGGGTTCAATAATTCCTTAATTGTCTTTTAGGTTTTACTTGTGTTTCTCACGACTGATTAGAGTAAGTTTTGATTTTGGAGTAAGAAAATTGGTGGATATAAAACAATGTCTTCTTTGCCCCACTTTTCTCTTCATGTTATAATCTTTTCCTTTTGTAATTAGCTTAAACACTTTTACACAAATAAATAAAAGATTACAGCCAAACCTCTTGAATCATTTGAAAGCTTTTAACCACATTAAAAATGATTATAGTCTTTCTTTGTAACTCTTATAATAATTTTTACCTTTGAGCCACCCCAAAAGTGAATTAACACATTTTTCATCACTGTTAACTTTGCCACTTTGTTTCCAAATTCACTCTGGTCACTTTTGAGTGTGTTTTTATCTTTAATATGTTTTTAAATATTCTGTTCTCATATTAATTTCTCGAAGTACTTTTCTCAATTAATTATAATTGAAATTGCTCTTGAAGAAATTTCTTTTTGAGCCATAAATATCTCCTGTAGAATATTTTTGGATAAATTGTCATTTTTGGTAAAACAATAAGTCTTTATGATATAATTCCTTTATACTAAAAAAGTTAAAAAAATAGACTTTGCTTATTTTATCTTAAAAATCTTAAAATTTACCATTTTGAATTAAATTTTTCCTTATACAGATTTTTAGGACAGGAGAATACTTGATTTTTAATCAAAGTTTCACTTCCAGACCTCACAATATTACTTAAAGTTAATTTGCATAATTCTTACCCCAATGTGACCTGTAAGATGTGTCAATGAAAATATTGTTAATATTAGTATTAATATAGAGTACTATGACTATTCCTATGAAATATAATAAGTAAATTTATAACCAAAATTAAATTATTAATTACTTCATTATTTATTTTACTTGTTATAAGATACTAGTGATTGTAACAGTAAGAATCAATTGTCTACTAGATTCAATTACAAGAAGTATTAATAATGAAGCTTCTTATTATAGTAATATAAAATTATTTTAATGTATAAGTATCTTTTGAAAGAATAACTATAAAGATAATTATTGAAGGAAAAATTCAAGAATTAAGTAAAAATACTTACCAATACTTAAATACTACCTTGAAAAGAATTGGTAGAGTGATTTGATGAATTAATTGTGGATTTAAATGATTGAAATTGAGTTATTACAGTAATAAAAAAATAAATACAACAATATAACAGTTAAATAATATTGTAAATATTATATCTATATGATTTTATGTACTTATTATTGATTTTGAAAGAATTAAAACACTAATAAAAGATGCTAACTAATACTTACTTGCTGGTAATAAAGATATGGTTGAATAATAAGATGATTTGGAAAAAACAGCAAGAGGAGGCCTCTGTTAAGTAAACAAAAGCTCACAGAGGAATTCCATTGAGAAAACTGAAAACTAAATGAACTGGAAGCCCTTACTCTCCCTTTGATAATTGTTTTCATCACCAGTTGTCATGTAAAATTATCATAATTACTTAATTAAGTCATTTTAACTGACCACCAACCCATTTATGGTTAAGAAATAAAAGAGTAAAAACTGTCAATATCATTTTATTTAAAAATAATAATTGAGTTCCCAAATTTATAAATGTTATTGGAAATTTCATCACAGATTGTATTTTCTGTGAGTTTTTGAAGATTCAGTATTTCACATGGAATTATCAAAAATGGACTGTAAGTAAGAATTTTAATTTGAATTATGAAGTAATTATTATTTTTTGTTTTTATATAGATTATCTCTTGATCAAATGGTCCTCAAAGCTTCAGAAAAATTCATTAAGAATTGTATTTTTGATGAATTTTTGAAGTTTTTACCTTATTTCTACATAGAATTGCAAATAGCACAGTAATGGCTGTTTTCCATGAGGTAAATGCATAAACACTAGTCCAAAAATAGTTTTAATTAATCTTCTAAGGTTTAATTGAATTGAAAATGGATAGTAATTGACATAGTTACAGGAGTAATAGTTTCTCATTACCTCCTTTTCACATAAAAATAGCAGCTTATTTGCTATTTTTGTATGATTCAATGGGACTTTAACTTGGTAACCAAGCTCCCAAAAAAGTTTTTAGTATACTAATTGGGCCATGATAAGCCATGAATCCAAGCTTTAGAGATATTCATACCTCAGAGGACTCAGAAGTTGGGTACCCTGGCTCTCTTTGATGTCTTTTGTCCCACTTGGCTATTCTCATATCAAAAATAGTACTTCAGGCTTCCAGACTGCTATCCACTATGGGTGTATCAAAACTGTATGTAAGAATACTGTAATATTAACTGCTGAAAACATGAATAACACTATTATTAATGTATATCCAACATGAGATTTATCACATTCCCATTATTTTGGTGTGAAATGGAGAAAAGCAAATTTTTTCACAATTCTTTTATGTGGTATTGATGATTTAGTGTTAAAGTATTTTCCATATTACCACCTCACAGAGTTAATTAAATTTTATCAAATCTATTGAGCTACCCTAAGCATATTTTCATGTAGAATCAAAATTTGGCCTTAGATTCATGGATTTACTTACTCAAAAAAGGTTGTTCATATTTTCTTAAATAAAACATGATATATTTTGGATATATGCATTACTTATGAGTTATGAATAGATCAGGACTTTCTTAAATATTGATTGTAGTCTATTTGGGTTTGTAAAATATGAATAAAGGCTTACATGGCCCAAGCTATAATTTCATTGGAAGTTCAATCACTACCTGCATTCCTTCATCAAACTCACATGTGAAATATAAGCCCAAATTCAAATTTTTTGTTTTTAATAAAACTCAAATTAAAACTGTTGATTTTAAATCAAACTCATGATTTTCTTTCATCAAAATATCCTTTCGAAATAAAAATGAAAATAAAAATTTGTGCTCAAATAGGCTTCTTAAATAGATAGAGTATATGGAATTAATTACACATGATGTGAAATCAATTTCTCATCACATGGAGGTTATTCCACATACTATTGATATAAAATCAATTTTTTTTAATATGAAATAAAGCTGGGGCTGATATTGAATCAAAAAACATTCCGGTTTATCTGAGATAACCACTCAAATAAATGAAAATAAGGAGGCCTATTTGAAATAAAACAGGTTAGTGTGACTTTATATCACATAGGTGATGGTGATACAACAATTCAGGAAATGAATTTCAAGATAATAACTAATATTTTCTGTAATTATAAATGAATTTTGCATTATTCTTATTCATTTTTTCCCCAAAATATAGAATTTTGAAAATTTGTACTAAAATTTAATGTTTTCTTTATATTTCTGGCGAAAAACTTTGTTATAATTTTTCTCGATTTTATTTATCTTTAGAAACAATTGAATTTTCCATAAATTTCAATACCTTTAAAATTTACTTTGAGGAAAAGTAAATTTTACTTCATTTTGATTATTTCTGTTGTATTTTGGTAATATTGAAATACCTCCAGCTCTACCAGATAGCCATAAGTTCTGATCAATATTATATATGTGTATGCTATGGTGAGGAAGTACCCATGCTTCCAGGGTAATTGAAATACCAGAAAAGGATGGCTTTTATTTTAAATCCAAAATTTATTTCCTGGATAACTCAGAATATTGGAAAATTTAAGCCTTCTTAACACTCTCTTATGGAACACATTGACATATATCTAAGAAAGCTTATTCTAAACTCAGGCTTTTCTGATTTGATTACCTTATTTTTACAAAATAATAATCATGGTAATTTTTTTCTAAATTTGGTATACCAAAAGTGAAAGATAAAAAAAAAGGGAAATTAATCCTTGGAAAATTTGGTTTAAAGAGTGTATGGATTTGTTAGGATGGATTTATCTTGAAGCTATAGGAGTAGAATTTGTAGCCAAAAATATAATATTGACGAATAAAGAATTGATTTATAGTAATGATAAGAGCTCTATTGCGGGGGAATAGTGGCTATAAGACTGCTAAAATAATTTTTTTGCTATTTATCAATTTATTTTGTATCTAAATTTCTAAAAAAATTACTATGAAAGCTATATAAGATAGCACTATGAGGTTGTTCCTGTATATGAAATTGTAATCACATGGGAATATTTCTGATAAAATGATGGGGGCTGTTCCTAGGATAAGACCCTATTTTAACCCAAATAGAGGTGGAAGGGGTAAATAACCTCCTTCCATTTTGGTAAAATGGAAAGTTTCACCCCAAGTAGCTGAATTGTGTCTAAAAACCTCAATAAAGCCAGTTTTGATGTCCCATGTGGTTTTTCAAATTACATCTTACCATCTAAAACCATGTAGGGTGAAATTTCTTTTCAGTGGATAAACCTGAGACTTTTAGGAAGTCCAGAAGCACAAGAAGCTATATAAGCCTTTCTGAACAGCCCTGTTTTTAAATATAGGTGTGATAAAGTTATGAATAACCTTTGAGTGGGTTTTGCGCTTCATAATACAGGTATGTGATGACACACCCCAAATTACCAATCTAAAATATCTCATATGATATTTTGAGCTTGAAGCCTTGATAGCTTTTAATGTTCTTTGAACACAGAGGCCAAAAGCGTCTCAAACTGTAGCCATACATAATAGATGAAAGATGTATGTATGTTTGGTCTCCTTCAAGTGAGTTATGGAAATTCCATACAGGCCCAAAAATATTTTGAGCTTTTGAAGAAATATTATTTTTCATTTTTAGAATGAAAACCTTAATGATGGAGGATTATAAGTTGTGTAAGTTTATATACATACTTTACCCCTTTCATAGAATACCTTTTTTGATGGGTATTTCACCAAGAAATTGAAATGTATATAAGTGGAGAAAGGAAGATGCCTTTCTCTCTACTATACCAAGTTGGTATATTATTGGAATTTTTGTTCAGTTGAATATTTAGGCTTGATTACGGTATTATTGAATAGCCCTCTTTGATTACTTCAATTAAATTTTCCAAAGGATAATGTGCTTCCAGAAATTGAAAACTATACATGACTCATGTGATTTAAGGCTTATTGTCAGAAAGCGTTTTACAGAATTATAGTTATTTAGCTTTGTTTCATGTCAAAAGTAATGATGTTTTCTGAAATGATAAGTTCTTTTCATCTCAGATAAGATATTATATGAGGTGTATTAGCTCAGTCACAGGATTGGTGATAATTAAATTGTTATTCTTTGGCTTGGCTTAATTAAGGCAAAAGTGTTATATTTGAATCATTTAATTGAATACCATATTTCATTGTATTTTGAGTTCGATTAATTATCTTTAGTTTTTAGTCACAGGATAAAAGTATTTCTCATTATGAAGTACCATATCATAAGAAGAACCTCTGGCTACTTGATTGTGTCTTGAGAAACCTAATTGTTTGCAATAAGGTGTCTGAATAATGAAATTATATGCAATTGAATAAATAAACTGAATAAATTATCAAGAAATAACCATTCATGATGAAGAATTCACACTCAGATCAAGGGGATTCATATTAAATATAGCTGTGATGATAGAAAGATGATACCAATGTGAAGTAAAATGGCATGAAAGATATGGACTCACTATAAGAAAACTATAGGAGTCAATAAATATGAAGATTTTGTGAAATAATTAATAATAAAGAGCATCTATTTCTAATTTTATCTTGGTTCAATGTGGAAATTAATGAAAAGGAATAAAATATCTCAGTCAGACTCCTATTTCAAGAAGAAATTTACTATGCCAAGCTTTTAGATACATTGAGCAGTATGGGACACATTTCAAGATATGGCTGGAAAAATTTGATTTTTGTCCCCATTTTCAATTAAAGAAGAAGCTCAGATATTTCATATTAATTAATATTACCAGATTACCTATATTAAAAAATCTTAATGTACTTCTTTGAGGTTTGTAACTTTTACTGAGATACTGTGAATTTTCAGATGATATTTCTGGCTGTAAAATAACTTTATGAATTGATGCAAATAAATATAAAAAATACTTCAGAGCTGGATCTTTTTTTAAGGAATTATGGGTTATTTTTTGTCCTGTCTTCTCCTAGAGATTGATTTAGAGCTAACTATTGGATAAATGAATATTTTTAGCTTTGAATTTTTCGTAGCTTTGTACTCTGTTGGAAGATCAAATCTCTTATTAATACAGCTCACCTGTCAGGTTGCAGAAATTCAATCTTTTATAATATAATTGTGGACATAATTGTGCAAATTTTCCTCTATTGAAGATTTCACCAAATACTTGAAATAAAACATTCCAATCAGGTAAAAAATATGACTTATGAATTATCTTTGACAGAAGTTTTTTATTTTTCCTTGAGTTTCATCCAGAGTCTATAATTGGAAATTGTGAGCCTTTGAGATATGACCATATGTCTGAAATGGTCTCAAAACAATCTTAAAATACTTATTTTAATAATAAAAATGGAAATTAGTATCTTAAAATAAGTAAATATGCCATAAAAATGAATAAAACCTTTATTATCTCAGAAAACAATGGGTAAACATGTGAAAGAAATTAACCCATTGGATTCCCTATGAAACACTACACATACAATAATTTATGTCATATTTGAAAATTCAATACTTACTGTGATAACCTCAATATATACACTTTTATGATAAGCACATATATTAATGGTTTTTAGCTCATATCTCTTGAAATATACATGATAGAATGTTGAGCCAAAAATACAGTTATCACATATTTACTGTAAAAATGAATCTAGAAAATCCATCTAGCAAATAATAAACAAGGTTATAGCTTACAAGGGTTTAATGAACAAAGTTACAATAGCTGTTGACCACTTTGTTGTAAAAGTGGTACAAACTTAAAAAAAAGCAGATATTCAGATTCCACTAGCTAATACGTGAATAGTTATGTAACCTGTATCATTATGTTAAAGGTATAACCCCTTGAATTCATGGTTTGAAGTTTAAAATAGTAAATTTTAACAGAAAAGATGAGTTACAAGAAGAATCATCAAAAATAGAGTTTTGATGATATAATAAAAAGCTCTTGGAAGTTCAATAAGGAAATTCTAAACTATCAGAATTCACTCTATTAATGGATGTAGCATGTATAACACAAGAGGGATCATGGATTAAAGCTTAAGTTCAAAATTTATCATTTATGATCACTCACTGTAACCTTATCTCAAGCTTAACATTTATATCAGTGATAAAACTGGTGAATAATATCATATTATAATTTATACTAGTAGAATCTACAAATCTTAGGCTTCTGCCAAGCCTATGATGTCAGTAAATTTAGAGTTATTGTGATAACTCTAAATAATGGCATAATGAAGAGATAAGCTGGTTTAATTATGATTTAATCATAACTAAAGCTTAAAATACTGATCAACTACAGTGTATAAAATCAGTAAAAATATAATGGAAGCTCTCTGGACTCTAGGAGGGAGTATATTACTATATATAGAGCTCTTTTTACCTCTATTTCCCCTTAATACACAACAAAAGCACTAAAAATATTGGAATCAAAGGTAATAAATTTATTACTTTTATATAATTCTATTATATTATAAAAGACTGAAGCTTATATTTATATTAATGATCAATTATTATGTGATTAAAATATTATTTAAATTGTTTTTGTTAAATTTATCTTTAATTCTTTAATTCCACATAAAATCAATAAAGCTTGTATTTATTTATGTTTTTATTGGGAAATAAAATTTGAATAAAATGTATTTACATTATTTAGTGTTAAACAGTTAAAATTTATTATATTTTGTGCTAATAGTAGGTTATATTTCTCTTGATTATTATTATGAATAATTCTGTATTAATATAAATGGTATTGATATTGATATATAACGTTAATATTAGTGATATTATTGTTATAAATTGTTTTTTATTAATAAGGAACAGTTTTTCACCAATTTATTATTTGTTTGTAGCAATAATCAATTGGTATCAATATATCAATATATTTACTTTTATTATATTATGTTTGATAATGTAATTTATATTATTATATTTATGTCATAATAAAAATCTTTTACACCATAATTATAATTATTCTTTGTTGTATTCACTACTTTAATAAGAGGATTATGAGTACAAGAGGTAAAATATTAGTAATATTTACTTATTGTTTCGTAGTAAAACGAAACATTTTAGGGTCTGGCCATGATAGTTACTTAAAAGACCTTTAAAAAAGCTTCAACTTGGGTTTATACAATAATAAATTATGTTTAGAATCATAAACCTATAGAGTAATTTTATATTTGTTGCTTTTAAAAGCTATTGAGGCATTTGGAAAGCAATTGTACTGTCTTACACATGTTTTTTAACATCCTTAGACTTGCAAGAACTTTCTTTGAGCTACTATAGTGATTTAAACAGGTATTTATAAACCAAAAACAAATTTTTATTATAACTTAATTTTCAAAAAAGAGATTAATATTGATTTTTATTTTGTTCTTTAAAAAATGGAAATATAACAAATAATAAGAAATAAAAAATAATTTTTATTCCTTTTTATTCATTTACTTTATCTAAAAAGATATAACAGAAATTTTTACATGGTGTCACAACCATGGCAATTCACCCTCTTGGATCTCCGTATGGCATATCAGGCCACAGTCCTTTTATGGCCAATTGGCCATATCCATCACCAGTGGTCAATATGGCCATGTCATCATCTTATGGACAATTTATGGCCATTTGTCTTTTGGGGACTTCATGGCCCTTCACCTCAATCCAGAAGCCATAGCAGCAATTTATGTCCAATTGGGTATTTCTGGTCATTTCCCTCAAATCCAGGGGAAATGGAACAAATGGCTGTTTTGGCCATTTGGGCTCATAATGCGCATTTGCGTACTTTTTGCACACTTTGCGCATTTTTCACAATTTTGCGCAGTTTGATGCAAAGTGTCCAAAAGACACTTTCCCGCCCTTTGGGCCAGTTTTTAGCTCAGAACCCAAAAGTGGCCAAAAGCCCCCAAAGGACCCAGAAACACCTTTCCAAGATCTGAAGCCATCAAATCCATCTTTTTACCCTCTGTCTTTCCATCTCAAGACCTTTTCACGTAATCTTCTTTCCAATGAACCAATATTCCATAAATGAGGTTATATATCATTATGCATCATTTTTCAACAGAAGTTCAATGGTGGAAATATCAAATGGTCATTTCAATATTACAACATATCATCAACTCATCAAGGCACCCAATCCTTCAGAGGACTCATCAAGGCTCAAGAGCAAGTGTTTCAGCGTCAAAGAACAATCATGCCATCAAGACATCATTGGATAATTTTATTCACAGTATTCCTCCAAGGAAATACTGTTCAAACATTCTCAAGGGATTCAAGAGGCAGTTCATTCATTCATTCATTTGTCAAGTGTCAAAGCTCCACTCAATCCATCTCGGAAACCACCTTCATTTCAATACAGTCTGGATCCATCCAGAGCTGTATTTCATTTTAAAGTATGGGAAATTCAATCAACCCATTTCAATTTCAATATTAGCCAGCTGTATCAATTCCCAAAACAATCAATACAGATCAGTTTTCAGCCTGAAGAACTAAATCTCCCAGCTTTTCACATATACTGGCTACCCTTTCCACCCTGGAGGGTTTTTCCCCAGTTAATTAATATATTTTGATTTTATTTTATCTTTATTTCTCTTACCATTTTTGTTAAGTGAATACCAATATTATCAAGTCAGTCATTTAGCACCTTTTCTATTTTTTCTCTTTGCCTGTCAATGGATATTTGGTGGTCATATCCCTACTAATTCCATTGTTCATTTTGGAAGGTTGAAACAGTAATTAAGGACTTACTTGGTTGGCTCTTTGGCCATTTGGCTTCTCTTTCCTCTTATTGCATCTCATCTTTGTACCTGCATATTTCTTAGAGGAACTCAATTCTTTATTCTATTTTATTTATTCTTTTGGAGTCTTCCAAGTGAGTTCCCTGATTGCTGAGTGCCAGGCCACTCTTGTTCTTCTGTCTACGAGCCCCTGTGACACATAGAAATTTCCATCTCTTCCCCAAAATGACACTTTTTATAAAAAAAACCTATATTTATTTGTATTTTTCAGTGTTTGAAGACAGCCCAACAGAGGACAATCAAACCTCTGTTGAGAGATTGGTGGAGGAAACTTGTCAAGGTTCTTAATAACCAGTTGTTAATAAGAAAAGAAAAGCTAAGAAATTAGTTTTTCCAGGACGCACTGTTCAGGACTCTGAAGGTGAGTAGCTCTCTTAATGTGAGCCTTGAGGTATATTTTACATACCCAAATAGGCCACACCTATCTTAAAGATAAATTATGAATGATGCATAACTCATAAGTCATTCATATATCCAAAATTCATCATTTTTGATTTCAGAAAAGATGAATAACCTTTTATTGAGTAAGTAAATCCATGGATTTAAGGCCAGATTTTGATTCTAAACAACAATTCACCTAGAGTAGCTCCATAGAGTGAATAAGCTCAAATTAACTCTTTGAGGTGGTAATATGGAAGATACTTCAATACCACATCATCAACACCACGTAAAAGATCCGTGAAAATTTTTGTTTTTCTTAATTTCACGCTAAAATAATGGGAATGTGAGAAATCCCATGTTACATATACACTAAGAAGAGTGTTATGCATGTTTTGGGCACTTAATATAATGGTATTCTTACATGGACTTTTGGTACACCCATAGTAGATATCTCACTTGAAGCTTAAATTTCTATTTTGACGTGAAAAATAAGCAAGGAGGACAAAAGACATCAAAGAGAGCCAGGGTACCCAACTTCTGAGGCCTCAGAGACGTGGACAGCTCCAAATATTGGATCCATGGCTGATCTTGGCCCAATTAGTAAACTAAAACACTTTGGGAACTTGGTTACCATGTTACAACTACAGTAAATCATAAGAAAATAGCAAATAACCTGCTATTTTGACGTGCGAAGGAGGTAAAGAGCTACTTAGACTCCTTTAACCATGTCAATTCTTAATGACTTTCCATGAATAGACCCTGAAAGAGTAATCAAAACCCTTTTTGGACTTGTATCCATTGATTTACCTCATAACAACCAGTTAAAAACTGATATTTTCAATTCTATGCAGAAATGAGGTAAAAACCTCAAAAATTCATTAAAAATACAATTCTTAATGAATCTCTTTGAAGCTTTCAGGATAAATGGAAAACTGCATTATTTATGGTACAACCAAAAATAACTATAGTTTTACTAGTAAAATTAAAAGTTTTACTTACAGTCCATTTTCAACTATTCTATGTGAAACACTGAATCTTCAAAAATTCACAGTAATTACAACCTGTGATGAAATTTCCAATAACATTGATAACTTTGAGAAATCAATGATTATTCTTAAATAAAAGAAGATATCCAGATGTTACTACTTTTATTCTTAACCATATTGGGGTTGGTAGTCACATAAAAGCATCAATTAAGTAATTATGATAATCTTACATGACAACAGATGATGCAATCAATATTCTAAAGGGGTTTATTGTTTTCTCACTCACTGGTTTTTCAGTTTGCTCCATGGCATGCCTCTATGAGCTGTTTTTGAATTAAAAGAGGCCTCCTCTTGCTGTTTTTTCCATATCAAATCATCTTATTATCCATTTATATCATTGTTACCAACAAGTAAGTATTAGTTAACCTATTCTTAAGTGTTTGAATTCTTTAAGAATCAATCAGAAAGACTTTAAATCATAGAATCCAGCTATATATTGTTGTAATCCTGCTATAAATTATTTTGATCTCTTAAATCCACAATTCTACATCAAATTTATCTACTTATATCTTTCAATAAGTTCTTTGGAGCATTAGTGAGTCATTTATCTTTAATTCTTGAAGTTTTCTCTACAATTCTTTTTTCTTCAAGAATTATCTTTATAATTATTCTAGCAAAAGATAATTATATATTAAAATAATTTTATTATTTTAATAAAAGAAGTTTTCATTATTAAATTCTTCTTGTAATTGATTCTTGTAGACAATTACTGCTCACTGTTAAAATCACTAGTAGTGTTTAACATGTGAAAGAAATAATTCTTTAATTATTTAATTGTGGTTATAATAATATTTTATTATTATATTTCATAAGAAAATACATAGTATTGTTGATTAATAGTAATATTGTCATCAGCTTCATAGTAAGTTCTTACACTTAACATTGCCATACAAATATCTTGTATCTTGCTGAAATCTTTTTGTTTTTTATATGGCTACTAGAAGAGGATCTCAATACTCAATCCAATCAGATGCAGATGGATTCAGAAGTAGAATTGATCCCTCAAAAGGGAAAAGAAAGGGAAAAATCCCCAGTGAAACATAATCCACACAAGGAAGTGCCATATCCCAAAGGCAAGTCACAGAAATTCCCATAATCTCTGAGCCAGAGATGTAGCTAAGTATGAGTAACTCAAACAGATACAAATCACATTCAGAGGGTTCAGATAGACATCTACATGAGCAAGTACAAGCAGTAATCAACAGTTTACAAGGACAAGGACTGGGAAATGTTGCCACAAATCCACCAAGGAGTGGTGAACTCCTGGCACATCCTGAAGAAGTTCCTCAAAGAGGAGGAAAGAGTGAAATACTCCAATGGATGCAATTCACTATTATCCAAACCTCAAATCAAAAAGATGAAACACTGGAACAACAAAAAGAGGAAGGAAAGCAAGGAGGAAGCCCCAGTAGCTTCTACCAGCAAGCCAAACTCCCCAAGAAGGGAAGAAGAAGAAAGGGAATTGGAGGAAACCATATTTCCCAAGCTACAGGATTCCAAGAATCCAAAAAGATGCCAAGGAAAGTGTCTTCAACATGGCCAGAAACTTTATGAAATTCAAGGACAAAAAGGATAAAAAAATGTCAAAACCCCATTTCCCAAAGAAACAACTTTGTCTCCTGATTTTGTAAATACTTTAACAGAAATTAAAAATAGTATATTATGTTTAAAATAAATTAAAAATAGTTTATTATCTTTAGAAGAAATAAATAGTAGCTTATTATATTTAACACAAATCGTTGTACACAAAAAAGAAATACAAAGCATCAAATTTATGGTTGAAAATAATAAAGCAAAAGCTAATTACATAAAAGATGTCAAAGACAATATCTCACAATCAATTATGAAATTATTATTGAACGTATGACAGAAAAACTGAAAGAATTAAGTGTTTCTGTTACAAAATTTGAAGAAAAAATGTAATCACATCAAAAGTACTTCTAGACCAAGTAGAAGAAAGTGATAAAGCAATAATGAATCTTAAATATGACATTTAAAGTGAAAAAACACTTATTACTGAGAAAATGGATAAAATAAATGAGGCTAACTTAAATATTGCAAATTTATCAACCCCATTTTCTCACATAAGAAGTCCTGTTAAACCAAAAGAGGAAATGACAAACCCCTTCATCACAGACAACAATCAAGTCTTAATTAAGGAAGCACCTCAACTGAAAGAATGATCAACATTCACAGGTGAAGGTGAATATGACCATATGTAATTTATCCAAAGGAATTGAAATGTTACAAGAGGATTATGCCATACCAGATGAATCAATTGCTGCAAGATTACATGAATTATTCGAAAAATCTTCAAACAGATGGTATTATGCTACAAGACAGCCAAATGGCAAAAATACCTAGTCTTGGTGGAAAAATGAAATAATCACCAAGTGGGAAAGTGATTCCTGGAGGTACAAAATAGAAAATGCATTTGAAAATTCTTTCTTTGACCCAGATGAGGAGAAAAATTCAACTTGGTTCTTAGAACAAGTTGAAAGATTAAATTCACTGTATCAAAAAATTTCACAAAAGATGGTGCACATAAAAATACTAAAGAAATTTGGAGGATAACTTGAAACTTCCCTGAGAAGTGGATGCATAGAGCTATGTTTCACAGAAGGGTATAAAAATTCTCTAGAAGATATAGTGACAAGAACCAAAATTGGAATAACATCAAAGAAATTGGATATTAAAAGTCCAAATAAACCAAGAGAACCTTTCAAACCCAATAAACTCAACAATAATGAGCAAAGAAAATGCCAGAAATGGGGTGGTATTGGAAACTTAGCCAATAATTGCCTTAAAAAGGCAACAATAAATGAAATTATGGAAACAGAAGACCACAATGATAAAGAAGATGTATCTGCCTCTGAAAAAGACACTGGAGAGTTAGAAGATTCTGAAAGAAATGAAATCAATATAATTAATGCACAAGTAAATTATATTCACTTAATATATGAAGTACTAGATGTAAGTTAAAACTTACCACATGTTGGAACATCTGACAAAAGCCTCAAAAACATACAAGATGCCAAACTGTATAGAACCAAACCTGAAAATGGGATGGGATATACAGTTGGAAAATCAAGTATAAGTACTGTTATGGTACAAAAACAGCAAGCAAAAGTAAACCTAGACACATGAGAATACTGCACCTGTTTTGGTAAAAGATATTTACAAACAATAATTCCAGATTGGGGAGACAAACTAATACCAATACAAGGGGTCAAATTTAGTAGTGCAAGTGAAAGAATAAAGCCCCTTGGAATGATTGACTTAAAATTAGTTTTTCCCCATCCTCACCAATGCATAATAGTGAAAGTAGAGCTTGTAGTAATGAAAAACTGTAATAGTAACCATTTTTTACTTGGAAATGATTACTTGTCAATCTATGGTATAGAAATCTCTGACCAAAAAGAGAGATATTTTACCATAGGAGACAATAAAAGACAAAAATTTGTCTTTTAAAACAACAAAAAATAAATCACTCCCATAAAAAATGAAGAGAAAAGCTCAGAAAAACATTTATTCATAAGTGAACAGCTTACAGAGGCAGAATTAAATCATGAATTAACTGAAAAAGTTAAACAAAAGTTTTTTGATCTCTTATTGAAATAAAAAGTACCTTTGCAACTGACAAAGAGCCACTAGATGCCATCATTGGACATGAAGTAGAAATTATTTTTAATGTGGAGAAACTTTATCCACCCTTTTTAAGAAGACCAGCTTACCCAGCTAGCCGAAGAGCTAGCAAAGCCTTAAAGGTAAACATTAAATAATTAATGGACCTTGGGGTATTAAGGAAATTAGGACATAATGAACAGCTAGAGGTCACTACACCTGTCATTGTAACTTGGCATAATAGAAAATCAAGGATGGTAGGGGACTTTAGAGCTTTAAGTACATATACTATCCCTGAAAGATATCCAATACCCCCATTCCATGAGACATTAACACAATTGTCACAGGCTAAGCTCATTACAGCCATGGATGCTCCAAAGGGGCTTCACCAGAATGTATTAACAGAGAGTTTCTGAAAGCTACTAATGATAATAGTACATTGTGGAATAAATGAATACTTAAGAATGCACCTTCCCATTATCAAAGAATGATGAATACCATATTTCCTGAGGAATTATCAGAAGGATGGCTAACTATATATATGAATGACATCATATTTTTCTCATAAGCATAGGAAAATCACTTAAAAATACTAGAAAGAGTATAACAAAAGATAGTGCAAGTAGAAATGAACATTTCCCTGAAGAAATGTCATTTTGCATATAGTGAGCTGAAAGCACTAGGACATGTTGTATCTGGACTAAGCTTGGGAATAGATAAAATCAAAGTAGCAGAAGTACTACTGGAACCAATCCCCCAAACCAAAAAATAACTGATATAATTTCTAAAATTTTCTGGTTATTACAAGCAGCATATTAAAGACATGGACAGAATTTCCAAATCCTTGTACAAGCTCTCTGACCAACAGACAGTCCATGAATTGACTGAAGACAGGGTTAAAGCATATCAGGAACTGAAAAAATCCCTCACAAATTCCCCATTTCTTCTAATTACAGACTGAAAATCACCTTTCAAAATTTACATTGATGCTTGTGGAGAAGCATTAGGTGCTGCACTACACCAGACACAAATCATCAATGATAAACCTGTTGAGGGACCAATTTGCTTCATTTAAAGGAAAATTAAGCCAGCCAAAGAAAGATATGGAGCGAGCCAAATGGAATGTCTTTGCTTAGTGTGGGATTTGGAAAAATTACACTACTATTTTGATGGAACAGTGTTTGATGTCATCAAAGACTGTAATTCTGTAAAATATTTTTTAAACATGAATACACAAAATATACAAATTCTGAGATATCAGATTTGTATCCAAGAATATAGAGGAAATATAACCATAGCTTAAAAGTCTGGAAATATTCATAAAAATGCAGATGGCATTAGCGGATGGTTTTTAGCAAATACACCTGAATCACTAGCATGGGTACCACAGGAATAACACCATATAGAAGGGATATATGTCACAGACATTGGCATAGAATTATTCAATACAGTTTAAGAAAGCTGTAGGATGGAAAAAACTGTCATATCTTATTACAATTCTTAATGAAAGAACGAAAAGACACATCACTATATTCCAAACTAGATGAAACATGGAAAAAATATGATGAAGGAAGATTCCACCTCCTTGAGCAAATTCTTTATCATAAGACTAAACACACATGTGTCATGACCTTGACAGATAAGACTCTGATAGACACTATAATTCATGTATTCCATGATAGCGTTGTATCTGGACATCTCTAAGAAGATATGACACTAGAGAGAGTGAAAACCTGCTCTTTGTGGCTAAATTGGTGAAAAGATGTTGCATAGTATTGCCAAAGCTGTGACAGATGTCAAAAAGAAAACAGAGCCACAGGAAAGAAATATCAAAAGATTATCCAAATCCAAAAACCAAAATTTCCATGGTAAATAGTTTACATGGATTGGGTAACAGCCTTAACCCCAGGAGGAGACAGGAGTATTCATGCATGGCTAGTGTTAGTTTACAGGTAAAGCAAAACCCCAATTTTCTTACCATTTCATAAAGATGACACAGCTATGGACACAGCCATAACGATATGGAATAGAGTCATTAGTCATACAGGCTTGGTGCAAAATATCATAAGTGATAGAGATCACAAATTCACTTCAGCATTATGGAAAAATCTCCATAGATTATTTGGAACAAAGCTATCATTCTCAGCAGATTACCACCCCCAAACTGATGATTTAGCAGAAAGAATGATACAAACTTTAGAGGAAATGATCATAAGAATATGTGCTTATGGCCTAGAGCTCAAAGACTCTGATGGGTATACCCATTATTGGTGTACCTTACTACCTGCAATTGAGCTGGCATATAAGACATCAATTCATTCTTCAACTGGAAAAACACCAGCAATGTTAGAAAAAATTTGGAACCCAAGAATTCCTTACAAAAATCTCAAAGAGGAATTAGTGGATATAAATCCAATAGCAAGAAGTTTCAAAATAATTCTTGACAAAGCAAGACATCATGCTAACAGATATATGCAAGATTATTTCAAATATTCAAAAGAAAGATGGGACAAAAGTCATAATCCACCTGATTTTAAAATAGGAGACTTGGTCTTAGTATCAACTCTAAAATTAAATGAAATCAAAGGGAAAAAAATTACAATATTCCTTTGAAGGACCCTTTATGATAAGAGCACTACATCCCCCTAATGCTGTGAAACTAGAATTGACAGGTGAATTAATGAACAAACACCCATATCTCTCTGTAAGCCTGATAAAGCCTTACAGATCAATTTATGAGGAGCTATTTCCCCTAGGAAATAAGCTACCACTTGAAATTAACCCTTTAGAAGAAGGAGAAGAAAACAAAAATTGTGAAATTCCTCAAAGAAAGAAGGAAAATAAACAAAAAAGAAAGAAAATACCTTGTAAGGTACAGAAACCCAGCTCAAGAAGATGAATGGATACTTGAGAAATATATAGCTAATTATTATAAGATACTAAGGAGGCTTAGAAATGAAAGAAGACCCAAAGAATAGAAAAGTTGAGCATTATTGAGCTTCAAGACTAAAAATGTCTATTGAAGAGGTAGGAAAGTGGATGATACCCTAATTAACTATATCAGATTTTGATACAATATTTTTTAGTGGTAGGGAATTTGAGCCTTTCAATTATTCTCATATATCCAAAAAGGTCACAAAGAAAATTTAAAATTCTTATTTTGATAATAAAAATTGAAATTATTATCTTAAAATAAGTAAAAATGCCATAAAAAGGCATAAAGCCTGATTATCTCATACACCAGTGAGTAAAAATGTGAATTAAATCATGCCAATGAATTCTCCATGAAGAACTACACATATAAAAGTATTATTCCATATCTGAAAAGTCAACACTTACTGAGATAACCTCAATATATGCACTTTTATGACCACCCCATATATTCATGGTTTTTAGCTCATATCTCTTGAAATATACATGATAGAGTTTTGAACCAAAGATACGGTTATCATGTAATTACTGTAAAAACACAGATATAAGCTTTATTAGTTAAATAATAAGCAAGATTATAGCTTACAAAGGTTTATTGAACAAAATTACAATATCTGTTGACCACTTTGTTGTGAAAGTGGTCCAAACTTAAAAAAAAAGTAGATATTTAGATTCCACTTTCTCATATGTGAATCATGACATAATATTAATCATTGTATTCAAGGTTCAACCCCTTGAAATCATGGTTTGAAGTTTAAAATAGTAAATTTCAACAGAAAAGATGAGTTACAACAAAAATCATCAAAAAAAGAGTTTTGATGACGTAATAGAAAGCTCTTGGAAGCTCCAAGATATCAGAATTCACTTTTTGAATTGCTGAAGCGTGAATAACTCAAAAGGTATCAAGGATCAAAGCTTGATCTTAAAATTGATCATTGATGATCACTCACTGTAACCTTATTTTACGTTTAACAGTTATATGAGTGATGAAAATGGTGAATAATATTACAATATGATGAATAATAATAATATCCACAAATCTTAGGCTTCTGCCAAGTCTATGAGGTCAGAAAATTGAGAGTTATAGTGATGAATCTAAATAATGGCATAATAATGAGATAAGATGGTTTAGTTATGACTTAATCATCACAAAAACTTAAAGTACTGATAAATTCAAGTAGACACTATCTTTACAGCTATACTAAAAGCCTTCTGGACTCTAAGAGGGAGGATTTTACTATATATATAGAGCTCTTTTTACCTCTATCTCCCCCTAAGATGTAACAAAAACACCAAAAATATCAAAATCAAAGGTAATCACTTATTTCTTTTATATAACTCTATTATATAATAAAATACTCAAGTTCATCTTTATATGAATCATCAATCTTTATGTCATTAAGCTATTATTTAAATTTGTTTTGCTAAATTTCTTTCTAAAACTTTAATTCCATGTAAAACCAAGAAAATTTGTATTTTGTATTTTTTATTAGTGAATAAAATTTGAATAAGTGATATCTAAGTTATTTGGCGTAAAATAATTCAAAATTATTATATAAAGTCTTAAAAGTAGGTTATATTTCTCTTTTTTATAATAATTTCCCTTTATTATTATTCTTAACAATTCATTGTGAATATGAATAGTATTCATATTGATATATAAATTTAATATTAGTAATATTACTGTTATAAATTGTTTTTTATTAATAAAGAAATATTTTTAACTCACTTATTATTTTTTTGTAACAATAATCAATTTTCACGGATTTATTAACATATTTACCTTTATTATATAATTTTTTATAATATAATTTATGTTGTTAAATTTATCTAATAATATGAATATTTTAGGCAGTAATTATAAGAATTATTTGTTGTTTGAATTACCCTTCATCCTATTCATTGATTTTATAAGGACATTCAGAGTACAATAAGTAAAGTATTGGTAATATTTACTTATTGTTTCATAGTCAAACCTTACAAAAATGACAATAGAATTTGACCCTGTAACAACCACTCACCAGGGGTAAGGCTATTCATCAATACACCCACTCAAACACCTCAAATCAGCTGATCCAGTATCTGCATCAGCATTCAGTTTCAGAAATCTTCATTCTGAAACATGCATACAGCTTGGTACATCAATACAGCCTGTCAATACCTGTACAGGTTGGATTAACCCAATACAGTTTCAATACACCAGCATGAAACTGGATGATCACTCAAATACACCACACCTCTTGTACAGGACCTGTATTGGCCAGACTCAACTCAATAATCCAATCCTCTCATGAAAATTCTTCCTCTGGATCAGGGCTGGTGTTTCTCACATATACCAGCCCCTCTTTCTCCCCCCTGGGGACTTTTCCCCAGTTAATGAATTTAGTTTATTTATTATTTTTTGATTATTCTTATCCTTATTTTGGGTATTATAATTATTTAATTTTAAATTAGTCTTTTGAATTTCTCTATTTTGTTGTACAGTATGAGTTGGGTGGCCATATCCTTATTAACCCTTCTGTTTCCATTCCGACAGGTTGAAACAGTGGACTTGGACTTGTTTGTGGTTGGCTCTTCTATTCTTTTATCCTTATTATTTTGTTGCTGCTTTCTTATAATCATTCTTTTAGTAATTCATCTTTAACGCTCTTAAGTGTATCCTTTCTTACCATATCTTTGAGCCCTCCATAAGTGAGTCCCAGTTTACTGAGTGCCAGGCCCTCTTCACTTTGAAGAGCCCCTGTGACATTAAATTAATTAACTCATATTTATTCTTTCTTTTCATTCTTTTATAATCATTTCTCTCATTAATCAAGTATGACTTTTTAATGATATAATGATTCTTAATGATTATGATTTTCTCCCTCATAAATTTTCATCTCATTCATTTCATTTATATGAAAATTGATTATTTCTTCTTTTTTAATCATTGCTGACCATTTCATTCACTTCATTTTATCTTATCAAATCAATCTTTTTTCTGTGTTCTCATTCAGGTCTTAATTAGGAATTATTGATTGGTTTAATTGATTGGATTATTCATTGGGATTCATTGGGTTTATTGATTCAGCGATTCAGGATTTTCCATTTGGATTGGATTGATTGACTTTGAATTCTCAAGATATTTTATTGATCCTCAAGAATTGATTTTGAGTATTGATTGATTTGACTCATCAAGATATTTGAATTGATTTCTGAAGATTTTGAATTGATTGATTGATTCTTCAAGACCTTGATTCATATTGAAGACACTGATTTATTGATTTATTGATTATTAATTAAATATTGATTGATTGTTGATTTACTCAAGAGTATTGATATTTAATTTGAATTTTATTTATTGTTGATTATTGATTGAATTGATTTATTGTTGATTGAAGCTGATTTCACCTCAAGAATTGAATTGATTCCTCAAGACTCATCAAGATTTTATTGTGATTGATTTGGACAAATTTTGATTGCTATTCTCAATACCATCAAGTTTCTTTTATTCAACTTCTGTTCATAATGCCAGTTCAGCATAGTCCCCCAGCAAAGAACACTAGATCCCAAAAAATTCCAGCTGTTCTCACTCCTACAGCAAGGGCTCCTCTTGACCACACACCATCAGTTCATCAACTGAGTGCAAACTTGGACAGAGGACCACCAATGGAAGGATCAGCACCCTCAAGAAGAGGTGGAATGAAATCTAGAATATCAAGATCCTTTTCTGGACTTTTGGGTGGCTACCCTGGCATGTCTGAAGGTGCAAGAGCAAGATTAGGGGAAGTTGAAGATGAAGAGGGGGAAGAGTCTGTGGAAGAGGAAGATTATGGGGAGACTGAAGTGGCAGAAGCCTTGGAAAATGCTTCAGAGGTGCCTCAGGGTTCTAATCTAGCCCTTTCTAGTCAACCTCTTGTCTCTCAAACTGATCCAAGTCTCTTCAAGATGATGGAGCAGATGACTCAATTCATGGGGCAACTCACTCAAGCAGTTGCTCCCAGGGACAATTCCAAAGCTGCTGCTTTCAAGACTCCATCCATGAAGGCACCTGATTCTTTTGATGGTACTCAAGCTCATAAATTGAGAGGATTTATCAAATCCTGTCAATTAATCTTCCATAATGATCCAGCAAATTTCTTCTCTGACAGGAAGAAAGTTCTTTACTCAACTTCTTTTCTCACTGGTAGAGCTGGAAAGTGGATTGAACCCTATCTCTCAAATATTTCCAATCAATACCCTTCCTACCTCCTCAATAATTGGCCATTATTTGAATCTCAATTATTCACTCTGTTTGGTGACCCCAATGAAGTCAGGAAAGCTGAACAAGAATTGGACAATTTGAGGATGAAGGAAAGTGGTCATGTATCCTTGTACATTGCAGATTTCAGAAGCTTAATGTCAAGAATCAGAGATTGGGGGGAAAGAGCTTATATCAATGTTTACAGAAGAGGATTGGCATCAAGATCATTGGATCAGTTGGCTTCTCACCCTGGAACTTTTGATACTCTTCAAGAGTGTAAGGTTTGACTATGAAACAATAAGTAAAAATTACTAATTTATTACTTATTGTACTCTGAATGTCCTTATAATTGAAATAAATAAGATTAAAATAATAATAATAATAAAGAAATATTATTATTATGGCGTAAAAATATTATATTATTAAATAAATATAATAATATAATTAATATTATAAGAAATTATAATATTGTAAATAATATATTAATATGAAATAATTAATGACTTATAAAGGTCTTTATTATTGTTACCAACAAATAATAAAGGCGTAAAGAACTGTTTTTTATAAATAAAAAACAATTAATAACAATAATATTACCAATATTAAAGTTATATATTAATATAAATACTATTTATATTAATTAAGAATTATTAAGAGTAATAATAAGAGAGAAATTATTATAATAAGATGAAATAACCTACTTTTAACACTTAAAATAATAATTTTGAGATATTTTACTCCAAAAGAAAATAATACAACCTTTTCAAATTGTAGTTACAATAAAAATAAAGAAAATTTACTAAATTTCTTGATTTTACGTGGAAATGAGTTTATAGAGAGATTTATGACAAAAACAATTAAAGAATTGATATAATCACACAAAAATGGTGATTAATATTAAGATGGTCTTTGGTCTTTAATAATATAAGAGTTTTTATATATAAAGAATAAAGAAATTACCTTTTATTTAATTGATTTAATGTTTTTTAAGCGTCTGAGGGGTAAATAGAGTAAAAAGAGCTCTATTTATAGTAAATACCTCCCTCCTAGAGTCCAGAAGGCTTCTAGTAGACGTGTACTGATCATATCCACTGGAATTGATCAATATTTTAAGGTTTGGAGATGATTACATCATTATCAAACCATATTACATCATTATTACACCATTATTTAGAGTTATCACTATAACTCTAAAGTTGATGACATCAGAGGCTTGGCAGAACCCCAATTTTCGTGGATTTTATTAGTTTTAATCATAAACTAATAGTATTCACCAATTTTATCACTCTTAAGACTGTTAAACTTAAATTAAGGTTACAGTGTGTGATCATAACTGCTCAAATTAAGCTCAAACTTTGATCCTCAATAACTTTTGAGATTTACACGCTACAGCAATTCAGAGAGTGAATTCTGATAGCCTGACATAACCTTATTATGCTGCCAAGAGCTTTTCATTACATCATCAAAACTCTAATTTTGATGATTTTTCTTGTAACTCATCTTTTCTGTCGAAATACAATATTTTAAACTTCAAACCTTGATTTCAGGGGGTTATACCCTGAATTTAATAATAAAAAAAATCATTCTTCACAAATGAACTAGTAGAATCCAACTGTATACTTTTTTTAAGTTTGGAGCACTTTCACAACAAAGTGGTCAACAGCTCTGTTGATTTTTATCAATATTTCATCATGGGTTTTAACCTTGTTTATAATTTGTAAAATAAAGTTCATATATGTGTTCTTACAGTAATTACGTGGTAACTTTATTTTTGGTTCATCATTCTATCATGTATAGTTTAGAAGATATTAGCTATGATCCTTGAATATATGCGTTGACCAAAAAAGTGCATATATTCAGGTTAATTCCTTAAATATTAACATTGGAAATTGGCTTATTAATTGTTTTATGTGTGGAGTTTCATGAAGAATCCACTGGTACAATTTATTTCACATGTTGCTTCATTAGTTCTTGAGATAAATAAGGTTTTATGGTTTTTATAAGGTATTATACCTTATAATTCCTTAAATATTGACTTTACAGATATGCCATAAAAATGGTATATGTGTATTTTTCCATGGGGAATCCAATGGTATAATTTATTTTACATTTTGATTCATTGGTTTTTAAGTTAAACCAACTTTTGTACCAATTTATGGTATTTTTTGTATATTTAAGTACTTATTCTTAATGTATAATTATTCTAAGTAATTCTAATATAATTATATTAAAGGTATAATTATTCTGAGTCTTTTTTGTGACCTTATTGGGTATGTGGTCATATCTCAAAGGCTCACAAAGAGCTTACAGATGTCACTTTTGAATTAGACACAAGATTTCATGAGAGGCAAAAAGAAAAGGGTGGAAATCAAGAGAAGAAGCCTCCTGTCAATGGCTCCAATCAATCTAGGCCTCCTCAAAACTCATCTTGAAAGAGGCCTCACCAGAAGAAGAACAAGAAGGGAAAGCAGTTTCAATCTTCAAAGGACAAGCCTCATGCTGCTCTCCGCAATAAGGACAATAAATTAATCGGTTCTGAAAAGGAGAGGAGGATCAAAGAGGGGTTGTGTACTTATTGTGGTGGAAAGCACCCAATTGAAAAATGCTTCAAGAGACCTCAGAACAAGCCTGGGTCATCATCAAGAGGCTTCCCTAGCAAGCAGGGAAAATACTGAGTGGGGATCATGATGTGTTCAATGGTTCTCACTTATTTCCTTCAATAGCACAATTGTGCACTCTGAATACTAGTGTCAAGAAATCTTTAAAATTTCTTATTTTCTCTTCTGTCTCCGATATTTTTTATAGTATTCTCATTGATTCTGGTGCTACAAACTCCTTTATTGAAAAAAAGTTTGTTCTAAAGTACTCATTGACTCTGTCAGAGCTCCCTGAAAAGATTCCTCTTTTCATTCTGGATTCTAATGAATCTCCGGCCTTGTTCATCGCCCATTATACCAAGTGGGTAGTTGACTTGCCTTCCTTCCCAAGCTTTGAATGGGACTTCTTTATCATAGATTCACCCAAGGGAGAAGACCTGATATTGGGCTATGATTTCCTTTACCATTTTAATCCCATTATTGATTGGAAAAATGGATTGATCACCTATGATTCTAGTGGTATTATTCCTTCTACTAGTGATGACTTAGCCACTGCCGTCAACAGTGTTGTTCTGCTTGGTGAACTTAAGAAACCTTCCCTTCCTTCTTCTGTCCATACCCCTTTCATCAGTCCCTCTCAGTCATTACTTCCATTAAGAGATGAAGTCTTCAAAGAGATAAAGGATGTTGCCATATCTTCACTTCATCTCTTCCAAGGGGATATGGACCTTCCTCCTTTATCTTTTCATGCCTCCCTGGAGGAGCAGTGGGATGAGGAGGAAGAGCCAGAAGAAATTGAAACTGTGTTGAAGCTAGTCCCTCCTGCTTATCTCCAATACTTGGATGTATTCTCCAAGGTGAAAGCAGAGAAACTTCCTCCACATCGCACCTGTGATCACCATATCAAATTGGAGGGTCTTCTACCTCCAATTGGTGTTATGTACTCCTTATCAAATCAAGAGTCAGAAACACTATGGGCCTACATTTCAGAGAATGTAGAGAAAGGTTTCATTAGACCAAGCTCCTCTTCAACAGGAGCACCTGTCCTTTTTGTTAAGAAAAAGGATGGAGGTCTTCGTTTGTGTGTTGATTACCACAAACTTAATGCTGTTACTAGGAAGAACAGGTACCCTGTTCCTCCTATGAACCAGATCCTTACTGTATTCAACGGTTCCACTATCTTCTCCAATATAGACTTGTGTGGTGCATATAACCTTCTGAGAATCAAAGAGGGGGATGAGCACTTAACTGCCTTTAGAACCAAATATGGTAGTTATGAGTATTTGGTCATGCCATTTGGTTTGACCAATGCTCCTGCTTCTTTCCAGAATCTAGTAAATGATATCTTTGTAGATTCCTTGGATGTGTTTGTTGTGGCTTATTTGGATGATATTATGGTCTTTTCCAGTTCTGAGGAGGAACATGTCAAACATGTGGCCTCTGTCCTCCAAAGACTGAGGGACAATAATTTGTTTGCCAAAGGCTCTAAGTGTGTATTCCATGCCTCAAGTGTGGAATACTTGGGCTATGTTGTTTCAAGTGATGGCCTCAAGATGGATTCTTCAAAGGTTCAGCAAATCCTCAATTGGCCTCAGCCCAAAAACATCAAGGACCTTCAATCTTTTCTTGGCTTTGCCAATTTTTATTGTTGTTTCATTAAAAATTATTCTAAAAAAATCACTTCTCTCACTTCCCTCCTTAAAAAAGATTCTCCTTTCATCTTCAATGCAGAAGCTCTTAGTCAGTTTCAAGCACTCAAAGAAGCTTTCACCTCTGCTCCTATCTTATCTCACTTCAATCCTTCTCTACCTACTATAGTAGAGACTGATGCTTCTGATTATGCTTTGGGTGCTGTACTGAGCCAGGTGAATGACTCAGGAAAGCATCCCATTGCATTTGATAGTCGCAAGCTTCTCCCAGCTGAGCTGAACTATGAAATTCATGACAAGGAACTCCTTGGCATAGTTTGGGCTCTCAAGCGCTGGAGAGCATTTCTTCTCTCTCTTTCCAATTCTTTTGAGGTCTTGACAGACCACTCTTCCTTGCAGTGTTTTATGTCTTCCAAAGTTCTTACTCATTTTCAGGCCCATTGGGCTGAATTCCTTTCAGAATTTCACTTCACTATCACTTACCACCCAGGCAGGCTGGCCACTTTGCCAGATGCCTTGTCACGTCGGGATGACGTGTACCCAGAGAGGGGGGTGGACTTCATCAGCAAGAATCCTCAAAATTTTCATCAAGTAATCAAGCAAGATGGAATTCAAGAGTCAAGATTCTTTTCAATCAAAGTGGAAGTGTTTTCAGATTTAGTTGACAAGATTCAAAAAGAAGTATGGCAATACAAAGACTATAAAGAAATACTCAAGCAAATAGCAAGAGGTGAATCAGTTCCAGATTATTCTCTTGAACCTCAAGCCAAGTTGTTATTATTCAAAGATAGAGTGGTAATCCCAATAAATGAAGAACTTCAACTCAATATTCTTCAAAAGTGTCATGACTCACCTTTGGCTGGCCATCCTGGCCAGGAGAAGACCCTCAAGCTCATCAAGAGGGATTTTTATTGGTCTGGCATGAATCAATTCATCAAAGACTATGTGTCCTCATGTCAGCAATGTTCAAGAAACAAGAACATTCATCACAAGAAGTTTGGACTACTCAAGCCTCTTCAAATTTCATCTGGTCCTTGGAATTCCTTATCAATGGACTTTATCACTCAATTTCCCTTGTCAAACAACTTTGACTCAATTCTAGTAGTTGTGGACAGGTTCTCAAAAATGGCAATCTTCATTCCAGCTTATGGAACAATCACTGCTCTGGACTTAACTCAAATCTTCCTTAGTCATGTATTTTCCAAGCATAGCCTTCCAGTCAGTATTGTCAGTGATAGAGGATCTTTATTTGTTTCATCATTCTGGACTCAATTATGTCAGCAGCTCAAGATATCAAGAGATCTTCCAACTGCTTTTCATCCTGAAACAGATGGACAGACAGAGAGGGTAAATCACATTCTAGAACAGTATTTTCGGATGTATGTCAGCTATCATCAAGATGACTGGTACACCTGGCTCCCTCTGGCTGAATTTGCCTATAATAATGCAGAACATTCATCAACAAAGCAATCACCTTTTTTCACCATTTATGGAAGAAATCCCAGCTTTGACTCAATCCATATTTCTCAAGACTCACCTGCTGGAAAGTTATCAACAAAACTCCAATCAGTACAGCAAGTTGTCAAAGAAGAATTAGAGTCAGCAATAAGGGGATTCAAGAAGTATGCAGATAGAAATAGAGCAATCCCACCTGATTTCCAACCTGGGGACAAAGTATGGCTAGCTTCCAAGAACATCAAGACAACAAGACCCACCAAGAAATTATCAGAAAGATGGTTGGGACCTTTTGAAGTTCTGAAGAAGATTGGCAGCCATGCATATCACCTCAAGTTGCCTCAGAAATGGAAGTCAGTTCACCCTGTATTCCATGTGTCCTTATTAGAACCAGTGAAGAATTCAACTATACCAAATTGTCATCAATTGCCACCACCACCAGTCTTAGTGGAGGAGCAAGAGGAATGGGAAGTGGCTCAGGTTCTGGACTCAAAACTCAAAAGAGGTAAATTATGGTATCTTGTAGAGTGGAAAGGATTCAGTGAAGACCCAGAAAGAACCACTTGGGAACCAGCTTCCAACCTTACCAACTCACCAGACCTTGTCAAGGATTTCCATTCATTATATCCAGACAACCCTGGTCCCACTACCTCAAGAGTTTGATTATGGTGCTTGGTGGGGAGAAGAAGTTATGAAAGTAAGTTCCTCTCCTGGCATGCACCTTTAAGGGGGTATTCTACCCATATGTTGTTGTAAGTATCACCTTGGCCACTTTGTGAGCACTTGTCAATTCTTTGGACAGGTGCAGGAAGCATACAACATCAATACCCTCCATTTGGACCTTATCAAGATATGGCCAAATGTTTCTTTCTTTCTTTGTCTTTTTCTTTCTCTTTATTATTTATCATCTCATTTATGCCAATCATCATAATTCAAGACATTCATTACTTCAAGTCATTTATGGCAATTCATTTCAGAAGTCATTTATGGCAATTCATTTCAGAAGTCATTTATGGCAATTCATGTCAGAAGTCATTTATGGCAAATTATTTCAGTTTTATGGTGCTTGGTGGGGAGTGGGAGTTATGAAAGTAAGTTCCATCTCCTGGTATGCATCCCTGAGGGTTCTACTTCTTGTAAAACATTACCTTGGCCACTCTGTGAGCATCAAATGCTTGGTTTTCATTTTTCAGACACTTCTTGGCCAGGATCAAGCAACTCACCACAAGGAGGATGTGAGCCTTGAGGTATATTTTACATACCCAAATAGACCACAATTATCTTAAAAATAAATTTTGAATTATGCATAACTCATAAGTCATGCATATATCTAGAATTCATCATTTTTAATTTCAGAAAAGATGAAAACTTTTTATTGAGTAAGTAAATCCATGGATTTAAGGCCAGATTTGGATTCTACACAAAAATTCACCTAGGGTAGCTCCATGGAGTGACTAAGCTCAAATTAACTTTTTAAGGTGGTAAAATGGAAAATACTTCAATACCACATAAAAGATCCGTGAAAATTTTTGTTTTTCTTAATGTCATGCCAAAATAATGGGAATGTGAGAAATCCCATGTTGCATATACACTAAGAATAGTGTTATGCATGTTTTGAGCACTTAATATCATGGTATTCTTACATGGACCTTTGGTACACCCATAGTGGATATCTCACTTTAAGCTCAAATTTCTATTTTGACATGAAAAATAGGCAAGGGGGACAAAAGACATCAAAGAGAGCCAGGGTACCCAACTTCTGAGGCCTCAGAGGCATGGACAGCTCTAAAGCTTGGATCCATGGCTGATCTTGGCTTAGTTGGTAAACTAAAACCTTTTGGGAACTTGGTTACCATGTTACAGCTACAGTAAAACTTAAGAAAATAGCAAATAACCTGCTATTTTGACGTGCCAAGGAGGTAAGGAGCTACTTAGACTCCTGTAACCATGTCAATTCTTAATGAATTTCCATGGATAAACCCCAAAAGAGTAATTCAACCCCTTTTTGGACTTGTATCCATTGATTTACCTCATAGCAACCAGTGAAACACTGATATTTGCAATTCTACGTAGAAATGGGGTAAAAACTTCAAAAATTCATTAAAAATACAATTCTTAATGAATCTTGCTGAAACCTTCAGGACTAATGGAGAACTGTATTATCTATGGTACGACTAAAGGGAACTACAGCTTTACTAGTAAAATGAAAAGATTTACTTACAGTCCATTTTTGACTATTCTACGTGAAACACTGAATCTTCAAAAATTCACAGTAATTACAACCTGTGATGAAATTGGCAATAACATTGATAACTTTGAGAAATCAATGATTATTTTGGAATAAAAGAAGATTTACAGATGTTACTCCTTTTATTCTTAACCATATTGGGGTTGGTAGTCACGTAAAAGCATCAATTAAGTAATTATGCTAATCTTACGTGACAGCAGATGATGAAATCAATAATCCAAAACGGTTTATTGTTTTGTCACTCACTGGTTTTTCAGTTTGCTCCATGGCACGCCTCTGGGAGCTGTTGTTGACTTAAAAGAAGCCTTTTCTTGCTGTTTTTTCCACATCATCATCATCTTATTATTCATTTAAACCATTATTACCCACAAGTAAGTATTAGTAAAAGCTATTCTTAAGTGTTTTAAATCTTTCAAAATCAATCAGAAAGACGTGAAATCATAGAATACAACTATATATTGTTGTAATACTGTTTTAAATACATTTTGATCCCTTAAATCCACAATTCTATGTCAAATCTCTCTACTTTATCTTTCAATAAGTTCTTTGGAATATTAGTGAGTGATTTATCTTTAATTCTTAAAGTTTTTCTCTAAAATTAGTTTTCTTCAAGAATTACTATTATAATTATTCTTGCAAAAGATAATTATATATTAAAATAATTTGTTTATTTTGATAAAAGAAGTTTTATTATTAAAATCTTCTTGTAATTGATTCTTGTAGACAATTACTTGCTCACGGTTAAAGTCACTAGTAGTGTTTAGCACGTGAAAGAAATAATTTTTAATTATTTAATTGTGGTTATAATAATATTTTATTATTATATTTCATAAGAACAGACATAGTACTGTTGATTAATAGTAATATTATCATCAGTTTCATAGTCACATCTTACATTTGGGGGCCTGGCTGTGATTGTAACCCAAGTTTTGGATATAATCATACTCTAGACTTCATTTTTTTATTCTAAAAAACCACCATACCTACCACATCTTACATTTGGGGGCCTGGACATGTTTTTTGAACCTTGTACCCTTAATTAATATATTTTTAAGTTCTAAAATATATTAATTTAATAATTTTTTATTTCATTTTGAAGTTAAAATAATTCTTATTTTTGAAATTGTTTTGAGAATCTTTTTCATTGAGGAATTTGGTTTAATTTTATACTGTTTTTACACATCGCTTTTTCACATCCAAAAACTTATAATATTATTCTTTGAGTTACTCTGAATTAATTTTCATTCAAAATCTTAAATTTCAATTTTTTTTCTTTAAACAGAATAATTTTTTAATATTAAAAAATATAAAACTTATATAAAATCTTTAAAAATATTCTAAAAAGTATAAAAAATAATTTTTTCTCTTTTATAATTTTTTAGTGTCTTTAATCAAATACTGTGCAGCTGGCAACAGACTCAGTAAAAGATATATCACTAGTCCAGAATCTTCAGAAGCAGAATCTAAAGACAGTATTGAGGTGCAAATTGCTAAAAGAGGCACCTTATTTAACTCAGAAAAAGCTAAATTACCACCAAAAGGTGTGTATTTTATCTTATATTTTCACCTTTTATCTTTAAATTGACGTGAAAATGGTGCATACCAGAAATGGAAGCAACTATTCAGTCCGACCAGATGGATGTGGACAAGGAAGAGGCAAGACCAAATCCAGAAGTGCCAAGTCTTCCACAAGAAAGACACATTTGGAGGATTCCAGAGTTGCCCCCCATTCCCCAAGGTCTGTACCAACAGATTTTGACATGAATTCTGAGCCTGAACTGATTCATGACCATATTTCCAGGGCTGAACCATTTTCAAGTGGCAGCAATAGAAATATATCAATGCCAGTACAAATATTTTTTCAGAGCAGCCAAAGAAGAGGAGTGGGAAATATGCCCAAGCCTTTGGCAGGGGGCCAAGAACTCCTACTTACACATCAAGAGCTTTCTGGGTCAGGACAAGACCATAGAACTCTTAGGAGGATGGAGCCCCCTGTCTTGCAAAGACAAGGTCAAAAAGATAAAGAATTGGTTGAAGAACCAAAGTCTTTTATCCATAGACCAGAAGAAGGTACTGGAAATGACTCCAGCTTTGAAGAAAGAGGCCCCAGTGGCGTCTACCAGCTCCAAACCAGCTCCAGAAGTGTCCAAATACAAGCCCAAAGGACCTCAGAAGAAGCAGAGAGGTCCCAAGAACAATCAAAGCAAATTGGCACAGACCTTACCCACAAGGGTACAGAATCCCCAAATTGGAGCCTTCAGCAGTGGACAGTGTGTTCAACATGGCCAGAACTCTCATGGAATTCACAGCCAAGGAGCAGGAGAGGATGAACAGGACCTTTCCACACAAATAGATCATGTGAAAAGTAGTATTAATTTAGAAATTGGTAAACTTGATTCAAAGTTAACTAAAATAACATCAGATATTAATGAATTGACAAAACATGACAAGAAATATATTGAATGGTATGAATTAACAAATGCCAGATTTGATTCAAGTACCAATGCTTGTAGCAGAATTGAGAGTACATTTCAGATTCAGAATGATGAAATGGAAGATCTTTCCATTGTTAAAATGAATGATCAACTTAAAATTCTACAAGATCATGTCTTGAAGATAGCTGAAAACACCACTCAGTTTGCTACACATTTAGCAAAAAGTGACAGTGAAAGGCAGAAGTTAAAAAATGGAATCATTGCAAATGTAGAACAAATTCATAAGAATTATGAACCACATATGCCAAGACATTCTACACCTTTGACTTAAGAAAAACTTTCTGTTAAAGGAAGTTTTACCCCACTTCTAGGAGAAAATGTTGTCTCTGTCAAAGATATTCCCAAATTAGAAGAATGGCAAACTTTCTCCGGTGAAGGAGAATATAACCATATTGAGTTCATCAGGACTATTGATATGTTACAGGAAGACTTTAATATACCTGATGAAATCATAGTAGGGAAATTACACTCTCTGTTTACCAGGACTGCAAAGAAATGGTATTACAAGATGAGGATGAATCATTGAAAACATGATTGGTCTTGGTGGAAATCTGAAGTGATTACCAAATGGGCCAACAATTCTTGGAGGTTTAAAATGGAAAATGCTTTTGAAAGTGCCATTTTTAACTCAGAGAAAGATAAAACACTTACTTGGTTCTTCAAACAAAAAGACAGATTATCTGCTTTACACCCAGATATGTCTGACACTATGATTAATATGAAGATATTAAGAAAGTGTGGAGGAGAACTGGAACATGCTATCAAAAGCAGATGTGTAGAACCCTGTTCAAAAGAGGACTACATTAATGCAATGGAAGATATCATCACCAGAATAAGAATTGGTAAAACTTGGACTAGAATCCCTATAGAATCCAAGATGATTCCAAAGATTCCCAGAGAGGATAAAATACCAGAAAGACCTGTCTTGAAGTGTCATAAATGTGGAAGTACTTCAAATTTAGCAAACAATTGCACCAAAAAGACAAAAATTAATGAAGTTCAGGTCATTGAAGAAATTCAGTGTACTGAAGAGAAAGAAGAGTTTGATCAAGATTCTGAAGTCTCTGAAGATACACCAGTGGAGGACTATCCCATTGAAAACATTACAGCTTTCTTTGAGGTCACAGAAGTCCATACCCACTTGCCACAGTACAGTGAGGATTGCTGCAACATGATCAATATCCAAGATGCCAGAATGTGTAAAACAAAACCTGCTAGAGGAAAGGGTTACACTGCTGGGGCATCCTGTGTCACATCAGTTTTGATGAGTGATATTGAAGCCAAAGTAAATTTGGATACAGGAGCATTTTGCACTTGTGTGGGCAAAGATTATCTCCAAATTATACTTCCTGAATGGAAAAACCATCTATTACCAATAGAAGGTGTGCAATTTAGTAGTGCCAGTAACAATATGTACCCCTTTGGTATATTAGACACTAATCTTGTATTTCCACACCCAGCAGGAAGTGTAAGGATGAAAACTGAGATTGTTGTAATGGATAATTGCACATCTCAGCACATCATTCTTGGAAATGATTATTTGAATATCTATGGTATTGACATAAATAACCATAAAGACAGATATTTCACAATTGGGGATAACAAGAGACAAAAATTTGCTTTTTCCAATATGCCAAAAAAAATATCTGTAGTATCTTCTGTTAAGGATACTTACAACAATGAATTTGTGTCTAATCAACTTTTTGAAGCACAAATTAATCCATAATTGTCACCAAAAATGAGGAATGAACTTATTAATGTGTTATACACATACAAAAATGCATTTGCCTATGATAATGAACCAATAGGTGCTATAAGGGGACATGAAGTTGATATTACTCTTAATATTGACAGGCCATATCCTCCAGTACTTAGAAGACCAGCTTATCCAGCCAGTCCCAGAGCTAGAGAAGCCTTGGAAAAACATATCCAAGAGTTAATCCAACTTGGTGTACTAAGAAAAGTAGGACAGAATGAGGAAGTTGAAGTGAAAACACCTGTTATTATTGCATGGCATAATGACAAGTCAAGAATGGTTGGGGATTTCAGAGAATTGAATACCTACACAGTTCCAGATAGGTATACAATCCCTAGAATTCAAGAAACCTTGACTCAATTGTCTAAAGCCAAGTATATAACATTACTGGATGCATTGAAAGGTTTCCATCAGAATGTTTTGATGCCTAAAGCTAAGAAATTACTTAGAATTATCACTCACTGTGGTATTTATGAGTATCTTAGAATGCCATTTGGCATTAAAAATGCTCCATCTCATTATCAAAGAATGATGAACACAATCCTTCCCACAGAACTCTCTGAAGGATGGCTTATCATTTATATTGATGATATTATCATATGTTCTGATTCATGGTCTTTGCACCTTGAAAGACTTGAAAGAGTACTTCACAAAGTTGCAGAAGTGAACATGAAATTTCACTTAAGAAATGAAATTTTGGTTTTGAAGAACTCAAAGCATTAGGACATATTGTTTCTGGTTTAAGCTTGGGTATTGACAAAAACAAAGTAGCAGCAGTGTTACTTAAGCCAATACCCCAGAATAAAAAAGAAATGATGTCTTTTCTTGGGTTTGCCAGTTATTATAGGCAACACTTGAAAGACTTTGAAATTCTAGCCAAGTCACTTTATAGAATCTGTGATCAACAGACTGTATTTGAGATGACACAGGAGAGAATTAAAGCTTATCAGAAGATAAGGAGAGTTCTTACAGAAGCACCTTTACTACTCATGCCTGACTGGAATATTCCTTTTAAATTGTACATTGATGCATGTGGAGATGGATTAGGGGCAGCCCTACATCAAGTCCAAATTATTGATGACAAACCTACAGAAGGACCAGTTTGTTACATCTCAAGGAAAATTAAACCAACAGAAGCCAGATATGGTAATCTTTATGGCAGTGTTTTTGAAGTGATAACTGACTGTAATGCAGTAAAATCACTTCTTAACATGAAAAATCCCAACAGACACATGTTGAGATGGCAAATAGCCATTCAGGAATATAGAGGAAACATGACTATAGTCCACAAAGCAGGAAAAATTCACAAGAATTCTGATGGACTTAGTAGGTGGGCACTAGCCAACACTCCTGATAACCCAGCTTATGTACCTTTGGAAGCTGAACCTGAAATTCCAATTGAAGGAATTAACATAACTGATATTGGGACTGAATTCTATGAAGAAGTCAGATAATCTTATAAGCAAGACAGGAATTTGCATATCTTGAATTCTTTATTAGATAAAGACTGCAAAAATACATCTTCAGTCAATGTATTGGATGAAGTTTGGAAAAATTCCTATTCTGAAGAAAGATTTTGCTTGTTTGATGGGATTATTTACCACAGAACCAAACATACTTGTGTAATGACATTATGTAGCAGATTGCTTATAAATACAATTGTTCATGAATGCCATTATAGCATCTACTCTGGACACCTGTCAGAGGACAGAACACTTGAAAAAGTAAAGAACTGTGCATGGTGGCCATCTTGGAGAAAGGAATCCATTGAATATTGCCATACCTGTGACAGATGCCAAAAAGCAAAAAGGAGTACAGGCAAGAAATTTGGACTTATAATCCATATTCAAGAACCAAAATCCCAATGGGAAGTTGTTCACATGGATTGGGTCACAGCACTTCCTCCAAGTGGTGACAAAAGTTAAAATACTTGTGTAGTCATTGTAGACAGATATAGCAAGACTCCCATATTCTTACCATGTCATAAAGATGACACTGCTATAGACACAGCTCTTCTTCTATTGAGTAGAGTTATTTCTCATACAGGATTATTTAAGAATATCATAAGTGACAGAGATCCCAAGTTCACATCTGCACTTTGGACCAATCTTCATAGATTGTTTGGGACTAAGTTATCATTCTCTAAAGCATATCACCCTCAGACAGATGGGCTAGCAGAGAGGATGATTCAAACCTTAGATTTGAACCTTTGAGATATGACCACCCAAAAAGGTCACAAGAGATATTTTATATAATTATAAGTACCTTAAAAACTATAATAATACCATAAATTGGTACAAAATTTGGTTTAAGTTAAAAACCAACGAATAAACATGTGAAATAAATTACACCATTTGATTCCCCATGGTAAAATACACATACACCATTTTTATGGCATATCTGTAAAGTCAATCTTTAATAAGTTATAAGTAATAATACCTTATAAAAACCACGAATCCTTATTTATTTCGAACACCAATGAAACAGCATGTGAAATAAATGGTACCATTGGATTCTCTATGAAAATCCACACATAAAACAATTAATAAGCTAAGCTTCAAAACCAATACTTAAGGAATTAACCTGAATATATGCACTTTTTTGGTCAACGCATATATTCAAGGATTTTAGCTAATATCTCTTGAATTATACATGATAGAGTGATGAACCAAAAAAAAAGTCATCACGTAATTACTGTAGGAACACAGATATGAAGTTTAGTTCACAAGCTATAAACAAGGTTAAAATCTGTGAGGAATTATTGATTAAAATCAACACAGCTGTTGACCACTTTGTTGTGAAGGTGGTCCAAACTTAAAAAGAAGTAGACAGTTGGATTCTACTAGTTCATTCGTGAATAATGATGTATTTGTTATTATAATATTCAAGGTATAACCCTTTGAAATCATAGTTTGAAGCTTAAAATATTAAATTTCGACAGAAAAGATGAGTTACAAGAAAAATCATCAAAAATAGAGTTTTGATGATGTAATGAAATGCTCTTGGCAGCATAATGAGGTTATGCCAAGCTATCAGAATTCACTCTCTGAATTGCTGTAGCGTGTAAATCTTAAAAGCTATTAAGGATCAAAGTTTGAGCTTAATTTGATCATTTATGATCACACACTGTAACCTTAAATTAAGTTTAACAGTCATATAAGTGTTAAAATTGGTGAATACTATTAGTTTATGATTAAAACTAATAAAATCCATGAAATTTGGGGTTCTGCCAAGCCTCTGACGTCATCAGACTTAGAGCTATAGTGATAACTCTAAATAATGGCATAATAGTGATGTAATGAGGTTTGATCATGATGTAATCACCACCAAACCTTAGAATATTGATCAATTCCAGTTGATATGATCACTAAGCGTCTATTAGAAGCCTGTTGGACTCCAGGAGGGAGGTATTTACTATAAATAGAGCTCTTTCTGCTCTGTTTTCCCCTCAGACGCATCAAAAACATTAAATAAATACAAACAAAAAGGTAATATCTTTATTCTTTATATATAAAACTTTTATATTATTAAAGAACAAAGTTCATCTTTATTATAATCATCAATTTTGATGTGATTAAATCATTTTTTAACTGTTTTTGTTAAAAATCTCTCTAAAACTCATTTCCACGTAAAAAATCAAGAATATTTGTAATTTCTCTATTTTTTATTGTAAATACAATTTGTATAAGTTGTATTTACAATATACGGCGTAAAATATCTCAAAAGTATTATCTTAAGTGTTAAAAGTAGGTTATTTTCTCTTATATTAATAATTTTCTCTATATTATTCTTTTAATAATTCTTTAATTAATATAAATAGTATTTATATTAATCTATAACTTTAATATTAGTAATATTATTGTTATCAATTGTTTTTTATTAATAAAAAACAATTTTTTACGCCTTTATTATTTGTTTGTAACAATGATAAAGTGCTTTTAAATATATTAATTATTTTATATTAATATATTTATTTTATTATATTATGATTTATAATATAAATTATATTATTATATTTTTACGCCATAATTATAATGACTCTTCATTATTATAAGTATTTTTATCTTATTTATTTCATTCATGAGGACATTCATAGTACAATAAGTAAAATATTAGTAATTTTTACTTATTGTTTCATAGTCAAACCTTACATTTGGGGGCCTGGCCGTGATATTTACTCTAAAATACCTTTAAAAAGATTCTAATTGGGCTTATCCAATAATAAATTATACCTATAATCATAAAATTATATAATAATTTCATATTTATTGATTTTAACAGCTATTGAGGCATTTGGAAAGAAATTGTACTATCTTAAACGTGGTTTTTCACATCCTTAGACTTGCAAAAACTTTCTTTGAGTGACTCTAGTGATTAAAAAAAGATATTTTGTAAATTAAAAATAATTTTATATTATAAATCAATTTAAAAAGAATCATATTTGTTTTTATTTTATTCTTCAAAAATAAAAAACACAAAAAATAATAAAAATATTAAAAACCAATAAAAAAGTTATTTTATTCTTTTTAATTTCATTTCTTTAATTATTTTCATTTTTTTAAAAAAAAAGATATAAAAGCAATTTTTACGTGGAAAATTGCCATATCTTACCAAAAATAACAATTTTATATGAAAGACTTATATTTATTTATCTTTTTTAGTGTTTGAAGACAACCCAACAGAGGATAACCAAACCACTGTTGAAAGATTGGTGGAAGAAACTTGTCAAAGTTCTCCAACACCAATAATTTCCAAAAGAAAGAAAGCCAAGAAATTGGACTTTCCAGGACCCACCATTCAAGACTCTGAAGGTGAGTACCTCATTTATAAGTTACCATAAGAAATTTCCTGTTCTGAAATCCTCTTATTTCTTATTTTTCTTATAAAATGACTACCAGAAGAGGCTACCAATACTCCATCCAATCAGATGGAGCTGGACTCAGAGGTAGAATTGATTCCTCAAAAGGGAAAAGGAAGGGCAATATCCCCAGTGGAACAGAATCAACACAAGGAAGTGCCTTATCCCAAAGGCAAGTCCTTGAAATGCCCATGATATCTGAACCTGAACTGGAACTAAGTATGAGTGACTCAAACAGGTACAAATCACATTCAGAGGGCTAAAATAGACATCTACATGAGCCAGTACAAACAGTACTACACAGTATACAAGGACAAAGATTGGGAAATGTTGCCTCAAATACACCAAGGAGTGATGAACTCCTGGCACATCCTGAAAAAGTTCCTCAAAGAGGAGGAAATAGTGAGATACTCCAATGGATGGAATCCACTATCATCCAAACCTCAAATCAAAAAGATCAAGGAGTATCATGCCAAAAAGAAGGAGGCAACCAAGGAAGAAGCCCCAGTAGCTTCTACCAGCAAGCCCCAAGTCAACCCACTTCCCCAAGAAGGGAAGAAGAACAAGAAAAATAATTGGAGAAAACCATATTCCCCAAGCTACAGGATCCCCAAGATCCAAAAAGATGCCATGGACAATGTCTTCAACATGGCCAGAACTTTGATGGAATTCAAAGACAAAGAGGAACAAAGAATGAGACAACCCCATTTCCCAAAGAAATAACCTTGTCACCTGATGTTGTAAATACTTTAACAGAGATTAAAAATAGTATTTTACCTCTTAAAGACATTGAAAATAGTTTATTATCTTTCCAAGAAATAAATAACAGCTTATCATCTTTAACAAAACTTGTTGTACAAAATAAGAAAGAAATTGATAACATGAAATTTATGATTGAAAATAATAAACCAAAAGTGTTAATTGACAATACTCAGAAATTAATACAAGGACAACAAGAGCTGTATAAATACATAAGTGATATCAAAGAAAAAACTTTGACAATCAGTTATGACATGAGTATTGATAATCTTACAGAAAAATTAAACATATTAAGTATTTCTGTAGAAAAAGTTGAAGAAAAGACTTCATCACACAAAAAGTTACTTTTGGACCATGTGGAAAAGAGTGATGAAGCAAGAATGCATCTGAAAGATGACATTCAAAGTGAAATAAGGCTTATTACTGAAAAAATGGATAAAATTAATGAGGCTAATTTAAATATGCCAAAGTTATCAACACCATTTTCTCACATAAGAAGCCCTGTTAAACCAAAAGAGGAAATAACAAATCCATTCATAACAGACTTGAGTCACCAAGACACAAACCAAGTCTTAATGAAGGAAGCACCTCAATTAAAAGAATGGCCAACATTCACAGGAGAAGGTGAATATGACCACATGTCTTTTATCAAAACAATTGACATGCTACAAGAAGATAATGCCATACCAGATGAATTAATCACTGCAAGATTACATTCATTGTTTGAAAAATCTGCAAAAAGATGGTATTATGGCATAAGGCAAACAAATGGCAAAAATACCTGGTCTTGGTGGAAACAAGAAATAATCACCAAGTGGGCTAATGATGCCTGGAGGTATAAAATAGAAAATGCATTTGCAAACTCTTTCTTTGACCCAGAGAAAGACAAACCTTTAACTTGGTTCTTGAAACAAGTTGAAAGAATTAAGAATTGTACCCAGAAATGTCCCAAAAAATGGTGCATATGAAAATACTCAAGAAATGTGGAGGAGAGCTAGAACATGCCCTAAGAAGCAGATGCATAGAACCATGCCCCACAGAAGAGTATATTAATGCACTAGAAGACATAGTGACAAGAACAAAAATTGGCAGGACTTGGAAGAAGTTGGACATTAAAAGCCCAAATAAACCATTTATCAAAAAAGATAAATCAAAAGAATCCTTCAAGCCCAATACATCCAACAATAATGAGCAAAGAAAATTCCATAAATGTGGAGGTATTGGACACTTAGCCAATAATTGCCTTAAAAATTCAAAGATTAATGAAATTGTGGAAACAGAAAACCACAATGACAAAGAAGAGGAATCTGAATCTGAAAAAGAGACAGAAGAGTCAGAAAGCTCTGAAAGTGATGAAATCAATATAATTAATGCACAAATTAATAATATTGATATAATTTATGAAGTACTTAATGTTAACTCAAACTTACCACAAGTTGGGACATCTGACACAAACCTGACAAACATACAAGATGCCAAAATGTATAGGACCAAACCTGCAAGAGGAATGGGATATACAGCTGGAAAATCAAGTATAAGTATTTTTATGGTTGATAACCAAGAAGGAAAAGTTAGCTTAGACACAGGAGCATATTGCACCTATGTTGGTAAAAGTTATTTAAAAACCATTGTCCCAGACTGGCAAGAAAAACTTATTCCAATACAAGTTGTCAAATTTAGTAGTGCAAGTGAGAGCATGAAGCCCCTTGGAATAATTGATTTAACACTAATTTTTCCTCATCCCTCACAATCTGTCAGAATCAAAGTAGAGTTTGTAGTAATGGACAACTGCACTAGTAATCACTTCATACTTGGAAATGATTACTTATCAATTTATGGTATAGATATCTCCAACCAAAAGGATAGATATTTTACCATAGGAGACAACAAAAGACAAAAGTTTGGCTTCTTAAATAACAAAAAACAAATCACAGTTATTAAGAATGAAGAAAAAATTCCAGAAAAGGAACTTTTTATATCTGAACAACTTAAAGAGGCAGAATTCAATCAAGAATTAACAGAAAAAATGAAAGAAAAGTTGATTGACCTCTTATTTAAGTATAAAAATGCCTTTGCAACTGACAAAGAGCCACTAGGTGCCATAATTGGACATGAAGTGGATATAATTCTTAATGTGGAAAACCCTTACCCACCTCTACTAAGAAGACCTGCTTACCCAGCTAGTCCAAGGGCTAGGGAAGCCTTAGAGGTACACATTAAAGAATTAATAGACCTTGGAGTATTAAGAAAGGTAGGACATAATGAACAGGTAGAAGTAACTACACCTGTCATTATAACTTGGCATAATGAAAAATCAAGGATGGTAGGAGGCTTCAGAGCTCTGAACACCTATACCATTCCAAAAAGGTATCCAATACCCAGGATCCATGAGACATTGACACAACTGTCACAAGCTAAGTTCATCACAGCTATGGATTCCTTAAAGGGTTTTCATCAAAATGTCTTAACAGACAATGCCAAAAAACTACTGAGGATAATAGTCCACTGTGGAATTTTTGAATACTTAAGAATGCCATTTGGCATAAAGAATGCACCTTCCCATTATCAAAGAATGATGAATACCATATTTCCTGAAGAACTATCAGAAGGATGGCTAATTATCTATATTGATGATATCGTAGTTTTCTCAGAAACTTGGGAAAATCACCTTACAAGACTAGAAAGGGTACTACAGAAAATAGTCCAAGTGAATATGAAAATTTCCTTGAGAAAGTGTCATTTTGCATATAGTGAACTAAAAGAACTAGGACATGTTGTATCTGGACTTAGGCTAGGCATAGACAAGAATAAAGTAGCAGCAGTACTACTTAAACCAATTCCCCAAACCAAAAAAGAAATGCAATCATTTCTACAATTTGCTGGTTACTATAGACAGCACATAAAGGACTTTGCAAAAATTGCTAAATCCTGGTATAAGCTATGTGACCAACAAACAGTCTATGAAATGACAGAAGAAAGAGTCAAGGCATATGAAGAATTGAAAAATTCCTTAACAAATGCCCCATTTCTTCTAATGCCAGATTGGAAACTACCCTTAAAACTTTACATTGATTCTTGTGGAGAAGGACTGGGTGCTGCACTACACCAGACACAAATTATCAATGATAAACCAGTGGAAGGACCAATTTGTTTTATTTCAAGACAGATAGAGCCAACAGAAGCAAGATTTGGAGCAAGCCAAATTGAATGCCTCTGATTAGTGTGGGCTTTAGAAAAATCACATTACTATTTGGATGGAACAGTATTTGCTGTGATTACAGACTGTAATGCTGTAAAATCTCTATTAAATATGAAAACCCCAAATAGACATATGCTGAGATGGCAAATTGCTATCCAAGAATATAGAGGAAATATGACCATTGTTCATAAATCTGGCAATATTCATAAAAATGCAGATGGGCTCTAGCAAATACCCCTGACAATCCAGCATGGGTACCACAAGAAGAACACCATATCGAAGGAATATGTGTTACAGACATTGGCACAGAATTCTTCAGCCAAGTTGAAGAAAGCTATAAGATAGACAAAAATTGCCATATCTTAAGCCAACGTCTAATGAAAGACTGCAAAGACCTATCACTTTCATCAAAACTAGATGAAACATGAAAAAAGGCATATGATGAAGGAAGATTCCACCTCCTTGATGGAATCCTTTACCATAGAACAAAACACACATGTGTTATGGCCTTAACAGATAGAACCCTGATAAACACTATTTTACATGAGTGTCATGATAGTGTTGCAGTTGGACACCTTTCAGAAGACAGGACACTAGAAAGGGTGAAAACCTGCTTGTGGTGGCCAAATTGGAAGAAGGATGTTATAGAATACTGCCAAACCTGTGATAGATGTCAAAAAGCCAACAGAGCCACAGGAAAGAAATTTGGAATGATGATCCAAATCCAAGAACCAAAATCCCCTTGGGAAATAGTTCATATGGATTGGGTAACAGCATTACCTCCAGGAGGAGACAGGAGTTATAATGCATGCCTAGTGTTAGTTGACAGGTACAGTAAAACTCCAATGTTCTTACCATGTCACAAAGATGACACAGCTATGGACACAGCCATATTGATATGTAAGAAAGCTATTAGCCATACAGGCTTATTCCAGAATATTATAAGTGACAGAGACCCAAAGTTCACTTCAGCATTATGGACAAATCTCCATACCTTATTTGGGACAAAGATATCATTCTCAACAGCTTACCATCCCCAAACTGATGGTTTAGCAGAAAGAATGATACAGACCTTAGAGGAAATGATCAGAAGATTCTGTGCTTATGGGCTAGAATTCAAAGATTCTGATGGTTTTACCCATGATTGGTGTACACTAATACCAGCACTGGAACTGGCATATAAAACATCAATCCATTCTTCTACTGGAAAAACACCAGCAATGCTAGAAAAAGGTTGGAATCCAAGACTTCCTTATGACACCCTCAAAAAGGACTTAGTGGATATACACCCAACAGCAAGCATCTTTAAAATAATGCTTGACAAGGCAAGACACCATGCAAACAGATGTATGCAAGATTCTTTCAAATATGCAAAAGAAACATGGGATAAAAGTCATAAGCCACCTGATTTCAAAATAGGAGACTTGGTTCTAGTGTCAACCCTTAATTTCAATAACATAAAAGGCCCAAAGAAATTGAAAGATTCCTTTGCAGGACCATTTATGATAAAAGCACTTTATGGAACCAATGCTGTGCAATTGGAACTCACAGGTGAACTAATGAACAAACACCCAACTTTCCCTGTAAGTCTAATAAAACCTTACAGCTCAAGTGACAAGGAGTTATTTCCACTAAGAAATAAACCCCCACTTGAAATTCCCCCCTTGGAAGAAGGAGAGGAAAAGAAAATAGTAAAAGTCCTTAAAGAAAGAAGGACAAGAAACAAAAAAGAAAGGGAATACCTTGTAAGGTATAGAAATTCAACTCAAGAAGATGAATGGCTACTTGAGAAAGATATAACAAATGCTGATAAACTACTAAGAAGGTTCAGACATGAAAGAAAGCCTGAAAAATAGAAACGTTAAGCATTATTGAGCTTCAAGACTAACAAAGTCTATTGAAGAGGTAGGACAGTGGATGATACCCTAACTACACATATCAGATTGTGGTACAATCCTTTTTGGTGGTAGGGAATGTGAACCTTTAAGATATGACCACATACCCAAAAAAGTCACAAGAAGTATTTTATATAATTATAAGTACCTCAAAAACTATAAAAATACCATAAATTGGTACAAAATTTGATTTAACTTAAAAGCCAATGAATAAACATGTGGAATAAATTACACCATTAGATTCCCCAGGGTAAAATACACATATACCATTTTTATGGCATATCTGTAAAGTCCATATTTAATAAGTTATGAGTAATAATACCTTATAAAAACCACAAATCCTTATTTATTTCAAAACCTAATGAAGCAAAATGTGAAATAAATGGTACCATTTAATTCTCCATAAAACTTCACACATAAAACAATTAATAAGCTAAGCTTCAAAACCAATACTTAAGGAATTAACCTGAATATATGCATTTTTTTGGTCAACACATATATTCAAGGATTTTAGCTAATATCTCTTGAATTATACAAGATAGAGTGATGAACCAAACAAAAAGTCATCATGTAATTACTGTAGGAACACATATATGAAGTTTAGTTCACAAGCTATAAACAAGGTTAAAATCTGTGAGGAATTATTGATTAAAATCAACAGAGCTGTTGACCACTTTGTTGTGAAGGTGGTCCAAACTTAAAAATAAGTGGACAGTTGGATTCTACTAGTTCATTCGTGAAGAATGAGGTATTTTTCATTATAATATTCAAGGTATAACCCCTTGAAATCATAGTTTGAAGTTTAAAATATTAAATTTCGACAGAAAAGATGAGTTACAAGAAAAATCATCAAAAATAGAGTTTTGATGATGTAATGAAATGCTCTTGGCAGCATAATGAGGTTATGCCAAGCTATCAGAATTCACTCTCTGAATTGCTGTAGCGTGTAAATCTTAAACGCTTTTAAGGATCAAAGTTTGAGCTTAATTTGATCATTTATGATTACACACTGTAACCTCAAATTAGGTTTAACAGTCATATAAGTGTTAAAATTGGTGAATACTATTAGTTTATGATTAAAAATAATAAAATCCATTAAATTTGGGTTTCTGCCAAGCCTCTGACGTCATCAGACTTAGAGTTATAGTGATAACTCTAAATAATGGTGTAATAGTGATGTGATGAGGTTTGATCATGATGTAATCACCACCAAACCTTAAAATATTGATCAATTCCAGTGGATATGATCACTACACGTCTACTAGAAGACTTTTGGACTCTAGGAGGGAGGTATTTACTATAAATAGAGCTCTTTCTGCTCTGTTTTCCCCTCAGACGCATCAAAAACATTAAATAAATACAAACAAAAAGGTGATATCTTTATTCTTTATATATAAAACTTTTATATTATTAAAGACCAAAGTTCATCTTTATTATAATCATCAATTTTGATGTGATTAAATCATTTTTTAACTGTTTTTGTTAAAAATCTCTCTAAAACTCATTTCCACGTAAAAAATCAAGAATATTTGTAATTTCTCTATTTTTAATTGTAAATACAATTTTTATAAGTTGTATTTACAATATTTGGCATAAAATATTGCAAAAGTATTATATTAAGTGTTAAAAGTAGGTTATTTTCTCTTATATTAATAATTTTCTATATATTATTCTTTTAATAATTCTTTAATTAATATAAATAGTATTTATATTAATTTATAACTTTAATATTAGTAATATTATTGTTATCAATTGTTTTTTATTAATAAAAAACAATTTTTTACGCCTTTATTATTTGTTTGTAACAATAATAAAGTGCTTTTAAATATATTAATTATTTTATATTAATATATTTATCTTATTATATTATTATATTTTTATTAATAATATAATTATTTTTACGCCATAATTATAATAACTCTTTATTATTATAAGTATTTTTATCTTATTTATTTCATTCATAAGGACATTCATAGTACAATAAGTAAGATATTAGTAATTTTTACTTATTGTTTCATAGTTAAACCTTACATTAGAAGACATAGTCAGGAGATTTTTTGCTTATGGGTTAGAGTTCAAAGACTCAGATGGCTTTACCCATGACTGGTGCACTCTGATACCTGCATTAGAATTGGCATACAAGACAACAGTCCATTCTTCCACAGGACAAACCCCTGCTATGTTAGAAAAAGGATGGAATCCAAGAATCCCAGCAGACACACTGAGGAAAGACTTGATTGACATTCATCCTATAGCCTCCAGCTTCAAGATAATGCTTGAAAAAGTAAAACATCATGCAAAACAAAGTATGGATGATGCTTTTGATTATGCAAAGCAGAAGTGGGACAAGAGTCATAAAGTACCAGACTTCAAAGTAGGGGACTTAGTTCTAGTTTCAACCTTGAATTTTAATAATATCAAAGTCCCAAAGAAACTTAAAGATTCTTATGTAGGACCTTTTGTTATTTTTGCCCCACATGGAACCAATGCAGTAAAAGTGGAATCGAGTGGTGAATTGGAAAATAAACACCCCACTTTTCCAGTCAGCTTGATAAAACCTTATCAACCAGCTGATAAAGAATTGTCTCCTCTAAGGAACCCAACTCCTTTGACTCTCCCACCAGTGGAACAGAATGAAGACAAAAAGATGAAGAAAGTCATTAAAGAAAGGAGACTTAGGGGTAAAAATCAGAGAGAATATCTTGTCAGATATAGAAATCCAGTACATGAAGATGAATGGCTGGCAGAATCAGATATACCTGACTCAGATAAACTCTTGAGAAGATTTAGACATGAAAGAAGGCCACAAGCCTGAATATGTCTATAAATGTGCTTTGAATTACTTGATCTGAGAAATGTAAAGAGGTTGGACAGTGGACATTAAACCCCCTTTGGGGCTTTTTATTATTTCTATCATTGATAAAATTGTAGTACAATTTTATTTTTTGGTGGGAGGGAATGTGAGCCTTGAGGTATATTTTACATGCCCAAATAGGCCACAATTATCTTAAAAATAAATTTTGAATTATGCATAACTCATAAGTCATGCATATATCTAAAATTTATCATTTTTAATTTCAGAAAAGATGAAAACCTTTTTATTGAGTAAGTAAATCCATGGATTTAAGGCCAGATTTGGATTCTACACGAAAAGTCACCTAGGGTAGCTCCATAGAGTGACTAAGCTCAAATTAACTCTTTAAGGTGGTAAAATGGAAAATACTTCAATACCACATCATCAATACCACATAAAAGATCTGTGAAAATTTTTGTTTTTCTTAATTTCACGCCAAAATGATGGGAATGTGAGAAATCCCATGTTGCATATACACTAAGAATAGTGTTATGCATGTTTTAAGCACTTAATATCATGGTATTCTTACATGGATCTTTGGTACACCCATAGTGGATATCTCACTTGAAGCTTAAATTTCTATTTTGACATGAAAAATAGGCAAGGGGACAAAAGACATCAAAGAGAGCCAGGGTACCCAAATTCTGAGGCCTCAGAGGCATGGACAGCTCTAAAGCTTGGATCCATGGCTGATCTTGGCCTAATTGGTAAACTGAAATCTTTTGGGAACTTGGTTACCATGTTACAGCTATAGTAAAACTTAAGAAAATAGCAAATAACCTGCTATTTTGACGTGCCAAGGAGGGGAAGCGCTACTTAGACTCCTGTAACCATGTCAATTCTTAATGTCTTTCCATGGATAAACCCTTTTTGGACTTGTATCCATTGATTTACCTCATAGAAACCAGTGAAACACTGATATTTGCAATTCTACGTAGAAATGGGGTAAAAACTTCAAAAATTCATTAAAAATACAATTCTTAATGAATCTTCCTGAAACTTCCAGGACTAATGGAGAACTGTATTATCTATGGTACAACCAAAAATAATTACAGTTTTACTAGTAAAATTAAAAGCTTTACTTACAGTCCTTTTTTTCCTATTCTACGTGAAACACTGAATCTTCAAAAATTCACAGTAATTAGAACCTGTTATTAAATTGCCAATAACATTGATAACTTTGAGAAATCAATGATTATTCTTAAATAAAAGAAGATATCCAGATGTTACTACTTTTATTCTTAACCATATTGGGGTTGGTAGTCACGTAAAAGGATCAATTAAGTAATCATGATAATCTTACGTGACAGCAGATGATGCAATCAATAATCCAAAAAGGTTTATTGTTTTCTCACTCACTGCTTTTTCAGTTTGCTCCATGGAACGCCTCTGTGAGCTGTTGTTGACTTAAAAGAACCCTTTTCTTGCTGTTTTTTCCACATCATCATCATCTTATTATTCATTTAAACCATTATTACCAACAAGTAGGTATTAGTAAAAGCTATTCTTAAGTGTTTTAAATATTTCAAAATAAATCATAAAGACGTGAAATCATAGAATACAACTATGTATTGTTGTAATACTGTTATAAATACATTTTGATCCCTTAAATCCACAATTCTATGTCAAATCTCTCTACTTTATCTTTCAATAAGTTCTTTGGAATATTAGTGAGTGATTTATCTTTAGTTCTTAAAGTTTTTTTCTAAAATCAGTTTTCTTCAAGAATTACTATTATAATTATTCTTGCAAAAGATAATTATATATTAAAATAATCTTATTATGTTAATAAAAGGAGTTTTATTATTAAAATCTTCTTGTAATTGATTCTTGTAGAAAATTACTTGCTCATGGTTAAAGGCACTAGTAGTGTTTAGCAGGTGAAAGAAATAATTTTTAATTATTTAATTGTGGTTATAATAATATTTTATTATTATATTTCATAAGAACAGACATAGTACTGTTGCTTAATAGTAATATTATCATCAGTTTTATAGTCACATCTTACAGAGGACCAGCCATCAGGATTTTTCTTTATTTCTTTGCTTTACTCTCATTTTCTCTTATTTTTTGTTTCTTTCTTTCTTTACTTGTGTAATTTTCTTTCTTTTATTTCTTTAAAGCAGCAGCATCCCCTCTCCAAATCATGTATTGGGAGGTTCCATTATCTTTTTCATTTTTTAGTATTTATAAGAGTGGGGATAGAAGTCAAAATAAACACAAACAAGGAAAAGGAAAACTATTTATCTCTACCTAAATCATCAAAGGTTCTCTGGAAGTCATTTATAAACTCATCTTAATACCAGGGAAATTTAGCAGCAATCTCTTCAGAAGCACTCCCTGGAATCATTCTATCATTGGCATACATGATCACCTCCCTGCTATTTCTATCAAACCTCCTGAATAATCTGGCCACAGCATCTTGATTTTCACTTGCCGCATTGGGATCTTCTCTGGTAACTCGGATGGGCCAATGATCCCTTCTTTGAAACACTTGAGCGGCAGGAAACGGTAAAGGAGACAAACCATCCCTTCTTCTACTGGAGCTGGCCTCAGGTTGGAGTTGACGAGAGGTGGTCATGGGTGAGATTCTGGATGGTTGGACTGGTGATGGCCTTACTTCTGGATTCAAGGCAGGCCTGGCATGGGAAGTAGTTGGTGAAGGAGGAGGAATTGTGGAAGGAATGGAAGCAAGCATTGGTTGGAAGGTTCTGGGGGTACTGGGAATTACTTGGCTTTGGAATCTGCTGGCAAGAGGCTGAGCAGAGGAATTGCTGGATGGATGGCCAACTGAATGAGGAACAACTTCAGCTTCTTCACCATCCAACTCATCACTCCCCTCAGCATCTGGATCAGATGGGGAATCAGCAATCCTTCTTATCTTTTTCACTACCTTCACTACTCCATCAGTATTGGTCCTTGAGATTGGGACTTCTGAGCTGTAATGTATGGGCCCTCCAACATTAGTCCACCTGGCCACATCCCTCTGCCTGGAACCAGTCACTACATCAAAATATCAGTACCAATTCAATCAAGATATGAAAATCACTCACATTGAGAAAATCCTGAGATTGAATCAGGGGCAGGTTCCTCAGAAATGGGGAATTCCTGCCCAAAAGGCCCATCCTTTCTGCTCCATAAATGCCTCCTGACGTTGGACAAAGTTGACCCGGTACGACTACATGGTTTCTTTCCAATGAAGCAAAAGTGGAATTTTGACGATCGGGGATTGTAGTGTTGAAAGCAATCCTTACCCTTGGCCAAACATTCAGTACAGGCAGGATCAAGAACTTCAACTGCTCTGAACCCATCATAGGTTTGGGAGGGATCAAAATGACCGGTAGACGCCATGGATGGGGAGGATAATTGACTGAAGATGCCAGAACCACGAAGAACAGACGGTGGTGGTGCAGAAGGAGAAGATTCAGTGAGTTCAGTCAGTTTGAAACTCATAACTGAAGAATATGCAAGCAGAAGATTCAAGACGTCAGAATCAATCCACTCCATATCAACAAACTTTTTGACCTCAAGGAAATGGGAGCCATAGCTAAATTATGCCCCCCCCTCAAAGCCTCTAAGGTGAAGGTTCATAACCCTTTGTGGCTGAACTCATCACCCAGGGCCTCCCCTGCAACTTTGGGGAGGCCAGGATCTTGATGGTCCTGGACCCCATCAATGGGTCCAGGCCATATGGGGTGAAGTTTGGGTTTGGGCCCATTCTGGGCCCAGGGGCTCCATTTTGGTCCTGGGGGCCTCCAATAGCCCCCACAGACCATAGGACCCCAAAGACCCAAAATGGCCATAAATCATGAAATCACCAAGATCACCAAATATCCCAAAAAGGCCCAAAAGGCCGTAAAAATCAAGATTCATCAGGGAAGAGGCCACAGCCCAAAACATTTTTGAGGGATGTTTGAGGCAATTTCTATGGGCAATGGGGACAAGAACCCTTGGGGAAAATTCTTCAATATTTCATTAGATTAAGCCTTGCCTAATGAGTACACTTCATATACTCATTGGGCATCATTCTTTGAGCACAAGAGCTCAGTGGCCATCATTTTGGGATATATCCCAAGGGCAAGATTGATTGAATCAGAAGAAAGGAAAAGCATATTTCCAAGTGGAATACTTACTCAAAACTTGAAAGAAGGGGGGAATCAATTGAATTTGACAGAGAAGAATTGAAGAAGGACTTTCAGGATAATGGTCAAGAGGAAAAGAAAATTAAAAAGAAATATTTTGAAAAAATGTGGGGATATTGAGATGCCACTCAACAGTGGCAGGGTACTATGGTGTTCAGGAGCCCACCAGTTTCAAGAGGGGGATACTGTAACAACCACTCACCAGGGGTAAGGGTATTCATCAATACACCCACTCAAACACCTCAAATCAGCAGATCCAGTATCTGCATCAGCATTCAGATTCAGCAATCTTCATTCTGAAACATGCATACAGCTTGGTACACCAATACAGCCTGTCAATACCTGTACAGGTTGGATTCACCCAATACAGTTTCAATACACCAGCATGAAACTGGATGATCACTCAAATACACCACACCTCTTGTACAGGTTCTGTACAGCTGGAGAGGACCTGTATTTGCCAGACTCAATTCAATAATCCAATCCTCTCATGAAAATTCTTCCTCTGCATCAGGGCTGGTGTTTCTCACATATACCAGCCCCTCTTTCTCCCCCCTGGGGACTTTTCCCCAGTTAATGAATTTAGTTTATTTATTCTTTTATGATTATTCTTATCCTTATTTTGGGTATTATAGTTATTTAATTTTAAGTTAGTCTTTTGCATTTCTCTATTTGTCTGTACAGTATGAGTTGGGTGGCCATATCCTTATTAACCCTTCGCTTTCCATTCTGACAGGTTGAAACAGTGGACTTGGACTTGTTTGTGGTTGGCTCTTCTATTCTTTTAGTCTTATTATTTGGTTGCTGCTTTCTTATATTCATTCTTTTAGTAATTCATCTTTAACACTCTTAAGTGTGTCCTTTCTTACCATATCTTTGAGCCCTCCATAAGTGAGTCCCAGTTTACTGAGTGCCAGGCCCTGTTCACTTTGAAGAGCTCCTGTGACAGACCCATACCAACCAGTCCCCCTACATATTCATTGAGATTCATATTTCAACTAGAGATAATCAATCTTATTTCAAGATCTTTGGGAAGTAAAAAGATTTTACCAAAAAATAATAATTCATAGAATGGCTGAATAATATTTATTATTTGTTTTCTGCTATAAGCATACTTCCCTGCACTATGAATTTCTGAATATCTCTTCAGGAAAAGTTTGTTTCCTCATAATTCCAAATGTAAGATATCCTTTTTTGTGAATGTTATATTTGGATTGTGTATTTTTCTTCTATTTCCATATTATTGAAGGTTCATAAACTTTTCTTCAAAGTTCATGAGACGCTGGATACATCAATTTGTGTGGGGATTATAAGTTAAATAGAAATTAAAAATGTCCTTTACAAAACTTCATCAAACCAAATTACTATACTTTGGATTTAATCCAGAAGATGTAAATCTTTTTTTCTGTTGGTCTTTTCAAGAATAACTCTTAAAAATCTATAAGTTACTTATCTGAATTTTTCTTTGAGGAAAAATATATTTATTTTCACCTGAAAAGAGGGTTAGCTAAACTTTCCTAGCTTCAAATTTGATAGAAAGGGAGAAGTGATGATATAAAATGGTTTTTTTCTGAGTATTAATAAACTTAATTATTATTGATATGAATTTTGATAATTTTTCAATAAACTTAAGTCAAAAAAAGAGAATAGTGAATGCAATATGAGATGGATTTTTTTCAATTTCTTGAAAACTTCAATTGAAATATTGGATAAAAATAAATATACAATTTACTAGAACATGGAAGAGTATTCAGTTGGATTAAATTGACAAATAAAAATAAGCTTTATTACTTGGGATTCTGCCCCAAAATATCCAATTATTCTATATTGGCTGTTAGTAAGTGTGAATTAGAATTATTCTTGATGCTAAATTAGAGATATAAGTAACTGAAAGCCATTAAAAGGTAGTAGAATTCAAGTTTCAAAGAAAAATGATGAAAAAATTTATGAAAAAGCACATTGCTAAACTAATTCAAGAATTGTTTCAAAATATATAAGCACTAACCTGTTTTTGCCATTAACTAGTAAGAGCATTTAAGCAACTCCTTTGGCTCATTATAAATCAAAAAAATGTATTGGGTAAGGACAAGCCAAAATAACCCAAGGAAATTTGTTTTCAAAAAACCCCTCATGGCCAAATATTTTTCATTTTTTCACATTCCCTGCCAAAAGAACTTTTTTTCCAAAAAACAAATTATTCCATAATACCATACACAAAGAAAAGAAATATTATCAAAACACTATTGAAATAATTTTTCTTCATCTTCCCCCCAAAAAATTTCTTTCTTCAAAAAAATCTCCTTCCAACACATTCTTCCTTTTTTTTACTTCACCAATAACCCAAATTTAGATTTTTTTTCCTTCCTCTCTCAATCACCAATTTCCTCATAGCTTTCCTTTCTTAGTTAAAATTTTCACCTACTTTTAAAAGATAATTTCTCTTAACATAAACATTAATTTACCACTTTTTCCTTTTTTTTAAATACTATCATTTTTTTCCATAAAAAATGCTTTAATACCCTACTGAACAGTAATGCCAGAGCTTTGGGCTGATTTGGCCACATGATAATAATTTTTCCAGGGAAGAGAGCTGTTCTGTGTCTTACTTAAGGTGCAATATGACCAAAAATAAAATTGAAGTAGGTTATGATAGGGTTTGGATCAAAATGTTTCACAAAAACTCATCTAAACAATTTACTTCAAGAAGGATTGACTGTCCATTTAGAATTTATTCCATAAAATACACCAAGGGTACCACTTTTAATCTCAAAGTTAGAGAACCTGAGAATAGTTTTGTTTCCAGGGAAGAGAGCTATTCTGTGTCTTACTTAAGGTGCAATATGACCACAAATAAAATTGAAGTAGGTTATGATAGGGTTTGGATCAAAATGTTTCACAAAAACTCATCTAAACAATTTACTTCAAGAAGGATTGACTGTCCATTTAGAATTTATTCCATAAAATATACCAAGGGTACCAATTTTAATCTCACAGTTAGAGAACCTGAGAATAGTTATGATTCTTCTGAAAATATCATTTCCCAACCTGATTTTAGAAAATTTAATGCAAAAGAGATATCTCATATTTGATAGATATCTGAATCACTGCTCATGCAAAGGAAATTTCAAGCCTCATCATGCAAAAAGAGGGAGGATTGAAGGCCTGTAACAATCCAAGACACTTACAACCAAGTCAAGAAGACTAAGAAAGAAGGATAATGTAGGCGCTTGTTCAAACCCTTAATCAAGAAAAATCTTTAAAGTCCTCAGAAAAGGATACAGAAGGACACATTAATTCATTACTTTTACTCACTCATGTTTTTTAAATTCTTTTCAAGGCTTTCCACATGTTATTATCATTTACTTAACCTATAAACAAAGCAATTAAATAATTCTACTTCTCCCTATTGTAGGTTTCAGATCCACCAATAAGCTATTCTCTGGGTATTTTTGTTTGAGGAAAGATGAAATAAGGTTTTCCTATACTTGGTAATTTCATAAATATATACAAAAATTTATTTCCAAGAACAGTTTTTTTCCTCCTCCAGCTTTTCTATTTATTGATAGGAGCATAGAATCAATAAATTCTCTTCATAAACTCTTCCCAGACTAAAAGCTCATGCTATGCATTTAGAAAATCAATGTAGACATATCTTCTTAAAGAATTAATAAAATTGAGATTTTAAAAAATTAATTTGAAAATAAACTTTGAAGAAGCTTAATGTCCAGGCTGATGGATATTGGTTACAGAGAAGTATCTCATTAAACTTAAAAAACATTAGAAAAATAGGTTGATTTTAGGGGGGAATTGTATCACATGGTGGAATGTGATCTACAACTTGCCAGTATTAACCAGTATTTCAACAGGTTTGATAGCTTTTTTGGAAAGAGCTCCCTTTGCTGAGGTCTGGCAGACAGCAGTGTGACAAAATTTTTGACAAAATTTATAAAAATCAAGAACTTCATGAGCTCATGAATACCCTTTTACCTCATCAAAATATTACTTGGAAATACTTGAATGGTATGAATATTTTGTCCAGGCTCCAAAGAGGAAGTGAGTAGGGTCCCAATTCCTGAAACGGGGGATCCACTTTCAAAAAGTATCAAAGATCAGTTTTTCTTTCTTACATAGTCCAAGATTGTTCATTTTTCATTTATTTCTCTATTCCAAATGACAATAAAACTATTTTAATCTGTTTTGTTGGATAGATGCTCCCATTTCTTTTATTGATATCATAAGCTCTAAGGGTTTTCTTGTTCCCCCATCACAGTGAGTTGGGAACTTGATTCTCGACCACAAGGCTTTGGGTGGGAAGAAAACTATAAGAAGCACAGATTTTCATACTTGTCCAAACTTCCTTCTCCTTTTACAGAGAGCCTCACTGTCTTAGAGGTTTATACAGATTATAATTACTTTCTTTTGATCTCTAACTATACCAGCTGTATGATCTTTCTCAGTTGTTTAATACTTAAATCCACCTCAGCATGAATTTTCATTTTTTTTCCATATGAAATATGGAGATTTTGGACTTAAAAAACGTTATATTCAAATCATGTAAATAATTTTTTCAGAAAAAAACCCTTTTTGGGAATTGAATTGTGCCTTCCACAATTAATACCAAAAGATTTGGGCTCTAATTTTATCTTTCTCAATATTATCCCCTGTATTTTGAAAAAAATGGGAAACTTGATTGGTTTGAATTTTTTCAATTAATTTGTGAAATAATTTGGAAATTTTTCAGAATTGAATAAATGAGAGGAAATCAAAAAAAGAGTGAAAGTTTTTGGGGTTGTTAAAAAGACACAAATACAAAAATGGAAATTACCCAAATCTTGGTCCGGGGATTCTTTCTTTTAGGGGAGGGGGGGAATGTAGAAAAAATGAAAAAGAATTGGTAAGGAGGAATGTTTTGGAAAAAAAGCTTGTTGGATGGTTTTTCCTGGTTTTTAACCAATTGAGGTTTGTTTTTCTATTTTTTTAATTGAAAAGAGTCCCAGGGAATGGCTTATGTATTTTTGAGAAGATGCTTACATGGGTTTACCAGTTCCCATTGTCAATTGATGCTGAATCCACGATATAGGAATTTAATTATTATTAAAATCAAAATTGTTTGATAAAAAAAGATAGAATACTGTGCTGATATTTGGGAAATAAAAAATCATCAGCTTCAATTTCCTACTTTATGGAGATTAATTAAATTGCAATAACTCTGATATTGGTTTTACTCTTATTAGAGCTGTACTTGTGGAAAATAATTAAATTGTTCTGCCCATAAAAATACAAATTGTTTTGAAGTCTTCAAGCTATGAGATCATTATTTATATCCAAATGTTTGAACAATAAGATTATGAGAATATAAGTATTCTTTCAAACATTTGAATGAAAATGTAACAGAGGTGAAGGAGATATATCTCTTAAATAAGGAACTCCAAAATGATGCATTTATCATAGGACCTACTATTAATATTCACTTATATTGATGTGTATTTTATTCTTGAAATTATTCAAAATTTAGTTTATTACTATAATAGGGAATACTCAAAATATATTTATAATATTATCATAAATCTAATATTAAAGATTCCTCTTTTGAAAATAATAAATTGAATTCAATTGTAAATTATCCAGCATAGGTGATTATCTCAATGTTAATGGCAATAATGAACATATTTAGGGAAAACCCATAAAAAAATGGTATTTATCTGGAAGGAATTAATCAATATAAGAATAAGGGCTTAATTAAAATATTTTTGAGCTGTTATAATGTCTTTTGTATTAAATATTCAAGCTAATATTTTTGGAATTGCTTGTTTGATTTAGATTCAATAAGAATAAATATTTAAATATAAAACTTGAGAGCAGAAAGATAAAAGAGCTTAACCAAGCTCACTCAAATAAAATGATAACTATATATTAAGGAGAAAAAATAGGTAAATGTTTTAATAAATAAATAATTCAAATCAACAATAATTTTTTTGAATATTTCTATTTAAAAGAAGCTCATCATAGAGATTTAGGGTATATTTTTTGAAAAAATTAGAATTCCTATGTAATGGGAAGGTAGAGAGAAATACTTGAGTTAAAATAAAATGTATTAATTCTCAGGAAAAATGTTCAAGTAAGCTATTGAGAGATTTAAGCGTTCCCCAGTTAAAAACGTTTGGGTTCCAACTCCAAATCTCTGCAGCAGAAACTGTATGCTCCAGGAATAGATACTATACGTTTTGAAATAATTTTGCAATTTATTGTGAATCCTACACTTGAAATATTTTTCATATAATATTTCTCACCATTTGAATAAAAGAAGATAGAATTAATGAGAATATTAAAAAATCCTAGGGAAAAAGCTCTTTAAGATCTAGAGCGCCTTTAGCATATAAACTAAAAAGGAGTAATATATAATCTGGAAAGGAAAATTTTGTGAAGAAAACCTCAATCCTTACAGTCCAAGATATTTTTCTTTAGAAAATTCATAATTTAAAAAAACTTGGTAAAAATATTTAATATCTCATGGGGGTATTTGCAATGGCTCAAATAAGCTTCTAGGAGAACTCTTAGCACAAAAGCTGAAATTTCTGCAGCTCTGAAAACGACTAGAGCAAATAAAACCTTTTTTAACAATGACTAAGGGCTTTCAAAAATCAATAATATTAATTAAAAATCTAATTTACTTCAAATATAAGTATTTTATCTCAATAACTGACTGAAATATCTTTATTAATTTTTCATTACAAAATAATATATTTTCCTCAAATCTTTGAGTACTTATAGATTTAAAAAAATCAATAGAACAATTTTATTGAAAGGAATAATGCTTAATAACTCTCTAATTAAGCTAATAGTATCAAATTCAAACCTTTATATAATGAAAACTCACTTTGATATCCACTCCAAAAGCTATCTTATCTCAAATAAACATTATTTGAAATTTATGATGAAAATAAATCACCAATATATTCTGTAAAATTACTATCACACTGCGAGCCTTGAGGTATATTTTACACCTCCAAATAGGTCAAAATTAATATTAAAATAATACCTGGAATATGCATAAGCAACAAGTCATCTATGTATGCAAAATTCATTTTTTTTCATATAGAAGAATATGAATAATCTTTTTTTGAGTAAGTAAATCCATGAATTTAAGGCTATATATGGATTCTACACAAAAAAATTACTTAGGGTAGCTTTATATAGTGACTAATCTTAAACTAACTCCATGAGGTGGTAATATTGAAGATACTTAAACACCTACTCATTAATATCAAATAAAAGAATTGTCAAATGTTTTGTTTTTTGTGTTTTCACACCAAAATAATGGGATTTTTAAACATACTATGTTAAATGTGCACTAAGAAGAGTTTTATGCATACTTGTGCAGTTAAATTTTCTGTATTTCTACATAAAAATTTGGTAAACCCATAGTGGATATCAGTCTTGAAGCCAGAACTCCTTTTCTTGAAATGAAAATAGCTGAGGGGGACAAACAAAATCAAAGAGAGTCAGGGTACTCAACTTCTGAGGCCTCTGAAGCATGTAAAGCTAAAAATCTTAAATCCTTCTCTGATTTTGGCTCAAATTGTCCATAAAAACCTTTTGGGAACCTTTTTAACAGGTTGATATCCCATCAAATCATGAGAAAATAGCAAATAAGCTGCTATTTTGATATGACAATGAGGTAATGAGAAGCTCTGGATCATGTAACCATGTTCATTATTAATTATTTTTTATGGATAATCCCAAAACGAGTAACTAAATCCCTCTTGGGACTATCATCCATGAAATTCCCTCTTGAAAATCAGCTTTCTCTATGCTATTTGCCTATACCCCATAGAAAATGAGGTCAAACTTCGTAAATTAATTAAAAATAAAATCCTTTAGAAATAGTTCTGAAAGTTCCAGGAAAAATGGAGAAAAGGATTATTCACATTAAAAACAAAAAGAATTATGAATTAGTATTTCAAATGAAAAGTTTCACTTACAGTCCATTGTTGATGATTCCATCTGAAACACTAAGTCTTCAAAAATTCACAGAAAATACAGCCTGTGATGAAATATCAAATAACATTTATTACTTTCATAAAAAAGATTTATTCTCAAACAAGATAATATTTGAAGTTTTTACTCCTTTATTTCTCAATTATCAATGGGTTGGTAGTCATATAAAATTACTTAATTAAGTAATTATGATAATATTACATTACTAAAAGTTATGTAGTCAATAAAATAATTGAGGTAACTGGTTTCTCACCAGCTAGTTTTCAGTTTTTTTATTCCACTCCTATGTGAGCTTTTTATGACTTAAAAGAGGCCTACTCTTGCTTTTTTTCCAAATATCATAATTAGGTTATAATTCAATTTAATGACCAATACCAGAAGTAAGTATAAGTTAAATATAACTCTTAAAGAATTATTATCTTTCCAAATCAATCCAAAAAACTTAAAAACAAAGAATATTACTATTTCTGATAGATTTAAACTATAAATTGGTGTATTAATTCTTTGAATCAACTTTTGATATCTTAAATCCACAAATAACCCATTAAATCACTCTAGCAGATCTTTCCAAGGGTTTTTTTGGGGTAATAGTGAGTAGTTGAGTTCATAAATCTTTATCTAAGCTTTGTAATTTCCTCCAAGAGCTTCTGATAATTAATCTTGCAAAAGATGATTATTGATTAACATAATTATATATTATTCTGATAAGAGGTTTTATTATTGACTCTTGTAATTGATTCTAGTAGATAATTACTCTTTACTATTATAATCACTAGTAGTTTAGAGCAAGTAAAAGAAATAATAAAGAAATTATTTAGCTATTAAATATCATAACCAAAGTCTTAATACTCTTGATTAATAGTAATATTATCAAGAGTTTCATAGAAAAATCTTCAAGTCATAAGATATTGAAACCAACTTACTACTACCATATTCATCCCCATACTACTCAAGTTATCCTTCCACATTTCTCCATTAATATACATAGAATTTACTTATGATATATTAAATCTTTTAACAATAAATAACCCATTAGATCCCTATTTTCAAAGCTAATATTTCATATACTTTGATATTGAAATTTTCGTGGCAAAAACTTATTCACATAGTTCTTTAAATCATATCATTTCCAAGCTAATTCATAATTTTAATCTTTTACAAGGAATCAATTATTAATTAGGCATAAAAGAGAATACCCTTGACACCCAATATATTCAAAAGAAATAAAATATCACAAATACTTCAAAAAACAATTTTATTAATTGGAAAACACATAACTGTTGAAATATGTAGAGCTAGAATATACGAAGTGAGTACATCTTGAAAATTACACCGTTAAAAATAATAGAATGACTCATGAATTGTATGACCAACATAGGAGTAGATTAATCCTACATATCTCAATATGAAAAGAAATAGGAAAGATAATTTTAAAATACTTCTGTGTAAATTGAGTTATTTCAATAATATAAATAAAAATACCCAAAATAAAGCTAAGTAATATTTGTGAAATTAGACAAAAAAAATATGTGAATTGGTAAAATCAAGTATTAATTACTTAATGAGTTCTTTTTTTTCAAGGATATTATTTTGGTGAATAAGAAAAAGATGTTAAAGGAAAAAAGGATATTTTTCTAGTAATTTTAAGAGTTTAACAAAAATTAAACTAAATGAAAAGAAATTCAGAAAGTAACAAAATGAATGATTAAATATTTTATGAAGAGTAAGATTTCAGAAAATGAAAAGATAGGTTAAGAATCATACTTTCCTAATTTTTTCGAATTGAGTTTAATTAAAAAACTTCAAAAAAATATGGAGAAAATTAAATTTAATTCAAAACAAGAATTGAATTAATCATTACTTTTCCAAAAAAAAACAAAGAATATTATATCCATTCATCCATTTTTTCTCTTTATATCAGAAAAGGTTTATTTTTAAAAAGTAAAGAATATTTAAAAGATGAATTAAAATATTATGGACAGTTATAATTTTTGATCTGAAATTTTTTTCTTGTTTTCAAACAAAATAAGAATTGGAAATATTATTTTCAAATTTTTGAATGAAAAACTTGAGAATATTTTTTTTCCAGAAGGAAATTAAATTGAAAAGTTATCATATTTATTATAATTTTTGAATTGAGAAAACGGAATTATATATGCATATTTATTCTAAAAAAAATAATACTTGGAAGAAATTTCAGTTAGTATGAATATTCTTTTCTCAAAAATTATTTTGAAATGAGTTTCAAATTTAATCAAGGAAAAAACAATATGTTTTCCTTTCTTTGAAAGAAATATTGATTAATTGAATGGCTATTAAAAGAAGGAACGTTTTCTGAAACAAATTCATTATTTAATGGAAGGGATTTTGAAATTATTTTAACATTTGGAATTTAGTTTAGTTAATTTTTCATTGAGTTCATTTAAATGCATATGAAATTAATCACTATGATAAAATGTATTTAATTTCAATTCATTATTATTTTCACACAAATTAATTGAAAAAGCTCAAATGTTAGAGAGTAATATTTGTAATATAACAAATTTAATGTGAGCCTTTGAGATATTAGAATTTTTTCAAAAATGTCACAAAGAATATTACAGAAATTATTTGAATGATAAAAATTAAAATTCTAATCTTCAAAACAGTCAAAATAAAGAAAAATGCCATAAAAAGGCACAAGCCCTTGATTATCTCAGAAACCAATTCATGAATATGTAGAAGAAATTACAACATTTTTTTCCCATGAGCAATACATATATTACTCTTTTTATTTAATATCTATAAACCCAAAACTTAATAAGACACCTGGATATATGCACATTTATGATCAGTGCATATATTGATGGTTTTTAGCTCATATGTTTTGAAATATTTATTATAAAGACTTTATATAAAATCAAATTTACCACAAAAAAACTGTAATAATATATATATAAGCTTTTTTTGCATGTTCTAAACAACATTGATAATAATAAGTAGAAACTGGTCAAATTAGCAATACCAGTTGACCACTTAAAGTTAAAAGTGGTTTAAACTTAAAAGGAATGGGTATTTAGATTCTACTATCTCATTAATGAAGAATGGAATAACCTTTATCATGATATTCAAGGTAAAAAACTATCAAATCATGGTTTAAAGTCTAAAATAGAAAACTTTGACGGAAAATATGAATTACAAGAAAAATCATCAAAAATAGAGTTTTAATCATGCAATTGAATCATCTTTGAAGCTTAGTAAGGACATTTCAAGCTATTAGAATTCAATTTTTAAATTTTATTTACATGAAAAACTTGGGGGTCATCAAAGATTAAAGTTAAGCCTTAAAAATAATCATTTTTGATCTTTAACTGTAACCTTACTTTAAGCTTAAAAGTTGAATAGAAGATATAATTTGTGAATATTGAGATTTTATAATTACCAATATATTAAACATGAAATAAAGCCATACTAAAAGCTTATCACTTCAGGAAATTAGAGCTACAGAGATAACTCTAAAAAATAGCATAATGATGAGATACAAAGGTTTAATAATGATGTAATAATAACCAAACCTTAATATATTTATCAATTCCAGTGCATAGAATCTGTAAATGTCTACTAGGAGGTATTTGGTGACTATGTACAAGGATATTCACTATGAAAGGACCTCTTCTTCCTCTATTTCCCCCTCAGACACAACAAATACAATGAAAACATTAGACAAAAAGGTAAAATTCTTTATTATTTGCATAATACTATTATATTATGAAATACCAAAGTAATATCTTGTATTAAAAAATATATTATATGTTATTATATTAATATTTTATTGTAACTTTTTTGAATTCTCTTAAAATCTTTAAAATCATGTGAAAATTGTATTTATCTCTATTTTTTATTGTACATGTATTTGGATTCTTAGGCATAAAATTAATAATAAGTGCTAAAATTAGGTCCTTTTTTTCTTATTATAATATTTCTGTTTATTATTATTCTTTTAACAATTCTTTTATTAACATAAATATTATTTATATTAATATATACCTTTAATATTTGTAATATTATTGTTATAAATTGTCTTTCATTTTTAACTAGAAATTTCTCATGCATTTATTATTTGTTGGTAAAAATAATAAATTGCTATGGATACATTTTATATTTTTTTATTAAATTATTTTTATCATATAAGTGATATTATTTTTTTAAATAATATAGATATTTTATGCCACAATTATAATAATATTTTATTATTACAATTTTTTAATCTGATTATTCATTTCTATTTGAAAATTTAGAGTACAATAAGTACAGTATTAGTGATTTTTACTTATTTATTCATAGTAAAAACCTATATTTAAGCACCTTTATTGAATCTTTTTTGATGTATATTATATTTCAGAGATGTCTACTTTCATTTTGAAATAAATATGATGTTTCTAGTCTTAGTTTGAGATATTTCAAGATATATTTTAAATCATTAGGCTTAGTAATCCTATCATAATTTTTATTTTCTTTATTTAAAAATAAATTTAAAAAGTTCATATTTAGAAGCTTTAAATATAAAATTATTCTTTTCAAAAATTTTCTGAGGCGATTTTGAACTCTGAATTCTTATTAATAAATTGAAAATTTCAATTTTAAACGTATAACCAAATTTAATTTTGATTGATTTCTTATTAAAATAAACAAATAGTTCTATATAAATGAAACTATTTAACTCAGATTATAAATATTAAGGTAAAAAATAACCTTTATTTATTTGAAAATTCCATTAATAATTTCTTGAATAATTCTAGGGAAAAATATGATTTTAATTTTTACTCAAACAAATATTTATTATAATTCAATTTTCATATAGATGACTCAATAATAAATCTGATTAATTTAGGAATCTGTAGTCAATAAAATCTTCTTTGAGCAACTTCATAATGTTGAATCATAAGTTGAATACCTAAGATTCTTTTCAATCAGCAGCATTTTTTTTTTGAAATTCGTACTGGATAACATTACAAAATAAAATCAATTATGAAGGAATACATATTATAATTAATTGATCTTTTTGGGAACCAAAACATATCTAGGTATCTATATGATTTAGCCATTATATGGAAATTTCAAGAACCAAATCAATATCAGATTAAATCACATCCAAATCCTGAAATAAATTGAATTAACCACCTTAATCTTCATTTTTTTTTGAGGAGGTTTCAGAAATTGAGGTCTTATTATGCTCTAATTATATATATCAAGATAGAGATGATATGATCCTTTGAGAGTTTTTTAGTAATTTGAAACATATAATATTTTGAGGTTTGATATCGAAAATAAAAAATTAAAAGTTAAAACTCTTATTTTTGTTGAACGAATATTCAAAAATTTTAATATGAGATCTTGTATGTTGGACGCCGCTTGATTTCAAGGTAGGTATTCCAAAATAAAAAAATTACAGAAAGGTAGAGGTTTTTTTTTGAAAAACTATACAAATGGATATTAGATTTTAAAATTTTGTGAATTTTCCTTTAGAATTCTTTTACTGCTTCAAGATATTGATTAGGAAGTTATAATGATATTTTTATAAGCTGGATCAATCCTGACCCTCAGACAGGAGGAATAATGTGAATATATCCATAGAATACATTTCCTTGGGGTGTACTGTACTTGTGTTTTTTCATGAAATGGGAGTTAATTTTTTGTATGTGTGACTGTGCCAACAATCACAATCACTGAACACCAATTGCAATGATGGAATAATACAGACCCGCAGGTGCGATGAAATACTATTAACTGCATAAATATTACATGTTAACAAGGCCTCCTATATCAAGAATTGAATTTCTCATGAATTCCAACAATTAGTTTTCAGTTAACTCAATGCTTGCACTTTTGGCTTAAAGCAATAAGATTTTCGCTTACTCTCAAATCTCATAAAAAAAGAAACATTAAAAATATTCATTGTAAATGTAAAAAATGATAAAAATTAAAATTTAAAAGGAAATAACTACAGTTTAATTGAAAAATAATAATAAGGAGGCTAAAACTATATAATCAAACTTGCTCAAAAAAGTTTTAAAAAATTGTTTCCAAAAAACTACATTAAAAATTTATAAAATTTTTTTAGCAAATTTCTTAAGCAGACACAACCAAAAATGGATTTGAAAATTAATCCACACATTTTTTAAATTGTGATAATATGCACAGAATATCGTTTTCTCATGCGTTTGAATTCCAAGAATGAGATTTGATTAATTTCTCAAAGATGGGAGTTTGAGACAAATCTGTCTTATTTATTCATCCGAACCTTTTTGAATCATCAAATTCCAACAGATGAATGATTGAAATTACTTCTCATACAAATCTTCTCTATAATGACCTGGATGGAGAATTTTGAATAGAAAAAATGATAGAAATGCTTTTATATACAGAAATAAACCCTTTACACAAGAATATAAAACTAGCTATATTGCCGTGGAGGAGGCTCAACTACACATAAGCCATTGGAAGGAAAAACGCACACAGTACTTAAAAGACCTCACTATTGCTCAACTATCAAGAAAGAAATTAAAACACATATTCAATTATAAAGAACAGCTGTATGAAGGTGAAAACCAAGTGCAAAAAAGTTGATGAAGACAAAAAACCCAGAAATTGAAGGAGCTCACTTTGAATTCATGTGTTTCTATGTTGAAAAAGTGGAAAAATATGAAGTTGAGGACATTTAAGCTATAATCCATATGATTTTACATAATGAAATTTAATTTTGAAGAGATTTTTGGTTCAAAAAAACCAAAATTTAAATGGCAAAAAAATACAAGAACTAAATACTTTGATAAATCTGCATCAAAAACCAATGTTAATCATGAATAATGTAATCTACATCTAATTGTGCACAAGCTACATCAGTTTTGGGGAAATAGAAAAAGAATTATTTGTGTAAAGTGGAATTGAGGGACTCAACATGCTCAGGAGAAGATCTGAGAAACGCAGGATCCCTTTGAGATAAATCAGAAAGGCAATGTCCATATTTTGAACACATTTATAGGATCTATCTGATAAAAAATGAGAAAGGACCCATTTCCTAGACGCCATTATTGAAGCTTCTTTGATAACATAATTTGAGAAAGGTGAAATTCCTCATGAAGAATAAGAAAATGAAATTATCAAGCAAGAATACTTTAAAAAAATGAAACCCATGTAGCCAGCAAGAGCTTTCCTGTCTCCCAAATTAGACTACTTGGAAGATTATGACTTACATGATAGTTATAAAGATTGTGATTCCCCAAATGTAAAAGACACAGAAGCCATAGGAATCAGCTTAAGTCAATAACAAAACAAGATAAAAGCCATCAATGTATCTAAGATACTAAAAAGTGGACCTAAATACATTCAATTACCAAAACTAGAAACAAAGCCTAAAAATGATCTTGTGGCCACATTAGAAAAATCTTCTTTATTGAAAGAAATTCAAAGAAATATGATAATAAGGCTCTATTCGGAGAATCCTAAGAAGCAAGATGAAATGAATAAGAAAAAATAAATCAAAATTCTTGAGACAGAAGAAAAATAAATCTCAAATTAAAGGAATTGAATGAAAATAATGAATATCCTTCTGACAGAGCTATTAATGAATACAAGCTCTAAATTTTGAAAATTAATAACAATAGTTCAGAAATTATTCTTCCAAAATGAAGAATGATGGTTCCTGGATTGTTTAACTCTACTCACAAAGTCAAACTATGAATGGGAAAGTGGTTAATACATAGAGAAATTGATTAAAAATGTGTTTGAATGAAATTAGGATTTCTCCACTTGATTCTTGATCATTAATTTAGTAAATTTATGCACAAAACTACCAAATAATGCATAAAAGATAAAAATTGAATGTGTTTGAGGATAAAAAATATCATTGGTAATTCTTGATAAAATTCATTTATTTTTTCTACAGTGTTTATACACTGAGAATTTTATTTATCAGCTCAATACATTACAAATGAAAAACTCAGCGCTTTGAATTGCATCCTCAATATCCCCTTGAAACAATATATTTTGTGTTGCCACCAAACTTGGTGCTAATATATATATATATATATATATATATATAGTGGTGCAAATAAACCATGAAAAAAATTATGGCTGTTTGAATTTTTGATTAATCAAATTCAGTATAACAGAAATTTTTAACAATGCAGTAAGATTTTTCAGGCTGTAAAGGTAGTTAAGTATGAACTCATTGCTTCTATCAATGTGAGCCTTTGGGATATTACCAAAAATACAAAAAGGTCACAAAATGACCTTATCATAATTATTCTAATAATAAGTATTCAAAATAGTAACTTAAAATAGGTAAAAAGGCCATAAATAGGCATAAATTATTGATTAACTCAGGATAGAATGAATAAAAATGTGAAATGAACTTTACCATGAGATTCCTCAGGGTAAAATACACATAATTGTTTTTATTTCATATCTGTAAGGTTGATACTTACTGTGTAATAAGCAAAAATGCCATAAAAATGCATAAATTCTTGTCTATCTCAGAAACCAATGACACAAAATGTAAAATAAATTGCATCATTGTATTCCCCGTTAAGAACTACACATATAACATCTATATTTCATATCTGTAAAGTCAATAATTAAGGAAAAAACCTGAATATATGCACTTTAATGATCAGCACATATATTCATGGTTTTTAGCTTATATCTCTTGAAATATACTTGATAGAGAGTTGAACAAAAAAATGAAATTAACACTTAATTACTGTAAAAATAAAAATATGAGCTTTATTTCACAAGTTCTAAACAATTTTATGACATTTAAGGGCTTATTGAATAAAATTGCATAGCTGTTTACTACTTTGTTGTGAAAATGGTCCAAACTCAAAAGGGTTTTGATATTACAGTCCTACCAGCTCATAATTGAAGAAGTATGTATTTTCACTTATTATATTCCAGGCACAACCCCCTGAAATCATGGTTTGAAGTTTAAAATAGTAAATTTTGACAGAAAAGATGAGTTACAAGAAAAAAATATAAAGAATAGAGTTTTGATTATGTTATGAAATGATATCTACAGTTTAATAATCATATGCCCAGCTATCAGAATTGACTTTCTTAATGGCTGTAGCATGTATAAATTTAAAGGTATTAATGATCAAAGTTTAAGCCTAAAACTGATCATTAATGATCACTCACTGTAATTGTATTTTAAGTTTAACAGTCATATAAGTGATAACACTGGTGAATACTATTACATTTTGATTAATACTAATAAAATACACGAAGCTTAGGCTTCTTCCAAGCCTATTATGTCATCAAACTTAGTGTTATAGTGAAAACTCTAAATAATGGCATGATAATCATATAAGATGGTTTAATTTTAATGTAACTATCACTAAATCTCAAAATACTGATTGATTACAGTGTATTTCATCAGTACACGTCTACTAGAAGCCCTTTGGACTCTAGAAGAGAGGATTTTACTATAAATAGAGTTCCTTTTACTCTATTTCCCCCTCAGACACAAGAAAAACATTAATTTGTTCAAAACCAAAGTTAAAAGCTTTCTTCTTTTATGTAAAACTATCATATATTAGAATAATAAAGTTCATCTCTATTATAATCATCAATTTTGAGCTTATTAAATCAATTTTAAATTGTTTTTGTTAAACCTCTCTAAAAATCTCTAATTCCATGTAAAACAAGAATTTTTGTAATTTCTTTTAATTTTCATTCTAAATACAATTTGAATAAGTTGCATTTATATTTTTTTGGCGTAAAAATATCCAAAATTATAATATCAAGTGTTAAAAGTAGGTTAATTTCTCTTCTTATAGTAATTTCTCTTTATAATTATCTTTAATAATCCTTAAATGAATATAAATAGTATTTATATTAATTAAGAACCTTAATATTAGTAATATTAGTTTTATAGTTGTTTTTCATTACTAAAGAAAAACTTTGTAGGCCTTTATTATTTGTTTGTAACAATAATAAAGTGCCATAAATATAATAATTATCATATATTAATACATTTATTTTATTATATCAGTATTTTTAATATATAATTCATATTATTATATTTATTTAATAATATAAATATTTTACACCATAATTATAATAATTCTTTATTATAATAATTATCTTTTATGTCTTTATTTAAATTTCATAAGGAAATTCAGAGTACAATAAGTGAAATATTTGTAATTTTTACTTATTGTTTCATAGTCAAACCTTACAATCAAGCAGATGTATTGAGCTTTGGTTATAGCTCACTTTTTCTGCTGCATCTTGTGAGATAAGTCAGAATTTTCCCAAATATAGAGCAGATATATATACCTATAATGCAAGAAGACCTAGTTAATTGTGCAGAAACATATATATTTGATATTTTCAAGATATAGTGGAAAGCTAACATGGCAGGGGTTTCATAAGAATCTGTTCACAAGACAACATTGAAAGAATAAACTTCATTGTACATAATAAGTGTATTTAATCTCAAGCTAATTATATAGGACTTTATTTGAGTAATGAGCATTCAATATTATTCCATTGGACAGCTCTGAGTCAGATAAATCCATAAATAAGGGTCCTCACTCTTACCTATTTCAGAATCTCAAATCATAGAATTTCCTCAAGATATACAGTTGAGCTTGCATGATGATAAGGTAAATTTGACTTGGACTCAGCAGAACTCCAAGGAAAGTTGAACCACCAAATGATATTGAATTAAATTAAAAAGAAAGGATTTGAATTTGATAAGTGTCTTTTAATTGAATTTGCAAAGGAATATTTATATGTTTATCACATGATTAGAGTGAAAAATTGCTTATAGAAATTTTGTTTCACTTGTTGGCATAGCTCTTGCTTGAGATTTTATTGAATTGTAAAAATTGTTTGGGATAGGATTTAGATGATACACTCTATTGTCTTTCAATTCCTCCTATTCATCATTCAGGTTATCTACAATGTTATTAAGAATAAAATAGAACTATATCCATGTAACATAATATTTGATATGCTCTCTCTTAGATAATTTGAGTCTCATAGACCTAAGAGAGGCTCAATGTCCCTTGAAGATTCCTATTGTATTCTTTTTTTGTACTCCTGAATTTTCCAACAAGATTTGAATTGTGTACTGTTGTTGAGATTCACAGTGGGTGCCTTGTATGGAGGGATTAGTACTTCACATAAATTATATGCAGGATCAGCTAATAATTATTGACCTAAAAAATATCAAAGTTCAAACTTAGTTTCTCACTAAATATGATTATTTGAGAATGCTAACCTTTATCAAAGTATAAATTGAAATTCTTATAAATCTTAATGGTCTTATAAACACTTGAATCAGCATATGACTCTGGTCATCCTACCATTACACATGTGTTTTTTAGATCACAATCACACACAAAATGGGTATTTGATTGGTATTTATCTTTAATATTGTAATAGATTTCACTTTGTAAGCATGGATTACAAAAAAATTAAATGGTTTCTCTATATATAAACCCAGAAAAGCCTTCAAAAACTTCATTCTTAAATACTCATGATATCTGGTGATGCCTTTGTTCATCAGGCCACTTCAAATCTTCTGATGTAAAAGATCTATTATTTTTTTTAAATTTCCTTGCTATCATAATTTTTGAGCTCATAATCATATTGAAGTTTCTAGAAAAGAATCCAATGGATGCTGCTTTTCCATTTGAGTGTTAGAGCCAACTGATTTGAAACAGGAATTTGATTGCAGAGGCTATTCCTTTGGAACATATAATGCTCTTTGATGTTATTGTAAATAAATAAGAGACCTTCTTTTGATGTTCTCACTGATTTCTTGTATTGAAGTCTGAGTTGGCCAAATAAAACAGTGAACTTATTTCAAATTGTTTCATTCTGATACTTTTTTTGAAATATGGTTAAATATCTTGACTTGGAAGCAGCTACAAGTAAATTATGATATTGGTTTCATTGAAATTCAATCTCTTGTGAGTCTATTTCCTGAGTTACTTCTGAAATTTCTTCCAATACCAGCTTGTTAATTATTTCAATTTTTAGTTCATCATCCTTACTTATTTCTTCAACCTCAAAAAGAACCAGTAAGTCCTTAATAAATTGGCATGCTAAAACCTAAAGAAACAATTATCAAAAGAGTGATCATTTCAAAAAGCCTAATTAAAACCATAACTTTGAGGATTGAAATATTATTGAAATGAACTGTAAGGTTTGACTATGAAGCAATAAGTAAATATTACAAATATTCCACTTATTGTACTATGAATTTCCTTATTAATTTAACAAATAAAATAAATAATTATTATATTATTAAATAAATATAATAATATGATATAATAAAAATAAATATATTAATATATTTAAAGCCCTTTATTATTGTTATCAACAAATAATGAAGGCAGGAAAATCTTGTTTTAATAATAAAAAACGATTAAAAACAATAATATTACCAATATTAATGTTATATATTAATATAAATACTATCTATATTGAGAAATGAATGATTAAAAGTAATAATAGAGAGAAATTCTTATAAAAGAAAAAATAACCTACCTTTCACACTTAATATAATAATTTTGAAAGATTTTACACCAAAAAAATGTAAATACAACTTATTTTAATTGTATTTACAAAATAAAATAAGATAAATTAAAAATATTCTTAATTTTACGTGCAAAATAAGATTTATAGAGGAATATCACAAGAAAAACTAAACAAATGGAGTAATCACCTCAAGATTGATGATTTTAATTAATATTACCTCTGGTCTTTGATAATATAAATTATTTATATATAAATAATAAATCTTTCACCTTTTTGTTTAGTGTTTTATTGTTTTTTATGTGTCTGAGGAGGAAATAGAATGAAAAGAGCTCTATTTATAGTAAATTCCTCCCTTCCAGAGTCCAACAGGCTTCAAGCAGAAGTTTACTGATTGTATCCACTGGAATGGATTAGTATTTTAAGATTTAGTGATAATTACATCATAATCAAACCATCTTATCTTATTATTACGCCACGATTTAGAGTTATCACTATAACTCTACGTTTGATGACATCATAGGCTTGGAAGAATCCTAAGCTTTGTGTATTTAATTAGTATTAGTGATAATCTAATATTATTCTCCAGTTTTATCACTTATATGACTGTTAAACTTAAAAGAAAATTCCAGTGAGCAATCATAAAGGATTAATTTTAAGCTTGAACTTTGATGATTCATAGCTTTTAAGCTATAAACACTAAAGCCATTCAGAGAGTGAATTCCAATAGATTGGCATTTCCTTATTGAATTTCTGAGAGAATTCCATTACATAATAAAAACTCTATTTCTGATGATCTTTCTTGTAGCTCATCTTTTCTGTCAAAATTTGATATTTTAAACTTTAAGCCATGATTTCAGGGGGTTTTACCTTAAATATTATGATAAAAAAGACATAATAATCCATCTATGAGCTAGTAGAACCTGAATATTCAGTTTAATTTAAGTTTGGAGCACTTACACAACAAAGTGGTCAACAGCTCTAGCAATTTTGTTCAATAAATCCTTACAAGCTATAACCTTGTTTATAGCTTGTCAAATAAATTTCATATCTGTACTCCTACATTAGTTACTTTTTGGATTTTTCTTTTGTTTCAATCTCTATCATGTATATTCCAGAAGATATTAGCTAAAAACCATGAATGTATGCAATGATCATCAAAGTGCATATATTCACCTTAATTCCTTAAAAGTCTTAATTTTAGAGAAATGAAATAAAGTTATTTTATGTGTAGCCCTTCATTGGGAATCTACTGGTGCAGTTTACTTTACACGTTTTTTCATTGGTTTCTGAGATAAATGAGAAGTTATGTCTTTTTATGGAATTTTTGCTTATTACTCATTGGTTATTGGCTTTACAGATATTCCATAAAAATGATATATGTGTTTCTATCATGAGGAATGTAATGGTGTAATTCATTTCAAATGTTTATTAATCAGATTCTAAGTTAATTCAGCATTTATGCCCTTTTATGGTATTTACTTATTTTAAGATAGCTATTTAGAGGAATAATTATTGTAAAGTTTTTCTTGGGATCTTTTTGGATATGTGGTCATATCTCAAATGCTCCAATTCCCTACCACCAACAAAGATTGTACTACAATATGATATATTCAAGTATGGTATCATCCACTGTAATACCCCCTCATTAGACTTTTATTAGTCTTTAAGCTCAATAATGCATAACTCTTCCATTCTTTAGGTTTTCTTTCATATCTGAAACTTCTTAGCAGCTTAGCATCATTAGTGATATCTTTCTCAAGTATCCATTCATCTTCTTGAGCTGGCTTTCTATATCTTACAAGGTACTCCCTTTCTTTTTTGTTTCTTGTCCTTCTTTCTTTAAGGACTTTTACAATTTTCTTTTCCTCTCCTTCTTCTAGAGGAGGGATCTCAAGTAGGGGTTTATTTCTTAGTGAAAATGATTCTTTTTCACTTAAGCTGTAAGGTTTTATCAGAATTACAGGGAAAGTTGGGTGTTTGTTCATAAGTTCACCTGTTAGCTCTAATTTCAAATCATTAGGTCCATGTAGAGCTTTTATAATAAATGGTCCTGCAAAGGAATCTTTAAATTTTTTTGAGCCTTTGATATTATTAAGATTAAGAGTTGATACCAAGACCAAGTCTCCTACTTGAAAGTCAGGTGGTTTATGAGCTTTATCCCATCTCTCTTTTGCATAATTGAAAGCTTCTTGAATACATCTGTTTGCATGATATCGTGCTTTTTTATGCATTATTTTGAAACTTCTTGCTGTTGGTTGTACATCCACTAAGTCCTTTTTGAGGGTATCATAAGGAAGTTTTGGATTCCAACCTTTTCCCAATATTTCTGGTGCTTTAACAGTTGAATAATGGATTGTTGTTTTATATTCCAGTTTAAGAGCTGGTACTAAGGTACACCAATCATGTGTAAAGCCATCGGAGTCTTGGAAATCTAGTTGATAAGTGCAGAATATTCTGATCATGTCTTCTAGCTTCTGTAACATTCTTTCTGACAGAACATCAGTTTGAGGGTGGAAAGCTGTTGAGAATGATAGCTTTGTTACAAACAAGTTATGGAGGTTTGTCCATAATTCTGAAGTGAATTTTGGGTCTCTGTCACTTATGATATTTTGGAATACACCTGTGTGGCTAATCGCTTTATTCCATATCATTATGCCTGTATCCATATCTGTGTCATCTTTATGACATGGTGTAAGGTGTGGATATGAAACTTTGATTTAAAATCAAGTAATTTTCCTGTCCTCAAAATTTGTATAAGGTAAAGATCAATTAAAAATAGTAAGAAGTATTATTTTTCGGAGAAAACACGCCAATTTTATTGTTTATAACTTTATTAGTATAAAAAAATAATATTATAAAGATTTATTGTTTTACCAACAATAAAAATTTATCCAAAAATACTCTACAAGAGATATTCAAGGCTACAAAAGAAATTTCTTCAAAAGCAATTTCAATTGGAAACAATTGAGCAAAGAGCTGCAAGCAATTAATTGAAGAACAAAGTCTTTAAAAATAATATTAAAGATAAAACATGCCCAAAAGTGGCCAGAGTGAATTTGGAAACAAAGTAACAAAGTTTACAGTGATTAAAGATGCTTTAATTCACTTTTGGGGTGGTTCAGGGGTAAAAATGATTATAAAAGTTAGAAAAAATGTTTATAATGATTTTTTCACGTGGTTAAAAGGTTCAAAATGATTTAAAAAAGGCGGTTGGAATCTTTTATTGATTGGTTTAACAGTGTTTAAACTAATTAATAAAAGGAAAAGATTCTAACATGAAGAGAAAAGTGGGGCAAAGAAGACATTCTTTTATAGCCATCAATTCTCTTACTCCAAAATTAAAATTTACTCTTGTCAGTCGTGGAAAATAGTCTGACAACAGAAAAGCCAATTATGGCATCATTGAACCCTGGTTTAGACCTAAAAGGCCTGGTTTAAGCCATTTTTAGCCATTTTAGACCCTTAAATCAGCCATTACTATAGCAATACCTGGCCTAGAGCCTTCAAAACACGTCAGAATGTGTGTAAGAGGCATAGAAACCAGTTAAAACTGTTTCTACTATGATTGTTTTTATATTAAGGGTAGTTTTACCCTCTTGGCAACAGCTAAAACTACCCCAGTTGGTATCAAAACCTCATCATCAATTGAGTCCACAGACCCTGTCACTCAATTCCAGACCAAAATTGATGAACCTTTTGTGTGAATTTTGACATCCCACACCTGTCAGCAAGGAGTTTGGGGGTCTAGCTCCCCCTTATAGATGGAGTTCCTTTTCCCCCCCAAAATTAATCTTTCCAATTTATTTTTCCTTTAATTCCTCATCATGTATTATACTTATAATTTACATATGTAATTCAATTGAATTGTACAGTACAATACAGTAATAATTGATACCTCATATGTAAATCAAAGTTCACTTATGTAATCCACGCGCACATTTTGACATTTCAATTGAATTCAATTGAAAATACTTCAATTCCTCATAACTTCTAAACTAAACACAACACCTCAATTTTAACACAAAAATTGATGGTTAACACCACATGTGGTGTGAATTAAATTAAAATTTTGAGTATTCTCAACTTTTGTATTGAAAATACTAAAAACTTAATTTAAGCTTATTTAGAGTTGAGTTACAAGAATTTCACTCAGAGGTGACCCCACCTGATTTTTTATGAGGAATCCAATGGTGAAATAATTTTTATATGTTTATTTATTGGATAAAAAGCTATAATAATTTTTATCTAACTTTTTTCCAAATTTATTTATTTTTTTACAATTTTGTTAAAATTTCATTTTTACTTAATTTTTTCAAGTATAAATGTAATTTTATAATTCCAAAATTTAATGTAATTTTATTTTGAAATTTTAATTAAATTTTTTATTTTGAATGTAATTTTATATTTATATTTTTATTTTAATAATATAAATAAATTTATTTTATTTATATTTATATGTTAATTTTGTATTTGTGGTCTTTTGGGTATATGAAATTACCTCTAAGGCTCACATTCCCTCCCCCTAAAAAAGAATATTACTTTGTAATATTGGTATTTCTAGTGTGTCTTAATCTCCTGAGCAGTTTGGTAGCTTCTGGTATATCTTTTTCTTCTAACCATTCATCTTCACAAGTTGGGTCACTGTACCTAACAAGGTATTCCCTTAATTTTCTTTCTTTAAGAACCTTGGTAATTTTCTTAGTACCAGATGTCTCAATAGGAGGTATAACTTGGGGAATCTTATTCGTCAAGGGAAATTTCTCATCATCACTAGACTTATATGGCTTTATCAAGCTCACTGGAAATGTAGGATGCGTATTGCTAAGTTCTTCAGATAACTCTACTTCAACAGAATTCTCTCCATGGAGGGCTTTAATCACAAAAGGTCCTGCAAAGGAGTCTTTCAACTTTTTACATCCTTTGATGTTATTGAAGTTAGTGGTGGATACAAGAACTAGGTCCCCCACTCTGAAATCTGGAGTTGCATGTGATTTATCCCATTTGTCTTTAGCATATGAAAAAGAGTCCTCCATGCACCTTACTGCATGCTTTCTAGCTTTGTCTAGCATTCCTTTGAAGCTAGCAGCTGTGGGATGTATTTCAATTAAATCTTTCCTCAAGGAATCTTGGGGTAACTTGGGGTTCCATCCTTTTTCTAGAATAGCAGGAGTTTGATTGGTACTGGCATGGATTGATGTTTTATATGCTAATTCCAGTGCTGGCAACAGAGTACACCAATCATGGGTAGATCCATCACAATCTTTGAATTCAAGGCCATATGCACAAAATCTTCTCACCATGTCCTCTAAGGTTTGGATCATCCTTTCAGCCAGGCCATCAGCTTGTGGGTGGTAGGCTGTAGAGAAAGAAAGTTTAGTGCCAAATAATTGGTGAAGATTTGTCCATAGTGCTGAAGTGAATTTGGGATCCCTATCACTAATGATATTTGTGAATATCCCAGTCCATGACACTACTTTATTCCATATCAGAAGAGCTGTATCCATGGCTGTATCATCCTTGTGACATGGTAAAAATATTGGAGTTTTACTGAATCTGTCCACAATTACTGGTCAAGAATTATAGCTTCTGTCACCTCCTGGTGGTAGACCAGTGACCCAATCCATATGGACAATTTCCCAAGGTTTGCTTGGTTCTTGGATTTTTATCATATTTCCAAGTCTCTTGCCAGTGGATTTATTTGCCTTTTGGCATCTGTCACAGGTCTTGCAATACTCTGCAACATCTTTCTGCCACATTGGCCACCATATGCAGGCTTTTACTTTCTCTCTTGTTCTGTCTTCAGACAGATGTCCTGAAAAGGGACTATCATGGCATTCTTTCAGTACAAGATTGATTAATGACCTGTCTACAACTGTCATGACACATGTGTGCTTGGTTCTGTGGTAAATTATTCCATCCAGTAGGTGAAATCTTCCTTCATCATAAGATTTTTTCCATACTTCATCCAAGGCATGTATTAGAGAGTTTTCTTTACAGTCTTTGCCAAGTAATTGGCATAAGATGCTACAATTCTTATCTTGAGTGTAACTACTTCTGACTTCTTCAAAGAAGGTGGTGTTCAAGTCTGTAACACTTATTCCTTCTATTGGAATTTGTGGTGAAGCTTCTTCTGGCACATAAGCAGGATTATCAATATTATTTGGTAATGGCCATCTGCATTCTTATGAATATTCCCATCCTTCTGAGCAATAGTCATATTGCCTCTGTATTCTTGTATGGCTATTTGCCATCTGAGCATATGTCTGTTGGGTTTCTTCATGTTCAGAAGTGATTTGACAGCTTTACAATCTGTTATTACCTCAAAAACACATCCCTCTAAGAAGTAGTTCAATTTCTTCAAGACCCAGACAAGGCATAGACATTCCATTTGACTTGCTCCATATCTGGCTTCAGTTGGTTTGATTTTCCTGGATATGAAACATATGGGTCCTTCTAAAAGTTTATCATTTATGATCTGGACTTGGTGAAGTGCAGCACCTAGTCCATCCCCTGATGCATCAATATACAGTTTGAAAGGTAGTTTAAAGTCTGGCATTAGTAAGAGTGGCGCAGTGGTCAAGGGTTCTCTTAGAGACTCCAAAGCTTTGACTCTGTCAACAGGCATTTCAAATATTGTGTCTTTGTCACACAATTTATAAAGTGGTCTTGTTATGGATGCAAAATCTTTAATGTGTTGCCTGTAATATCCTGCAAAACCTAAGAATGACTGAATTTCCTTCTTATTCTGAGGCATGGGTTTTAGCAATACTGCTGCAACTTTATTTTTGTCAATTCCAAGGGACAAACCAGACACATCATGTCCTAGTGCTTTAAGTTCCTTAAATCCAAAATGACATTTCTTCAAGGAGATTTTCATGTTTACTGATTGAATTTTTGTCAAAACTCTGGACAATCTGTACATGTGCTCCTCCCAAGTCTCAGAACAGATTTTAATGTGATCAATGTAGATTATTAACCATCCCTCTGAGAGTTCTTCAGGGAAGATTTCATTCATCATTCTTTGGAAGTGTGAAGGTGCATTTTTGATACCAAAGGGCATCCTCAAGTATTCATACACTCCACAATGAACAATAATTCGCAAGTATTTTCTTGCTCTTGGTGTCACCACATTTTGATGGAATCCTTTAAGGGCATCCATAGTGGTTACATACACTGCTTGAGATATTTGAGTAAGGGAAATTTGGATTTTTGGTATTGGGTATCTTTCTGGAACAGTGTAAGTGTTCAGAGCTCTAAAGTCCCCAACCATTCTGTATTTTCCATTATTCCATGCCACTATGACTGGTGTAGTTATTTCTACTTTGTCATTGTGGCCTACTTTTCTCATTACACCAAGGTCCAGAAGTTCTTTGATATGAATTTCTAGAGCTTCTCTTGATTTTGGACTTGTTGGATATGCAGGTCTTCTTAAGAGTGGTGGATTAGGTCTCTCAATATTAAGAGTTATGTCAGCTTCATGACCAATAATTGCTCCTAGAGGTTCTTTGTCTGAAGCAAATGCTCCTCTGTGGTCATACAAAAGGGAAGAAAGTTCATTTTGCTGTTTATCAGTCAGATGAAGGCTTATTTCAGCTTCATTTAACTTCTCAGACTTGAACTTCTCCAACTCTAAGTTGATTGGTGATACTTTATTTACTGTAATTTGTCTTTTAAATGGTAAAAAGGCAAATTTTTGGCGCTTATTGTCTCAAATAGCAAAGTATCTGTCTTTGTTATTATGAAAATCTATCCCATACATGATTAAATAGTCATTTCTCAATATAAAATGGGTACTAGAGCAATTTTCCATAACAACAAATTCAACTGTGATTCTTAAATTCACATTTATGTGTGGGAATATGACATTCGTCTCAAAGATTCCTAATGCTTTCATTGGATTACTTGCACTGTTGAATTTTATACCATCAATTGGTAACAATTGGTCTTCAAAATTTGGTACACAAGTCTTAAGAAAAGATTTTCCAACACAAGAGCAGAAGGCTCCTGGGTCAAGCAAAAGTTTGGTGGGTTTGTTGTCAATCACCACTTCTGTTATACAGGAGTTACCAGCTGTATAACCTTTTCCCCTGTTTGGTTTTGTTTTCATAAGTTGTGCATCTTGAACTTTTGATAAATCAAGTTGACCATTGCTCAATTGTGGCAAGTGGGAATAAGATTCCATGATGTCAAAAGTTGCATTGATATTTTCTATATCTTTTGAAGATTCAGAAAATCTTGATGACTTATCATCTGGCTTGTCTTCAATTATGTCATCTTTTTCAAGATCAGGTTCCTTTTCAATATCAATTTCATTGATATTTCCCTTCTTTGGACATGTATTGGCTAAATGGGTGGTGCTTTGGCAAATATGGCATTTTCTGACTGTATCTGCAGATTTATACTTCATATTATTAGAATTTTCTTTGGGGTTTTTGTCCACAGAATCTTTCCAAGGTGTATTAAACCTTGTTTTGAGATTCACCCTACTAGAGCCAATTTTGGTTCTTGTGCTTACTTCTTCCAATATATTGATAATATCCTCCGCTGAAGATTGTTCAGTAGTCCTGCTTTTGATAGCATGCTCTAAGTCACCTCCACATTGTCTCAGAATTTTTCTATGGATCATAAATTCTGACATTTCAGGATATAATGCTGTTCATCTGTCTTTTTTGTTGGCAAAACCATGGTAAAGCTTTGTCTTTATCAGCATTAAATTTGGCAGATTCAAAGGCTGTTTCAACTTTAAACCTCCAAGCATCATTTGCCCATTTGTTAATGATTTGGGTTTTCCACCAAGTCCAACTCTGGTGTCCATGTGCTTGTCTTATTTCTATGTACCATCTGTGAGCTGATCTGGTAAACAAGGTGTTAAATCTGGCTGTTACCAATCTGTGTGGTAATTCAAAATCCTCTTTGATCATGTCAATACCTCTAATGAATTCCATATGATCATATTCTCCTTCACCACTGAAGTGAGGCCATTCTTTAATTTTTGGAACTTCTTTTAAGAGTGCTTCGCCCATTGATGGTTCCAAGTTATGAAAAGAAGTAGAAAATTCATCTTTTAACTGTGAATTTTCAATATCCAATACTTGTGGATTAGGAATTCTTGCTCCCTCATTTTGGTTCAGAGGTGTAGACATTCTTGGTAAGGTGTTTAGCAGTTATTCATTTTACTGTTGTTGAACCTTTGTGAATTTCTTAATTCATGTTGTAAGCTTTGTATAGAGTCTATGAAATTCTTTTTATGATCATCCTCTTTATATGTAAGCTCATTCCATAATTCTGTTTGTTTAGTATTATCAGATATAACTTCATTTAACTTTATTGTTAATTTTGATAATTCCTCTCTTGAGGTATCAAAATGCTTTTTCAAGGAAATTGTACTTGTCTTTACTTCTGCAAATGATTTTGAAATATCATCAAGAGCTTTTGTATTATCTTCTTTGATAGTGTTTATGGCTTGTTTTATTCTTGTTTCAATTATGTCATCAATATTGGATTTAGAATATTTGTCTGTTAATTCTTTAATAATGGCAGATTGTTCATTTATCTTAATGCCAAAAGAATTATCATTATTGGAAGTTTTTATTGTTCTTAAAACTGTTTCAAAGCATTTAAGTGTATCATTTATTTGACTCAGACTCAAGTTATTTGTTTTAAGATTGTCACAAATTGATGTATTTTTATCAGAAAGATGACGTTTTACGTCAGAATTGGCTTTATACAACTCTGGAATACAATCAAAAGTAGCAGAAATAATTTCTGATATTTTAATCTTGCTTCCTCCTTCTTTTGTAATTCCATCATGGTTCTGGCCATCTGAAATACATTTTCCATGGCATCCTGTTGAATCTTTGGGATTCTGTAGCCCTGGCTGTAAGGTTTTGGGGCTGGTGCCTTCCCTTTGCCCTTGTTTGGAGTTTGTGGCTGCTTTTTCATGTTGGAATTGCTGCTGCTGGCCACTGGGGCTGTTTTTGGCACTGGTTTGGGTGGTGGAGGGTTGTTTTTCCTCCATTCTAGTGTCAAAAGCATCATGTTTTTCTTCTCCATCAATGGATGCCATCCATTGAGGAATTTGCAAGTATTGGGATGGCCCAGGAATTTTCTCACTTTCAGGTAAGAATTCATGCAATTCTTCCACAGGTCTGCAAGGATCTGGTACTCTGTCACAGGGGCTCTTGGAAGAAGAGGGCCTGGCACTCAGGAATCAAGAACTCACTTGGAGGGCTCCAAAGATAAAAGAATAATAAGAATGAATTTTCTCTAAGAAAGAATATGGGAGAAAACAAGTATGCCAAAAGATGAGATAAGAAAAGATGAAGCCAATGGCCAAAGATAATAAAAAAGCCAAAAGCCAAGAAGCCAACCAGGTGAATCCTCTATTCACTGTTTCAACCTGCCAGAAAAGGAAATGGAATTAGTATAAGGATATGACCACCAATATCCACTGGACAGGCGAGGAAATAAAAGAAAAGGGTGCTGAATGACTGACTTAAGATTATCAGTATTAACTTTAATAAGGTAAAAGAAAATAAGGATAAAAATAAATCCAATATATTAATTAACTGGGGAAAAAGTCCCCAGGTGCTGAAAGGTGGCCAGTATATGTGAAAAACTGAAAGATTGATCCTGGAGTTGGATCACCGGCTGTATTGTCCGAATCGGGCCAATACAGTTCTGGCCATCTTGAATTTGAAACTGTGTGATTGAATTCCCACAGTAAAATATGAATTGGCTCAATTGGGCCAAGTACGTACAGGTTGATTGATTACCGCCTGTATGAACCAATTGAGTTGTCCAAGAAGTATTGAAATACTTGATGCCTTGACAACTTATTGAAAAGATCTAATACCTTTTGAGAGTTGCCCTTAGAATAACCCTGAATGAAATTGCCAACCCAACTCCTGCTGAGCCAGGTGATTGGAGTCCTTGAATGGTCTTCTGATTGCCGCCATGGATTACCAAACTGATGAGTCCAAAGGTTCTCCTTCTAAATGGGCGTTGGATCTTGGTACCTTGAGTTAAGAAGGTTGATTTGGGTCCTGAAAACGTCACCATTGAATTGCTGAGCAAAAATGGTGCATAATGGTATATAACACCATATATGCACCACTCCTGCAACCTTGAGTACGAGGTGCATGGAGGAATGAAGCAATCCTTCCTTAAGTTGAGGGAAATGCTTGTTGAGATGATTTGGTGGCCTCTGGTGGTTGCCAGAGGCCATGACGGTGAAGTTGGTCCATGGTGGTCCAGGGCTAAAAATGGGTCCTACAGGATTTATGGCCAAAAATGGATCCAAGGTGTTTTTGGTCCAATTTGGGTCCAAGGGATTGGTGGCCAAAAATGGCTCAGGTGGGCCCAATTGTGGTTTGGGAACCACCTGGCCTTGGGGGCTAGGTGGCTGCCCCCTTTTGGCCTCATTGGATTAGGCCAAAAGGGGCCTAATCCGCCTACGGACCGTACGGACCGCGTATTACGGCCCACGGACCATAGAAGCCGTGGGGGGCCCAAATGGCCCAAAAAGGCCATTTAGGCCAAAACCCCCATAATGAAAGGGGTGGCCATGGGGCCTGGAAGCTCCTAGAAGACAAAGGGACCCCCCCAGGCCCAAAAACAGTGATGGAGGCCTGGGGGTTGGTGAGGTGGAAATTGGCCAAGAGGACCAATGACGCAGGATATGGCCTGAGGCCATACGTGGCCAATGGAATGGGTTATGGCGTAAGAGCCATGGAACACCCAAAGGGGGTCAATTGGCCATAAATGATGTGACATGGTCAATTGGCCCCAACTTGGCTCCAGGTTGGATTGCCGCCGCCATCAAGGAGGAGGGTCAAAATACGTGGTTGTGACATACTCCTTGAACTGGAGTGCATTTTTGTATGCACTGTGGCTGGTTTTGTATATGTCCACAGAGCCTTGTTGTGGTGGTGTCAGCTCTTTTTGAAGGTAAAATGGTATTATCAGCTTCAGAATGACCCATTTTAGTTGTTTTGAAGTCATCAACTGACCCTTTTCCTCCGTACCTCATTGGCCTCTGCCATAATCACGTCTATTACTTTTCTGGGAGCTGCTTGAGGGGTTATAGCTGGCTCCTGACCTGGTTGAAAGGATAATTATGGTTAAAAAGGCTTAAAACAGTAATTTTACGTTAAAAAACTTACTATTGGCCAATTCTTTGGCTTTATGAAGAGTATTACTTATTTCCAAGTTGACTAATTCAGAAGAAATTGGCTCTGGTTGAATATTCTGAGTCACAATAATAGTACTGTTATGATCAGAATTAACAGTACTGGCAGGAATAATGCTGGTTACTGTTGAGGCTGTTTCAATGTTTTCTTGTCTTACCACGTTGTCAGACACTAAAATCAATGAAAAAACCAATTAATTAAGTAAAAAAAGGATATTTCAAAAAAAAAAGAAATTAAAATATAAGCCTCACTTATAATATTAAAAAAATTATTTTTTATGGATTTTTTGAATTATAAGTATTTTTTATATGTTTTTAAATTTTTCAATATAAGAAAAAGGATTTAAAAAGAGTAAAAAAATATGTCATAGGTAAAATATCACGGCTGGGCCCCCAAATGTAAGGTGTGGAAATGAAACTTTGATTAAAAATCAAGTACTTTTCCTCTCCTCAAATTTGTATAAGTTAAAAATCAATTAAAAATAGTAAGAAATATTATTTTTAAGAGAAAACACGCCAATTTTATTGTTCATAGATTTATTAGTATAAAACAATAATATTATAAAGATTTATTTTTTAACCAACAATAAAAATTTATCCAAAAATACTCTACCAGAGATATTTAAGGCTACAAAAGAAATTTCTTCAAGAGCATATTCAATTGGAATTAATTGAGAAAAGAACTGCAAGCAATTAATTAAAGAAAAAAGTCTTTAAAAAGAATATTAAAGAGAAAACACACCCAAAAGTGACCAGAGTGAATTTGGAAACAATGTGACAAAGTTTACAGTGATGAAAGATGCTTTAATTCACTTTTGGGGTGGTTCAGGGGTAAAAATGATTATAAAAGTTACAAACAATGATTATAATGATTTTTTCACGTGGTTAAAAGGTTCAAAATGATTTAAAAAAGGTGGTTGGAATCTTTTATTGATTGGTTTAAAAGTGTTTAAGCTAATTAATAAAAGGAAAAGATTCTAACATGAAGAGAAAAGTGGGGCGAAGACATTCTTTTATAGCCATCAATTCTCTTACTCCAAAATTAAAATTTACTCTTTTCAGTCGTGAAAAACAGTCTGACAACAGAAAAGCCAATTATGGCATCATTGAACCCTGGTTTAGACCCCAAAGGGCTGGTTTAACCATTTTTAGCCATTTTAGACCCTTAAATCAGCCATTACTATAGCAATACCTGGCCTAGAGCCTTCAAAACAAGTCAGAATGTGTGTAAGAGGCGCAAAAAACCAGTTAAAACTGTTTTGAATATGATTGTTTTATCTTAAGGGTAGTTTTACCCTCTTGGCAACAGCTAAAACTACCCCAGTTGGTATCAAAACCTCATCATCAATTGAGTCCACAGACCCTGTAACTCAATTCCAGGCCAAAAGTGATGAACTTTTTGCATGAATTTTGACATCCCATGCCTGTCAGCAAGGAACTTGGGGGTTTAACTCCCCCTTAGAGCTGGAGTTCCTTTTCCCCCCCAAATTTAATCTTTCCAATTTATTTTTCCTTTAATTCCTCATCATGTATTATACTTATAATTTACATATGTAATTCAATTGAATTGTACAGTACAATACAGTAATAACTGATACCTCATATGTAAATCAAAGTTCACTTATGTAATCCACGCGCACATTTTGACATTTCAATTGAATTCAATTGAAAATACTTCAATTCCTCATAGCTTCTAAACTAAACACAACACCTCAATTTTAACACAAAAATTGATGGTTAACACCACATGTGGTGTGAGTTAAATTAAAGTTTTGATGATTTTCAACTTTTTTATTGAAAATACTAAAAACTTAATTTAAGCATATTTAGAGTTGAGTTACAAGAATTTCACTCAGAGGTGACCCCACCTGATTTTCTATGAGGAATCCAATGGTGAAATAATTTTTATATGTTTATTTATTGGATAAAAAGTTATAATAATTTTTATTTAACTTTTTTCCAAATTTATTTATTTTTTTACAATTTTGTTAAAATTTCATTTTTACTTAATTTTTTCAAGTATAAATGTAATTTTATAATTCCAAAATTTAATGTAATTTTATTTTTAAATTGTAATTAAATTTTTTATTTTGACTGTAATTTTATATTTATATTTTTATTTTAATAATATAAATAAATTTATTTTATTTTAATAATATAAATAAATTTATTTTATTTATATTTATATGTTAATTTTGTATTTGTGGTCTTTTGGGTATATGAAACTACCTCTAAGGCTCACACATGGTAAGAACATTGGAGGTTTTCTGTATCTGTCCACCAATACTAGACATGCATTATAACTCCTGTCTCCTCCTGGAGGTAAGGCTATTTCCCATGGCAATTTTGGTTCTTGGATTTGGATCATCATTCCAAGTTTCTTTCCTGTGGCTCTGTTTGATGTTTGACATCTTTCATAGGTTTGGCAGTATTCTGCAACATCATTTATCCAATTTTCCCACAAAGAACCTGGTTTGAGCCCTTTACAGTGTCCTATCTTCTGAGAGATGCCCAGATTCAACACTATCATGAAACTCATGTAATATAGTATTTATCAAGGTTCCATCTGTTAAGGTGATTACACATGTGTGTTTTGTCCTATGATACAGTATTCCATCAAGGAGGTGGAATATTCCTTCATCATATGCCTTTTTCCATATTTCATCTAGTTTGGATTAGAGTGATGGGTCTTTGCAGTCTTTCATAAAAAGTTGGCATAGGATATGACAGCTTGTATCCATCTTATAGCTTTCTTTAACTTGATTAAAGAATCCTGTGCCAATTTCTGTGACACATATGCCTTCTATATGGTTCTCTTCCTGTGGTACCCATGCTAGGTTTTCAGGTGTACTTGCTAAAGCCCATTTACTAATACCATCTACATTTTTGGGAATACTTCCAGATTTATGAACTATAGTCATATTTCCTCTATATTCTTGGATAGCAATTTTCCATCTTAGCATATGTCTATTTGGTGTCTTCATGCTTAACAAAGATCTACAGCATTGCAGTCTGAAATTACATCAAACACTGTACCATCCAAGTAATAATGTAATTTTTCCAAATCCCACACAAAGAAAAGAAATTACATTTTTCTGGCTCCATATCTTGCTTCTGTTGGCTTAATTTGCCTTCAAATGAAGAAAATTGGTCTCTCAACAGGTTTATCATTGATAATTTGTGTCTGGTGTAGTGCAGCACCTAATCCTTCTCCACAAGAATCAATGTATAGTTTGAAAGGTAGCTTCCAATATGGAATTAGAAGTAATGGGGCATTTTTGAGGGAATTCTTCAATTCCTCATATGCTTTGACTCTTTCTTCAGTCATTTCATAAACTGTCTGTTGGTAACAGAGTTTATACAAGGATCTGGCAATTCCTGTAAAGTCCTTTATATTCTGTCTTTAGTAACAAGCAAATCCTGGAAATGATTGCATTTCTTTTTTGGTTTGGGGAATTGGTTTCAGTAGTACTTCTGCTACTTTGTTTCTATCTATGCCCAAGCTTAGTCCAGATACAACATGCCCTAGTGCCTTTAGCTCACTATATGCAAAATGACAATTTTTGAGGGAAATTTTCATATTCACTTGGAATAGCTTTTATAGTACTCTTTCTAGTCTTGTTAAGTTACTTTCCCAAGTTTCTGAGAAAACTATGATATAATCAATATAGATAATTAACCATCATTCTGATACCTCTTCAGGAAATATGGTGCTCATCATCCTTTGATAATGGAAAGGTTCATTTTTTATGCTAGATGGAATTCTTAAGTATTCATATATCCCACAGTGAACTATTATCCTCAGTAGTTTATTAGAATTATATATCAAGACATTTTGATGAAATCCCTTCAGAGCATCGATGGCTGTAATGACCTTAGCCTGTGACATTTGTGTCAATGTCCCATTAATTATGGGTATTGGATATTTGTCAGGGATAGTGTAGGTCTTTAGAGCTCTAAAATCCCCTACCATCCTTCATTTTACATTATGCTAATTAATAATGACACGTATAGTGACCTCTACCTGTTCATTATGTCCTACTTTCCTTAATACCCCAAGGTCCATTAATTCTTTAATGTGTCCCTCTAAGGCTTCTCTAGCTCTTGGGCTAGCTGGGTAAGCTGGTCTTCTTAACAGGGGTGGATAATGTCTACTTCATGTCCAATAATGGCACCTAGTGGCTCTTTGTCAGTTTCAAACGCATTTTTATATTTTAATAACAGGTCAATCAATTTTTCTTTCATTTGTCTGTTAATTCTTGATTGAATTCTGCCTCTTTGAGTTGGTCCCATATGAGAAATATTTTTCTGGGATATTCTCTTCATTTTTTATGACTGTAAGTTGGTTTTTGTTATTTAAAAAACCAAATTTCTGCCTCTTATTGTCTCCTATGGTAAAATATCTGTCTTTTTGATTTTAAATATCTATGCCATAAACTGACAAGTAATTATTTTGAAGTATAAAGTGGTTACAATTACAGTTGTCCATTACTACAAACTCCACTTTCACTCTTATACATTTTGAAGGGTGAGGAAAAATTAATGTTAAGTCAATTATTCCAAGGGGCTTCATGCTTTCACTTGAACTACTAAATTTTACTCCTTGTATTGGTATAAGGTTTCCTTCCCAATATGGTACAATTTATTTGAAATAACCTATACCAACACATGTACAGTATGCTCCTATATCCAAGTTCACTTTTGCCTCTTGGTTTTCAATCATGACAATGCTTATACTTGACTTTCTAGCTTTATATCCCATTCCTTTTGCTGGTGTGGCTCTATACAGTTTGGAATCTTGTATGTTTGTCAGGCTTGTATCAGATTCTCCAATGTGTGGTAAGTTTGAGTTGACATCTAATATTTCATATATTAAATCAATATTATTGATTTGTGCATTAATTATATTAATTTCATCACTTTCAGAGTTTTCTTAATCTTCAGTGTCTTTTTCAGAATATTATTCTTCTTCTTTGTAATTGGAGTCCTCTGTTTCCACAATTTCACTGATCTTTGCTTTTTTAAGGCAATTATTGGCTAAATGTCCAATACCTCCACATTTGTGTCATTTTCCTTTCTCATTAGTGTTGGTTGTATTGGGCTTGAAGGGTTCCCTTGGTTTATCTTTCTGCATAAATGGTTTATTTGGAATTTTGTTGTCGAATTTTTTTCCAAGTTCTACCAATCTTAGTTCTTGTCACTATATCGTTTAGTGCATTGATATACTCTTCTGTGGAGCATGGCTCTATGCACCTGCTTCTCAGGGAATTTTTTAATTCCCCTCCAAATTTCTTGAGTATCTTCATGTGCACCATCTTTTGTGACATTTCTGGGTACAGTTCATTCAACCTTTCAACTTGTCTTAAGAACCAAGTCAAAGGTTTATCCTTATCTGAATCAAAGAAGGAATTTTAAAATTCATTTTCTATTTTGTACCTCCAGGGATCATTTTTTCACAAAGACCAGGTACTTTTACCATTAGTTTGTCTTATGTCATAATAACATCATTTTGCAGAGTTTTCAAATAATAATGGTAATATTTCAGTGATTAATTCATCTGGTATGGCATAATCTTCTTTTAACATATCAATTTTTTTAATGAATGACATATAGTCATATTCTCCTTCACCTGTGAATGTTGGCCATTCTCTTAATTGAGGTGGATCCTTCATTAAGACTTGGTTATTGTCTTGATGACTCAAGTATTTCATGAATGAATTTGTTATTTCCTCTTTGGTTTAACAGGAATTCTTATGTGAGAAAATCAGGTTTATCACTTTGGCATATTTAAGTTAGCCTCATTTATTTTATCCATTTTTTCAATAATCAGTCTTATTTCACTTTGGATGTCATCCTTAAGATTCATTATTGCTTCATCACTCTTTTCTACTTGGTCTAGAAGTAAATTTTGATGTGATGAAGTCTTTTCTTCAACTTTTTCAACAGAAATACTTAATTTGTTCAATTTTTATGTTAAATTGTCAATGCTCACTTCATAATTTATTTTAAAAGTTTTTTATTCAATATCTTTTATGTATTTATACAATTCTTGTTTTACTTGTATCAATTTTTGAGTATTGTCAATTAAAATTTTTGGTTTATTAGTTTCAAACATAAATTCAATTTTATCAATTTCTTTTGTATTTTGTACAGGAATATTTGTTAAAGATGATAAGCTGTTATTTATTTCTTGTAAAGATAATAGACTATTTCTAATGTATTTAAGAGGTGATATATGATTTTTAATTTCAGTCAAATTACTTACAACATCAGGAGACAAAGTGCTTTCTTTGGGAAATGAGGTTTTCTTATTCTTTTTTCCTCTTTGTCCTTGAATTCCATCAAGGTTCTGGCCATGTTGAAGACATTGTCCATGGCATCTTCTTGGATCTTTGGGATCCTGTAGTTTGGGGAATATGGTTTCCTCCAATTTTTTTTCTTGTTCTTCTCCACTTCCTGGGGAAGTTGGTTGGCTTGAGGCTTTCTGGTAGAAGCTAATGGGGCTTCTTCCTTTTTGGCATGGTATTCCTTTACCTGTTGGATATGGCACTTCCTTGTGTGGACTCTGTTCCACTGGGGAACTTTCCCTTTCTTTTTCCTTTTGAGGGATCAATTCCACTTCTGAGTTCACCTACATCTGATTGGATGGAGTATTGGGATCCTCTTCTAGTAGTCATAGTGAAAATTTGAGAAAACAAAAGATTTCATAACACAAAAACTTTTTTTATGGCAATTGAAAAAGAGTTACTCACCTTCAGAGTCCTTAATAGTGGGTCCTGGAAGGACTAATTTCTTAGCTTTATTTTTCTTATTGACAGTTGGTGTTTGAGAACTTGGAAAAATTTGTTCCACCAATCTTTCAACAGTGGTTTGATTATCCTCTGCTGGGTTGTCTGCAAACACTAAAAAGACAAATATAAATAAGTCTTTTTTTCAAAAGTGTTATTTTTGATAAGATATGAAAATTTCCATGTAAAAATTGCTTTTATATCTTTGAATGAATAAAATGAATCAAAGAAATGATCAAAAAGAATAAAAATAATTTTTTAATTGGTTTATATATATATATATTACTTTTATATATTTATTTTTGAAGTATAAAAAAAATTTAACATCATTCTTTTGAGATTAATTTATAATATAAACTCGTTTTTAATTTATAAATATCTTTATTAATCACTAGGGTCACTCAAAGAAAGTTCTTGCAAGTCTAAGGGTGTGAAAAACCATGTGTAAGATAGTACAATTGCTTTCCAAATGCCTCAATAGCTCTTAAAATCAATAAATATATAATTTTTATATAATTTTATAACTATAAATATAATTTATTATTAGATGAACCCAATTTGAATCTTTTTCAAAGGTCTTTAGGTAAAAATCATGGCCAGGACCCCATATGTAAGTCTTGACTATGAAGCAATAAGTAAATATTACAAATATTTCACTTCTTTTACTATGAATTTCCTTATTAATTTAATTAATAAAATAAAGAATTATTAGAATTATGGCATAAAATTATTATATTATAAAAATATAATATAACAAAAATGAATATATTAATACATTTAAAGCTCTTTATTATTTTTACCAACAAATAATAAAGGGATGAAAAATTGTTTTTTAATAATAAAAAACAATTAAAAAATAATAGTACCAATATTAGTGTTTTATATTAATATAAAAATTATTTATATTAATATACAAATTATTAAAAGTAAAAATAGAGAAAATAACCTACTTTTAACATTTAATATAACAATTTTGAAAGAATTTATGCCAAAAAATGTAAATACAACTTATTTAAACTGTACTTACAAAATAAAATAAGAAAAATTACAAATATTCTTAATTTTACATGGAAAATAAGATTTATAGAGAAATATAACAAAAACAATTAAAAAAATGGAGTATTACACCATCATTTAGAGTTATCACTATAACTCTAAGTTTAATGACATCATAGGCTTTGCAGAAGCCTTAGCTTTGTGGATTTCATTAGTATTAATGATAATATAGTAGTATTCACCAGTTCTATCACTCATATGACTGTTAAACTTAAAAGAAGATTACAGTGAGTGATCATAAATCATCAATTTTAAGCTTAAGCTTTTATCATTAATAACTTTGTAGTTACACACAATACAGCCATTAAGAGAGTGAATTCTGATATATTGGAATTTCCTCATTAAACTTCCAAGAGGATTTCATTATATAATCAAAATTCTATTTCTGATGAGTTCTCTTGTAGCTCCTCTTTTCTGTTAAAATTTAATATTTTAAACTTCAAACCATGATTTCAGGGGTTTGTACCTTGAATCTTATGATGAAAACTACCTCATTCTTCACATATAAAGTAATAGAGCCTGAATATCCACTTTATTTTAAGCTTGGATCACCTTTGCAGCAAAGTGGTCAACAGCTCTAGCAATTTTGTTCAATAAACCCTTACCAGTTATAACCTTGTTTATAGCTTGTCAAATAAAGCTCATATCTGTATTCTTACAGTAATTAATTGTTAAATTTATTTTTGGTTTAACTATCTATCATGTATATTCCAGGAGATATTAGCTAAAAACCATGAATGTATGCACTGATCATAAAAGTGCATATATTCAGCTTAATTCCTTAAGTATTCATTTTAGAGAAATGACATAAAATTATTTTATGTGTAGTCTTCCAAGGGGAATCTAATGGTAAAAATTATTTTACATGTTGTTTCATTTGTTTCTGATATAAATAAGAATTTATATCTTTTTATGGCATTTTTGCTTATTACTCATTAGTTATTGGATTTACAGATATGCCATAAAAATGATATATGTGTGTTTTATCATGAGGAATCTAATGGTGTAATTCATTTCACATGTTTATTCATCAGATTTAAAGTTAATTCAGAATTTATGCTTCTTTATAGTATTTTTACTTATTTTAAGATAATTACTTAGAGGAATAATTATTGTAAAGTTTTTCTTGTGACCTTTTTGGATATGTGGTCATATCTCAAAGGCTCACATGAACTTTACAATGTTTTGTTTTTATTTTATCAAAGTCACCAATAGTAGAAGGCTTCCTGAAGCATAAGGAATTGTATTTACTAGACTTTTTTGTTTGTAGCTATATAAGTATCTAAATTTTTTTTTTTTTTGAAATCCTTTGTATGTATACCTATACCAATTGTGTGGTGTTCTCTGATGTCATGAGTCAATGATGTAAGTATGGTGCAGTTGAATATGCCATGGCATCACAGTCAATATCATGCACTGATCTTTTAGTTGTTTTATGATTAATTTACGAGCTTTTAGCAAGGACAATTTCAATAATCTGTTGAGATTTTATTTCCATCAACCTGCTAAAATATATTTTAATTTTTCATACAAAAACCGCAAGTTTGAACCCCCTTAATTAGTTTTTGAAAACAAAAAATTTATCAAATTTTATAAGTATTTGGAACTATTTTTCAAAAAAAATTATTCTTATTGAGAAAAGCTTTGATATTTTAATTTTAAACAACTTTTTTTCATATTTGACAATTACTCAATTCTCTTCATTTAGATATTTGAATTGTATAATAATCCACTCTATCAGATCATGAATTGAAGAGTATTGCTTTGACACCCCTTAATGTTTATAAATACTCTCTGCTGTATTTCATTGGCATACTAAATAGAAAAAGAGTTAGAAATGGTTTAGAATTTCTCAAGAGACAAAACAACTGTTATACATAAACCATTTTGCAGTGGAGTCCTGTGACCCACACTTCACAAGAGGAATGCAGAGAAAGCATAGTTTTTTTGCAGCTCAAGACCTGTTTGATGCCTTTCAAGAAGAAACATCCTATATCAATATTTATAATATCTTGTTATGGAAATCGACCTCTGGCTGCTTTACTCCAAGCCAATAGGGTTCTTGTTGGACACTCTCAAGACGCTTAGGATGAGATAGTGTCTGTTGAGGCCAGCTTGAACTCTTGTGTCGTCATTTCCCAATAAACGAAAGCAAAGCAAATGAGATGTTGATTTTCCATGAGACGGTTCAGAAAATTTTGTGGCAAGTTTCATCCATACCTGTGATGAACATCGTTGAGACGTCGATGACCTCCTCAAAATGTTTGAACGCTAGCCGTTCTTGCCTGTTTATCAAGCCAATCAATGCCGACGACCAACGAGATCAGTATAAAGACCCCACTCGATCTATCATACGCACACACATACCTGGACCATGCCAGCCCTTGAGCTGTCCGGACAAGATTCCTAATCATTCTACCATTGAACGGCTACCTCCCAAGATGCAGATCAATTTCATGGCTAGAATTTTAGCGGTACTATTTAATTTTTGATCCAAGTCATACAATCGAAATTTACTGACTATTTTGGAGAGATACTCTAGCTCAGGTAGAGTTATGATACCGCTGGCCGCATCCTTCTCCTTGACTTGCTTAACATCATAGCTACTTACCACCATGATTCCGCTTCTTCTGAAAAAATTGGACCATACTTCCTCTCTAGTCGCTATATCCATCGGTGGAAATTTAAGCGCAATGCTGGATGGGCAGAACCATTGCTCAATGTCAGAAACAAATTGGAGGTACCCAGGAAGCAAGTCCCTGTTGTATTTTTTGGTATGAACCTCACCTAAATCGACTGGCGAATGCGGGATCAACTGTTTCTAACTAACCACTCGGACATTGTCAAGTTAGCAGGGGGTATGAGGTCCAAAATTAAAATAACTACTATTGGATTTTATCTTAATACAACTTTTAACCGGCTTACTCTGTTAGTAGTCAAAAATAGAATTCCTTTATGATAATCCAGGAGCTTGAGGAAAACCGAAACAAGGGCGTTTCTTTCTAAATCATGGAGCCCTTTATTTCGAGCCAAAGCAATACGTCGACCAATAAACGTTACGTTTGAATTTGAAACATCAGTAAAGGTCTGCCATTTTATGAGATTTAAATTGTTCTCAAACCTCGTTCTTGCATATAAACATCGGCCTGTCAAGTGATTCCAAAAGTCTTTATTAGCTACCCTTGGTAAGTATATTGTTAAACTCTATTCTGTTGAGTCCTGACCTCATCGATGAGAACAACTGCGTTCCACACCGCCGCGATATCTAAAGCATCCCTGAGATTTGTTTCCACCAAAGCAGCATTTGTGCCCAGCTCGCCACTACCAATATTATATAGTGGCCGCTTCAAGACTTCTGCAACAGCTTCAGCTGTGAGCGTCTTTCCACATCCTGCAGCACCGTACAAGCAAAACACAAGCCCGCCTCCTTTTTGACTTATAACATCCTTGACATAACTTGCTTGGCCTTGTGAAGACTCCACAAGACCTCGAATCAGTTCCTTTTTTCTCGATGGTAATATGAGATGATCAAACGCATGATGATCGAAATCAATGCTAGAGAGTCTCTCAACAAGCAGCTCCCCCCATCGTTTGGTCTTCAAAGCCTAAATCAGCTATTGTGTATTTTTGCTATCATGTTTTGTACGCAGATTTGTTGTTAAAAAGAAAAACTAACTTACCACAAACGAGAATCCATGTAAGGTGGGTGACAGTCTCCAAATATCTTCCGGTTGGATTTCAGTTGAGTCATTAACTTTGCCTTCGTCGGGATCACTAGAAAATATGAAAAGAGCAATATTAGACACAAAAAATAATTGCCACTCAAAGGCAAGACAGAGGCCAAACCAGAGTGAAAAGCCAAATTCATTGTTGTATGGAACCATTCGTCGGAAATTCTGAACGTCAATCATACATCTTCCCTCGGCTCTTTCTTTCACAATTCTCAGATTACAGCCTCCACCAAGGGTGATCACAAGAGGCCCACCGTAGTTCAGGTATCTTATGCCACTATATTCCAAGGCCAACGAACCTCTTTGAATAAGAATATCTTCAAGATCTGCTGAGAGTGGGAAAATTTGCAGCGATTTAATGTTCCTGACCCCTGAAAAAGTTGGAATCATTCGATTGAGATCCTTGAGCTGCCAATTGAGACCATCATATATAAAGTATTTAGTTCGAAGATAAAAATTCATTTTTCCATTGTCAAAAGTATATTCAACCGATTCAATCAAGGCTCCGAGCTAGAAGCAGTTTGGAGATGAAATTTAAATTTAGCATCGTTGGCACATTCTCCGTCAAGACTTATATTGAATAAAAAAAATAGGATTTCATACAGGTTGATCCGAAGAAGGATGTATCGTTGCCACCTTGTCTCCAACCCGAAATAAGAGCCATAACAGCTTAAACGAAATCTGATTTTTTTCCACCAATCTCCCAAACTCCTGTTTACTAAGCCCATTCTCAACCAAACGGTTAGCTTGTCTCAAAATTGACATTAAAGATAAAATGAACAATGAATTCTGATAAGGGGACATACATGTCAAAGTAAGTCTCATCAAACCATCCTAATAAGGTCTCGAATGCCAAGAGCTGTTTGAGATCGTCTTCTGTCTTATAATCTTGAGAGTTGAAATTTTGATATAATTCTCTCATAGATTCAATAATAAAGAATACCTGATTTGCAACCAGTTGAGGATGTCTTTGAAAAACTTCAGGACAATCGGATAAAAAAGTTTGTAATGGTTCGATGAGGTAAATTGAATAAAATGTAACCATAGTATCACATAATTTATCTCGTGGTCCTTGACGAATATGAATTGTGAATAGATAGTCATTTGAGCCACATCCATCACTTAAGATATCTGTTGTTGGTTTTGGTTTCCAGTCGTAATGTAAATCTGACCTTGAAGTGTGATAGGACCAAGGGATAACTTTTGAGGTGTAGGTTCTCTTTCGATTTCAAATATTTACAAGCAAAACTTACCAAACTTCCTCAATTACATTATAAGACCCTTTAATCATCATACTAGGTTCACTTGGCTGAATTGAAGGTTGCATTTATTAACGCAAAAACTTTGGACAAGCTCAAAGAACTTAATCGAAGAGTTGAGAATGAGCTTAAAAAGGTCACTAGAGAAACTTAACTTTTTAGTTTTAAATAGGGCGAAAGAGCAAAGGACGGGGCGACATCAAAAGCTTGTACTAAACCTGCTGAGGAAGTTAAGGCTCATGGAAGATGGGTAAAACACAAATAAAGCAAGAGTTTGATTTCTGTCGGTTGTTTAAAGCCGACCGATCTTCCTTGGAAAGACCACAGGTGGGGTCAAAGAAACCGATAAGCTATCCCAAAAGATTCTTTTGAAATTCGTAAACAAAGCTTTGGTTTTAACGAAATCTTACAAACAAACTGATCATTCGTTGGTCGTCACTTGCTCGTTTCTGACGTTCAATATTTGGTTCGAGTGGTCTTTGGTGAGTATTACAGCCATGAGCCACCAGATAATGCTCACAGATTTTGCTGAGCTGGAAGATTAGCTTGGTTAGAATCTAGCTATCCTTATAAAATCACTCTCGGCTGACAGTTGGTGCCAAAGTCTCAATATGATAACGAATCCACTAATACAGTAATTGATGAATTTTGAAATTATTATATCAATCAATACTAAACTACAGCACCTTTAATCTAGCGTCCATCGTTCGATGGATTGAGATTTCCATCAGATTTGTTGAGATAACATTATTGTTTGGGGAATAAATTCATCAGTTTTGGAACTCAAATAGAACTAAATTGTAAGTCAGAACTGAATTTAATTATTTATTTCTTCAAAAATAACCTTAATCAAAAGAAAAATTTAGAGTTCTTTTTTGACATTGTCCACTTTGAAAATGAAAACAAAAAAATTCTTCTTACTATACATAAAAGATATCTTTTTATGAAAATATTGATACAAAGAATTTTTTTTATTTGAAATTAAAAACAAAAACTTTGGTATAAATCCAAATATTCTCCTTTCTTTTTTTTACGAAAAGCCTCAAAGTATAGGACTATTTTTTGAGTTAAAATGTTGAGTTGTATTTTCTTAATTTAAAAATTAATAATAATAATGCTGTAATCTTTGTAAAACAATTAATTTTATTATGGTATAGATTTACCCATAGAAGAGTTTTAGTTGGCAAAAAACTACTCTCTATTAGCTCAACTTGTTAATCCTTTTGAGAATGGTACCCCAATAATTTAGTTGTATCCTAGTTCCAAAACCAATAGGGTTGCTCATCATAAATAGTCCATGTTTCTCATCCATCTTGTTTTGTTCCTTTCTCCCTCATCCAGTTTTGCTGAAACTCTCCTGTCCCTGATACTCCATAGGCTCAAGACTTACGTCTTTGTTGCCCTTACTAGGTCTTGACCTTGTCAACTTGTCTACTTACATAATTGCAATCAATCATCTTGTTTTGTTCCTTTCTCCCTTGTCCAGGTTTGCTGAAACTCTCCTGTCCCTGATACTCCTGTAACAACCACTAGTCAGGGGTAAGGGTATTCAATCTTACACCCACTCAAACACCTCAAATCAGCAATCAGTTTCAGCAATCTTCCTTGCTGAAACATGCATACAGTCTGGTGAATCAATACAGCCTGTCAATACTTGTACAGGTTGGAATTTCCCAATACAGTTTGGATACACTATCCTGAAACTGTATGATCACTCAACACTATCACTCCTCCTGTACAGATCCTATAGAGATTGTACAGGACCTGTATTGGCCAGATTCAATTCAATCATCAATCCCTCTCATGAAAACTCTCTGTCTGGATCAGGGCTGGTGATTCTCACATATACCAGCCCCTCTTTCTCTTGCCTGGGGACTTTGCCCCAGTCAATTAATTTAGTTGATTTATTATCTTATGAATATTCTTACTCTTATTTTTGGGTATTATATTTATTTGGTATTAAGTTAGCATTTGCATTTATCTCACCTGTTCAGTATGATGTGTGGTGGCCATATCCTTATTAACCCTCCTCTTTCTCTCTGACAGGTTGAAACAGTGGACTTGGACTTGCTTGTGGTTGGATCTTTTATTTATCACTCTTATTCTTTGTTGCTTCTTTTTCTTATATTAGTATTTCTTAGCAATCTTACTCTCATTACACTCTTAAGTGTTTTGCCTTATCTTATCCTTTGAGACCTCTGCAGTGAGTCCCAGTTTACTGATTGCCAGGCCATCTTCACTTAGAAGAGCCCCTGTGAAATTAAATTAATTAAATCATATTTGATTCTTTCCCTTCATTCATTTAACTTCATTTCTCTCATTCATCAATTATGACCTGTTTAATGATTTTATGATTTTACAATTGTTCATGGTTATGATTATGACTTTTCTCTCATCAACTTTTATCTCATTCATTATATTCATATAAAAATTGATTCTTCTCATTTCTTAATCATTGCTGACCATCTCATTTCATTCTCAATTCTATCTCAAATCAGATTTCTCTTTTGTTTGCTTATTCAGGTCTTATCAGGAACTTTATTGACTGGTTAATTGATTAGTTGGGATTCATTGGTTTATTGATTCAGCAATTCAGGCTTTTGTTTGAATTGGATTGATTGACTGTTTTTGAATCCTCAAGATAACTGATTGATCTTCAAGAATTGATTTTGATTATTGATTGAATTTGACTCATCAAGATATTGCATTGAATCCTGAAGATATTGATTTGACTGATTGGTTCCTCAAGATTTGATTTTATATTGAAGAAATTGAGTGAATTGATTGATTGATTGTTGAATTCTTCAAGATTTATTGATTTTTGATTGATTGTTGATATTGACTGAATTTATTGATTGATTGATTGTTGAATTATTCAAGATTTATTGATATGTGATTGATTGTTGATATTGACTGAATTGATTGATTGATTGATTGAAGTTTATTTCACCTCAAGACTGTTGATTGATTCCTCAAGATCATCAAGATTTTATTGATTATTGATTTGGCCAAGCCTGATTTCTTATTCTCAAGTATCATCAATTTTTTCATTTTTAATTTCTCAATAATGCCAGTTCAGCATAGCCCTCCAGCCAAGAATACTAGATCTCAAAGAAATCCAGCTGTTCTCACTTCTACAGCAATGGTTCCTCTTGACCAAACCCCATCAGTTCATCAACTGAGTGCAAATTTGGACAGAGGACCACCAATTGAAGGAGCAGCCCCCTCCAGAAGAGGGGGAATGAGATCAAGAAGACCAAGATCTTTCTCTGGCCTTTTGGGTGGCTACCCTGGCATGTCTGTGAACCTTTGAGATATGACCACATACCCAAAAAGGTCACAAGAAATATTTAAAATAATTACCTTAAAACTACAAAAATGCCATAAATAGGCATGAAACTTGGTTTAACTTAAACGCCAATCAATAAACATGCTGAATAATTTATACCATTGTATTCCCCATGGTAAAATACACATACACCATTTTTATGGAATATCTGTAAAGTCAACATTTGATGAGTTATAAGTAATAATACCTTATAAAAAAATAAATCCTTAATTATTTCAAATTCAAATGAAACAACATGTAAAATAAATGGTACCATTGGATTCCACATATAATTCCACACATAAAACAATTAATAAGCTAATATCCAAAGTCAATACTTAAGGAGTTAAGCTGAATATATGCACTTTTTTGATCAACGCATATATTCAAGGATTTTAGCTAATATCTTTTGAAATATACATTACAGAGTGATGAACCAAAAATATAGTCACCAAGTCATTACTGTAGAAATACAGAAATGAATTTTATTTCACAAGCTATAAACAAGGTTAAAACCTGTAAGGGATTATTGATTAAAATCAATAGAGCTGTTGACCACTTTGTTGTGAAATCAGTCCAAACTTAGAAATAAGTAGACAGCTGGATTCTACTAGTTCATTCGTGAAGAATGATGTATTTTTTATTACAATATTCAAGGTATAACCCCTTGAAATCATGGTTTGAAGTTTAAAATAGTAAATTTTGACAGAAAAGATGAGTTACAAGAAAAATCATCACAAATACAGTTTTGATGATGTAATATAATGCTCTTAGAAGTGTAATTAGGACATTTCAGGCTATCAGAATCCACTCTCAGAATAGCTGTAGCATGTATAACTTGAAAGTTATTAATGATCAAAGTTTAAGCTTAAATTTGATCATTTAAGATCACTCACTGTAATCTTATTTTAAGCTTAACAGTCATATAAGTGATACAATTGGTGAATATTATTAGAATAGGATTAATAATAATAAAATACATGAATCTTAGGCTTTTGCCAAGCCTATGATGTCATCAAACCTAGAGCTATAGTGATAATCTAAATAATGGCGTAATTATGAGGTAAGATGGTTTGATCATGATGTATTCATCACCAAGCCTTAAAATATTGATAAATTCTAGTAGAAAGAGTCGGTACATGTCTACTAGAAGCCTGTTGGACTCTAGGAGGGAGGTATTTACTATAAACAGAGCTCTTTTTACTTTGTTTTCCCCTCAGACACTTACAAAACATTAAATCATTAAATAAAAAGGTAATTTCTTTATTCTTTATATATAAAACTTTTATATTATTAAAGACCAAAGATAATCTTATAATAATCTCCATCTCTGACGTGATTATTGCAATTATTTAATTGTTTTGTTTAAATTTCTCTTAAAAACCTCTATTCCATGTAAAATGAACAAAAATTGTAATTTCTCTTAAATTTTATTGTAACTACAATTTAAATAAGTTGTATTTACCTTTCTAGGCATACAATTATTCAAAATTATTATATCAAGAATTAAAAGTAGGTTATTTCTCTTATTATAATAATTTTTTCTCTATTATTACTTGAATAATTCTATAATTAATATAAATAGTATTTATATTAATTTATGACTTTAATATTAGTAATATTATTGTTATTAATTGTTTTTTATTAATTAAAAACAATTTTTTACGCCTTTATTATTTGTTGGTAGCAATAATAAAGCGCTTTTAAATATATTAATTATCTTATATTAATATATTTATTTTATTATATTATTTTTTTATAATATAAATTATATTATTATATTTGTTTAATAATATAATTATTTTACACCATAATTGTAATAATTATTTATTATTATAATTATTTTTATCTTATTTATTTCATTTATAAGGGGTGAAAGAGCAAGACTAGGAGAAGTTGAAGATGAAGAGGGGGAGGAGTCTGTGGAAGAGGAAGATTCTGGGGTGGTTGAAGTGGCAGATGCTTTGGAAAATGCTTCAGAGGTACCCCAGGGTTCTAATCTAGCCCCTACTAATCAACCTCTTGTCTCTCAATCTGATCCAAGTCTCCTCAAGATAATGGAGCAAATGCCTACTATCATGGGACAAATCTCTCAAGCAGCTGCCCCCAGGGACAATTCCAAAGCCCCTGAATTCAAGACTCCATCAATGAAAGCACCTGATCCTTTTGATGGTACTCAAGCCCATAAATTGAGAGGATTTATCCAATCCTGTCAATTGATTTTCAATAATGATCCAGCAAATTTCTTCTCTGTCAGAAAGAAAGTTCTTTGCTCAACTTCTTTTCTCGCTGGTAGAGCTGGCAAATGGATTGAACCCTACCTTTCAAATATTTTCAAGGAAGATCCTTCCTACCTCCTCTATAATTGGCAGTTATTTGAAACCCAATTATTCACTCTATTTGGTGATCCTAATGAAGTTAGAAAAGCTGAACAGGAGCTGGACAATTTGAGGAAGAAGGAAAGTGGTCATGTATCCTTGTAAATTGCTGATTTTACAAGTTTAATGTCAAGAATTGGAGATTGGGGAGAAAGGGCTGATGTTCATGCCTATAGAAGGGGATTGGCATAAAGACTTTTGGACAAGTTGGCTTCCTACCCTGGTAATCTTGATACTCTTCAAGAACTCATGGACATTACCCTGGAATTAGATACCACATACCATGAGAGACAGAGAGAGAAGGGTAGTCATCAAGAAAAGAAGCCTCCTGTCACTTTATCCAACCCTTCAAGGCCTCCTCAAGACTCATCTTCAAAAAGACCTCACCATAAGAAGAACAAGAAGGCCAAGCAATTTAAAGTTTCAAAGGACATGCCCCATTCTGCTCTGCTTAATAAGGACAATAAATTAACTGGTTCTGAAAAGGAGAGGAGGATCAAAGAAGGGTTGTGTACTTATTGTGGTGGAAAGCACCCAATTGAAAAATGCTCCAAGAGACCTCAGAACAATCCTGGGTCATCAAGAGGCTTCCCTAGCAAGCAGGGAAAAGCCTGAGTGGGGATCATGATGTGTTCAATGGTTCTCAATTATTTCCTTCAAGAGCACAATTGTGCACTCTGAATACTAGTGTCAAGCAATATTTAAATTTTCTTATTTTTTCTTCTTTCTCTGATACTTTTTATAGTATTCTCATTGATTCTGATGCTGCAAACTCTTTTATTGCAAAGAACTTTGTTCTCAAGTACTCATTGACTATGTCAGAGCTCCCTGAAAAGATTCCTCTTTTCATTCTGGATTCAAATGAATACCCTGCCTTGTTCATCACCCATTATACCAAGTGGGTAGTTGACTTGCCTTCCTTCCCAAGCTTTTAATGGAACTCTTTTATCACAGATTCACCCAAAGGAGAAGACCTGATATTGGGCTATGATTTCCTCTACCATTTTAATACCATTATTGATTGGAAAAATGGATTGATCACCTATGATTCTAGTCATAAGGATTCTAGTGGTATGAAATCTTCTGCTAGTAATTCATTGGCCACTGCTGTCAACAGTGTTGCTCTGGTTGGTGAACTTAAGACACCTTCCCTTCCTCCTTCTGTCCATATCCCTTCCATCATTCCATCTCAGTCATTACTTAAATCAAGAGATGAGGTCTTCAAAGAGATAAACGATGTTGGAGAAGATGTTGCTATATCTTCCCTTCATCTCTTTCAAGGGGATATGGACCTTCCTTGCTGGAGGAGCAGTGGGATGAGGAGGAAGAGCCAGAAGAAATTGAGACTGTGTTGAAGGTAGTCCCTCCTGCTTATTACCAATATTTGAATTTATTCTCCAAGGTGAAAGCAGAGAAACTTCCTCCACACCACTCCTGTTATCATCATATCAAATTGGAGGGTCTTCTACCTCCAGTTGGTGTTATCTACTCACTATCAAATCAAGAGTCAGAAACACTGCAGGCCTACATTTCAGAAAATGTAGAGGAAGGTTTCATAAGGCCAAGCTCCTCCTCAACAGGAGCACCCATCCTTTTTGTCAAGAAAAAGGATGGAGGTCTTTGTTTGTGTGTTTACTACTGAAAACTCAATGCTGTTACTAGGAAGAACAGGTATCCTGTTCCTCCTATGAACCAGCTTCTTACCATATTAAACGGTGCCACTATCTTCTCGAAGATAGACCTGCATGGTGCATATAATCTCCTCAGAATCAAAGAGGGGGATGAGCACTTAGCTGCCTTTAGAACCAAATATGGTAGTTATGAGTATTTGATTATGCCATTTGGCCTTACCAATTCTCCTGCTGCTTTCCAGAATCTTGTGAATGATATATTTCCAGATTTCTTGTATATTTTTGTTGTAGTTTATTTAGATGGTATTATGGTCTTTTCCAGCTCTGAGGAGGAACATGTCAAACATGTGGCCTCTGTCCTCCAAAGACTGAGGGACAATGATTTGTTTTCCAAAGCCTCCAAGTGTGTATTTCATGCCTCAAGTTTGGAATACTTTGGCTATGTTGTTTCAAGTGATCGCCTCAAGATGGATTCTTCAAAAGCTTAGGAAATACTCAATTGGCCTCAGATCAAGAACATCAAAGCTATTCAATATTTCCTTGGCTTTGCCAATTTCTATCATTTTTTCATTAGAAATTACTCTAAAAAATCACTGCTCTCACTTCCCTTCTTGAAAAAGACTCTCCTTTTGTCTTAAATGAGGAACCTCTTAGTCATTTTCAAATACTCAAAGAAGCATCCACAACTTCTCCTATCCTTTCTCATTTCAATCCTTCTCTACCAACTATTGTAGAGACTGATGCTTCTGATTATGCCTTGGGTGCTGTACTGAGTCAGGTGTATGACTCAGGAAAGCATCCCATTTCATTTGATTGTCGCAAGCTTCTCCCAGCTGAAACCAACCATTATATTCATGACAAGGAACCTCTTGGCATAGTTTGGGCTCTCAAGTGCTGGAGAGCTTTCCATCTTTCTCTTCCCAATTCTTCTGAGGTCTTGAAAGACCACTATTCTCTTCAGTATTTCATGTGTTCCAAGATTATTACTTGTCGTCAGGCCTGTTGGGCTGAATTTCTTTATGAGTTTCATTTCACTATTACTTACTGCCCTGGAAGGCTGGCTTGTCACGTCACGATGACATGTACCCAGAGACGGGGGTGGACTAGATGGAATTCAAGAGTCAAGATTCTTCCCAATCAAGGTTGAAATATTCTCAGATTTAGTTGACCAGAGCCAAAAAGAAGTATGGAAAGACAAAGACTATTACAAAATACTCAAGAAATTAGCAAGAGGTGAATCAGTTTCAGATTATTCTCTTGAACCTCAAGCCAAATTATTGTTATTCAAAGATATAGTGTTAGTCCCAAGAAATGAACAAATCCAACTGAATATTCTTCAAAAGTGTCATGACTCACCGTTGGCTGGCCACCCTGGTCAGGAGAGGACCCTCAAGCTCATCAAGAGGTATTTTTCTTGGGCTGGAATTAATCAATTCATTAAGGACTATGTGTCCTCATGTCAGCAATGTTCAAGGAACAAGAACATTCATCATAAGAATTTTGGATTACTCAAGCCTCTTCAAATTCCATCTGGTCCTTGGAACTCCTTATCAATGGACTCAATCACTCAATTTCCCTTGTCAAGCAACTTTGATTTAGTTTTAGTAGTTGTGGACAGGTTCTCAAAAATGGCAATATTCATTCCAGCTTACGGAACAATTACTTCCCTGGACTCAGCTCAAATTGTCATTAACAATGTCTTTTCCAAACATGGTCTTCCAGCCAGTATTGTTAGTGATAGAGGATCTTTATTTTTTTCATCATTTTGGACTCAATTATGTCAGAATCTCAAGATATCAATAGATCTTTCAACTGCTTTTCATCCCAAAACAGATGGACAGACACAGAAGGTAAATCAGACTCTAGAACAGTATCTTTGGATGTATGTAAGTTACCATCAAGATGACTGGCACACCTGCCTCCCTCGGGCTGAATTTGCCTATAATAATGCAGAACATTCATTAACAAAGCAATCACCTTTTTTACCAATTATGGAAGAAATCCAAGCTTTGACTCAATCCATATTTCTCAAGACTCGCCTGCTGGAATGTTATCAACAAAACTCCAATCAGTACAGCAAGTTGTCAAAGAAGAGTTAGAGTCAGCAATAAGGAGATTAAAGAAGTATGCAGATGGAAATAGGACAATTCCACCTGATTTCCAACCTGGGGATAAGGTATGGCTAGCTTCCAAGAACATCAAGACAGCAAGACCCACCAAGAAGTTATCAGAAAGATGGCTGGGAGCTTTTGAATTTCTGAAGAAGATTGGCAGCCATGCATATCACCTCAAGTTGCCTCAGCAATGGAAGTCAGTTCACCCTGTCTTTCATGTGTCTTTATTAGAACCAGTGAAGAAATCAACTATCTCAAATCAACATCAATTGCCACCACCACCAGTAATAGTGGAAGAGCAAGAAGAATGTGAAGTGGCTCAGGTTCTGGACTTAAAACTCAAAAGTGGTAAATTATGGTATCTTGTAGAGTGGAAAGGATTCAGTGAGGACCTAGAAAGAACAACTCGGGAACAAGCTTCAAACCCTACCAACTAACCAGACCTTAACAAGTATTTCCATTCATTGTATTCAGAAAAGCCTGGCCCAATTACCTCAAGAGTTTGATTTCATGGTTCTTGGTAGGGATTGAATTTTATGAAAGTAAGTTCCTGTCACAACCATGAAGAATGACCCTCCACCATTGGTGTTGCGGCAATTCCAATCTGGGACCAAGTTGGGGGCCAATTTGCCACACCATATCTTTATGGCCAATTTGGCCCCTTACGGTGCTCTATGGCATTTTTGGCCATGTCACCATTCCCTGGCCTCCTATGGCCCCAACCATCATTTACAGCCTCAGGCCATATCCTGCCATCATTGGCCTCCCTGGGCAATTTCCATATCCTCAACCCCCAGGTCTCTATCTTTGTTTTGGGCCTGGGGGGGTCTCTTTGTCTCCTAGCCCTCATCATGGGCTCTGGGCCAACCCTTATCATTAGGGGGTCCCTGGCCTAAATGGCCTTTTGGGGCCATTTAGGCCCCCTACAGCCTCTATGGTCTGTGGGCCATTTAGGCCCCTTTTGGCCTAATCCAATGAGGCCAAAGGGGAAAATCCATCAGCCACCAAGGCCAGGTGGGTCCCAAATCCCATCAAACCCCAAAATGGTCATAAGACCTTCAGGACCCATTTTGGCCCGGAATCACTATGGACCATCGTTTCAGCCCATGGCCTCTGGAACCACCAGAGGCCACCAGATCTGCTCATTTCAATCTTCCCCTCACCTTAAGGGGAATTCTTCCACTCCTTCATGCACCCCGTACTCAAGGTTGCAGGAGTGGTGCATATATGGTATTATATACCATTATGCACCATTTTTGCTCAGCAATTCAATGGTGACGTTTTCAGGACCCAATTCCACCTTTCCAAATCAAGGTCCCAAAATTCAATGCCCATTTTGAAGGAGGATTTCTTAACTCATCAGTCTGGCAATCCATGGCAGCAATCAGAAGACCATTCAAGGATCCCAACCACCTAGCCCTGCAGGAGTTGGGTTGGAAACTTCATTCAGGATTATTCTAAGGGCCATTCACAGAGGTTATTCATAATTTCAATCAGTTGTCAAGGCATCAAGTATTTCAATACTCCTTGGACAACTCAATTGGTCCATACAGCCGTCAATCCATCAACCTGTATGTACTTGGCCCAATTGGGCCAATTCATATTGCACTGTGGGAATTCAATCACCCAGTTCAAATTTCAAGAGGGCCAGAGCTGTATTGACCCAATTGAGACAATACAGCCGGTGACTCACCTTGCAGGATCAGTCTTTCAACTTTTCACATATACTGGCCACTTTTCAGAACCTGGGGACTTTTTCCCCAGTTAATTAATATATTGGATTTATTTTTAACTTTATTTTCTCTTACATTATTAAATTTAATACTGATAATCTTAAGTCAGTAATTCAGCACCCTTTCTCTTTTCTTCCTTGCCTGTCAGTGGATATTGGTGGTCATATCCGTTACTAATTCCATTTCCTTTTCTGGCAGGTTGAAACAGTGAATTGAGGATTCACTTGGTTGGCTTCTTTTATTATCTTTGGCCTTTGCATTCTTATCTTTTCTTTTATATTTGGCATACTTGTCTTTTCCCTTTCTTCTTCTTTAAAGAAATTAATCTTTATTATTCCTTATATCTTTTGGAGCCCTCCAAGTGAGCTCTTGATTCCTGCGTGCCAGGCCCTCTTGCTTCCATAATAGCCCCTGTGACATTATATTAATTAACTCATAATTCCTCTTCTTTTCATTAATTCTTATATTTTTAATTCATTCATTTCACTTCATCAAAATTATGACTCTTTAACGTTTTATAATCCTATTATTCATTGTCACCTCTCAATTTTCTCTCATTCATTTCCTCATTCTAAAAATTGAAAGCTGACCCCAATTTTATCTTTTGTTTCTCTTTTTTAAAATCTTATCTCATTCTCATTTTCATTCAATTCATCAAATCCTTCATATTAAGGCCTCATTATTGAAATTCAAATTGATCTTTATTATCATTCAGACACCTCTTCACATCAAGCTTCACATTTGATCTGTTCTTCAAGAATTTTGATTTTTCAATAAGATTTCACTTGATTTTTGATTTTGACTGATTGATTTGACATAGATTGACATTGACTTCAACATAATTGATTGACCTGAAGATTTTTTGATTTTGCTGATTTTTCACATCGAGAATCTTGACATAGACCGATTTGCTTCAAGAATTCATTTTGATTGACTGATTTTCTGCAAGATTTCCATTTTGAATTGATTTGAAATTGATTTTGATTGATTTGACGTATTTGATTCATTGACTTCAAGTTCTCATTTGATATTCAATTGATTGATTTACCTGAAGATCTCATATGATTCATTGATTATTGACTTTTCCCTCAAGATTTGATTTGATTTGATCTTCAAGACTATTTTGATTTTGCCTCAAGTTATTTGTTCAAATTTTGATTATTTTCATTCAAAATTTATTTTATTTCAATCATGCCACTCCAACATTAACCTCCTGCAAGACAAACAAGATCTCAGGCCCAAACTCAAGCTGTTCTCACTCCAACCCCAAGGGCTCCTCTTGATGGTACCCCAGCAGTTCCTCAACTGAGGACCAAATTGGACAGAGGACCCATTTTGGAGGGAGCAGAACCATCCAGGAAGGAAGGAAGAGTGCCAAGAAGATCAAATTGTTTTTCAGGAGTAGTTGGCAGTTTTCCAGGCATATCAAGAACCACCTTTAGAGGTCCAGGTGAAGATGGTGAAGAGGAGGAGAAGAATTCTGTGGAAGAAGAAGAGTCTGATGGCACTGCGGCTGCTCCTGCTCCTGTGGGAGCATCTGAAGGCACCAGAGGACCAACTCTAGCCCAGTCTGATCAGCCTGTCTCTTACTAGACTGAAACATCCTTATTGGCCATCATGCAGCAAATGACCCAGATTATGGCCAATCTTCTGAAGTTTCCAGACCACCAGCCTTCAAGACTCCATCTATGAAGGCACCAGAATGTTTTGATGGGACTCAAACCTTCAAAGTCAGAAGTTTCATCCAGTCTTGTCAGCTTATTTTTCATAATGAGCTGGCAAATTTCTCTCAAGACAGAAAGAAAGTTCTTTATGCCACTTCATTTTTAATTGGCAGGGCTGCAAAATGGATTGAGCCTTATCTTTCCAATCTCAATAATCAAGACTCAAGTTATCTTTTCAATTCTTGGCCATTGTTTGAATCCCAACTCTTCACTCTATTTGGGAACCCAAATAAAGTTAGAAAAGCTGAAGCAGAGTTGGATGGCTTTAGAATGAAAGAAGGTGGGAATGTTGCCTTATACATTGCCGATTTCAGGAGTTTGGGTTCAAGAATTGGATATTGGGGTGAAAGGGCTCTCATTCATAATTTCAGGAAGGGTTTGGCCTCCAGGATCCTGGATCAATTTGCCTTCCATCCTTCAAATATTGATTCTCTTCAAGACTTAATGGACATCAGCCTGGAAATTGATACCAGGTACAATGAGAGGCAAAAGGAGAAGAAGCCTGAAGCCTCAAAGTCAAACTATTCTCATCATTAAAATTCTTCAATCTCAAGTCACAAGTAGAAGAATTTTCACTCTCAAAAGCGGGACAAGCCCCATTCATCCTTGTTGAATAAGGACTTCAAGCTGAATGGTTCTGAAAAAGAAAGAAGAATCAAGGAGGGCTTGTGTATATATTGTGGTGGGAAGCATAGTCCTGAGTCCTGTGTCAAAAGGCCTCAAAACAAGCTTACCCAACCGTCAGGAAGTTTTCCCAGCCAGGGAAAAGCCTGAGTGAAGATCATCTTGTGTTCAATGGTCTTCACTGTTTTCCATCCAGAGAACAATTGTGCATTCTGAATACTGGTGTCAAGAATTCTCTTAAATTCTTTGTTTTTTCTTCTCTTTCTGATGTTTTTACAGTATTCTCATTGATTATGGTGCTACACACCCATTTATTGCAAAGCAGTTTGTTCACAAGTACTCATTTACTATGTCAGAACTTCCAGAGAATATTCCTCTTATTATCTTGGACTCCTCTGAGTCCCCTTCCTTATTTGTTACTCACCATACTAAATATATGGTTGAGCTCCCTTCCTTCCCAAGCTTTGAATGGGACTTTTTAGTCATTGATACTCCCAAGGGAGGAGACCTCATATTGGGCTTTGACTTTCTAAATAATTTTAATCCTTATATTGATTGGAGGCAAGCCTGATCACCTTTAATGCTGATCATAAGGACTATTCTGATCCTTCTAATTCTTTCCGTAATGACTTTTCTTCTGCCAAATCATGTGCAGCTCCGGTTGGTGATTCTAGAACACCATCATTTCCATCTTCTGTCCATATTCCTTCCATAAATTCCCCTCAGTCATTACCATTATCTCAAGATGAAGTCTTCAAAGAGATTCAAGATGTTGGAGAAGATAATTCTGTATCTTCACTTCATCTCTTCTTTGGGAATATGGACCTTCCTCCTTCATCTTATCATGACTCCCTGGAGGAGTTGTGGGATGAAGGGGAAGAGCCAGAAGAAGTAGAAACCATGATGAAGGTTGTTCCTTCTACTTATCACCAATATTTGGATTTATTCTCCAAGGTGAAAGCAGAGAAACTTCCTCCTCACTGCACCTGTGATCATCATATCAAGCTGGAGGGGTCTCTACCTCCACTTGGGGTGATCTACTCTTTATCCAAACAAGAGTTAGATACACTCAGGGCCTAAATTTCAGAGAATGTAGAGAAAGGTTTCATCCGGCCAAGCTCCTCTTCAACAGGAGCACCTGTCCTCTTTGTCAAAAAGAAAGATGGTGGCCTCCATTTGTGTGTTGATTACCGCAAACTCAATGCTGTCACTAGGAAGAACAAGTATCCTGTTCCTCCTATGAATCAGCTTCTCAATGTTATCAATGGTTCTTCTATCTTCTTCAAGATGGATTTGTTTGGTGCATATAACCTGCCCAGAATCAAGGAGGGTGATGAACATTTGACATGCTTCAGAGCTAAATATGGCAGTTTTGAGTACTTGGTTATGCCATTTGGGCTCGCCAATGCTCCTGCCTCTTTTCAGAATCTTGTCAATGATATTTTCCAAGACCTGCTTGATGTTTATGTTGTGGTTTATGTGGATGACATCATGGTCTTTTCCAAATCTGAGGAAGAACATGTCACTCATGTGTCCACTGTTCTTTCCAGACTCAGAGCCAATAACCTTTTTGCTAAGGCTTTAAAGTGCCTATTTCATGTCTCTAGTGTAGAATATTTTGGTTATTGTGTTTCTTCTGAAGGCCTCAAGATGGACCAAACAAAGGTCCAGCAGATTCTCAATTGGCCACATTCAAGAAACCTCAAGGTTCTTCAATCTTTCCTTGGCTTCACCAACTTCTACCGCCATTTCATCAGGAATTATTCAAAGAAGATCAGTTCACTTACCAGTTTCCTCAAGAAAGATTCCTGTTTCCCCCTCAATGAGGAAGCTCTCATTCAGGTTCACCAACTCAAAGAGGCTTTCACCACAACTTCAATCCTTCTCTACACACCATTGTAGAGACTGATGGACCTATTATGCCTTAGGTGCTGTACTGAGTCAGGTCTCTGACTCAGGAAAACATCCCATTGCATTAGACAGCTGCAAGCCTATCCCAGAAGATCTCAACTATGAGATTCATGACAAGGAACTCCTTGGCATAGTATGGGCTCTCAAGCGCTGGAGGGCTTTTCTTCTTTCTCTGTCCTCTACTTTTGAAGTTCTCACCAATTATTCTTCCCTTCAATACTTCATTTCCTCCAAAGTACTCACTCGCTGGGCTGAATTCCTTTCTGAATTCCATCTCTCAATCACTTACTTCCCTGGCCTCCTGGCTACTCTCTGGATGCCTTATCATGTTGGGACAACGTCTATCCGGAGAGGGGGGAGGATTTCATCAGCAAGAATACAATGAACTTTCAACAGCTCATCAAGCAGGATGAAGTCCAACCTTCAAGATATTTTTCAGTCAAGGTGGAATCTTTTTCAAATTTGATTGATTCAATTCAGAAGGCTCTATGGCAAGATTCTCAGTACAGAAGTATCCTTCAAGAATTGGGAAAAGGTAAATCCATTCAGGATTATTCTCTTGATTCCTCTTCCCAACTTCTTCTCTTCAAAGATTGGGTGGTGGTCCCAAAGGACCCCACAATTCAACTCAGTATTCTTCAAAAACGTCATGACTCTCCTCTAGCTGGACACCCTGGCCAACAGACGACTCTCAAACTTGTCAAGTGGGATTTCAACTGGTCCGGCATGACTCCATTCATCAAGGATTATGTCTCATCCTGTCAACAGTGTTCAAGAAACAAGAATATACATGATAAGAAGTTTGGACTCCTCAAACCTCTTCCGATTCCAAATGGTCCTTGGATTTGTCTTTCAATGGACTTCATCACTCAACTGCCACTGTCCAACTCATTTGACTCAATCCTTGTCATAGTGGACAGATTTTCAAAAATGGCAGTTTTGATTCCAGGAATGTCTTCAATCTCTTCACTAGATTTGGCCCATTTATTCATCAAGAATATCTTTTAAAAGCATGGCCTTCCTTCAAGCATTTTCAGTGATAGAGGTTCCCTTTTTGTTTCTTCCTTTTGGACCAATCTTTGTCAGCAGCTCAAGATTTCAAGACATTTGTACACTGCTTACCATCCAGAAACTGATGGACAGACAGAGAGGGTAAATCAGATACTAGAACAGTATATTTGGATGTATTTCAGTTATCATCAAGATGATTGGAACACCTGGCTCCCTCTGGCTGAATTTGCCTACAATAATTCTGACCACTCTTCAACCAAGCAATTGCCGTTTTTCACTGTTTATGGAAGAGATCCACAATTTGACTCAGCTCACATCACTCAAGATACTCCTGCTGGAAAGTTATCAACAAAAGTCCAATCGGTACAGCAAAATGTCAAGAGAGAACTTGAAGTTGCAATAAACCAGTTTAAGAGGTATGCAGATAAAAGTAGAGGAAGTCCACCTGTTTTCAATCCTGGTGACATGGTATGACTTTCCTCCAAGAATATCAAATCAACCAGACCCACCAAAAAAATGTCTGAAAGATGGTTGGGTCCTTTTCCAATCTTGAATAAAGTAAGTACTCATGCTTATCACCTCAAGCTTCCATCTAAATGGAAATCCCTCCACCCAGTCTTCCATATTTCACTCTTGGAACAAGTCAAGGCATCAACAATGCCAAAATTGCATTAAGATCCTCCTCCTCCAATCATCATTGCAGAAGAAGAGGAATGGGAAGTCTTGCAGATACTGGATTCAAAGCTCAAGAGAAGAAAGCTATGGTATCTGGTCAAATGGAAAGGTTTCAGTCAAGACTCAGAAAGATCCACTTAGAAACCAGCTGAAAACCCCAATAATTGTCCTGAACTTGTCAAATATTTTCATTCTTTGTACCCTGACAAGCCAGGACCCAATTCTTCAAAAGCTTGAATTTTTATGGTGCTTGGTGGGGAGAGGAATTACCAAAAGTAAGTCCCACTCCTGGTATGCACCTTTAGGGGTATTCTACTCTTTTCTGTTGTAAGCATCACCTTGGCCACTCTGTGAGCACTTTGCAATTTGGACACAGATCTTCTGGCCTGGCTTTCAACATCAACTCCAATTTATGGCCATTTCCACTTGGGGCAACTGGACCAGTCCCTTCTTATTATCCTTCCCAAGATATTATCCTTTCAGCACATTCTTTTATCAAAACGTTTCTTATTTATGGCACTTGCGGGATTGGTAACTACCAAAAGTAAGTTCCTCTCCTGGTGTCCACTTCCCTGAGGGGTCTACAATATTTCAAAACATCACCTTGGCCACTCTGTGAGCACCTGGCATCAAATTCCTTTATCCAGGTCCTTGGCTACTTTCAAAATCAACTGTCAAAATCTGTGATGAAGATTGGACTCTCCCTCAAAATTCATTTTCCTTTTTTATTTTCTTTTTCTTTCTTTCTATTTGTTTTTTTAATTTTCCTTCTTTATATCTCCTTAAATTTCTTTTCTTATAAGTCTTAATGCCAAAATCTTTACACCAAAATCATGTCTTCAACATTTTCAAGCCAAATGTCAAGAGAAGACCAAGTCAACCTCAATTCATATGCTAACACTTTTATCAGCTCAAAATTTATCTTTTCAATATTCAAATACCTCTGGAATCCCTACGTCAAATCTGTCTAAACAGCCTCAACAGGATTCTACCTTATCTTGGTGCTCAGGAGCTCACCATTCAAGGTAGGGGGTACTGTCACAACCACAAAGAATGACCCTCCACCATTGGTGTTGCAGCAATTCCAACCTGGGACCAAGTTGGGGGCCAATTGGCTACACCATATCTTTATGGCCAATTTGACCCCTTCTGGTGCTCTATGGAATTTTTGGCCATGTCACCATTCCCTGGCCTCAGGCCATATCCTGCCATCATTGGCCTCCCTGGCCAATTTCCATATCCTCAACCCCCAGGCCTCTATCTTTGTTTTGGGCCTGGGGGGATCTTTTTGTCTCCTTGCCAACCCTTTTCATTAGGAGGTCACTGGCCTAAATGTCCTTTTTGGGCCATTTAGGCCCCCTACAGCCTCTACAATCTGTGGGCCGTAATCACAGTCCACAGTACATGGGCCATTTAGGCCCCTTTTGGCCTAATCCAATGAGGCCCAAAGGGGCAACCCATCAACCCCTAAGGCCAGATGGATCCCAAATCACAATTGGGCCCACCTGAGCCAGTCTTGGCCCCAAAATTGTCATAAGACCTTCAGAACCCATTTTGGCCCAGAATCACTATGGACCATTGTTTCAGCCCATGGCCTCTGGAACCACCAGAGGCCACCAGATCTGCTCAGTTCAATATTCCCCTCACCTTAAGGGGAATTCTTACACTCCTCCATGCACCCCGTACTCAAGGTTGCAGGAGTGGTGCATATATGGTATTATATACCATTATGCACCATTTTTGCTCAGCAATTCAATGGTGACGTTTTCAGGACCCAATTCCACCTTTCCAAATCAAGGTCCCAAAATTCAATGCCCATTTTGAAGGAGGATTTCTTAACTCATCAGTCTGGCAATCCATGGCAGCAATCAGAAGACCATTCAAGGATCCCAACCACCTAGCCCTGCAGGAGTTGGGTTGGCAACTTTATTCAGGATTATTCTAAGGGCCATTCTCAGAGGTTATTCATAATTTCAATCAGTTGTCAAGGCATCAAGTATTTCAATACTCCTTGGACAACTCAATTGGTCCATACAGCCATCAATCCATCAACCTGTATGTACTTGGCCCAATTGGGCCAATTCATATTCCACTGTGGGAATTCAATCACACAGCTCAAATTTCAAGAGGGTCAGAGCTGTATTGACCCAATTGAGACAATACAGCCGGTGACTCACCTTGCAGGATCAGTCTTTCAACTTTTCACATATACTGGCCACCTTTCAGCACCTGGGGACTTTTTCCCCAGCTAATTAATATATTGGATTTATTTTTATCTTTATTTTATTTTACATTATTAAATTTAATACTAATAATCTTAAGTCAGTCATTCAGCACCCTTTCTCTTTTCTTTCTCGCCTGTCAGTGGATATTGGTATTCATATCCTTTACTAATTCAATTTCCTTTTCTGGCAGGTTGAAACAGTGAATTGAGGATTAACTTGGTTGGCTTCTTGGCCTTTGGATTCTTTTTCTATCTTTGTCCTTTGGCTTCTTATCTTTTCTTTTATCTTTGGCATACTTGTCTTTTCCCTTTCTTCTTCTTTAAAGAAATTAATCTTTATTATTCCTTATATCTTTTGGAGCCCTCCAAGTGAGTTCCTCTCCTGGCATGCACCATTAAGGGGGTATTCTACCCAAATGTTGTTGTAAGCATCACCTTGGCCACTTTGTGAGCACTTGTCAATTCTTTGGACAGATTCAGAAGGCCTTCCAACATCAATACCCTCAAATGTGGACCTTTCATCAAGATATTGCCAAATTCCTTTTTCTTTTCATTTCATCCTTTTCCAATTTATGCCAATCATCATTATTCAAGACATTCCTTCCTTTAAAGTCAATTATGGAAACACTATCTGTTTTATGGTGCTTGGTGGGGAGTGGGAATTATGAAAGTAAGTTACTGTCAGGGTGAGTCTATATAGTAGCTATAAAATGTAAATACAAGCTAGTATTATGACTGTGACACGTCAAAAAACAAATAAATTTAATTCTTCAGGTCCTACTGCTACATGGTAACAGTGGTGATGAGTCTGTTGAGGACCTGGGTTGCAACACTCTAATATCTTTGACTGTAAAGAAGTACTACAATAATTATGCTCTAATTATATCTTTAATAATTCTAAGGACACTACTGATGGATAACAGCTCTGTCACATAAGAATATGGGTAAATAAGATAAGATATGATGGGTTTTCAAGGAAAAAACCCTTCTTTTTATATCTTTCAAGACTGTCAAGAGTTATTAACTCTTCACACGTCAGAGGAGTGAAAATTCTCACTCCAATGATCAATCTGTGGTTCTGGATCCTCAATTCTGACGTCAATAGAGGCAGAATTGTGGTTTTGGAACCACAAATGATCATTCTAGATCAATACAGGGTGAAAAAACTTTTCACCTGCCATGTCAGCACTTGGATGACATTGTTCTAGTGTCTGTATGATCAGTAATAATGATTTTAGAGAGGTTATATCTTCCTAAGTCTATTATTTTAAGTATGAGAGCAATACTGTTTGATACAAGTTTGATACAGTCATGTATTGCTAGAAAAACCTTCCAGTCAAGATATCTCAGTCAGTTCTTGAGATATCAAGAAACCAAGAGCACAGAATTGAAGGGCTTAATGAGCTCTTCAATTTGGTATGCTTCATGCTTACCCTTCTTTAAAATAGCAAAAGTTATAAGGGTTTTAAGTTTTTGGATGTATTTTTGTACATCAGTATGAGGCTTCAAAAACTTCCATACCAGATATCTTCTTCAATTTGGAAGATATCTGTATTCTTATGATAAAGTCTTGTAGGGCTTGATTAGCTCTACAGTTTGGTATATTACTCTTTACAGTTGTATGAGTGTATGCCAAAGATACAGGGGTTTGTTTATATTGTTGTTTTTCAGAATATCTGTATTTTGGTTGTTAAACCTTTGGACCAAGATCCCTCAGTCAATTTTAGAGATCCAGAGGTCTAAGGTGTCTCAGATTAAAGCTCTTGTTTAGATCTTTAATTTGGTTGTACTTTTGTACAGTTTTTGTACAAGCCCTCTTTGACTTTCAGGGGGGTCTTGGTTTTAAAATAAAGGTCATATGGTATCTCCAGTTGTGGTGGTGTTACAGCAACATGGATGATACCATTGTGTAGCTCTCTATGTGAGCTTTAAGAAAATATCATTTTGGTATAGAATAGCTTAAATATGCATAAGTTAGATGAGAGGTGAAAATAAGGGTTTTGACTTGTTTATTTTCCTCTAGGTTTCCTTATTCTGTTTGGATAAGGTTGGTGTTTAATTTAAGAGGATTTTTTTCCTCTTATTTATTACCTGTATTGACTATGTTTGTTCAATACTTTTCATACCATTATTTATGGTATTTTGGATGTCATGCTAGTGCCCTGTTTTGAGTCACAGGCTGACAGTTACATCTCCTGGTATGCATCCCTGAGGGTTCTACATCTTGTAAAACATTACCTTGGCCACTCGGTGAGCATCAAAGGCTTGGTTTTTATCTTTTAGACAATTCTTGGCCAAAATCAAGCAACTCACCACAAGAAGGACAAGCCTCAGGAATTTCTCTATTTCTTTTCTTTACTCTCTTTTCCTCTCATTTTCTTTTTTTTCTTTATTTGTATATTTCATCTTATTTCTTTAATCTTTAAAGAAGAAGAATCCCCTCCCATATCATGTATTGGGAGGTTCCATTTTTTTTTATTTTTAGTAGTTATAAGAGTGGGGATGGAAGTCAAACTAAACACAAACAAGGACAAGGAAATTAGTTATCTTTACCCATATGATCAAAAGTTCTCTGGAAATAATTGATCAATTCATCTTCATACCAGGCAAATTTTTCAGCTATCTCTTCAGAAGCAGTACCAGGAATATTTCAATCATTAGCATACATAATAACCTTCCTACTATTTCTATCAACTTGTCTAAACAACCTGGCCACAGAATCCTGATTTTAACTCTCCATATTTGGATCTTATCTGGTAACTTGGATAGGCCAACAATCCCTTTGCTGAAATACTTGGGCAGCAGGAAACGGCAAAGGTGAAAGCTCTTCTCTTCTTCTACTGGAGCTGCTGAGAGGTGACTATGGGTGAAGCTCTGCACTGTTGAATGGGGGATGGTCTTACTGCTGGATTTATGGCAGGCCTGGTGGGGGAAGAACTTGGTGAAGCAGGAGGAAGGGAAGTAGGAATGGTAGCAAGAGTTGGTTGAAGGTTTCTAGAGGTACTGGGAATAAGGTGGCTGGGAAGAAGAATTTCTGGATTGATGGCCAACAGGATTACTAACCACCTCGAATTTATCACCATCCAATTCATCACTACTTTCAACATCTGGATCAGGTGGGGAATTGGAAATTCTTCTCGTTACTTTCACTACACCTTAAGTATTGATCCTGGAAATTGGGACTGCTGAGCTGGAGTAGATTGGCCTACCACTAACTGGGATGGATCCTCCAACATTAGTCCATCTTGCCACATCCCTCTGCCTAGAACCAGTCACTAAGTCAGGATATCAGTATCCAATTCAATCAAGAAATTCATTTTACTCACAATAAGAATATCCTTGAGTAGAATCAGGGGTATGTCCCTCAGAAGCTGGGAATTATTTCCCAAAAGGCCCATATTTCTTACTCCAAAAATACATTCTGACGTTGGAAGCCACTGACCCAGGACAAGGATATGGCTTCTTCCCAACAAAACAGAAATGAATTTTTGAAGATTTTGGGTTGAAATGCTGAAAGAAATCTTTTCCCTTGACCAAACATTCAGTACAAGCAGGATCAAGAACCTTAACTGCCTTGTAGCCATCATAGGTTTGGCCAGGATCAAAGTGCCCAGAGGAAGCTATTGATCAAGGTGAAGCCAACCGACTGAGGATGCTAGAACCACAAATAACAGATGGTGGCAGTGCAGAAGGAGAAGATTCAGTGAGTTCAGTCAGTTTGGAACTCATGGCTAAAGAATTCAGTGTGTCAGAATAATGCACTCTAATCTGGAGGATGGCCCCAATCAATCACCCAAGACCTTCCCTGCAATATTGAGGAAGGTCAGATTCTATGGTCCTGGACCCTCTCAATGGGCCCAGGCCATAAGGACGAAGTTATGGTCTGATGGACCCCTGGCATGTGGGCTCATTTTGGCCTTGGGGGCTCTAGTAACCCCCATGGCCCACAGACTGTATGGCATGCCAAAGACCAAAAAGGCCCCTCATCCCCATTCCATCAAAAATGGCCATAGTAATGGCCAAAGACCAATTTTTAGGCCAAATTTCAAGGACAATGGGGACAAGCCCCCTCCTTGGATGATGCCAAATGTCAATCAAGATGAAGAGGACCCAAGAGCACCAATTGCCTGGCCAATAATTGGTACATACATCCATATACCCATTTTTCACCTATTTTTGAGGTGAAGAGCTCTAAAAACTTAGTTTTGGGATACAACCCAAGGGTCACGTCTTTGAAGGAAGTCATTATTGAAATTGAGAAGAAGAGTATAATCCAAAGGTTGAAGAACTTACTCAAGATTAGAAGAAGGGGAGAAGACAGATAATCAAGGATAATGAAGAGAGGAGAGGATTTTAAGGATAATGGACAAGAGGAAAAGAAAAATCAAAAGAATTTTTTTTGGAAAAAATGTGGGGATGTTGTGATGTCACTCAACAGTGGCAGGGTATTATGGTGTCCAGGAGCCCACCAGTTTCAAGAGGGGGATACTGTAACAACCACTAGTCAGGGGTAAAGGTATTCAATCTTACACCCACTAAAACACCTCAAATCAGCAATCCACTGTTTGTATCAGCAATCTTTCTTGCTGAAACATGCATACAGTCTGGTGAATTAATACAGCCTTTAAATAATTGTACAGGTTGGAATTACCCAATACAGTTTTGATACACCATCCTGAAGCTCTATGATAACTAAACACTACCACTCCTCCTGTACAGATCCGGTACAGATTGTACAGGACCTGTATTGGCCAGATTCAATTCAATCATCAATTGCTCTCATGAAAACTCTCTGTCTGGATCAGGGCTGGTGATTCTCACATATACCAGCCCCTCTTTCACCCCCCTGGGGACTTTTCCCAAGCTAATTAATTTAGTTGATTTCTTATCTTATAGATATTCTTACTCTTATTTTTGGGTACTATATTTATTTGGTATTAAGTTAGTCTTTGAATTTCTCTCACCTGTTCAGTATGAGGTGTGATGGCCATATCCTTATTAACCCTCCTCTTTCTTTCTGACAGGTTGAAACAGTGGACTTGGACTTGTTTGTGAATGGCTCTTTTATTTCTTACTCTTATTCTTTGTTGCTGCTTTTTCTTATATTAGTATTTCTTAGCAATCTTACTATCATTACACTCTTAAGTGTTTTGCCTTATATTATCCTTTGAGCCCTCTGAATTGAGTTCCAGGCCCTCTTTACTTAGAGGAGCCCCCGTGACAACTCCATAGGCTCAGGGCTTACGTCTTTCTTTCCCTTACTAGTTCACCTTTTCACAATTTTTAAAAACAAAAAAGAAATGATATAATTTACAAATTTGAGCTTTAAAAAACTTGAAATTTCAGTTTTATTTTACTTTGTATCAATTTAAATGAATTATAAATAATAAAATTAATAGCATTCTTTGAATAAAATGAAATGTATTATTTCTTGGTTTTCACAATAATTTTTTTTTTCATTATTTTAACACTAACCTCTTATGTATTTTTCCTTTTTTAAAATGAGGGGTTGAAAATATTATTTGATACAGAAGGTTTTTTGATTTTTTTTAACATTTTGGTTGGTTTAAAAGACACTTAGATAATTTAAGAATAAAACTTTCCAATAATAAATTAAAATACTTTCTAATAAGTAATCAATTTCAAATCAAACTCTCAAAATATCTTTGCACTATATTTACCTTGATCCCATGGCACAAAAGCTTAATATAATTTTCAATATCACTTGGATGGTGTAACATTGAGTCAAAATAGACTCTTTGAAAAAAGGGTATATAACTACCATACCTCAGAAATTGATGGATGTAACTTTAAATTCCCTCTTATATAGCCTTATGTCCTTCTAAAAGACACTACTAAGATAATATCTGATTAATTAGATTGTTTTTAATTTGGGAAGATTTTATATCTTAATGAAAATGTTTTATGAAATCTTTAGTCTCACTTCTTAGGAATTCGATTCGGGATTTGATGTCAAAGTTAATTTATTTCCTATATTTATAAAAAAAATATTTCAATTACCACTTTAGATCAAATTTTAAAGATATATATCTCTGTAGTTTAGGTATTTCATTTTCTCTAAATTTATTATTTCAGAGTCAGAAAGCTGCCAAAACTTCGGAAAACCTCTTAGAAATATCATTTCTCACTTTTGAGAGTTATATTTCCTCTTAAAATAAAATTATTTAATCTCCAATTTTTTTAAAAAAATGAATTCATATGTTTTTCTTTGAGAAAAATAGCTATATAACTATTCAACTATCTTTTCAAAAACTTCAAAGTTGAATAAATAAAGAAATCAAAATTTTATTAAAACATTTCCTTTTTAAATTTTATTTTACTTTTTTCCATTAAAAGATAAAGTTTTGCAAAAATATATATAAAATCAATTTTTTTTGAGAGGTTTTGTTGAGATTTGTTCTCCTGATGTGTGTTTTTTTGCATTTTTTGAATAAAAGAAGCACAAAAAGCCCCTCAAGACATGATTGTTGAGTAGTTCAATAAGAAAAATTATAAGAGTTTATATTTTCAAGTCAAAAAAAACTATCAACAAGAAATAAAATCCAAAATTCATATCAAAACAGAAAAATAGTCTCCATTTGATTTCCTCTACAATAAAACTTATTAAGACAAATAATCAAAATAATCAGGAATAAATAATTCTCAACACTTTATATAAGAATAAAAAAAATTCTTTTTTAAATTTAAGAATTATTTTGGTTTTTTCAAAAACAGTTTCTCTATTGATTTATAAAACAGAATTTTTTGGAATGAAGAAATTCAAAAAAGCTTATAATATTCTTTTCTAAATATTGAAAAGATAATTTGGGAATATTTAATATGAAGATATCTAGGTTATATCATCTTTATGAAATATAAATTAAAATGAAATAATGAATTAAATGTTTCTTATAAGTTTAGAAATTCTTGAAAATTATTAAATGAAAAGGAGTTTTAAATTAAATATTGAATATAGCTGCACCATAAGAGTAAAAATAAATTTGTGAATTTCATTCAATTTTTGTTTTACCTAGTAGTAGTTAAGGATGGAAAAAGAAATTATTCCCTCAATAGAGATTTCTATATTTCTGTGTTTATAGTTTACATATGTATTATTCTTTCAAAGGTCAGACTACTAAATAGTTAAAGGAAGATTTAAAACGCTCATGGTAGTTTATACCCAAGGTAAAATTATTCTTTTTAGATTCCCTCAAATAATCTATAGAGGATCTTTTAAATAATCTCTGTATTATTTCCATAATATATAAAATCTGGTTCCTCTCAAAAAAGAAGATATGGGCTTGTAATGAAGGTTGAGTTTTCCCTTTGGAGGTACTGGGTATAAAGTATTTAATTGATTTTATAAATAAATTTTCTCTGAAATTTCTTATAATGGTTTAATTTAAATATTTTTTAATTATTGAAAATATTGGAGATTGTATTTTTGTGAGCCTTAGAGGTATTCTCATATACCCAATATCAATTTTATGTCAACTGAATAAAACAAATCAAATCAAGTGAGGTCTTTCTTAAAATCAAAATTCTTGAAGAATGAATAAAAATGAATGATGATGTGAAGAATCTTTCTGGGTAATTTTGATGACCAGTTTTTAAATCAAATAAAAAATGAAACCTGGATTATCACTTGAATTAATTTGGTTATTTGAATAAAGAATTTAAGAGAAACAAAAATAAAAATGGGCTAACTTTCAATTTTCAAGAATAAAGAATGAATGAGAGAAAATTGAGACGTGACAATAAATCATGAAGTTCAAAGGAATTAAAGAGTCATAATTTTGATGAATTGGGTGAATGAAATGATAAAGAATTAATTAACAGAATGAAAAAAAATTATGAGTTAATTAATATACTGTCACAGGGGCTCTTGGGCATAATAAGAGTGGCCTGGCACTCAGGAATCAGGAATTCACTTGGAGGGCTCCAAATGATAAAAGAATAAAAAAGAATATATTTCTTCAAAAGAAAATAAGAGCAGTACAAGATATGCCAAAGGAAAGAATGAAGTCAAATGCCAAAGGATAGTAAGAAAAGCCAAAGGCCAAATAGCTAACCAAATCAATCCTCAATTCACAGCTTCAACCTTCCAGAAAGAACAATGGAATTAGTAAATGATATGGCCACCAATATTTACTGACAGGCAAAGAAAGAAGTTCAAATGACTGACTCAAGATTATCAGTATTTACTTTCAATAATTAGAAAGCAAATAAGAAACAAAACAAATCCAGTATATTGATTAACTGGGAAAAAGTCCCTGGGAAAGAAAAGGTGTCCAGTATATGTTAAAGCTGAAGACTGATCCTGGAGGGTTGATTACCCAGCTGTATTGGCTTTTTTGGGTCAATACAGATCTGGCTGTCTTGAGAAATGAACTATGGGTCTTGAATTCCCACATTGAAATATGAATTGGCCCAAATTGGCTAATGCCATAGAGGTTGTCCAAGTACCGCCTGTATGGACAAATTAAGTTTTCCAAGGAGTTCTGGAGTGCTTGATGCCTTGAAAACTGATTTTAATGATTAACAAACTCTTGAAATTTCCCTTAAAGAATCCTAGGCCAGTAGTCCCTTGGGGTAATATTGTTGGAATGAAATAACCAACAACTGGAAAGCCATGGAGCTGGGGTCCTCAAATGATCTTCTGGTAGCCACAATGAATTGTAAGACTGAGGGGCTGAAGCCTTCCTTTGAAATGGGTGCTTTGATTGGGGACTTGACTTGAAATGGCATCATGGAGTCATGAAACCATCACAATTGAATTGCTGAGGGATAATGGTGCATAATGGTATATAATACCATATATGAACCACTGCTGGTTCCTACAGGCTATGGTCAATTGAGCAGGGCAAAAGTTTTCCCTGAACCTGAGGGGAAACCCACATTTTGAAGGTGGCTGGTGGCCTATGGCAATTTATGGCCATTTTGGGTGCCTTGGGCCAATTTGGGCCCTTTGAGATTTTCTGGCCAAAATGGGCTCAGGTGGGCCCACTTGTGGTTTAGAACCCACATGCAATTTGGGGCTGATGGACTTCCCCCTTGGCCCCTTTTTTCTTCATTGGAATTAGGCCAAAAAAAGGGCCTGATAAGTACCATGGCCCACGGGCCATAGGGGGCCTCAATGGCCCAAAAAGGCCATTGAGGCCATAAACCCCTCAATAAAATGGGGTGGGCCAGAGGCCCCTGGAATATTAAATGAACCTCCAGGCCTAAAAATAGAGGTATTGACCTGGGGGTTGTGAGATTTGGAATTGGCCAATGGGCCCATGATGCAGGATATGGCCTGAGGGCCATGAGTAACCATGAGCAGTGGATATTGCCAAAGGCCATTCCATGCCATATATTGGTGGCGGCCTTTCTTGCCATGAACATCAATTGGGAGGGTTCTTTCCCATTGGTGTGACAAAAGTATAAGAAAAGGGCCTTTTTCAAATAAATCTTTTGGTCTCATCTCTTCAATGTACAAGTATCAAAAAACATATATAAATAAAATAATAAGAATAATAATCATTGATACATAATAGGCTCAGAATGGCCTTAAACTGAATTCAACTATTTACTTACTCTTTCTCATATTCTATTCTAAATCAAGACACCAAAAAAAATATTAACACATGCAAGGACCAATGATACATGATAGGCTGAGAATGGCCTTAAAATGAAACCAAATATCAATCTTAATGAATCAATTTTCTAAATATAATCTATAATGAAACATAATTAAATATATAAAACTTCAAATACATAATAGGCCCAGCATGGCCTTAAACTACAATTCAACCATTTAGTTACTCTTTGTCTTATTCTATTTTAAATAAAGACATTAAAAAATAAACAATATCTTGACACATGCAAGGACCAATGATACATAATTGGCCCAGCATGGCCTTGAACTGAAAACCAGCTGTTTCATTACTATTTCTCTTATCATAACTTTAATCAAGAAATTAAAAAAAATTAACACATGCAAGGACCAATGATAAATTATTTTCTCATAATGGATTTAAACTGCAGTTTATCTTGAATTACTCATATTATATAGTATTATATTGCATATATCAAATTTTTCTAGCTAAATAAATAAATAAATAAGCCAAAAGGAAAGAATTATTGTAATATGAAAGGAAATTACAAAAACAAACCAGAAATTACGAAATATTAAGAGAAGGTCAAAACAAAGCACTAAATAGCATACACATAAATGAAGTATACATAACCACACAAAAATACACAGCCCAACTCACAAGGAAGGGTTACAGGTTTTGAATATAGGTTTCTTTTGGTTTTTTAATTATTTAATTTTTTTATCTCTCTAAAAGAAATTGATAAAAAAAGAGACTGATAACCCCCCCTTTCTTTAAAGAGAAAGAGAAGAGAATAAAAGCCATAATACAGAAAAGGTAGATATAATAAGAAGGATAAAATCATAAGAAGATACCCTAGTAATATAATATATCAAAATAGAAGAAAAAATTCATCATACTATAATACCATTATATTATTATAATAAAATAAAATGGTAAAATAATTAAATAATAGAATTGTAGAGCTATTATAATATTAAAATATATCTAAAGGGACAACTGGCCAAATTGATACCATATAAATATATTTTAAATACTATTTACTTTACACAGAAGTACAATATAGGTATAGACCCATCTTTGTTTAAACAAAATACCAAGAAGCTGAGAAAATATAGCTGGGCTCTGGGGAGAAGGCCTCCTTTTATACCTTTTACCAAGCCTAACACTTAGAAAAATGAGAAATATATGAAACCACAACTTGGTCAAAAGAAAAAGAGGATATTCAGTAGAATAATGTGATTTGTCAGAGCTTGAATATTCCTTTGTCATGATTGGTAAGAATTTGAATTCTACATCCTGTGATATGATTGGTCAGAGCTTGAATATTCCTTGCTTATGATTGGTCAAGATATTTTCATTTTTCTGAAATTGTGATTCGCTGCAATTAGAGTGGACGTAGAAGACTTCAGAAGATCTCAGACTTTCTAGGAAGATTCAGGAATTTTTTAGGATTTTTTACAATTTTAATATTAATATCCTTTCTACTTTAGACTCATAAGGTCCTCAGAAAGACTATAAAGTGCCTTTACTTCTTGACTTATTGATATTTTCAATATAATATATATGCTAATTTCAATATATGGTCCTCCATGGCCTAAAAATGGAAAGTTCTTCCTCTGATTATTATTTATTTTAATCAATACTTAATTTCTATTAATGAAATACTCTATAAATATATTCATTACCAAATAAACTATAAGCCTTAGTTTAAGATTTATTGTAGTTCAGCTTAAAGAATAGGTCCACCATGACCTTAAACTGGAATTTTTTATTTTAAATTTGCTAATATTAACTAAACATAATTATTGAATTCACATCAAAATATATATACTTAAATATAAATATATATAGAAGATAATATTCATATATACTAAGTAAGCTGTGAAAGATTTTACAAAGAAAAATAATCAACATAAATAAAAAAACTTCAATAATGAAAAATGAACAATCATCCAAAAATCAAGAATTTATTGATAAAGAAACATTGCAAAAGAAAGTATTTACATCAATAAAAAACAGAGAGGGGGTTGTAACCCCCAGTAATACAACTTAATCATAAATTGATGAAAACATAAAGAAACAGATACATAAAAATAACAGAGAAGAATTCTCATGAAGCCATCTCACAGAATTTAAAAATTCAGTTTAAACTGAAGAAATCCAAGATCATGCCAATGTGAAGGAAGAAAGTTTTCAAACCTTTTTATTATCTCAAAAATATATTTTTCTCAATATCTAAGACAAAAAATCAAATAGTAATAATGAATAGCCTCTGAGCCATTATATCCAATAAATAGGACTTAGGTGGGGTTCTGAGCATGACCCTGAACTGCATATGTGTCTCATAAATGACAAAGGACTGTCCTTGTATGAAATCAAAAGACAGGATTGACTGACCTTAAAGCAATAGGTAAGGGGAAAGATGTCAGTGTGACTCCATCATATAGCTTCAAAATGATAATAAAAGCTATAACTATGAGTGTGAAGCGAAAATAATGATGATTAATTAATTATGAGATGGTTAGAAGGGCTATACTAAAAGAATTTATTTGTGGTGAATGCTAGTGATAGCCCTGGATGCAGTGTTTACCTGTTGGTTTACGATAATAAACCCTACAATAATTACAATTATAATTCTACCGTTTTTAATTTTAAGGGTACCATTTCTTTAAGAAGCTATACCACATAAGAATATTGATAAAAGGATGATAGATTGGGCTTCTGGTGAGGAAAGGCCTCCTTTTATCTTGTTCTGGGGTAGTGGGAAGTTGTTTACCTCTGCACACGACCACAGAGTGTAAATTTTCACTACTGTGGGCTGGTTTGTGGTTCTACACACTCAATACAGACTTTTATTGGGTGTAAATGTGGTTTTAGACCACAAGTTGTCATTTTTACCCTACAGAGGGTGAAAGGTTTCACCAATGGAGTTTACAGGTATATTCTGGTGCTTCTGATGCATTATAAGCTGTACAGAGCCTGTATGAACCCCTGTATTTGACTGAACTATGAGTTATTGAAGTATAAACAAGCTTATTCGTCTATTTGACACCTCATAACCATATGTATGGAATAGTATCCCGCAGTAAAGCTGTATTGGTCTAAATGTGGGATTTTGACCTTAAAGCTGCTATACCATTCTCACTTTTTAAAATATTGAGCTCAAATTTGGTTCATTGTGTAGCCCTAGATGAGATATACACAATTGTACCTCATTTGGAATGGTTAAAACTAAATATGCCAAAGTTATGCCATGTTTGATTTTAGTTATCCAGATATATGATTATGATGAAATCTGTATGCAACTTCTTTTCCCCATAACTTTTGTTCTAGGTTGAATATGGGGACATTGATGGAACCATCATATAGCCCTGATTTTGCTCTTTCTAAAGAGACCCCACTTTGGGTATCTCACACTATAACTGTAGAAGTTGGATGAGAGGTGAATATTTTCTTCACCCTTATTTGACCTTATTTTGGCCATAACTTCTATAATTTTGGTGCTAGCTCAATTTGGCTAGTACCATTTGATAGCCCTTATTAGGAGCTTTGATTCGGATACTCATTTTATGGGGTTCAGCCTCCTTCTTTGAATTTTAGATGAGAGGTGAAAATTGAGGTTTATGCTCAGTAACTGCTTTGAGGTTGAATAACTTTGTTATTCTTTGTCCTATGATTATGGGAATTTCATATTTGGAAAGAGGTTAGTTTCCTCTCTTTTCGATACCTTTTGAGCCTGTTTGGCTCAGATCCATGTTTTGGTGGTATGTTGCTCTACCATTGGTGTATGGTATTCTGGAAGTCATTCTTGTGCTCTGGTTTTGAGTCACGGCTGACAAAAGGATTAGTAAATAAGGAATATTTTTTTCAGGTTATTTTTGAAGGCTAAAGAGAAGATGAATCTATAATTCTCATTGGAAAAATAAAAAAGATCTCAACATATTGGATGATCAAAGTAATTCCAATACCTGAATAATGAAAATTTTGAAATTCAGGGAAATCTTCATGAGGCTCAAATGAAGCTCATTAGTATCAATATTGATAGAAATAAAGAATAATTTAATATTAAGAGCAATGAATAAATCTTGAAAGTTCTGGAAATATCAGCAATTGAAAATAATGAAACAATATTTAAATGTGCTTTGAAGTAGAATTCTGGAGAAAGAATTAAATGCAGAGGGGGATGTGGTATTCCATACCTGTCTGGGCCAGATTCAAGCACATTGGGGGTGAAAACTTCAAAATATCAAAATTCAAATGGTAAATTCAGGATATCTCAGCTCAAAAAAATCTCACAATCACATAATTCAAATATTAACATGGATAGTATTAAATAAAGGAATATTTTAGCATTCATTATAGGAATAGGCTAAATATTATAAAGTTATACAAAATAAACCACATATAAGATTTGAAAAAACAAATAACTCAGCTTAATACATACAGAAAGAACAAAGTTACATATAAAAGGTAGGAATATAGCATTATATCCACCCTAAACCCACTGATAGTATTTGATTACTAAGCATTACAGTAACAAAAAGAAATTTAATGTAATGAGATGAGCTAAGAAAGTATGAATACAAATCCATGGTATAAAAAGATGGAATTTAATCAAACTTTAATTAACTTCATGTATAGAAAATTCCATAGAGACCTGAAAGAATTCCAATAATACCCAATAACAATACAAACAAATAAAGCAATAATTGTACAAAATCAACTCATATCCAGATTAAAACCAAATATAGCTTAAGAAGATTAAATAATAAAAAGAATAAGAAATGGTGAAATAATCAAGTCAAATGACACCAACCAACACAATAATAACCAGAAAAAACACCTCAGCGTACATAATACCTTAGTAAATGATGTAATATACCAAACATATGGTGCCATATTTTGAACCAATTACACCATCTCAAAATTAATCACCAGATAAATCAGCTCAAGTGTGTGCATAATAATATTAAATTTTAGTTGATTAAAAATAAGGTTTCAAACTATGGGCAATATACCAAACTTATGGTGCCATATCTTGATCCAACGACACCATCTTAAAATTACTAACCAGCAAAATTAGCTCAACTCTGTGCATAAACCTCAACAATGTTCAGAATAATGCAATATTCCAAACATATTTTGCAATATCTTGATTCAATGACACCATTTTAAAAGCACTCACACCCTAAAATACCTCAAGGTAAAATTTCTCTAATTCCCCTGTTTTTGAGTGTCTCTATGGAGGTCCCAAAGAATATAAATAGAGGCCCTCTCTCCCTCATTTTCTCCCATTCTCATAAAAGTATTTCCCCAATAAATTGAAGTCTAGTCCCTAATCTAAAGGATTCATCCATCCCTATTCTGGTAGGATAACTAGAAAAATAAGATTATAAAGGTCAGTAGCAAAGCTCAGAAGCAAATATTAGTAGTCATAAATTCTTGATAAAAGAAATTATTTACATTATTAATGAAAGAGTTTAATATTGAATGAATAGTATTATCATAATAAATATTAGTAGTCAGCAATTATTTATAAAAGAAATTATTTACAGTATTAATGAAAGAGTTTAATATTGAAGAAATAGTGTTATCAGCAGAAATATCAGTAGTAGTCATAAATTAATTATCCAAGAATTCATTATTATTGGAGTTAACATGAGTTTATGTCTTATCCTCATCATTATTAAATGCTGAATCTATCAAGGAATATATATTCCTATCAAATACATATTATCAGCTATATTTGTCATAAGATCCCTTGTAAGATGAATTAATACATATGAAACCCCACCCTTGTATTATTAAAGAAAAAATATTCTAGTATTCTCTCCAGTATATTCTATATATTATATTCTTAGTTAACCTTATAGTCAATATCATTTACCTAAAAATATAAATCAACACATATACTTTAGAATATCATACATCTATATTATTATATCTTATCAATACTTCAATTTATATATAAATATTACGTATAACCTGTGAGATAGTGGTATTTAGCGATTTTCCTAGATATAGTAATAATAAAAATTATTTATCTAATAATTGAGTAGGTCTAACAAAGACTTCTGAAAGTCTTCTCTAGCTGTAAAGCCACAATTTTAAATATTGATTTGTGGGCTATTTAGGGAGATTATTTATTATATTCAGAGGGGCAGATAATAAACCTTAGCAACCTTGGTTACAGGATCATGCAGAAATTGAAAACTGTTTACTTCTTATTTCCCCCTCAAGGACTTCCTTATCCAATCCCACACTAAAAGGAGTTCCACAATGTTTTTGAAAGAGTAATTAAATTAAGAACAAAATATTGGTGCTTAGATGACATATATAGTAATATATATCAGGTTTTTTATTTTTTTATTATACTCTTTCATTTTATTCAAATACCTTTAGCCTCAATCAGGATCAAAGCTTGATATACTGTTCTACTTTTTTCTTTCCTTGTTTTCCTGATGTAATATTAAATAATTCTTCTGTTTTATTTTTTATTTATAATTGCTAATTAGGCACCTAAACATGCAATTACATCCACTCCTCATATATGATTATAGAGGAATATCCTGGTTTTTGAGGAGTGGATGTAATTACATGTTAAGGTGCGTAATTAGCACTTATAAATATCCTGGTTTTTGGATTGGTGATTTCAAACCTAATTATGAGAGGAAAACGTAATATCTTTAATTAAATTAAACTATTAAAATATATAGATTTAGTACTTTGAAGATTTTTAAATTTCTTTATTGATTCCTATTTTTGATTAATTATTTAACATTAATAATAATTTTCATTTCAATTTGGGTTTTTAACTTGGAGATATTTTCTGGATTGGACTATATGAGATTCAAGTTATTTTTATTTAGCCTAATTTTTGGTATAAAAAGATTATTCTCATTTAGAATTTCATTTAGCCTCAAAATTCAAAAAAAAAGAACTTTTTGTATTGGATACAGTAAAAACTGTCTTAACCAATACCTGTTTGTGGACCCATTCTTCTATGGGTCAGGATAAGCAACCCACACTAACCCTTACATGTTTCCAAAAACAATTATGTAAGAAAACTGTATAAACCTATATATATAACCTATGGCCCAATCTCCTAATGAGAGAAAATATTGACTGTATTAAATTACAGTAATTTGATCGTTTTGACAGGCAATCAATTACACAATATAAAGAAAAGAAATTTTTCTTGTTAAGCACATTATCAATGTGAATTAAGAAGATCAGGAAGCATGAATTATATTTGAAAAAATTTAGGAGGGATTTTTTTATTTCTGCTGCTTTTTTATTTAAGCTTGAGTTTTGAAATTTAGGATTCCAGATTCTTTCTTACAAGAACATAATCAATTGATTATAAAGAAGAAAAATAGTGAAAGATAATAGATATTTCATTCTGAACTTAATTAAGGGGTGGTAGTGGAAGTTTGGGCTCTTTAATCTCAGATTATTTTATTTCTTGACTATAATATTTGAATTGTTTTAGAACTTCTGCAATTGGAATATTTTTGTATATATTTTCTTTTTAAATATTGAAAATCTCAGCTATAGGCATATAGTTGCAATTAGTAATAAGGCTAATTTATTCCAGATTATTACACTATTTCTCCCATAATTTAGCTTTGTTCATTACTCTGAAGTTATTAAGTAATAAATTCATTTTTGGTTGAGCTTTTTATGATCACCAAATTTTTTAAAGTGGCTGGACTGATTGAATTCCATGCTAAATGGTATAGTTTCACTGCACCAATTTTGTAAATATATAATATTCATGAAAGCTATATCTGGATTAATATATTTTACCTCTTGCAGTACTATTCCTTCATTTTACAGATAATTCGTGAATCCAATGACTCCACATGTACCACATATTTGGGTTCAAATAAAAGAATGTTGATTTTTAATGGGCTTTGAGTGGTTATTTTTTGGCCTTTAGAATTTTGTAAAAGCTACAGTATTTACCTACCCTTTTTCTGATATTATCGTTCCACTAAATGAAACATCTCTAAAAGATGCAAATTTTTATCCAGGATTTTTTCATTGTGGTAATATTGGTAGCCATTCTGAGACCAAAGATCTCACTTGAAGTAATAAGGAAACTCAAACTAGACAATCAATAACAATGTCAATCACTCACTCAAAGTGGAAATTTGGGTAAAAGATATGGTGAATATAATATTTTTTCTTTTTATTCCATGGTTCTGTGAGTATTGAAAGCCCCTATTGGGAGGCATACTAAAAATCATCAAATGGAATCAGAATTCCAGAGTAGAAAAGGGCTTTAAAAATGAAACACTAATCTATATATTAACTCATTCTAATCTATATTTAAGAAACAATTTTGTACAAAATTGGCTAAAAGTGGTTCTAACTGACCAACCTCAGCTTCAATGGTTTCAGAGCTTGCAGGAGATGCTTTACCAAATCATTAACTATGCTTTAGTTTTTTGCAGTTTTTGAAATGCTGCATCCATCTATTTGAGAGCTGTAGCTATTTATTTATTGGAACACAACAGAGCTTAGTGAGGTCCATGCAGCTTTCACATATGAAATTTCCAGTTATTGTGAAACTACCTTGAATTGCCTTCTGGACCGACTCCTATAAAGGTTTCTTGAATTTTGAATTCTTGAAAGGGATGAGAGTTTTGTAGGCTCAGTGCCACTATTTTAATTTTTGGCACAAATATCTTGTTCCTCTTTGAGTCAAAAATATATCTTTGTTTCCTTGAGCTAAGGTAAGGATAAAATTCTTGAAAGTGGAAGGCAGCGACTTTCTAGCTTTTACATGGGAATATTACCAATTCAGAACCTCAAGCCTATGCACCAATGTTGAAAAATGTTAGTAGTTTGCATTTTTTCTACCTTCTTTTTGTTTGTATTTTCAAATTTTCTCTTTTTGTTTTTATTGGCTCCACTTTGAATTTCCCCTTGGCAAATAAAATTGATAAGCTCTTTGAGTTCCTTTTCAGTGAGCTTGAAAATGGGGTTTCTTTGACTATTATCATTAATTAGACAATATAGAATGGCATCCCCTTTGACAAGGCTTCCTTGGTTGTCAAGAAAATTCTCTTCTTCCTATGTGAGTCCACTTCTTTTTTTTGTTTTCAATGGTTTTGTCCAATTTGTCAATTTTTTTCCAAATTGATCCAAACTTTTGCTTTATGGAAGGAATGGAGTTGATTTGGTGTGGACAAGGATTGTACTGTTGCATTAATTAACAAAAAAATATTTACTTATGGTTCTGATTGAATAATTGAAGGAGATTCATTTGTTGAAAAATTATTTTATCACACAAAACGAGATAAAAAAGGAGATGTTTTAAAGAAGAACTGAAAGAGATATCCTGATATGGGTGTTATTTTTAAAAAGGAAAAATCAAATCAGGGCCGCAGAGGATAAAAATTGTCATAAAACCTCCTTGAAACCTTATGGATTATGTCCAAAAATTGGTAGAAAATTCCTAGTTTTTTGAAAATAAGACCTATGGGTTGACATGTTAAAGAGGTAATGGGTTAAGGGGTCTTTTTAAGTGCCCGCCAACCTTGTAGACCCATCTTCCACGGGCTTACATAGTGTCTACTGTACAGTGACCTTTAATTTATATGCAAATAAACAAAATACAGGAAGGGAACTGTATTTTTTTCTTCTGTGCAGTTGGAATCTCACACTCATGGGGCAGTTTTTTTCTATGTCGGATGCAAAAGAACTTTCTTTTCTATAACTACATGTAAACAAGAATTTTGATTTTAAAAAAGTGTAAATAGAATTTTCAGAACAAAACAATGTGCCAGAAAATAACAAAAAAGCTTGACAAGACATGAGAAAAGCCATAAGAAAAAAAAGTAAACAATAAATGATTTATTTTTTGCTGTCATAAAATTAATAATACACTCACTAGCTGTGAATGGAGGTTCTAGAAAGAAGCTGGACCTCTATTTTCTATGTTATTGGGTAGAGGAGATCATTCAGGAAGTAAGAATTGAAATTGGTCTACACAGAGTTAATTTTTAATTTTACTATGAAACTAATAATTAAATTAAGATCACCTTAATGATCTTAATGTCTGTTTTTATTTATAATAAAAACCACTCTACTAATATTAAGAAATTAATATTCAAAAAATAAAGAAGTAACTTTAAAACAATAAAATTATAAATGATATATATTTCTATAAATATACATTAATTCAATAATAATAATATTACAAATATCCATCATTTTGAATAATTATTTTTTATCACCAATATAACAATAATAATAGTAAAATTACTTTACTAGAATTAATTTAACATTGAAATAAATTATTTAGAAATGAATGACTATAACATTATGACAATATTATTCAAAAACTAATTAATAAAAGAGAAAGGAAAATAGAAAAATACCTACTGTTCAATAAGAAACTATTATTTTCATAAAAATGAGTCAAAAATAGTATTTGAAAGTTAATTTATAAGTGAATCTTTCAGAAATATAAATAAGAGCGGATTCAATTGAGAGAAACACATATTCAATAATATAAATAGATTTATTAATTTATAATAAAGTGTTGTTATTTCAAAAAATAACAATTGCAAGATTCTTTACATTTTGTTACAATAAAACTAATGTATTAAAATTCCTTATTAGAAATATTTATTAAATTTATTATACTATACTTAAGCCTGGTTGAATTCTTAAGATTTTTGAGATTGTTGAGGGGTCTTTTTATACTAAATAAAGTATTAATAATGGATCAAGAGTACTAATATTACCTTACACCCCCAGAAAGCTCTCAATATGCTTGATATAGAGTTTAAACACTAATTTTAATCTTCCCACAAGGTTTTAATGGTATTTTCAAGGGATATAAAGCCAAGAAAAGTTCATGTGATAAAATAAGTGAATAAATAATTTCTAATGAACTTTTTTTAGCTTATTTAAACTTGATTTGATGTTATGAGCTCATTTTCATTAGATTTTTCAAACTTTTGCCCCAATTTTGATGATGATAAGGATTCCTAAAGTTCAATTTCAAACAGACCCAGATTTTGTTTTCTGTGTATTCTTACTTAAAATATAACAATTGATCTTTTGGGAAATTTTCATCATTAAGCAGAAATGTTCTACTTATCAGGTAATTTGAATTTAATTTTCACAATATCAAGAAATTAGGTTTCTTTCACTATATGTGAAGCTTCTTCCATTTTACATATGAGCACTTGAAAATTTGTGTGATTAAGCTTGAGAATGTAGGCCTTAATATACTCAATTTTCATGAAAATCTATAAGTAAAAAATGTTTAAATTACGGGGAAGACTTAAGTTTTAACTCAAACTTCTAACTTTAATATGTTTTTACATTTCAAATATTAATTTGAGCTTAACTTATTTAAGAGGTTTCAGCTTCTAATCAAAGTTAAAACCTCATCTGAAACTGCAATTGGCTTCAGAGCCATAATTAAGGTTGGCCAAATTCCAAAAGCACTCTATGCAGAGCCAAAAATGTGAGTGCTCTGGAACCTTTTACCAGAATCCCCTTGTACCACCTTCCTTTGTGGGTTTTTTCCCTTTTTATTCATTAAAAGCCATAATATGGCCTTTTTAGCTTATTTTTTACAAAGTACCTACAGGATTTACCACCTGTATGGTAAATCCAAGGCTAAATTCAAAACTACACACCACGCCTTAATTTTACTACTTTTTTGGTAAGATAGTTTATACATTTTGTAACTTTATTTTAGCTTAACTGTAATAGATTTTAATAAAAATGAAAACCTCCTAAACTTACACTGAAATTGTTTTTTGGATTTTGCAGGCCAAAATATTGAATTTATAGTATAATACCCTATTGTATGACCCTAAGTAAAATTGGATGGATAATCTAATGGTTTAATAAAACTTATATATAAACTCATTACCTAAATGTTTAATTTTATATTTCTATATTTAAAGAAAATTTTAATTAAACTAAGTTTTTAGTGAGGAATTTGTGAGTCCTTTGGGAATGTAAAATATCCCTCAGGGCTCACAGTTAATGACATGTTGTAGCTCTTTCAGAATCTTTGGTTGGTAGAAATAACTGATTTGAATCTTAATTTTCTTCCCTACATTTTAAATGGGCCTCAAGTCTGGTGAATGTTCTGGTCAATTGAGTTTCCTAATTTTTTTTCCAATTTGTCTAATGAGTTCTTTCTTGTATGATGTGGATAGGGGTTTGATTTTGCATAAGAGGAGGTTCCATCCCTGAGTTTAGTGGGCCTTTTTTATCCAGGCTATGAATGTAAGAACACTCATTCAATAAAGCTTTTGAATAATTTTTGGCTAAAGTCAACCATCTGTTCAAAACGCCAATGGCAGTTTAATAACTGCACAAAAGGCCCCCACACCATATCCCTTTTACAATGCAATCAATGGGTTACTGCAAGATTTCCCAATAACCATTTATCTTGTGGTTTCTTCCATACATGAACATCATAAGCTTTTTCTCCAGGTTTCAATGTGGAATTTTTCATCCATATTACCTTGGCTCAATAGTTGTGGGCTTGGGAAAATTCAAGGCTTTATTTGAAATCTTGAGTGCATAGATATGGCTTTTTGGGAGTGATTCAAGATTCATTACCCAGATTATGAATTTATTTCTGAATCATTCAGGTGGAGACTATATTAGTCGTCAGCTCAGTAACCTGTGCTATAGCTAATCAGAAGCCAAGCTCTTAGCCTTTAAATTTGGTCATTATGGTAGGTATTCCTTTCTTCTTTTGGGTTTTCACTATGCCAACCCACTCAAATTCCTTCACTGCATCATTGGAAGTCATCATAAGAATCACTCCTAGTTTGATAGTGAGTCAAAAGGGGAGTTCTTTTTTGTGAATCCCAGAAAGAAATCCTCTGGTATCAATATTTAGGTAAAGAATCAAATTCCAAATAAAAAATAATAAATATAAATCGTTAAATAAGAAATTTACCATCATAGATAAATTTTCCAATTTAATATAGAATTTTTTCATTGCCATTAGAGCTATATTGGGACATCTAGAGCAAATATTGTGATTAATGGCCATATTTTATGTGGTTAAAGTTGATTTGGGTAGAAATAACGATAATAAATGAAAAGAAAAAAAACAAATACAATAAAAGAAAATACTTGAAAAAATCTCAAGTTCAAATTGTACTAAACCCAGTGCCCATGTATTTTTTCACCATCAAGGAAGGACCCAAGCCCTAACCCTGCTGGAATCCTCAAGAGTTGTAACTCACATTCATTTTCTCTTCCAGCCTCCTGGGATCAACTGGGAACTACCATTTCTATTTCTCCAAAAATCCCAGTAATTGGGGTGTTTTCTTTTTCCTCAACATTTCTCCCTTTTTTTACTCCAATGTATACTTTTCAATCACTTATATCTCTTATTTCTCCATTAATCTCCCTTTTTTAATTACCATATTTTTTCGCATTTATTTTTTCCTGGAATTATTTTTTGTTGAATAATTGAATATTCTTTTTTTTAAAATGTCTTCAGAAACCTCCTCACCTTTCTCCACCCCTAGAATTAATGACACTGAGCCCACCACCTTGCCATCAACTGCTTACCAAAACCCAGAAACAATTTTGGGCTTGGATTAATTTTTCCAATGTTGACAACCATTATTCTCAATTTTCATTTTTTCACCTATTAGGAAAATCTTGAAACAAAAACTCAAGAAAGACTAAACAGGCAGAATCAAATTAATGAGAAAGAACTTACATCTTTTTCATTTTTTTTTCTAATTCCAAAATGATTTCATCCCCACTTGCAAAATGTAGCTCCATTTCTTTCATTCTCTTCTGAATATGATTTTTGACTGGATCCCTGAAGACAGCCTTGGTTCATTTTATATTTGATTCCCACTTATCACTGTCAATTACAAAATCTCAAGCCTTCTCAGCTCTTTTGAAGCGTTGCAATCCATAATTTCCAGAAATTTTAGTCTGTTAAGAAAAGCTAATGGCTCACTTAACAAATATTTATCTTTACTATCAAGGATTAATTTGAAATTTACTCATAAGAAACGAAATTCATGTTTTATTTAAAAAATATGGATTGGAAACTCTAAGAATGATGACTTACTTGGCTATTACTTCTCATTTAATTGATTCTTAATTTAAACTTACTTCTATTATTTTAAGGTTGTCCAAAATTGAAGGTATGTCATAATTTTTTTTCTGATTTCATTTCCCCCAACCTTTGATTTCTGATTCACACAGGTAATGCCTCAGGAGCCTCACTTGCAGCTCAGTTCCTCACCATCACCTGGAATTTATATCTATACAAGAAAATCCTCTACATCAAAACCAACGTATGGCCCAGAATATTAAAGCAATCTGTGAGTGCTTCTGTTAAAAGGATCATGCATTTGGGTGCATGGTTCATACCAGTCACCTTGTGACACAAAATGTACTTAAGGCCCTTAGAACTGACCCAATTAACACATCTACTCCAGTAGGCAATAATTAACTCAATTAAATTTCCATTCCCTGCTTTATCAACCCACCTAATGGCCTAAAATTAGGTTAAGAATTGATCATAGGTAATATCAGTCAACTGGAATTATAGGTATCCCAAAGCCCCCAAAGAAATGATAAACTTATTAAAACTGTGAATCTAGTCTATGCCCCCCTCTCAAGTTCCAGTTTGATGGAACTCCACTTATGAGATTTTAAATTGGGACTTAGTTTTTAAGGATTCTTATAGTAAATTTTGTACCCCAAATTCATTGTCATTGTATTGAATATCCTCTTGAATGTCAGAAGGCCAAACTCATGGTACCTTATTTGAGACACTCTATGAAGAAACCCTGCTGATATGTGGTTCTGCTTACCCAACAATTAATCAGGCCTTACCTTTATAGATATTGCTTAGTGAAGATATCAAAAAGGTAAGATTTTTCATGAAAAGACAAATCATAAACTAATATCTGGATATTAGGAATTGGACCAGTATGATTTTGAAGCCATGAAATTACTCAAAAAAGTTGAAAATACATCACTATGCTCCTCAGAAAGATCCCAGTCATCTTTGCTTCTATACTTTATCCAAGACTGAAGCACACTTTTTTCTTGAATAGAAATTAAACCATTTTTTAATTTGTCACAACATCAACACAATTTGTGAAAAGGCTTGAAGAGGAAGAAAAGAAGTTTTTCAGTACTCAAGATTTTGAACCACATTATACTGTTGTTGAGACGTTGATACACTTATTGGACAAGCTGTACCCATCTGCAACACATGAAGGAAGCACTTTGGAAATTGAACTGAAAGTGTATTTTGAAAAAATTCCTGAACCAAAAGACACAGATATTCTCCTCTTCTGGAAGCTTCAAGGTAAACTACTTCCCATAATCGCTCTGATAGATTAAAATTATTTATCAATACTTTCCCAAAGCACACCATCAGAACAAGGTTTTGTGGGTTTTAGAATAATTCTCATATGAATGTGCTTCACTCACACATAGTCATATCAAGCAGCTGGCATGAGTAAAGGAATTTGCATTTACAGTTGGTTTAATATTTGATGAGGCTTAGTAATAACAGCTTATTTGTTTTGTTTTTTTGTTTTTTTCTTCTTTATTTTTTCCTCAAATAATACATGTTTTTTATAAGCTTTACTTTAAAATACCATGCCTAATCCCTATTTGCATTGATGGAAATTAGCTGATAAAAAATTATATCCTGAGTCTAAATCTCATTTTATCCACCCATGGGAGATCCCTAAACCACTGGGATCAGGTGCTGGGGTTACGTCACAGCCACTATCAGGGGGAAATGGTATGCAGTCATATATTTACTACTACTAACCAAACCAAAAAAATAGGTGGTTCCAATGAGCATTCAGCATCAGCACCTTCCTTGAAGAACTCAATGCAGTATGGAATTCCCCATACATCCTTTTATTATTCATACAGGCTGTGTTCACTAAATACAGTCTTGGATTCATCAATCTGAAATTTTATGATTGCTAAATCTCACCACACCTCCTGTACATACCCTGTGCATTTATGCTGGGCCTGTAAAGATGAATTCAATTCCTCTTTCAGAATTTCTCACTTTTCGGAACTGGGCTGGTGGATTCTCACATATACCAGCCCCTCTTCCTCCCTCTGGGTAACTTTCCCCAGTTAACTAATCTATTGGATTTATTATTAATAAATATTTTTTCTTACTTATTGAGTTATTATATTTATCAATTATAATTTAGTCCTTGCATCTTCCTCACCCATTCAGTAGAGTTGTGGTGTCCATATTCTTATTAACCCCTCTCTTTCCTTCTGAAAGGTTGAAACAGTGTACTTGGACATGTTTTTAGTTGGCTCTGTTATTTCTTATTGATTTCTTATTCATTTCTTGTAAGTAATATTAGCTAATTCACATAATGCATGGTCTCTTTGATTACCCATTCTAAGCGCTCTGCAAGTTAGTCCCAGTTTACTGGGTGCCAGGCCCTCTTCACTTAGAAGATTGTTGTGGTATTCCATACCAAGTATACCAGTTTCAAGCTTACCAATAAAACAAAAGGAAAACAAAATGATAAAACAATTGCACAAAGCATATTTACATTTTCCAAATACAGGCTTCACACAGAAATATACAATACACAGCCTTAAGATCTTATCACATAGTGTCTCCATACCAGGAAATCTTTTATCCCCAAAAATGTCTGAAAATACTCAAAGCACACAGCTTTATGCAGAAGAATTTCAATACAAACAGTAGATTATCACAAAATTTCTCCACCATATTGCATCATCAATGAAAAATTAAGCATTTCAAAGGAGTTAATCTAAATACAGTTATATGAAGACGGACCACAGCATCAGAGCTGTATTTTCCCCACCTTCATTCAATAGAAAGAATAAATACCTCAAGGTTATGCAGAAAATTATAATATATTTTCCAAGAACAAAATTTTTATAAGTAATATGAATACACATCAAACTTGATATAAATGATTCAATCTCCTTATGAAATGATACAATACTAAAATAAAATCACCTGCATATTTCCCTCAAGACTGAATATCAAAGTTAAAGTTAGTAATTAATTCAATACAGAAAAATAGAAACAAAACTACTTTCCCCACCTTCAAAAAACTCTCACCAGCCAAATTATCTCAAAGACATCACATAATCTTGATAAAAAAATAAAACCACCAGCATATTTACCTCAAGACTGAATAACAAAGCTAAAATTATTAATTATTTGGATACAGCAAAATAGAAACAAAACTACTTTCCCCACCTCCAAGAAAACATAACCAGCCAAATTATCTCAAATACATCACATGATTTAGATAATAAATAAAACCGCCAGCATAAATTTCTCAAATATATTATATTACTAGAAGAAATTTCAATTTTCAGAAGCTGTACTTTCTCCACTTTCTTGGAAAAAATAAAATAGAACAAGCCAAATCATCTCAATGACCTCCCATGACTCTGATAAGAAAAAGAACCAACAGCATAATTCTCTCAGAAAATACATAACAAAGTCACCAGAAAGAAAATCTCACCAGCCAAATTCTTTCAAATGTGTAATATTAGTAGAAGAAATTTCAGTTTTCAGAAGCGGTATTTTCTCCACTTTCTTGGCAAAAAATAAAACCTCACCAGCCAAATCATCTCAGTGACCTCACACGACTCGGAGAAGAAAAAGAACCACCAGCATAATTTTCTCAGAAAACACATTGCTACACTAAAACTACACGGATCCCCAGCTAAAACCTCTCAACTATAATTTTTTCTGATTACCCTGTTTTGAGAAGCTTTATGGAGGCCCATAAGCTATAAATAGAGGTCCTCTCTCACTAATTTTTCCCATCATCATGGAAAAAGTTCCCACTATCCATGTCAGGCTGAGTCTATGATGAAGCTAAATAAGGCTAATTACAAGCTTCAAATATGACTGTGACACCATGAAAATGATTCAAAAAAGATTTTTTGATGATAAGGTATACAGGGCTTTACTATTGAGGAATAGTGGTGGTGAGCGCTGTTGAAAGTCCTGGGTGTAATAATTATCAGTTGGTTTACTATAATAACTACTACAATAATTAACATTATGATTATAACCTGATTATGTTCCAAGAGTATGTCTATTTTTGACAGTTGTACTATGTAGGAATTCAAGATAAGGATGAGGAAACCTTTTATGGTGAAGAAAAGGCCCCTTTTTATCCTAAACTTGGGTGAAAAAGTCTTCTAGACCTTTCCACATAGAGTAATGAAGATATTTCACTTCCAAGGATGTTCTTGTGGGGTTCACAAGGCCTGTATAGCCTGTATTGGGCACAGATGTGGTTTTGAAACCACATCTGGGCAGTTTTTACCAATAAAGGGGAGAATTTTCATCTGGGGACCACATAGCCCTCTTCCAACATTTATTATGCGTAGACTACTGTACAGAACCTGTATGGGACCTCAGTATTGAATGAATTATGAGGTTTTGAATTATGAACATTCTTCTTTGACTATTTGACACCTCATAGTAATGGGTATGGGATATTATCTCACAGGAAAGAGTTATTGGTCCAACTGTGGGATTTTGACCTTAAAACTGCCGTAACTTTGTCAGTCTTTAAGATATCAATATCAAAGTTGGTTCATTGGGTAGCCCTGGATGTGTGCTAAAAAATGGTACCTAATTTGATATTGCTATCATTAAATATGGCAAAGCTATACCATGTACAAGAATTTTTGAACGTATGTATGATTTGCTTAAAATCTGTATGGAGCTTGTTTTCCCCATAGCTTTTGTTCTAGATGAGATATGGGGAAATTGATGGCACTATCAGATAGCCCTGATTTGTCTCTTTCCAACAATACCCCAATTTAGGTATCTCACACTAAAACTGTAGAAGTTAGATGAGAGGTGAATATTTTATTCACCCTTATTTGACCTTATTTTGGCCATAACTCCTGTAGTTCTGGTGCTAGCTCAATTTGGTCAGTACCATTGGATAGCCCTAACTTAGAGCTTCAATTGTAATACCCACTTCATGGGATTAAGCCTCCCCCTCTGGATTTCAGATGAGAGGTGAAAAATAAGGTTTATGCTCAGTAACAACTTTGATCAGGAATAACTTTGTTATTCCTTCTCCTAAGATGATGGGACTTGTGTATTTAGACATTTGTTGGTTCCCTCTTTCTTTTGATACCTTTTGAGCTGATTTTTCTGAGCTCCATTTTCTGGTGGTATCTTAGCTTTACCATTGGTTTATGGTATTTGGCTGTCATGCTTGTGGTCTGGTTTTGAGTCACAGGCTGACATACCCTCCCTCCAAAAAAGGCTCATCATTTATGAGACTTTTCAGTCCTCCTTGAGGCCCTGAATCTCCTCAAATGAAGTTTCCCATCTGGAATGGCATCCTCTGCCAACCATTTGTCTTTATCTGCTGTCTGTTTTTTAAATATGACCAAGTATTGCCTTTGGTCTTTACCATTAAGTCTGATCTTCCTGGCCTTGATGATTTTCCTCACAGGGCAAGGGGAATCTTCCACTTCTACCATTTCTGGTGGAGTGGGATTTTTCTTCCTGGAGGGGAACTGACCCTCCTCTGTTTGGAAGTGTGGCTTAACCAAACTCACTGGGAATACTGGGTTTTTCTTAGAAAATTCCTCTGTGAGTTTGACCTCCACTGCATTTTTCCCTATCAGTCTAATGATAGTAAAGGGCCCTTCAAATGATTCTCTCATCTTCTTAGGTTCCTTAATATTGCTAAAGTTGAGTGTGGACACTAATACCTGGTCTCCTTCTTTGAAGTCAGGTTCCATGTGAGATTTTTCCCACCTCTGTTTATTGTAGTCTTTTGACTCAGCTATGCATCTCAAACCTGTATCACAAGCCCTCTTCCACATATCATGGAAGTCTTTAGCTGTTGGGTGGATATTCAGAAGATTTTTCTTCAGATGAGTCACAGGCAATGGGGGGGTTACACCCTTTTTCTACCAGTGAGGGTGATTTCCCTGTGGTGGAGTGCTGTCTTGTGTTGTAATCCAGCTGGACTTCTGCTAGAAGGGTAACCCAGTCTGGGTTTATCCTTCATGGTCTTTGTATTCCATTACATATGCACAGAATCTTCTGATTATGTCCTCCATTGTTTGGATCATCCTTTCAGCTAAACCATCTGTCTGTGGGTGGTAAGCTGCGGAGAATGCAAGTTTAGTACCATGCATGTCATACAAGTTGGTCCAAATTTTAGGGACTCCACAGGTGGATATTATGTTATTCCAAAATAACAAGGAAGTATTAATTGCTGTGTCCTCCTTGTGACATGGTAGGCACCTCACACTCTTGCTGAACCTATCAACTATGATCAGGAAACCATTGAAGTTTTCTTTGCCCCCTGGGACAAGTCCTGTAAGCCATTCCATGTTGATAGTTTCCCATGGGTGTTTGGGTTCTTTTATGTGTTGAAGTAGCCCATACTTATTCTCATGTTTTCTTTTTGCCTTCTGGAATCTTTCACAAGTGCTGATATATTCACTCAACTCTTTTTCCCATTTGTGCCACTAAGCTGTGCTTGCTACCCTTTCCTTGGTACTGTCTTCACTCATGTGTCCCATATAGGGGAAGTCATGGCATTCCTTCAGGATTGAGGATATATGTTCCCTGTCTACTACTATGAATGCACTTGTGTTCTTCTCTCTATGGTAGATCAGGCCATCTATAAGGAAAGACCTGTTGTCCTTATAGTCCCTCAAACAGGGTTCCTCTAGCTGGCATTCCAGCTCTGGGATCCTGTACTTCTTTTGAAGGAGTTGCAACAATATTCCAAACTGTTTGTGTTTGGAATATGTCTTCATTACTGCACTGAAGAAGTTGTTATGCAGCTCTGAGGAGCTTATTCCCAATATGGCAGTTTCTGTCCCTTCTGATTCAGTGTTTCCACTGTATGGGGTACAACTTATTGAGGCCCATTCAGAAAATCTGAAGCTTTTCCTCCTATCTATTTCCATGAAATGGATTCAATTTTTTACTTTTCAGTATTAGTGAAAGATTGATGGTTTTTTTTAATATTATTCAAATTTTCTTGTGAAATTTCTTCAAAAAAAAACAAAGAAACAAAGAATTTCTTTTTAAAAAATATTTTTACTCTAAGATATTATTTGAAAATTAAATAATAAGTAATTAAAATTCAAATGATCAGAATTTATTAAAAAATGTAATACAGATATTTCCATGAAATGGAAAGGAATCTTGGCTGCTACTTCAGGCTCATAGGCTGGGTTGCTTTTGACATTGTCCGGTGGCCATCTGCATTGGTTTGGCTTTTGAACTCCTTTTATATGATGGCTATATTTCCTCTATACTCTTGGATGGCTATTTTCCACCTCAACATGTGTCTGTTGGTAGTATTAATGTTCAGTTAAGACTTCAAGGCTGTGCAGTCTGTGTAGACTTCAAAGACTGTACCCTCCAAATAATAGTGGAGCTTCTCAAGGGCCAAGACTAAGCATAGGCAATCTGTGAGCCTTTGAGATATGACCACATATCCAATAAGGTCACAAAAAGGATTAATAATAATTATACCTTTAATATAATTATATTAAAATTAATTAGAATAATTATACACTAAAAATAATTACTCAAATATACAAAAAATACCATAAATTGGTACTAAAATTGGTTTAACTTAAAAACTAATGAATGAACATGTGAAATAAATTATACCATTGGATTCCCCATGGAGAAATACACATATACCACTTTTATGGCATATCTGTAAAGTCAATATTTAAGGAATTATAAGGTATAATACCTTATAAAAACCATAAAACCTTATTTATCTCAGAAACTAATGAGACAACATGTGAAATAAATTGTACCAGTGGATTCCCCACAAAAATCCACATATAAAACAATTAATAAGCTAATTCCCAAAATCAATACTTAAGGAATTATCCTGAATATATGCACTTTTTTGGTCAACGCATATATTCAGTGATCATAGCTAATATCTTCTAAAATATACATGATAGAATGATGAACCAAAAATAAAGTCACCACGTAATTCCTGTAAGAACACAGATATGAACTTTATTTTACAAGTTATAAACAAGGTTAAAACCTATGATGAAATATTGATAAAAATCAGCAGAGCTGTTGACCACTTTGTTGTGAAAGTGCTCCAAACTTAAAAAAAAGTACACAGTTGGATTCTACTAGTTCATTCGTGAAGAATGATGTAATTTTTATTATTAAATTCAGGGTATAACCCCCTGAAATCAAGGTTTGAAGTTTAAAATATTGAATTTCGACAGAAAAGATGAGTTACAAGAAAAATCATCAAAATTAGAGTTTTGATGATGTAATGAGAAGCTCTTGGCAGCATAATAAGGTTATGTCAGGCTATCAGAATTCACTCTCTGAATTGCTGTAGCGTGAAAACCTTAAAAGTTATTGAGGTTCAAAGTTTGAGCTTAAATTGAGCTGTTATGATCACATACTGTAACCTTAAATTAAGTTTAACAGTCTTAATAGTGATAAAATTGGTGAATACTATTAGTTTATGATTAAAACTAATAAAATCCACGAAATTTGGGGTTCTGCCAAGCCTCTGATGTCATCACACTTAGAGTTACAGTGATAACTCTAAATAATGGTGCAATAATGATGTAATATGGTTTGATCATGATGTAATCACCCTCAAACCTTAAAATATTGATCAATTCCAGTGGATATGATCAGTACACGTCTACTAGAAGCCTGTTGGACTCTAGGAGGGAGGTATTTACTATAAATAGAGCTCTTTTTACTCTGTTTTCCCCTCAGACGCATCAAAAACATTAAATCAATTAAATCAAAGGTAATTTCTTTATTCTTTATATATAAAACTGTTATATTATTAAAGACCAAATACCACCTTGCTATAATCATCTCTTTTGACGTGGTTAAATCATTTATTTAATTGTTTTTGTTAAAAATCTCTCTAAAACTCATTTCCACGTAAAAATCCAGAATAATTTGTAATTTTCTTTATTTTTATTGTAAATACAATTTGAAAAGGTTGTATTTATATTTTTTGGCGTAAAATACTTCAAAATTATTATATTAAGTGTTAAAAGTAGGTTATTTTCTCTTATTATAATAATTTCTCTATTATTACTCTTTTAATAATTCTTTAATTAATATAAATAGTATTTATATTAATTCATAACTTTAATATTGGTAATATTATTGTTATTAATTGTTTTTTATTAATAAAAAACAATTTTTTACGCCTTTATTATTTGTTGGTAACAATAATAAAGAGCTTTTTAATATATTAATATATTTATTTATTATATTATATTTTCATAATATAAATTATATTATTATATTTATTTAATAATATAATTATTTTACGCCATAATAATAATAATTATTTATTATTATTATATTTTTAATCTTATTTATTCAATTTATAAGGAGATTCAGAGTACAATAAGTAATGAATTAGTAATTTTTACTTATTGTTTCATAGTCAAACCTTACATTTGGGGGCCTGGCCGTGATATTTACTTAAAAGACCTTTAAAAAAGATTCTATTTGGGTTTATCCATAATAAATTATACTTATAATCATAAAATTATATAATAATTTTATATTTTATTGATTTTAAAAGCTATTGAGGCATTTAGAAAGCAATTGTACTGTCTTACACGTGGTTTTTCACATCCTTAGACTTGCAAGAACTTTCTTTGAGTGACTCTAGTGATTAAAAAAGATAATTTATAAATTAAAAATAATTTTTATTATAATTTAATTTTATAAGAATCATTTTTATTTTTTATTTTATTCTTTAAAAATAAAAATATACATAAAAAATATTAAAAAATATTAAAAACCAATAAAAAAAGTTATTTTTATTCATTTTTATTCATTTCTTTATTTATTTCATTTTTTTTAAGATATAAAAGCAATTTCTACGTGGAAAATTGCCATATCTTGCCAAAAATAACACTTATTATAAAAAGACTTATATTTATTTGTCTTTTTTAGTGTTTGAAGATAACCCAACAGAAGACAACCAAGCTACTGTTGAGAGATTGGTGGAAGAAACTTGTCAAAGTTCTCCTACACCAGTTATCACCAAAAGAAAGAAAGCTAAGAAATTAGACTTTCCAGGGCCCACCATTCAAGACTCTGAAGGTGAGCACCTCTTTTTAAATTGCCATAAAAGAATTTTATTCTAAAATACTTTTATTTTTTCTTATTCTTTAATTATGACTACCAGAAGAGGTTCCCAATACTCCATCCAATCATCTGGAGCTGGACTCAGAAGTAGAATTGATCCCTCAAAAGGGAAAAGAAAGGGCAATATCCCCAGTGGAACAGAATCCACACAAGGAAGTGCCTTATCCCAAAGGCAAGTCCCAGAAATGCCCATGATATCTGAGCCTGAATTGGAACTAAGTATGAGTAACTCAAACAGGTACAAATCACATTCAGAGGGCTCAGATAGACATCTACATGAGCCAGTACAAGCAGTATTACACAGTATACAAGGACAAAGACTGGTAAATGCTGCCTCAAATACACCAAGGAGTGATGAACTCCTGGCACATCCTGAAAAAGTTCCTCAAAGAGGAGGAGATAGTGAAATACTCCAATGGATGGAATCCACTGTCATCCAAACCTCAAATCAAAAAAAATCAAGGATTATCATGCCAAAAAGAGAGAGGCAACCAAGGAAGAAGCCCCAGTAGCTTCTACCAGCAAGCCTCAAGCCAACCCACTTCCCCAAGAAGGGAAGAAGAACAAGAAAAAGCATTGGAGGAAACCATATTCCCCAAGCTACAGAATCCCAAGAATCCAAAAGGACGCCATGGACAATGTCTTCAACATGGCCAGAACCTTGATGGAATTCAAGGACAAGGAAGAGCAAAGAATGAGACAACCTCATTTCCCAAAGAAATAACCTTGTCCAAAGATGTTGTAAATACTTTAACAGAAATTAAAAATAGTATATTACCTCTAAAAGAAATTAAAGACAGTTTATTATCACTACAAGAAATAAATAACAATTTATCTTCTTTAACAAAAATTGTTGTACAAAACAAGAAAGAAATTGACAACATTAAGTTTATTGTTGAAAATAATAAACCAAAAAATTTAATTGACAATACTCAAAAATTAATACAAGGACAACAAGAATTGTATAAATACATAAAAGATATCAAAGATAAGACTTTGACAATCAATTATGATGTGAGTATTGACAATCTTACAGAAAAATTAAATAAATTAAGTATTTCTGTAGAAAAATTTGAAGAAAAGACTTCATCACACCAAAAATTACTTTTGGACCATGTAGAAAAAAGTGATGAAGCAAGAATGCATCTGAAAGATGATATTCAAAGTGAAATAAGGCTTATTACTGAAAAAATGGATAAAATTAATGAGGCTAATTTAAATATGCCAAAGTTATCAACACCATTTTCTCATATAAGAAGCCCTGTTAAAACAAAAGAGGAATTGTCAAATCCTTTCATAACAGACTTGAGTCACCAAGAAAATAACCAAGTCTTAATGAAAGAAGCACCTCAATTGAAAGAATGGCCAACATTCACAGGAGAAGGTGAATATGACCACATGTCATTTATTAAAACAATTGACATGTTACAAGAAGACTATGCCATACCAGATGAATTAATCACTGCAAGATTACATTCATTATTTGAGAAATCTGCAAAAAGATGGTATTATGGCATAAGACAGACAAATGGTAAAAATACCTGGTCTTGGTGGAAACAAGAAATAATCACCAAGTGGGCAAATGATGCCTGGAGGTATAAGATAGAAAATGCATTTGAAAACTCTTTCTTTGACCCAGAGAAAGATAAACCTTTAACTTGGTTCTTAAAACAAGTTGAAAGGCTTAATGCACTGTACCCAGAAATGTCACAGAAGATGGTGCATATGAAAATACTTAAAAAATGTGGAGGGGAACTAGAACATGCCCTAAGAAGCAGGTGTATAGAACCATGCTCCACAGAAGAGTATATAAATGCACTAGAAGATATAGTGACAAGGACAAAAATTGGCAGGACTTGGAAAAAATTGGACATTAAAAGCCCAAATAAACCATTTATCAAGAAAGATAAATCAAAAGAATCCTTTAAACCCAATACATCCAACAATAATGAGCAAAGAAAATGCCATAAATGTGGAGGTATTGGACACTTAGCCAATAATTGCCTTAAAAAAGCAAAGATCAATGAAATTGTGGAAACAGAAAACCACAAAGACAAAGAAGAGGAATCTGACTCTGAAAAAGAGACAGAAGAGTCAGAGAGCTCTGAAAGTGATGAAATCAATATAATTAATGCACAAATTAATAATATTGATATAATTTATGAAGTACTGGATGTTAACTCAAACTTGCCACAAGTTGGAACATCTGACACAAATCTGACAAACATACAAGATGCCAAAATGTATAGAACCAAACCTGCAAGAGGAATGGGATATACAGCTGGAAAATCAAGTATTAGTATTGTTATGGTTGATAACCAAGAAGGAAAGGTTAACTTGGATACAGGAGCATATTGCACTTGTGTTGGCAAAAGTTATTTAAAAACCATTGTCCCAGACTGGCAAGAAAAACTTATGCCAATACAAGGTGTCAAATTTAGTAGTGCAAGTGAGAGCATGAAGCCCCTTGGAATAATTGATTTAACACTAATCTTTCCTCATCCCTCACAATGTGTCAGAATCAAAGTAGAGTTTGTAGTAATGGACAACTGTACTAGTAATCATTTCATACTTGGAAATGACTACTTATCAATCTATGGTATAGATATATCCAACCAAAAGGATAGATATTTTACCATAGGAGATAATAAAAGACAAAAATTTGGATTCTTAAATAACAAAAAACAAATCACAGTTATTAAGAATGAGGAAAAAATTCCAGAAAAAGAACTTTTTATATCTGAACAACTCAGAGAGGCAGAATTCAATCAAGGGTTAACAGAAAAAATGAAAGAAAAATTGATTGACCTCTTATTTAAGTATAAAAATGCCTTTGCAACTGACAAAGAGCCACTAGGTGCCATAATTGGACATGAAGTGGATATAATTCTTAATGTAGAAAACCCTTACCCACCTTTATTAAGAAGACCTGCTTATCCAGCCAGCCCAAGAGCTAGAGAAGCCTTAGAGGTGCACATTAAAGAATTAATGGACCTTGGAGTATTAAGAAAGGTTGGACATAATGAGCAAGTAGAAGTTACTACACCTGTCATTATAACTTGGCATAATGGAAAATCAAGGATGGTAGGAGACTTCAGAGCCCTGAATACCTATACCATTCCAGACAGATATCCAATACCCAGAATCCATGAGACATTAACCCAATTGTCACAAGCTAAGTTCATCACAGCTATGGATGCTCTTAAAGGTTTTCATCAAAATGTCTTAACAGACAATGCCAAGAAACTACTAAGAATAATAGTCCATTGTGGAATTTTTGAATACTTAAGAATGCCATTTGGGATAAAAAATGCACCTTCCCATTATCAAAGAATGATGAACACCATATTTCCTGAAGAATTATCAGAAGGATGGTTAATAATCTACATTGATGATATCATAGTTTGCTCAGAAACTTGGGAAAATCACCTGACAATACTAGAAAGGGTACTACAGAAAATAGTCCAAGTAAATATGAAAATTTCATTGAAAAAGTGTCATTTTGCATATAGTGAATTGAAAGCCCTAGGACATGTAGTATCTGGACTTAGTCTAGGCATAGACAAAAATAAAGTAGCAGCAGTACTACTTAAACCAATGCCTCAAACTAAAAAAGAAATGCAATCATTTCTAGGATTTGCTGGTTACTATAGACAGCATATAAAGGACTTTGCAAAGATTGCTAAATCCTTGTATAAGCTATGTGACCAACAAACAGTCTATGAGATGACAGAAGAAAGAGTCAAAGCATATGAAGAATTGAAAAATTCTTTAACAAATGCCCCATTTCTTCTAATGCCAGATTGGAAACTACCTTTCAAACTGTACATTGATGCTTGTGGAGAAGGACTAGGTGCTGCACTCCACCAAACACAAATTATCAATGACAAACCAGTGGAAGGACCAATTTGTTTCATTTCAAGGCAGATAAAGCCAACAGAAGCAAGGTATGGAGCAAGCCAAATGGAATGCTTATGCCTAGTATGGGCTTTAGAAAAACTGCACTATTATTTGGATGGCACAGTATTTGATGTAATCACAGACTGTAATGCTGTGAAATCACTATTAAATATGAAGACTCCAAATAGACATATGCTGAGATGGCAAATTGCTATCCAAGAATATAGAGGAAATATGACTATTGTTCATAAATCTGGAAATATTCATAAAAATGCAGATGGTCTTAGCAGATGGGCTCTAGCAAATACCCCTGACAATCCAGCATGGGTACCACAAGAAGAGCACCATATAGAAGGAATATGTGTTACAGACATTGGCACAGAATTCTTTAACCAAGTTAAAGAAAGCTATAAGACAGACAAAAATTGCCATATCTTAAGCCAACTTCTAATGAAAGACTGCAAAGATCCATCACTTTCATCAAAACTAGATGAAATATGGAAAAAGGCATATGATGAAGGAAGATTTCACCTCCTTGATGGAATCCTTTACCATAGAACAAAACACACATGTGTTATGGCCTTAACAGATAGAACACTAATAAACACTATTTTACATGAGTGTCATGATAGTGTTGCATCTGGACATCTCTCAGAAGATAGGACACTAGAGAGGGTGAAAACCTGCTCTTGGTGGCCAAATTGGAAGAAAGATGTTGCAGAGTACTGCCAAACCTGTGACAGATGTCAAAAAGCCAACAGAGCCACAGGAAAGAAATTTGGAATGATGATCCAAATCCAAGAACCAAAATCCCCATGGGAAATAGTTCATATGGATTGGGTAACAGCCTTACCTCCAGGAGGAGACAGGAGTTATAATGCATGTCTAGTGTTAGTTGACAGGTACAGTAAAACTCCCATGTTCTTACCATGTCATAAAGATGACACAGCTATGGATACAGCCATAATGATATGGAATAAAGTCATTAGCCACACAGGCTTATTCCAAAATATTATAAGTGACAGAGACCCAAAGTTCACTTCAGCATTATGGACAAACCTCCATAACTTGTTTGGGATAAAGTTATCATTCTCAACAGCTTATCATCCTCAAACTGATGGTTTAGCAGAAAGAATGATACAGACCCTAGAAGATATGATCAGAAGATTCTGTGCTTATGGGCTAGAATTCAAAGATTCTGATGGTTTTACCCATGCTTGGTGTACACTAATACCAGCACTTGAACTGGCATATAAGACATCAATCCATTCTTCTACTGGCAAAACACCAGCAATGCTAGAGAAAGGTTGGAATCCAAGACTTCCTTATGATACCCTCAAAAAGGACTTAGTGGATATACATCCAACAGCAAGCAGTTTCAAGATAATGCTTGACAAAGCAAGACACCATGCAAACAGATGCATGCAAGATTCTTTTAAATATGCAAAAGAAAGATGGGATAAAAGTCATAAACCACCTGACTTCAAAATAGGGGACTTGGTTTTAGTATCAACCCTTAATTTCAATAACATAAAAGGCCCAAAGAAATTGAAAGATTCCTTTGCAGGACCATTTATGATAAAAGCACTTCATGGACCCAATGCTGTGCAATTAGAACTCACAGGTGAACTAATGAACAAACACCCAACTTTCCCTGTAAGTCTGATAAAACCTTACAGCTCAAGTGACAAAGAGTTATTTCCACTAAGAAATAAACCCCCACTTGAAATTCCCCCCTTGGAAGAAGGAGAGGAAAAGAAAATAGTAAAAGTCCTTAAAGAAAGAAGGACAAGAAACAAAAAAGAAAGGGAATACCTTGTGAGGTATAGAAATTCTACTCAAGAAGATGAATGGCTACTTGAGAAAGATATAACAAATGCTGATAAGTTACTAAGAAGGTTCAGACATGAAAGAAAACCTGAAAAATAAAAAGTTGAGCATTATTGAGCTTCAAGACTAACAAAGTCTATTGAAGAGGTAGGACAGTGGATGATACCCTAATCACATATATCAGATTGTGGTACAATCTTTTTTGGTGGTAGGGAATGTGAGCCTTTGAGATATGACCACATATCCAATAAGGTCACAAAAAGGATTAATAATAATTATACCTTTAATATAATTATATTAAAATTAATTAGAATAATTATACACTAAAAATAATTACTCAAATATACAAAAAATACCATAAATTGGTACTAAAATTGGTTTAACTTAAAAACCAATGAATGAACATGTGAAATAAATTATACCATTGGATTCCCCATGGAGAAATACACATATACCACTTTTATGGCATATCTGTAAAGTCAATATTTAAGGAATTATAAGGTATAATACCTTATAAAAACCATAAAACCTTATTAATCTCAGAAACTAATGAAACAACATGTGAAATAAATTGTACCAGTGGATTCCCCACAAAAAACCACATATAAAACAATTAATAAGCTAATTCCCAAAATCAATACTTAAGGAATTATCCTGAATATATGCACTTTTTTGGTCAACGCATATATTCAGTGATCATAGCTAATATCTTCTAAAATATACATGATAGAATGATGAACCAAAAATAAAGTTACCACGTAATTACTGTAAGAACACAGATATGAACTTTATTTTACAAGTTATAAACAAGGTTAAAACCTATGATGAAATATTGATAAAAATCAGCAGAGCTGTTGACCACTTTGTTGTGAAAGTGCTCCAAACTTAAAAAAAAGTACACAGTTGGATTCTACTAGTTCATTCGTGAAGAATGATGTAATTTTTATTATTAAATTCAGGGTATAACCCCCTGAAATCAAGGTTTGAAGTTTAAAATATTGAATTTCGACAGAAAAGATGAGTTACAAGAAAAATCATCAAAATTAGAGTTTTGATGATGTAATGAAAAGCTCTTGGCAGCATAATGAGGTTATGTCAGGCTATCAGAATTCACTCTCTGAATTGCTGTAGCGTGAAAACCTTAAAAGTTATTGAGGTTCAAAGTTTGAGCTTAAATTGAGCTGTTATGATCACATACTGTAACCTTAAATTAAGTTTAACAGTCTTAATAGTGATAAAATTGGTGAATACTATTAGTTTATGATTAAAACTAATAAAATCCACGAAATTTGGGGTTCTGCCAAGCCTCTGATGTCATCACACTTAGAGTTACAGTGATAACTCTAAATAATGGTGCAATAATGATGTAATATGGTTTGATCATGATGTAATCACCCTCAAACCTTAAAATATTGATCAATTCCAGTGGATATGATCAGTACACGTCTACTAGAAGCCTGTTGGACTCTAGGAGGGAGGTATTTACTATAAATAGAGCTCTTTTTACTCTGTTTTCCCCTCAGACACATCAAAAACATTAAATCAATTAAATCAAAGGTAATTTCTTTATTCTTTATATATAAAACTGTTATATTATTAAAGACCAAAGACCACCTTTCTATAATCATCTCTTTTGACGTGGTTAAATCATTTATTTAATTGTTTTTGTTAAAAATCTCTCTAAAACTCATTTCCACGTAAAAATCCAGAATAATTTGTAATTTTCTTTATTTTTATTGTAAATACAATTTGAAAAGGTTGTATTTATATTTTTTGGCGTAAAATACTTCAAAATTATTATATTAAGTGTTAAAAGTAGGTTATTTTCTCTTATTATAATAATTTCTCTATTATTACTCTTTTAATAATTCTTTAATTAATATAAATAGTATTTATATTAATTCATAACTTTAATATTGGTAATATTATTGTTATTAATTGTTTTTTATTAATAAAAAACAATTTTTTACGCCTTTATTATTTGTTGGTAACAATAATAAAGAGCTTTTTAATATATTAATTATTTTATATTAATATATTTATTTATTATATTATATTTTCATAATATAAATTATATTATTATATTTATTTAATAATATAATTATTTTACGCCATAATAATAATAATTATTTATTATTATTATATTTTTAATCTTATTTATTCAATTTATAAGGACATTCAGAGTACAATAAGTAATGAATTAGTAATTTTTACTTATTGTTTCATAGTCAAACCTTACACAATCAGTCTGGGTGTTCCCATACCTGGATTCTGAATTTTTCAGTTTTCAAGAGATATAGAATATTACTCCCTCTCTTGGTTCACCATCTACAGTTTGTCTCTGGTGAAGGGCTGCTCCTAAGCCTTGGCTTCATGCTGCATCTATGTATAACTTGAATGGTAGTTCCAAGTCAGGTAAGATGAGCACAGGGGCATTTGTGAGTTCATGTTTGATTCTCTCATATGCATCCCTTCTTTCCTTGGTAATTTCAAAAACTACATCTTTCGAACATAACTTGTATAGACTACTAGTTATGTGGGCAAAGTTTTGATGTGGTTTCTGTAGTAGCTAGCAGACCCAAGGAAAGATTGCATCTGTTTGCTGTTCTTTGGTACTGGCTTCTGCAGTACTGCTGCTACGTTATTCTGGTCTATGTCCAGACTAAGACCTGAGACTTTGTGCCCCAGTGCCAGTAATTCTTGTTGGCCATAATTGCACTTTTTAAGTGAAATATTCAGATTAATTCAGATCAATGGGTGTGCACTTACTTAGTACTCTGTCTATGTACTGCAAATGGTCTTGCCATGTCTCTGAGTATATAATGATGTCATCAATATATACTCCCATCCAGCCTTCCGATATTTCTTCTTGAAATATTGTGTCCATCATCCTTTGGAAGTGGGCTGGTGCATATTTAATGGCATATGGCATCCTGGTGTACTCATATATGCCCATATGGCATATGATTCTGAGTAATTTGATGGAGTTTGGTTTAACTCCATTCTGGTGAAAGCCTTTCAGATAATCCATCTTGGTTTTGTATTTGGCTTTTTCCAGTTTATATATGGCATGAGGTATCCTAGGTATAGGGTACCTGTCTGCTTTTGTGTATTTATTCAGAGCTCTGAATTCCCCACACAACATATATTTGCCATCATTCCAAGTGATAAGGACAGGAGTGGTGATTTCCACTATTTCATTGTGTCCTATCTTCCTGATGGCATCCATGTCTAGGAGTTCATTGATGTGTTTATCAATTTCCTTACTAGCTTCCAGACTTGCCAGGTGTGGAGGTCTTCTCAGCATGGGTGGATAAGGTCTTTCCACAGCTAGATATATTTCTATATCATGGCCTCTGATTTTTCCTGAAGGTTCTTCACCAATGGCAAATTCTGGTCTATTTTTCCTCAGCATTTTCAGTAAACTAAGTTTCTGTTTGCTGGTGAGGGTAGTGCTGAATTGGCCCTCTCTTAATTCATTCAATAGTTCTTACAGAGGGTCATGGGTAGATATATGGTCTATTTCAAGTGGAAATTTCTTTTCCTTGTTTGTACCAATAGTAATATTCTGATTTTTACTATTTTAAATATCAATGCCATACATTCTCTGGTAGTCTGTTCCCAGTAAAAACCCTTGTATGTGGGCATCTTCAATTACAACAAACTTTGGGTTGAGTCTGATATTACCTTTCCTATGGGGTATAATTATCTCTTTGATAATTTTTTCAATGGATATCATCTGCCCTGATGCACTTTTGAAGTTCTTTGCCTTGATTGGCAAGAGCTGTTTTCCCCAATTTGGGAATTGGTGTTCCAGATGATTTCTGGCCACTATTGAACAGTGTTCTCCACTGTCAATGATGAATGGGTGTTGAGCATTGTAAATACAAAGAGTCATCTTTGTGGATGTTCCATGTATGTATGCCATCCCTTCATTTGGTGTAACTAGGAATGTCTGTGCATCTTGTGTGTTTTTACACAAGTTCTTATTTGCAGTGTCCTGTGGCATGCCTGCTTCCAACTGTATGTCCTGAATTTCCAGTGGTGTTTCCTCTTGGTATTCCACTAGGAGTTCTTCTCTTGGGTCTTGGTCATCATCATATTGTTCTCTGATGGCATCACCCATAGAGTCTGATTCAGAATCCTCTGGGACTTTCTCAATGGCATAGACTTTATTCTTTTCCTTTGTACAGTTGTTGGCATAATGGTCTGTTGAGCCATAATTGTGACAAGAATTCTTCTTCTTGGCCACTTCTTCCCCTCTCTCTCTGGGTTTCTCTTTGAGCTCCATCCTGAAAGGTTTTTTCTCTCTGAAACCACTGCTTTTATATGTTGAATATTTCCCTGTATTTGTGCTTTTCCCTACATCTTGTAAGGTATTTGCAATGTCATCTAGAGTGCAATTTTGGTTGCATCTGAATTTCACTGCATGCTCTAGTTCTCCTGCTATTTGTGTTAGGAGTTTGTGATTCCTCATCTGAATGTTTATTTGAGGATCAATGGATTTAAGTCTTTTAGACTGTCTAAGACACCACTCATATGAATCTTTGTCCACAGAGTACTTGTCATTTTGAAATGACATGGTCTTTTTCCATATCCAGTACCATTGCTTTACCTTTGGATAATTTGACTCTTCCACCATGGCCAGATTCTTATTTGATGGATCTCTTTCATCTGTGTATACCAAATAGTAGCATGTCCTTTGAATGCTGTATTGAGTCTAGCAGTAATCCAGTATTCTGGTATGCTTGGTACATCAGCTAAGAGCCCATCAATATAATCAATTAGCTCCATATGATCATATTCTCCTGTTCCAGAGAATTTGGGCCAGCTTGAGGCCTCTGGAAGCTATTTTAAGGCTTCCTTCTAAGAATAAGACATATTATCTCTATCTTGGTATTGAGATGAAGATCTTGCCTTCTTTACCAATAAGGCATCTGGTTTGATGTCTTCTTGGTGGTATCAATTCTACAAAGAATAGCTTTGTGTCTGGGGCTTCATGTTTTTTTAGACATCAATAAATTTGTTTATGTCTTGATCCAGACAATACCTGTTCACTTTGCAGTTATGTTGCTCTTCAAAGACTTGATTCAGTCTTTTGTTGGTTTCTTCAGAAGTTTTGCTCAATTGAGCACAGCTCTCTTGGATGGCTTTAATTGTAGCCTTTTGTAAGCTTGCATTTTTTTGCAACCTCTCATTTATTCTCTTGAAATCATCAAGTAATTATTGAGTTTGCACTGAAAATTGGGGCATTTGTAACCACAGTTTTTCACTGTTTAAGTTACTCTCAGGTGTAACAACATTATGTTCTGTCTGAGTGGGGGTAATATTTCTAGCAATGAGGCTACTGATTCTAGAAGTATGTACCACTATTTCTGGCTCTTGTGTACTTTTTTCACCAAGTCCAACAGCTTCTGGATCATTGGGTCTGACTCTCTCTTCCTTTGGCTGAAAAAGGTCTTGTTTTTGCCCTTGTATCCTTGTCTTCTCCTGGAAACTACCTGGTATTGTGAAGAATGGTGACTCTTTCCCACTGATCTGTTGGTTCCTGAATGGTTTAAAGCTACTTGAAAGCTGGTTTGGCCTACTCCTTGTGATCCTGAAGGAATCTGAGTATGCCCTGTCTGGGTCAGCTGTTCTTTTATAGCTTGGATATTGGCTTGATTCTCCCTTATCCTGGTTTCCCTCTGCTCCAGAAGTCTGAACTGCCTGGTGGGATTCCAACCTTTGTTGATTACCATAAGGTCTTTGAGACATATCTTCTGGAAACTTGCTCCAAGTTCTTCCCAGTGGGATGCTAGGTTAAACCTCTTGTTTTCCATGTGCCATTGAAAAAGGTCTTTGAGGAGCTGGTGGAGCTGAAGAGCTTGATTCATATCCTTCCAGTCCTCTGGTTTGAGGTTTCTGTTGAATTGGAATGTCAATGGAAGAGTGGGTATTATTTCCCTTAATGTCTTGCCATCCACCACTGTGTCAAGGGTTTCCTCTTCCAGGTCTTTTGGTTCTGGACAAGCCTTCTCTGTCCTCTGGCTGTTCCTTAGGATTCCAAGTTTTCTGAGGTGTACACATGACATATCAGTGTTTGCAAGCAGTCGACAACTTAATGTTCTTAGGGTATTTACCTTTGACTGTGCCCTGTACAAATTTGTTGTCTACCACTTTTGGAAATTTTCCTTTAGAGGTTACAACTGGGTTAATGATTTTAATCTTCCCTGTACAAGTTTTTGAGGTTGGTTTACCTTTTATTGATGCAGTGTTTAGTGGTTTTCTACTCCTCTGAGTGGCAATTGGTGTCCACTTGTTAGCTGTGATAAGGCCTTCACTGTGCCTCTTCCCTTTCCCCTTTCTCCCCTCTGGTTCTGAGGGTGTCACTGGTATGTTGGCCTGTGACTGGGTTTCAAGTGGTATCAAATTTCATTCCACTTAATCAAACAGGAAAAAGAGGGCTTATTGTCAGCTAAGACTTCTTAAAATGCTGTTTGAATGTCTAAGAATGGCCTCTGGGCAATATATTTCTATATTATACCCTTGTATTATGACAGCGCAATTTAAATTATCAATTACATGTCAAAAAATACAGCTTGTGGATTTCTGGTACACTGCTTGATTACCAGTATCTCACATATTAACTTGGAATTATCAAGTGTAATCTAAAAGTGGTTATGTAAAGGGCAATTGAAATTATCAATATACCCAACCATGCCTCTGATACTGTTAGTTTAGAGTAAGAGAGGTATCCTTTTCAATTAAAGAAAGACATTATTGATGGCTTAAAGTGTTTTAATATGTAAAACACACCAAGAAATAAAGGTTTTGTGGTGATTACATTATAATAAACCATGCAACAAGGCAATTAAAATAGCAAAACACAGTGGTATATGGTCATATACCACTCAAAAAACAAATATAAGATATGTGTTATATTTCTTTGAAGAATTTTGATGCCTAAAAAAAGGAGACAATAGTGTCAGAATTAAGAAAATAAAAGCAGATACTCACTTTTGGCATAAAAAAGGTCCAGAGAATCCAACAAAAAAACATGGCCAGGCCCCCAAAATGTCAGGCTGAGTCTATCATGAAGCTAAATAAGGCTAATTGAAAGCTTTAACTATGACTATGACACAGTGAGAATTATTTAAAAAAGATTGTTTGATGATAATAAAGGTTGATGATGATGTATACAGGGCTTTACTATTGAGGAATAAGGGTAGTGAGTGCTGATGAAAGCCCTCGGTGTAATAATTATCAGTTGGTTTACTATAATAACTACTACAATAATTGATATTATAATTATAACCTGATTATTTTCCAGGAGTATACCTGTTTTTGACAGTTGTACTAAGTAGGAATTCAAGAGCAGGATGAGGAAACCTTTTCTGGTGAAGAAAAGGCCCTTTTTTATCCTAAAATTGGGTGAAAAAGTCTTCTAGACCTTTCCACATAGAGGAAGTGAAGATTTTTCACTTCCATGGACTGGCTTGTGGGTTTAACAAGGCCTGTATAGCCTGTATTGGGCTCAGATGTGGTTTTGAAACCACATCTGAGCGGCTTTCACCAATACATGGTGAAAATTTTCATCTGGGGACCACATAGCCCTCTTCTGATGTGTATTACAAGTAGAATGCTGTGCAGAACCTGTACAGGACCCCGGTATTGCCAAATATGAGGTATTGAAGTATAAGAAAGATCCTTTGTCTTTTTCACACCTCATAATCATAATTATGGGATATTATCCCATAGTAACGCTGTATTGCTCTAACTGTGGGATTTCAACCTTAAACCTGCGGTACTTTTGTCAGTTTTTCAGATATCAAGCTCCATGTTCGTTCATTTTGTAGCCCTGGATGTGTTCTACACAATTGGACCTCATTTGATATAGATATTATTGAATGTGGCAAAGTTATGCCATGTACAAAATTCTTTGTACATATGTGTGGAGCTTGTTTGCCCCATAACTTTTGTTCTGGATGCAATAAAGCAAAATGGATGACACCATCAGATAGCCCTGATTTTTGGCTTTCCAAAAGACCCCACTTTATGTATCCCACACTAAAACTGTAGACATGATATGAGAGGTGAATATTTTATTCACCTTTATTTGACCTTATTTTGGCCATAACTATTGTAGTTCTGGTGCTAGCTCAATTTGGCTAGTACAATTGGAAATCCCTGACTTAGACCTTCAATCGGAATACCCATTTGATGGTATTAAGCCTCTTTCTATGGACTCCAGATGAGAGGTGAAAAATAAGGTTTATGCTCAGCAACAACTTTCAGTAGGAATAACTTTGTTACTCCTTGTCCTATGATGATGGGACTTGTGTATTTAGAAATTTGTGGGTTTCCTCTTTCTTTTGATAACTTTTGAGCTGATTTGGCTGAGATCCATGTTTTGGTGGTATCTTGGCTTTACCATTGGTTTGTGGTATTTGGCTTTCATGCTTGTGCTCTGGGTTTCAGTCACAGGTTGACAATCCAGGCTCACCACCATCCCTGAACTAGCAGGATATCTAGAGTATTAGTAGTGTTTTAGTAGTTAAGCACTCAGTAGCCTTTCTCATTAGCTTAGTATTGTTGAATAATAGTAGCATAACCATAGTAAAAGCTCAGTAGCCTTGCTCAGTAGCTTAGTATTTTTGAAGAATAGTAGTATAAACATAGTTAAAGCTCAGTAGCCTTGCTCAGTGGCTTAGTATAACTAAAGAATATTAGTATAGCCATAGTGAAAAAGCTCAGTAGCTTAGTATTATTGAAAAAATAGTAGTAAAGCCTTAGTTAAAAGCTCAGTACCTTTTCTCAGAATCCTAGTATTATTGAAAGAAAAGAAGTAGTGATATAAAATCCACATTAAAAATATTAAAGAAGAATATCCAGTAGTCTTATTATTTGTATTAATATGAAAAAAATCATTATAATCAACATAAAGCCAAAACAAAAAATTCTTATCAGTTTTATTAAAATAACAGGAAATCAGAAAAAAAAATATTATCATTACCTTTATTAAAATAACAAAGAAACCTTAGTCTTTATTTTATCAGAAATTTTAGTTTTAAATCAGAGTTTCTACTGTAGTGTTATTGATAGGTCTGATTCAGAGACTTCTGATAAGTCTTCTCTATCTGTCAAAGCCACAAATCTTATTTTATTTCGTGATTCTCTGTAGTCTGACTATTCAGTATTATTTAGAGGGGCAGCTAATATGCCTTAGAACCCATGGACATTGGAAAACTCTGAAACTCAAAACAGACTTACCATTAACTTCCCCCTCAAGCTACTGCCTTATTCCATCTCACACCAAAGGAGCTCCCACATCTGGTGTCCTAAAAGTGGCTAACAGCTTTAACCATCAATCATTGGTCAATTATCAAAAAAAACATTCAAATTTAATTCATAAAAGAAATCTTTTTATCAATCCAAAATTTCAAAAGCCTATCAATTCAATATGGAATCTGAGAACCAAGAAATTCTCAATTGTCATCACCATCAATTTCTTCAACAAAATTATTTAATTATTATTATCCAAAAAGAGGAGAAACACTACCTGGAGAAGAATCACCTATAGATTATAGTATACCAGTTGGTACACCCAGAACCAAGAAGAAAGATCAAAGGATAGTTACATCATCCTGATTAATCCAAAGAAGAAATTATAAATGAAGAGACCATGCAAGGACAAGAAGATATTTCTGGTGTAGAAAGACTTCATCAAAGAATGTTGGAAATACAAAAAGACCAAATTGAACTCCTTAAAAAAGAAGTCAAAAGAAAAGAGTCAAGTTTAACTTCACAAAATAGCCAAATGGAAGCAACTAAAAGCATGCCAAGAATCTTCAGGCAAGAAGGGTCACAATCACCATTTTCAAGACCCATGGCCTCATCAACACCATTCACTTCAAAAAGACCAAATACTCTACCAAAGAGGGTTAATATTCATGCACAGGCTTCAAGACCATTACAACAGGAAATCCCAAAAAATATTACCTTTATTGTCAAGATTAGACCAAAGGATCATAATTTATGGTTTGATGGAAAGGAGGTAGAAATATGTATTAAAATAGTGGAAAATATAGTGGAAATTGAAGGAGAAAGTGGAAGGGATATAGCAAGACAAATATACTTTTGGACTTAAGTACAAGATATCAGTTACCATATTGAAGGAATGCCTGGATGTGAAACTGGCAATTGGGAGCAATTAAAATTGGATATGAAGAGGAGATGGGGAACCATATCACCTGAAAGAAGATACAAGCTGTCCTCAATTACTCAAGTGTTAACAAAGATTCAAAAATAAGGAGGAATTAAAAATATGACACAATGTAAAATTTTCATTGGGGAATATGAATCCATTATTAATTATCTCAAGAGGTATCAATATATACAAGTAGATATTAATCACAATCAAGAAGTCTTGTCTAGTTTTTCCTCAAGTGTTCAAGAGTCTATTTATAAAGAAATGATAAAAGATAAGGCCATGGTGCAAGTTTTGGATGGTGGTTATATCATTCCAAGATTGGAAATCTTAAAGTTATATACTGAACAAGACTTAGAATCCAAATTCTTAATTCAACAGGAGGAATTTTCGCAATCAAAGTCACAAGAGAAGAAAGCTAGGTTTGAAGAGGAAAGCTGGGAAGGAGTCTTGAAGCAAATGAAAGATCTTACCCAAAAAATTCAAAATCCTCAGCCATAAGTGCATCAATCAAAGGATACCAGGAAGGAATCAGTCAAGGAAGTATTGAATCAGCTCAAACACATTTCAAAATTAGCTTAATCTCCAAAGAAAACACAAGAAAGCAATAATCAAGATCAGAGAACTATACAAAACTCACAGTAATTCAGGCTAATATATCCTTTACCACCCATATCTTCAAGCTATCAACCATATGTGTCAGCTCAAATGGCTCCGAAACAGCCACTGAAGTCTTATTACTCCTTAGAAGAAGAAAATTCTGCAATAAAATGTAATCATCTCACAGAAGACTTGGAGAAAAGAATTGTCTTGAAGTGTGGAGGAACCCATCTTTTCCAAACTTTCAAAGAGTACACACAGAAGGCCCTACATCTGCAAAGGAATTGGCTAAACAGTTTGCTAAATAACAGGAGGATTTTAAAAATAAAATGATTGAAAAATCAAATTCACCCTGAAAAAGCAAGAAACAACAGTAATTGAAGAAAGCAAAGGTGAGAAGGCAACAGCTATAGCTCAAATAGAAGAATTTGGAAACCGGAAACCTCCTCAAAGATCACCAGCAAATGTAAATATTCAAATAAATTCTGGGCTTAGACAGACAAGGCAAAGAGCTACAAGACAGGAAAGTCAAAGTCAAACTCAGAAGGAGGATAAAAATGAAACACACAAACCCTTTAAAAAGAGGATACCAGCTGCCTGCCATGAGGAAGACAAAGCAGAAGAGGAAATAAGATTTTTAATACCAACAAAATACAAGAAAACCCAAGAATAAAAGGAAGTAGATAATGATGATATTGAAATAATTTCCAAGGACAAGAATAAGGAGGTACTAAGACAGGATTTACAAAAGATGGAATTGAAGAACAAGGTAAAATCTACAGCCAATACCCCAAAGCTAATAATTGAATGTGTGATGAAGAAAATACTTGAACAGAAGATAACTCTTACCCTTGAAGGAATATTATCAATGTCACCAAACTGTATTGACAAATTACAAAATTTAACTACCCAGGAAAAAGAGGTGATAAAATCAGTCAATACATCAGAAATTCAAGAAGAACTACTTTCATGAAAGCTACAGGACTATGATAAACCAAGATTACATTATGCATGCCCACTTGACTTTGTGGAAGCATTCATTGGAAGAGAAGAATATCATAAAATGGCATTGGTGGATACTGGATCAGAAACTAACATAATACCAGAGGAAATTGCAATTAAAGCCTCACTTAAAAGTAGAAAGCTCAATATGAATCTCAGAGGAATTGGTGGACATACAACATCTTTGGTTGGACTCTCAAAATTTACACCAATTACTATGATAACAGGAAAATAAAAGGAAATCCATTTATTCATAGCAAAGGGAGCTGTACACACCATACTTGGCAGACACATTTCAGCAGATAATAATTTCAAATTGGAATTTTCACACACACAAGGGGAAATATTTAGTTATCCAGAGCAAGATGGATTTCAATTATGTTTACCAATATGTAATCCTCAAGCCTTGGGTTGGCAAATTTCTCCACCAAATGGTATGGAGCTTTGTTCCTCTTCAGAGAGTGGAAAATGGTCAATACATCAAGCAGAATCATCCAAAAGAAAAGAAACAGAGGAAAAAGAAAGTCAATCTTCAACAATAGTGAAGAAAAAATTTCTTGGACTAAACAAAACACCCTTCTCAGCTATTTTTGATGAAAAAAATGACTTTAATGTTATCAATCAGGAAATAGCCCTAAAAGAAGAATTAAACATCAGCCCTTACACTCTAAAATCAACAGATAACTCTTTGAAGCCAATTGGTCAAATTAAAAATCTTGAAGTCACTTTTTAAAATGAAGAAAAAACCTACCTGGACTTCTTAGTATTTGAAAATTTTAATTGAATAATATTAAAAGAAAAGTCTAGCATATTATCTTCATCTAAATAAAGTTTGCCTGCTGTAGCTCATATGAAATCTAAAGGAAAGGGGACAGAAGATAAACTGGAGGTAGGAGATAGTGAAGCAATAGAAAAAATCAAAGAGGAACTGAAGAAGCTAAGAGTAAATTTGGACATGGCCATAGAAGACCCAGAGAAATATCTAGCACTCAAGTTAAGTGGTATGAATGAAGAAGAACAAAGAGAAAGCCCACAGAATAAATTTAAAATGAATCTTAAGACACCTGAAGCAAATTCCTCAAGAATTTCCAAAGATTATTTCAATTTATTTCAGGAGGAAACTGGGTACATTAGTTATATTGAAAAATATTTAATAAGTGAAGAACCAAATAATAGCATAATCAATCCATTGGCAGAAAGACAATTTGAAGAATTGGAAAAGGAAAGTGCCATAGTTACTGAAGACAAAATGGATAAAGTTTGGGATAGATATATTAAAAAGGGATTGAAAAAGAATGGAAATAGTTCTAGAAGGAAAATTTGTAGAATCAGAGGATGACTTGAAGTTATGTCAACAAAATAATGGAAATTGGGAAGATAAATATAAACAAGGCATCAGATTTGAAGACCTAGAAGAAGTAGATTTATCAGAAAATACACAAAGGTTAGCTGGACTTAGCATTCTAGAAGAATTTCATTTTTCCTATGATTGAATATTCTGCTTTTCAAGCTCAACTGATTTATTTAATCAAAATCAAGTAATGGCATCTGGATTTCCAAATGACTCACAGAATCAAAATGGAATACAGGAATACATACCGGAATATGAAGGAGAGGAAGATTATGTAATACTTCCAATGATAACATTTGAAGAACTGTATGATTATGAGCTAGATTCCCCAATAATTCAAACCAAATAGTTTTCAGAACTACCTGGATCCAATCTTACAAATGCCGATTTTTTGGAATTACTAACCAATATTGAAATCAAAGGAAACTTACACAATCCTTATGAATATTATCAATCTACAATAGAAGGACTTTATCACAAAATTTTATGGGCTCAAGAAGACTTGAGTCTAGATGGTTTGGGAATCTTGGGAGGAACTCTTTTCTGGTGTGATTTTGGGTACATGTTTATCCATGAAGTCAAAGGTTTTGTTTTGGAATGGAAAGGAAATACACAAAGAGAACAACACAACAAGATATTTGGAGAAATATTGAAGGACATATGTCTTTCACAAATTCACAACAGAAGGTTGAATATTTCTCAATAATAACTGAAGTAATACAATTTCAATCACCAGCTGAAAAAACATAAAAAATAGTAAAATAATAAAGAATCACTGAAAAAATATTTTTTTGCTTTCATATCTGTATGAGTATCAGGGAAGTGACCTCCTGCCTTATCCAAGAGGAATTTCAATTTACTCAAACTTTTTCAAGGACTCTTATCACTCAGGTAAATGACCTCCTGCCTTATCAAAGAGAAATTTGAACTTACTCAACCTTTTTTCAAGACTCTTGCTTTATTCATAAAAAAAACCTTCATCTAGAATAATCTCATCTTTCAGGGGCAGTGACCTTCCTGATTTATCAAAGAGGAATTTCAACTTATTCAACATTTTTTTAAAAAAAAGTCTATGTATTAGTATTCAATAAAGGACTTCAAATTCAACATTTTCCAAGATATTTTTTTCAATGTACAAGTATCATAATTTTATTTAAAAAAAAGACAGGGGTGGTTATCTGTTATTATGCCACCTCATACTAAAAATGGTGCAGGTTTGGAGAAGTGTGGGCCCATAGGCCTTTATTAATTTTTTTTCTCTTTTCTTTACAAAAGAAACAATGAAAAGAGGGTGTGCATATACAGGAAAAGAAGATACAGATGGCTCAAAATGTCAAAATTATGACCACTGGTCATAATTTGGTCCTTTGAGACAGGAATAAATTAAATATGGAATGGAAAACAAGAAGCAACAGATAACCAAACAAATTACGCTGTTCATATACAGAAATAGAAGATAGAAGAAGTTTAAAATGTCAAAATTATGTCTTCCAGTCATAATTTGCCCTAAAAGCAAGAAAACTATATCAAAACAGGGAAGAAAAACCAACCAAACAAGCTAGGTCATTCAGATACAGAAAAGGAAGATCAAAGAAGCTAAAATATCAAAATTCTGACCACCGGTCATAATTTGGTCATCAGAATTCAGAAAAAGCAAGCAAATAGTATCTTGATAGGAAAAAAGAAGTAACCAAACAAGAAAGTTTGTTCAGATACATTAAAAGACACTGAAATATCAAAATTATTACTAACAGCCAATCAGCAAAGTATTTCAATTTATGGCCCAACAAACAAAAAACATCACACACAGAGGTATACTGGATAAAATTAGCCCAATATTTATTGGTTTAGCCACTCTTTGATGTACTCCCATACATATACCTCAGAAATTCAAATTGAACACAGTAATCATAGATATGAAAGAGGGTGTGGGCTCCCCAAAAATAGCCAGAGTATCATTCAATTTGTCCTAACAGATCACCATAACTCAACAGATACTAGGCCATAAGTACAGAGCACCCCCCACAGAGTGACAAAAATAATGAAAGCATGATTGTAGTTTGACAAAACTGCTGCCAGAGGCGGGAATCAAACCTGGGACCTTGGTGAAAATTGAAAGCAATCCGGAATCACTAACACAGTGCACAAAAGAGTATTGTTGCATATTAAACGGCACCCTATTGTTACATGCATGCCTCCCATGGGCAGTGCTGCAACACCTGCACAGACAGCTGTAGCTCTGCCAACAATGAGTCCCTGAAAATTCCCCACTGCAACAACATCTACTCCTAATACCAATATTTTTGACAAACTACTACCACTCACTGTATCATACTCGCCATCATGAAGATCAGTGCAGTTTTTTTCACCTACTCCTATTCCACTCTTGCCCATTATAACTCCTTTTCTTTCATTTTGAATACCATTCAGTCCCCTCTTTCTATTTTTCTCACTCAACATCATGGAGCTTTGCACCTGCAGAAAATGTGACTCACAAACATTCAATTGTCCCAATGGTACCTTAAATGGCAGCTATATCTCCTCAAAGAACAAAAGAAAGCATCAGGCCAATGATCAAATTCAGCTACAGGCTCATCTCTTTCGTTTGGTCAGTTCCAAAGATCAAACAAGTGATTATTTGGCATCATCTCAAACATCTGAAATATCAAGTAGTTAAGAATCATTGGTCTTTGAGAATGACCTTCCAGGTTAGTGAACTTAATTTCTCACAGCATTTTGAATTATTCACTAAAATTATTTTTCTTGGAAGTCTTTGTAGCGATATTAATTTGTTGGCTTCATTTGTTTTGTACATTGAGCTTGGGAAACTGCAAGCTTGTTTATAGATTCATCCAGGAAATCTTGTCAGAGGCACAAAAGGCCAATTTTTCTCAACTAAAACAAACAAAGGACCTACAAACAATGAAAAAAGACCTTCAGCTCTCCCCTCAAATCAAGTCATTGGTCTGCTGCTCAATATGTTATTTACTATATGAAGGGGAAAAAATTCCAATGAGGTGCACATATCAGCTTATTGTGAATCAAAAACTGCATTGGCTTTGATAGCGCATACCACACATGCATATTTCCCTTGGTGTGATTCATAATTGACTTGGAGGGTCCTTGCAGAGCATGTCCAATACCAATGGGGCTTTCAATATGACACTCAAGAAAAGAAAAGAATTAATAAGGCAGGAACAACAAATGGGAAGAGGCCACAATTAATGGGAAATGATTAGGCATTAAAGAGGGCACCAAGTGAGAGAGGTACATCTGCCTCAGAAGAAGATGTGACATTTGAAGGGGTAGTTGCAGGAAGGTCTTTCACAAAGGAACAAATGATTCAATTTCAGGGACTTATGAAAGAGAGGATTATGCCATTGGATTTGGGAGCAGCAAAGCATGAGCGCCTCAAAGCAGAACAATGGCTCAGCTTATTCACATTAGTGATTCCACTCATTATACCAGAAATTTTTATCAACCATTCAACCATTGATATGAAATCAGACCGGGGTAAATTTTTGCAAAATACAGGCAGTTTAGTTCAATGCACAAGAATGGTGTGTATTGAAATAATTTGGTAAGGCCATGCTGGCCGGTTTTATCATTCTTATAATCGCTACACAGATTCATCAAAGGCTTTTTTCAATAACCCAAAGATAAAACCTAATCACCATTATGCCCTCCACATACCCAAACAGATCAAGTTGTGGGGGCCATTGATGGGGGTGGCTGAATTTGCAGGTGAAAGGACAATTGGTCTATTACAAAGAATTCAAACAAAATCATAAGATTGGCTAGCTAGCTATAAATTCTCAATTAAAAAGAATAAATATTTTCACATTTCTTTGGGTTTTTTGGGGTTTCATAGATGAAATACATGGGACCATTATGTAGAAAACACGAGAAAGTCAAATTTTAGTGGCTGGGCAGCCAAAACTGTCATCTATATAAAGCACAAAAGATGGGGAATTGGGAAGAGAGGAATTGAGGTCTCCAAATAGTATATCAGTTAATGTTACAACTGCTCAAGAGAAATGGCAAGAACCTGGAGGACTTTAAAAAATACCACACCCCAAAGGTACATGGACATTAAGTTTTAATTCACAAACCATGTGTACTATTAAGCTCAAACAGGATGGTGACAATATTTTGGTGAAGGCACCAAATAACATGGTGTTTTATAAACAAAATAACACTTTTCAATATGGAATGATAAAAAACATATACAATTTTTATGGGCCCAATCACCAACCAGTAACTGGTATACTCTTACAAATGATCACCAATTTATACCCACAAACAAGGTATCTTCCTGGGACAATAGACAATTTCCTCCACTTATTCAGCATTGTTGTTGGATCAATCAAGGAGTCTCAACAGATTATGATCCTTCCCACTGATGTGGTCTCACTAGCTGCATATTGCTATTCTAACAACCAATTGTTTTCACTAGCCCCCAAAATTCTTTTCCTTTCCCCTAACAATTGCTCAATACCATTCTAATGTCTCTTTCAATGTCTTTTTCAAATCCTTTCCAATCAGGCTTGTTTTCATTACTATGTTTAAATTCAGTTTACCTTCATGAATTTGCACCCATTGTAATTTGTATTTTCCTTTCTTTGTATCAAATCATGCATTGCTCTTACAATCACATGTTGCACAATCAAAATCTTTTTTTTAACTTTCAGCATCCCATTGTACTCAAAAAGAAGACAAACACAAGTTCATACAAGCATATTACAAGACTCATGTAGGATTTACATGTAAGTTTTCCACAAATGATAGCACCTTCAATCTGGCTCAACATTATTATCCCAACATCTCAAATGACCCTAAAGTTCACAACTCACCCTCCTCTACTCCTTCCATCTTTTCTTGCTCATTGCTCTCATCAGATTCAGCTTCAGCTACCTCTTCTGTTTCCTATTCATCATCCTCATAATAGTACTCCCCAGGTTCATAATACCATCCATCTTCAGCCTCTGAATGATCTGTACTTGGTGCTTACAAGTCAATAGTCTCATCCCCATCTTCCACCTCTTCGTCAACATTCTCTTCCTCAATGACATATGATTTAGTGACTTCATCCCTGTACTTTTTATTTGACACCTTATCTTAAAGTGACTCATCAGGGTATTTCTTGGGATTTAGTGACTCATCAGGATATTTCTTGGTATTTAGTGACTCCTCAGGATTTGGGAGGAAAGCAACATTCTTGATGTCAACTTTAATTCTCTTTTCCATGTTGGTGAGCCCCTTGAGCCATTTCAGACTGTAGAAGTCCACCTGTAATCCCTTTTGTGGCTTGCAATTTTCTGATTGAATTGGTTTTTTTGGAAGAACACAAACTCTCATTTGACTATACAGGCCCATATTGCTTTGATATTTAGCCATTTCTTGCTCCAGCCTCCAAAAGTAAATATTAGAATTCCTTGATTGGTATCTCAAGGTATGTATCACATAGTGGTTTCTGTTCATCTTCCCTCATCATAACTATTTCCAGCATTTTCCTCAATAATTTTGCAGTAACTTTGAGGAAACCTTTTCAAAATTGCAAAGTCAAGCCTTGCATCTTAGAGCTGAAAAAGTTATCATACCAAATCAGTCCTTTTTTGGAAAAGGAAAAGCCAAATATTCAACTCACCTGAGCCCAATTCTTATTTGAGGAATCCTTTGGGGCCTGTGCTTGTTAGTGACCAGTATTTTTCATTTATTTCTCCCAAACCTCTTTCATGCATTAATGTACATAGCTATCATAAGCCTTCTTTAGAAAGCCAGTTCTACTAATAAAACTGAAGTTCATGTTGTAGTTTCTGTATGCTCCTCCTGCAGCAAATTGCTGCAATCAAACATGAAACATTCTAAGTATCATTGTGTTTCTGTGCAAGATTGAAAGCCCAACAAGAAAAGCCTAATCAACCAAGTACACCTTGAATGTAATTGATATAGGTTTGACTGAGCTTTTTAAGCCTTTGGGCTAGTTTGACTGGCTAAAGTTTCTGTCTTGAAAATTCTTGAATGTCATCTTCATCTGCAAGGTTGACACCACCACAATCTTGAACTAATTCATCAAGTTGGTTTATGTTTGAGAACCTACAATGAAAGTTTGCAAGTGCATTTTGGGTAGGGGGGACAGAAATGGAGCCCTTTTCTTTTAAATCCCAGAGAGCTTTGATTTCGATATTAAATGTATCCTACACAAAGATGATTAATTGATGGATTTGATTAAAAGCTCTTATAGATCACGTGCCTTTACACCCTTGAAATCAGGTGGAGAATCAATTTCCTGCATTTGTAATTGGTTGTGCTTGGGGATTTTATTTTTGAGTGTGTTAGGTGCTTGGGGTGCAATGAGAGAAGCTTTTTGGGGGGAGTCTTCAATGCAGCAGTCTCTAATTGAGAATTTCAAAAGCCACTTTTGTGATTGGACTTTGGCTAGAATAGGTTTTGTTGGCTTTGTTTTTCTGGGAGCTTTCTTTTGTTTGCTGATGAGGGATAGTCAATGTCACCTTAAGGCAATCAACCTCTTCTTTAAGGAAACTCATGGTTGATGTGAGGGAGCTTTCAGCATTCATAATTGACATCAAAATTTGCTGAGTATCTTGATTGTTCACAGCTTGTAAGTCCATGTTTTCAGTATGTGACAGATGTAATTCAAGTTGGGGCTTAATTGGTAAGTGAAGTGACTTGAAAATGTAAAGAAAAGTAAATGGGTTCAGAATAGAACTAAAATGAGTGAGATTTATAGGATCTCTCAAATCAGAATGGATTTGCTAAATTGAATAACAGGCCAAGAGCAGCCATGAAAAATAGGGTTCATCATCTTCATGACAATGAGTATGATACAGTGAGTGGTAGAAGTTGATCAAACGTATTGGGATTATGAGTAGGTGTTGTTGCAGTGGGGAACTTTCAGGGACTCATTGTTGGAAGAGCTACAGATGTCCATGCAGGTGTTGCAGAACTGCCCATGGGAGGTGCACATGTAGTGACAGGGTGTTGTTTCATATGCAACAACACTCTTTTGTGAGCTGTGTAACCACTACACAATTTCAAAATATAAAATTCCTCCTCAAATTATAACCTCATTCAACATCACTCCTTAAAAACAAATTACTTAAGCATAAAAAGAAAAAAGTTTTTTTCAACATAAAAAATAAATTGCTTTTTTTCAACATAAAAAATTTTTTCAAACATAAAAAAAAAATTCCAATAAATAAAAAAAAAAATAATAATAATTAAAATGAATAGAATAAAAAGTCTTGATTAACATCAAGGATAAATGATAAGATCAAATAAAAAAGGCTAAACAATCAGTCCTTGTATGACTTTAAACTACAGGGTAGCAACCTGAAGGCTAAAGTTAGTCCTTTTATGACTTGAAACTACAGGGTAGAAACCTGAAGGCTAAGATTAGTCCTTGTATGACTTTGAACTACAGGTTGGTTCCCAGATGGCCAATATTTAGTCCTTGTATGACTTTACACTACAGGGTAGCAACCTGAAGGCTAAAATTAGTCCTTGTATGACTTTAAACAACAGGGTGGTTCCCAGATGGCCAAAATTTAGTCTTTGTATAACTCAAACTACAAGGGTAGCACACCAGAGGGATTAATATGAAAGTAAATCAAGGAATCAATAAAATTCAAAAAAATCAAGATATCAAAAGTAACAACCAAGGTGATGAATAGAATAATGAAGACTTCAAGGTAAAATCAATGAATAATATCCAACCAAAAGAAAATATCAACAAGAGAAGAACAATTGGAAACAAGAGCCATGTAGATTATTGAAAAAGAGGAAACAATATTAGCAGCAGTAGTGAAATTAAGAAATTCAAGAAACAAATCAGTCCAATACTTGGACAAAAAGATGGCACAAAAACTGAGAGATTGACTTGAACCAGGGGACTTGGTATTAGTTTATAATAAGCCACTCAAGTCACAGTGGGGATTACTCTTCAAAAACCATTGTAATGGACCTTATAGAGCTATCAATCAAGGTAGTAATGGACCTTATGAGCTTGAAGAATTGGATGGCACTACACTTACAAGAAAATTTTCAGCAAGTCACATCAAAGGGTTTTATCCCAGAGGAAAGAGATTTCAATCAAGTTCAGAGTCAGGAAGTGAAAGCAGTGAAGAAATTGAATATGAAGAGTCAATATTGGAGGGAGAAGAAATTGAATAAAATACATATTATTCATATTGGCAAGCTTATCAATGGGAATTCTGGGGAAATCATTAAATGGAGAGAGGGATTTGGTATTCCATACCAAGTATACCAGTTTCAATCTTACCAACAAAGAAAAAGGAAAACAAAATGATAAAAAAAATTATGCAAAACATATTTAAATGTCACAAATACAGGTTTCACACAGAAATATACAATACACAGCCTCAAGATCTTATCACCTAGTGTCTCTATACCAGGAAATCTTTCATACCCACAAATATCTGAAGATACTCAAAACACACAGTTTTATGCAGAAGAATTTCAATTTAAACAGTATATTATCACAATCTTTCTCCACCATATTGCATCATCAATAACAAATTATGCATTTCAAAGGAGTTAATCTAAATACAGTTGTATGAAGACGGACCACAGCATCAGAGCTGTATTTTCCCCACCTTGATTCAATTGAAAGAACAAATACCTCAAGATTATGCAGAAAATTATAATATTTTCTCGCAGAACAAATTTTTTCTTAGTAATATGAACATGCATGAGACTTGATATAAATGATGCAATCTCCTTATGAAATGATACAATACTAAAATAAATCCACCAGCATATTTCCCTCAAGACTGAATATCAAAGCTAAAATTAGTAATTAATTAAATACAGGAAAATAGAAACAAAACTACTTTCCCCACCTCCAGGAAAACATCACCAGAAAAAATTATGTCAAAGGCCTCACATGATTTAGATAGATAATATAACTTCCAGCATAATTTTGTCAAATATATTATATTACTAGAAGAAATTTCAATTTTCAGAAGCTGTATTTTCTCCACTTTCTTGGCAAAAATAAAATATAACCAACAAAATCATCTCAATGACCTCACCTGACTCTGATAAGAAAAAGAACCACCAGCATAATTCTCTCAGGAAATATGTGGCAAAGTCACCAAAAAGAAGGCCTCACCAGCCAAATTCTCTCAAATATGTCATATGACTAGAAGAAATTTCAATTTTCAGAAGCTGTATTTTCTCTACTTTCTTGGCAAAGAATAAAATATCACCAGCCAAATCACCTCAATGACCTCACATGACTCTGATAAAAAAAGAACCACCAGCATAATTCTCTTGGAAAACACATTGCTACACCAAAACTACACATATCACCAGCTAAAACCTCTCAACTATGATTGTTTCTAAGTACCCTGTTTTGAGAAGCTTTATGAAGGCCCAAAAGCTAGAAATAGAGGTCCTCTCTCTCATTTTTCCCATCATTATGGAACAAGTTTCAACTATCCAGGATCACCACCATCTCTGAACTAGCAGGATATCTAGAGTAATAGTAGTGTCTCAGTATTAAAAAGCTCAGTAGCCTTGCTCAGTATCTTATTATTGCTGAGGAATAGTAGTATAACCATAATAAAAGCTCATTAGCCTTTCTCAGTAGCTTAATATTTTTGAAGAATAGTAGTATAAATGTAGTAAAAGCTCAGTGGCTTAGTATTACTAAATAATTGTAGTACAACCATGGTGAAAAAACTCAGTAGCTTAGTATTATTAAAAAATAGTAGTATAACCTTAGTTAAAAGCTCAGTAGCTTTCCTCAAATACCTAGTATTATTAAAAGAAAAGTAGTAATATAAAATCAACATTAAAAATATCAAAAGAAGAATATTCAGTAGTCTTATCATTAGTATTAATATAAAGAAAATCATTATAATCAACATAAAACCAAAAAACATATTCTTATTAGTTTTATTAAAACAACAGAAAACCAGAAAAAATATATATTATCATTACTTTTGTTGAAATAACAAAAAAAACTTAGTCTTTCTTTTATCAGAAATTTTAGTTTTAAATCACTGTTTTTACTGTAGTGTTATTGATAGGTCTTATTTAGAGACTTCTGATAAGTATTCTCTATCTTTTAAAGCCACAAATCTTATTTTATTTTGTGATTCTCTGTAGGCTGACTATTCAGTATTATTTAGAGGGGCAGCTAATACACCTTAGCACCCATGGTTATTGGACAATTCTGAAATTCAAAATAGACTTACCATTAATTTCCCCCTCAAGGTACTGCCTTATTTCATCTCACACCAAAAACATATCCCACATCTCCTGTGGAATTATATTTAGTATCTCATAGTTTTTCCTTTCTTTGTTCATTATTTCTCATCAAATCATTCATAAATTCATCAATTATGCCTCTTTCATGATTCTTTATTATTTCATGAATTACAATTCTCTCCAATCAATTCTCATCTCAGTCATTTCATATATCTGAAACTTGATTCTTTCCTCATTTCTTAATCCCTGATTACCATTCAACTCTATTCTTAATTCTTTATCAATCTTCAAATTTTCTTTCTTCTTTGAAATTTGGTAATTTCAGGCTATTGGGTTGATTGGTTTATTTCAGGATTTGAATTCTTCAAGACAATCTTATCTTATTTTATTAACTTTTATTCTGAATTATCATCAAGTTTTCTTTTTATTATTCAAAATACTTCATTTTCATCATAGACCCTGTCAGGCTGAGTCTATGAAGAGGTGATAATAATAGTATTTACAACCTAGACTATGACTGTGACATTGATAATAAAGATAAAAAGGGTTTTCATTAAAATAAAAAGGGCTTTAGTGGTGGTGAGTGCTGTTGAAAGCCCTGGGTGAAGATTTATCAATTGGATTATTCTAATAAAAGACTAAAATAATTATCTTTATAATCATACCTGGTAATTTCCAAGAGTATAGCTGTTTTAGAAAGCTGTACTAAACTGTAATTCAAGATCAGGATGAGGAAACCTTTTATGGTGGAGAAAAGGCCTCCTTTTATTTTAAAATGGGGTGGAATGGCCCTCTAGACCATCCATGTAGAGGAAGTGAAAAGGTTTTCACTTCTGGGTACTGGCTTGTGGTTTCCACAAAGCCTGTATACACTTCATTGGGATCAGATGTGGTGTTGAAACCACATCTGGGCAGTTTTCACCAATACAGGGCGAAAATTTTCATCTGGGGACCACACAGCCCTCTTCTGACATGTATGACATGTAGAATGCTGTACAGAACCTGTATGGGACCCCAGTACTGAATTAACAATGAGGTATTGAAGTATAAGCAGGATTATTTTTTTGTTTGGCACCTCATAATCATAGTTGTGGGATATTATCCCACAGTAAAGGTGTATTGGCCCAATTGTGGGATTTTAACCTTAAACCTTCTATAGCTTTGTAAGTTTTTGAGATATTGAGCTCAAAGTTGGTTCATTTTGTAGTCCTGGATGAGGTCTACACAATAGTATCTCATTTGCTATGGGTGACTTTAAATATGGCAAAGTCGTTCCATGTACAAGTCTTGTTATTCAGACATATGATTTTCTCAATATCTGTATGGAGCTTATTAGCTCCATAACTTTTGTTCTAGATGATATATGGAGACATAAAAGGCACGATCAGATAGCCCTTATTTTGCTAATTCTAAAAAGACTCAACTTGAAGTATCTCACACTAAAATTGTAGAAATTTGATGAGAGGTGAATATTTTGTTCACCCTTATTTGACCTTATTTTGGCCATAGCTTCTATAATTTTTGTGTTAGATCAATTTGGGTAGTATCATTGGATAGCCCTGACTTAGAGCTTCAATTTAAATACCTTTTTTCTGGGGTTAAGCCTCTTCCTCTGGATTTGAGATGAGAGGTTAAAATTAAGGTTTATGCTCAGCAACAGCTTTGAGCAGGAATAACTTTGTTATTCTTTGTCCTATGATAATGGGACTTTTATATTTGGAAATAAGTGAGTTTCCTCTTTTTTTGATACCTTTTGGGCTGTTTTGGCTCAGCTCCATGTTTTGGTGGTATCTTGGCTTTACCATTGGTTTATAGTATTTGGCTGTCATGCTTGTGCTCTGGTTTTGAGTCACAGGCTGACAGACCCCCAGCCAAGAGTACAAGATCTCAAATAAATTAAGCTTTTCTGACTTCCTTACCAAGATTTCATCTTGAGCACACACCACCAGTTGATCAACTGAGTCCACATTTTGACAGAGGACCACCAATGGAAAGAACAGCACCCTCCAGAAGAGGAGTTATGAAGGCTAGAAGATCAATATCATTCTCTTTCTTTTTGGGTGGCTATCCTGTCTTGTTTCAAGGACCTGGAAGTATATTGGTGGAAGCAGAAGAGTAAGAGGGGTAGTAGTCTGTGAAAAACAAATATTCTTATGATACCAAAGTAGAAGCTGCCTTGGCAGATTCTCCTGAAGCCCCTGAGGCTCCAGGTATTCCCCTTTCTAATCAACCTCTTGTCTCTCAATATGATCCAAGTCTGCTCAAGATGATGGAGCAAATGACTCAATTAGTGGGATAGCTAGCTCAAGAAGTTGCCCCAAAGGACACTTCCACAGCCCCAGTATGCAAGAATCCATCCATGAAGGCACTTGTTTCTTTTGATGTAACTCAAGCTCATAAATGGAGGGGATTTATCCAATCTTTTCAATTAGTTTTCCATAATGAACAAGCAAACTTCTTCTCAGATCAGAAGAAGGTTATTTCTTCAACTTCTTATCTCACTGAAATAGCTGGAAAGTGGATTGAACCCATCTCTAAGATATCTCCAATGAAGACTCTTCCTACCTTCTTAATACCTAGAAGCTCTTTTAAGCCCAATTATTCACTCTGTTTTGTGATCCCAATGAAGTGGGGACATCTGAACAATATCTGAAAATTCTGAAGATGAAGTAAAGTGTTCATGCTTCCTTTTACATAGCTGATTTCAGAAGAGTTATGTAAAGTCTTGGGTATTTGGGAAAAAGCACTTACATTGATGTGTATAAGAGAGGTTTTGATTCAAGATTATTTGACTAATTGGCTTCCCACCCTTGGAATTTTGATAGCCTTCAATAACTCTTGGACATTACTCTGAAGCTGTATACCAGGTATAATTAGAGGCAGAATTAAAAGGTTGAAAGAAGAAAAACTTCCTCCACATCATGCCTTTGATAAACACATTGAATTGGAGGGTCCTCTTCCTCCAATTGGTTTCATCTACTCTTTATTGAATCATGAGTCAGAAACAATATGGGCCTACATTTCATAGAGTGTATAGAAATGTTTAATCAGTCCAAGCTCCTCATCAAAAGGAGAACCTGTCTTGTTTTTTAAGAAAAAAGATGGTGGCTTTTTCTTGTGTTTTTACTATTACAATCTTGATTCTGCTACTGGGAATAACAGGTATTCTTTTCCTCCAATGAGCCAGCCTCTTAAGTTTTTCAATTTTTCTATTATCTTCCCCAAGATATACTTGTGTTTTTCCTATATTATCCTGATAAGTAAAGAGAGGAATGGGAATTTAACTTCCTTTAGAACCAAATATGGTAATGTTTCTTTTTGCAGATTTCTTGGATGTTTTCTTAGTAGTTTATCTAGATGATATTATGGTTTTTTCAAGTTCTGAGGAAGAGCATGTCAAAAATATGGCCTCTGTCCTCCAAAGACTGAGGGAAAAGAATTTTTTTTCTAAAGCCTCCAGGTTTGGAATACCCTGGCTTTTTTGTTTCACATAATGGCCTCAAGATTGATTCTTCAAAATTTGAACAGATCCTCAATTTCCACAGCTCAATAACATGAAGGCACTTCAATATTTTCTTGGCTTTTCCAATTTATATTGTTGTTTCATTAGAAATTACTCAAAAAAATCATTTCGCTCACTTATCTTCCCAAAAAATATATCCCTTTTGCCTTCAATGAAGGAGCTCTTAGTTTGTTTTAATTACTCAAAGAAGCTTTCAGCACTGCTCCTATCCTTTCCTATTTCAATGGTTCTCTATCAGCTATTGTAGAGACTTATGCTTCTGATTATGGCTTGGGTTGTTTACTGAGTCAGTTTAATGACTCAGGAAAGCATCCTATTGCATTTGATAGTTTCAAGCTTATGAAAGCTGGGATAAACTATGATATTCATTACAAGGACCTCCTTGGAATATTTTGGTCCCTCAATGACTGGAGAGCTTTTCTTATTTCTCTTTCCAATCCTTTTGAAGTCTTAACAGACCATTATTCTCTTCATTATTTAATTTATTCTAAAATTAGTACTTACTGTAAAGCCCTTTGGGCTGAATCTATCTCTGAACTTCATTTCTAAATCATTTACTTCCCAGGAAGGCTGGCCACATTACCATATTCCTTGTCCCATCAGGAAAATGTGTACCCTGAGAGAGGGGTGTACTTAATCACTAAAAACCCTCAAAATTTCCATCAATTTCTTAAGGAATATTAAATTAAATAATCAAGGTTAAAGCTTTCTCAGCTTTGGGGATTTAAACTCAGAAAGAGTGATGGAAAGATAGCTAGTATAAAGAAATACTCAAGCAATTAGAAAGAGGTGAATCAGTTCACCATGAGCAAATTTGCTACACCTGAAATAAGGTGTTTCATTTGGAATTTGAAATTGGAGATAAATTTGATACATGTTGTAGCTAGTACATAGATTGAATTTTAAGCCACATATGCAAGACACAAAAACCTATTTCATTTTCCTGAATATTAATGTTTGGTCAGGTTTGTCAAACCTCAGTGGATCAAAAACACATTTTAAAGGATTACTTTAATTCCCTATGTTGTTTTACTTATTTGTTGATTTATATCTTCTCATTAACAAAAAATCTGACCTTTATTGTCTGTCTTATAGAAATTTACATAAATATCAAAACTTTACCAACTCAGTTATAGAAAACTATTTCTTAAGAATATTAACACTGGAAACACTGTATTTTGAGATCTTCAATTGATGAGAAAAAGTCTCCATTAATTTAATATTTACTGATCATATAGATATAATTAAAGAGAAGCCTTAAAATGAAATTTCTGTGTCTTATCAAATTCTGTATTGAGTGGAAAATGATGTGCCTATTTCCTTCTCTTCTTATAGTAAAACTACTTATTTCAAATTTGAAGTAGAACCTCAATTTAATGACACAAGGTATATTTCCAGGAATTATTCAAAAAATAAAATACACATTAAGGAGATATCTTGGATATTCTAGCCTAAGAAACTCTTTGGGGGGATTTTTTTCACTTATAGCCAGAGTATGTGATAATTTTGAGTAGAATATCTCTCCCTTATTCCAATTTTTGGAAATAGCTGCATGAGTCCATCCCAAGGTGTAGATGGAGTATAATTTTTGATTTCAGGAAAGAGAAATTAAATGCACATATCATAGTTAATATATGCATCCTCTAAAAATCAGCTTCTTTAGATTTTTGTAAAATAGAATGGGTTTTTTCTAATAACAATTTATCTATTAGTTGGTATATCTCTGTTTAAAAATCATACTTTTAGAACTAAAAATCTTGATGTAGCTCATATTCAAACCTATCAAAACCAAATATAATATTTTAAAAAAAATGATTTCTTGAGCTGTCATTTTAAGAAATTCAGAGGAGATGCTATATCAAGAGGTATTATATAGCTTCAACTCCTAATAATTGTATAATTCATATGAATCCAATGCAATTATATGTGCTAGAGGGAAGTGAATTTTTACTTAAATTTTTGATATCTATGAGCTTAATTTTAATCATTTTTCATTTTAAAATATTCCATCAAACTCATTTTCTATTTCTCTTATCTTTGAATTATATTTTGTAAATTTCATAGGCATTCCTTTTCTTCTTTTTCTTTTGCAGGCTTGATAGATTTTTTAGTAATTGGAATGTATGGAGAGTTCTCCATTTGTTAATAAATAAATCTTTTGGTTTTACTGAATTTTTTTTAGACCTAATCAGTTTCTCCAATTGACAACAGTTCAAAAACTCAAGCTAATAAAAATAATGGAGAAATAATATTTCTAAGTTCTCTAAGCTTTATTTTTCTTAAATTTCTGAAGGGAAAATCTGTAAATTATTTTCAAATATTATGTTGAAAAAGATATGACTATTGGATGTAAAGTGGGAAAAGTTGAAAAATACTTATTTTTGAATAAGTAAAAAATTGATCTAATTGTTGAAATACTTTATCTCCATGTTAATTGAAAATTAAATGATTGGGATAAATATTTTGTCTTATCAACTCTAGTTCTTCAGTTTCATTCATCAAGAATATTAGAGCTCTTTGAAGTCTAATTCATGATTATAAAGCTATCAAACCTGAAAATAATAGTAAAGCTGTACCCAAGAGTAATTTTTAAATTGAAGTCAGAAGAATTTTGTATTAATATTTTTTGCATATTTTCAAAATGAAATAAGAATAGGGTTCCTTTTTTTGTTTTCTGGTATTTATTTTTATTGATAGCTCATAAGCTTCATTCAATTAATATTTCTCAAGTGAGGCACCAGAGAAATAAGCTTGAAATTTTTCAGAAGGAATATTTAAATGATTAAAATATTACTTCAGAGCCATATCTAACCAGCTTCAGAACAGAGTCAACATTACATCTCAAATTGTTCTATTTGATTTTTGAGAATTTAACAAGGTATTTACTCATATTTGGGGTATTTTTGTATGGTACTTTGTTAACATTTCCCTATAATAAATATCTAAACTCACATTCAAACTACTTCTCATACACTTAATTTATCATCCTTGTAATATATTAATCATCAACTTGTGTAAAGGTAAATACAATCAAAATTTGAAGTGTTGATCTTTCAGAATGATAACATTGGTTTGAATATTTAAATACTTAACATAAAGCTCTCAATTTGAGGCTTGACTTGATTTAAAAATAATCAAAGAGAGATAAAGTTTCTCAAAGACTACTTGGCTTGTTACTATAAGAGGTTTATTCAGATATGCAATTATTTGGTCCTCATTGATTACAAGCCAACATGATATTGAAATTTCAGATTGAGATGATAATCAGGATATTAAAATTACAAATTTCCTATCATTCATTACCTCTTTTCTTTGTTCTAAATTGAATATTTTCTCTCTTTATTGTGTATGAGAAAAATTGGAAACAAAAAAAAACCAAGATCATAATTGAAACACTTCTTTCTTGGAATGTTTAAATTGGATGATAAAAAACAACCATGGAAAATGAGCTGTATTTTTCTATAACTTCAATTGAAATTATTTTTCATTTTTTTCTAATAAAATCACTAGGAGAACTCTTCTTTTTCTAATGTAAAATATTTTTATCTATTTTAGTTCACATTTTCAATTTTATTATCAATTTTTCATCAAGTTCATTTTATTTTATGAGATCATTGTTTTTTGCTTTTGGGGCTGTCTGAGTTCTGTTTTGTGAGCCTATGAGGTATGTATAACATACCCATAAGGCCACAAATGATTTTATATACAGTTGATTTAGTCTTAAACAGACTTTTCAAATGAATTTGAAATAAAAAATAACAAAAAATAAGTATAACTTTTTTTGGATAAACAAAGCTATAAATATTATGTCATATTTGAATTCTACACCAAAAATGACCTAGGGTACACCCATAGGGTGTTATACCCAAAAAAGGCTTATTTCTTATGCTATTGGAAGATTTAATAATCTCACAGTACTAATGTAGCTTTTTTAACATTTTTTTAAAACTGTTAAATTTAAGCTTAAATTTAAATTTGCATAAGTTTTATGCAAACCTACCAAAATTTTAGTTAAAATTGAGATGTTGTTTATATTTACTTAATTGGCTGAGGATTTGCCATACAGAATGTAAATCCTGCGTTAGCTCAATTTAAAAGGGTTTGAGGGCATAGTATGGCTTTAAATAAATCCAAGGGCAAAATCCATACAAAAAGGTGAGATAAAGGAAAAAGACCAAACAGAGCTGGGGTACCCGGATTTTTGGATCTGCAAGTATTCAGTTAAGGTTTTCCGCCTGTATTGGAGGATTTTAAACCTTATTTAAGCTTTAAGAAGAGACTTTGATCCAACCTTAAGGCTTAAACTGGTTTTAACCCAATTTGGACGCGAATTTCAAGCTGCCAAAGGGTAAATCCCAATATGCAGGCTTGATATTAAAGTTTTGAGACCTTTCAAAGCTTAAATAAGCTTAAGACTTTAAGGTTACAAGCATTAAAACCTTATCAAAAGCTAAGGTTTAGTGTGTATTGCTATTTTAGTGGGAAAATGGTAATAACTTCAAAAATTCCTCAAAAATCCAATTCTTAATTGATTTGCTTGAAACTTTCACACAGCTCACATTTTGATATTATCCATATATAAATTCAATTTTAAGTATCTTTTATAAACATATTTCCTGGGTAATTATCCTGAAAGTTTACTCTTTTGAAATTTTCTGCTTGAAACTCTATTTTTAAGCTTTTCATGTGATAAAATTTAATATAAACAAATTTATTTTATATTAAAACTTACAATAATTAGCTTCAATGAGGATTAAAGCTACTTGGAGTTAAGAATAACACTGGTAACTTTAAATTGGAATTAAAAATAATTTACCTCAAGTTAAGAACCTTATTATTAAGCAGGGTTTTTCAGTTTTGACCTGAGCACACCCTCTATATCCATTATGAATTATGAGAGCTTCTCTGTAGACATAAAAAGGGTCTTTTCATCACTGTTTTTGTCCATCATCAATTATCAATCCAATCATCTTAGACATTTAAACAGGTAAAGTTTTATTATATATAGAATCTTATTATTAAAGAATTGAAATCATAGAAATTAGATGATTTCTGTAATCATCTATAATATATTTTATTTTATAAAATTATTGTCCTTAAAATATCTTTTAAAATCCACAAATTCCTCTCAAAAACTCTTTAATCATAATTTTTATTTTAAAAAGTTGTTTTATATTTAAAAATATTGATTTTTGGTGTGTTTTTAACCTATAATAATTATTTAATATAATAACTGTTGTTGTTTGACTTGTTGTATCAAACAAATATTATAAGTAAGTTTTCTCTAAGGTTCTATATCTTTTTTTATGTATTGTTAGTTTTTTTATATAGAATTTTTCTATAAGAATTAGTTCTGCACAGTGTGTGTTTTAATTCTTTCAATAATAATATTTATATATTATTTATAAGTGGTTGAATTTTTATATTTTCCATGTGTAATTTTCTCATTAAGAGCTTTACACTTCTTATTGTTATAATTGTCAGTGACTATAACAATAATAGAATAGCTATAATTTATTATAATTATCATATTTTCTTTATTATTATTTTATATAATAATAATTAAAGTTATTTTCTTATATAATTATTTTTAATAATTATATTTAAATTTGTGGTTATAATATTTTATTATATTATATTTTTCTACTGAGGAGAGTCATAGTACTCTTGATATTGCTACTATTATCAAGAGTTTCATAGACAAACCTTACATTTTGAATCTTTACAAATCTAAAATATTTTACATTCTTATATATTTTTATTTTCTACTTTAATACTGAGGATTACAATAGGAGACCTCTGACACCTGCTACTGGAATGCCTTCTGCATTGAAATTGATCAAAAAAATTACAATTTCTCTCCCTTAAATCCTGAATTTTCAATATCAATCAGAATTTTTAATCCTTTTCCAGTTGAAGGATTGACCTTATAGACCCCACTGCTTATTTTTTCAATAAAAAGCAATTCAAAAGAACCAAAATAAGACATTTTGCATGTTTAGAAAAGAGAGATGTAGGACTTCCCCATAGGAAAAGTTTATGAGATTCATTAATTATCACAGAAATCAGAAAATGAAATTAAAATCATAATAATGATGATATTGGGAAGATCCTGAACAATTAATGAGATATTTTTTATTGTTTGTAATTTTTTTATTTTTGAATGATTCCACTAATGAAAAATGTTTGAAGTCTTCATTTTATTCATTTTGAATTCTGAGAAAACTGATCATATAAAAAAGGAAAACTATTTTTCTCCTAAAGGTGAGAATTTGATTAAAGGGAGGACTTCTTTCAATACACCTTTTGAAGAAAAGATATAAAGTTGTATTAATACATTTCAAAAATATGAAGTTATTTCAGTAAAATAAAGTTTTCATTTATTTTGAGAACTGAATTTCACCTATGTAGGCCTTCAAAAGATAAATAAAAATGTTTAAATTCAGAATATATATGTAGGGTAGAATGATTTTAGCATGCAATATCTGCATGAAGATGAAAAAAATGAAGTGTTTTCCATCAATCAAAATATCTGAAGATATCTCATATAATGAAATACATATGTATCTTATAGAATCAAAAAATAATAATCTTGAGAATTCCTTTATTTTCTAGTGGCTTGGAAGAACCTGTAATATCAATGAACATTGCAATCCTGCTTACAACCCAATCCAAAGGAGGGATCCAAGCTCATTCTATTCTGTGTCCAAGCTAATTTTCAAATGCAATACCTGCTGTCATTTGAAGACAAGTTTCTCATGGTGATTCTGAATTATTCTCCATAATTTCAATCAAAATTTCTTTTATTCAAAGATGGAGTAGTTACTCTAGGAAATGAAGCAATCCAATTTTCAATTCTTCAACATTGTAATGATTCACCATTGGCTGTCCATCCCAGCCAATGTGAGACCTCAAGTTCATCAAGAGGGGTTTTTATTGGGATGGAATGAATCAATTCATTAATGACTATGTGTCCTCATGTCAGAAATGATCAAAAGCCAAGAAAATTGACCATAAGTAGCTTGTATTACTCAGTCCTCTTCAAATTCTATCTGGTCCTTGGAATCCATTATTAGTGAACTTTATTACTCAGTTTCCATCTTTCAACAACTTTGATTAAATCTTAGTATCTGTGGAAAGATTCTCAAATATGGCAATATTCATTCCATCTTTTGCATCAATAAATGCCTTGGACCTATTGCAAATCTTTATAAACCATGTGCTTTCCAAGAATCGCCTTCCAGAAAGTATTTTCAGTGATAGAGCTTCCTTATATTTCTCATCATTAGGGTACAACTTATGTCAGCAGCTCAAGATATCAACAGATCTTTCAGCTTCCTTCCACCCTGAAACAGATGGACAGACATCAAGGTTAAATAAGACTCAAGAAGAGTATCTTTTTATGTATGCAAGTTACCATCAAAATTAGTGGTACACCTGGATCTCTCTGGCTGAATTTTTCTACAATAATTCAGAACATTAATTAACAAAGCCATTGTGCTTTTTCACCATTTATGGAAGAAACCCAAGATTTTAGTCAATCCATATTTCTCAAGACACACCTTGTGGAAAGTTATAAATAAAAATCTAATCATTATAGAAATTCATCAAATAATAATTACAGTCAAAAATAGAGTTTTTAGGAAGTATGTAGATGGAAATAGGTCAATCACACCTTATTTCCAGCCTTGGGAGAGATTATTCCTAGCCTCAAAGATCATCAAGATTACAATACCCAACAAGAAACTCTCAGGAAGATGTTTGTGACTTTTTGAAAATTACAACAAGGTTAAAAGCCATGCATATATCACAACCATGGAAACCACCCTCTTGGACCTCAATATGGCATATCCATGCCATATCCAATATATGGCAATTTGGCCATATCCATAATCATTGGCCAATTTGGGCATTGTCATTTTTTATGGCCTTAATGTTCATTCTATCATCTGGGGCCAACCAGGCCCCTTCACCGTCATCAAGCCATCTTAGGCTGTCTCTGTGCTTTTGGGAGTCTTGGGTATTTTCAATACAGCAGGGAAAATACAGCTCAAAAGCCTCTATTTGTCTTTTTAAGCTTTATATACAGTTTGTGCATTTTGCGCATTTAGCTGTATTAAGCCATCTAGGCCATATTTCTCATGTATTATGTGAAATATGCCCAAGAGGCCATATCAGGCCTTTTGGGGCTTAAATGCCAGTTTTGTGAATTTTGCGCACTTTGCACAAATACATTTTTTAAGCTTTATTAGCTGTATTTAGCCAAATACCCCAAAAAAAACTTTATCAACTCTGAATCCTCCAAAACCCAAGTTTCACTCTTATCCTCCTGGCATCATTCCAAAAGACTTTTGGCCAGATTCAACCCTCAGTAACCAAAAGTGCCATATATGGTGTTATACACCATTATGCATCTTTTTTCAGAAGCAATCAATGGCGGCAATTTCAAATGTTTATTTCAATTTTTCAACAGGTCATAAAGGCACACCTTCCAGAGGATTCATCAAGGCTCAAGGGAAAGTGTCATAATCTCAAATACTAATGATGCCATCAAGCAATCAATGGTTATTTTCACTCACAGTATTCCTCCAAGGGAATACTGGCTGTTCATTCTCAAGGGATATTCAAGAGGCAGTTCCAAAATCAGTTGTCAAGTGTCAATGCTCCATCCATCCTACTTGGCAACCACATTCATTTCAATACAGTCTGGATTCACCAAGACCTGTATTTCAATCATAAAACATGGGAAAATCATTCAACACAGTTCATTTCCCAATCTGGCAAGTTATAAACTCCATCAGACAATCAATACAGCTTTCAGTATTCAATGCAGGACCACTGCTAGCCTGAAGGAGTCAAGCTCTCAACTTTTCACATATACCAGCCTCCTTTGACCCTGTGGGGTTTTTCCCCCAGTTAATTAATATATTTTGATTTTATTTTATCTTTATTTATCTTACCATTTTTGTTAAGTGAATAGTGATATTATCAAGTCAGTCATTTAGCACCTTTTCTCTTTCCTTTCTTACCCTGTCAATGGATATTTGGTGGTCATATGCTTACTAATTCCATTGTTCATTTTGGAAGTATGAAACAGTGATTAAGGACTTACTTGGTTGGTTCTTTGGCCATTTGGCTTCCCATTTCTCTTATTGCATCTCATCTTTGTACTTGCATTCTTCTTAGAGAAATTTATTCTTTTAGTTTATTTTCTTTATTCTTTTGGAGTCTTCCAAGTGAGTTCTCTGATTTCTGAGTGCCAGTCCACTCTTGCTTTTCTGTCCAAGAGCCCCTGTGACATTATATTAATTAACTCATAATTTCTTTTCATTCTTTTCATTCTGTTCATTCTTTCTTTATAATTTCATTCACTCATTCATTGAAATTATGACTCTTTAATGCTTATGAACCTTATGATTCATCGTCACCTCTCAATTTTCTCTCATTCATTCTTGCTTCTGAAAATTGAAAGCTGACCCCAATTATATTTTTTGTTTCTCTTTTTGAAATCTTATCTCAAATCATCATTTTTAATTCATTCATACTTCAGGTGTCATCTTAATTTTCATTTGATTTTCAAATTTTCCATCAAGTTATTCAGACACATTCTTCACATCAAGATTCATATTTGATTCATTCTTCAACAATTTTCATTTTTAGGAAGAACTCACTTGATTTTTATTTGACATAAATTGATATTGACCTCAAGAAAATTGATTGACCTGAAGACTTCATTGATTTTGCTGATTTTTTGCATCAAGGATTTTGACATAAATTGATTTTTCCTCAAAAATTCATTGTGATTGATTGATTTTCTGCAAGATTTTGATTTTGATTTATTTGACTTATTTGATTCATTGACTTCAAGCTTTCATTTGATATTTGATTGATTGATTTACCTGAAGATCTCATTGGATTTATTGATTTTTTATTGATTTTCCTCAAGATATTGATTTTGACTTTTGACTTCAAGCATTATTTCCAATTGCCTCAAGTTTTCATCTTCAAATATTGATTCTTGTTCATTTTGTTTCATTTTTTATCCTTAAATCATGCCTTTCCAACACTCACCTCCTGCAAGGCAGACAAGATCTCAGGCCAGAACTCAAGCTGTTCTCACTCCAACTCCAAGGGCTTCTCTTGATGGTACCCCAGCAGTTTCTCAGCTGAGGGCCAAATTGGACAGAGGACCCATTTTGGAAGGAGAAGCACCATCCAGGAAGGAAGGAAGAGGGCCCAGAAGATCAAGTTCATTTTCAGGAGTAGTTGGCGGATTTCCAGGAACTTCAAGGACCATTTTCAGAGGTCCTGGGGAAGATGGTGGAAAGGAGGAGGAGAATTCTGTGGAAGAGGAAGGGTCTGATGGTACTGAAGGTGTCCCTGCTCCTGTGGAGGAACCCCAAGGTACTTTAGGGCTAACTCTAGCCCAGTCTACTCAGCCTGTCTCTCATCAGTCTGAACCATCTTTATTGGCCATTATACAGCAAATGACTCAGATTATGGCCAATCTTCAAGCAGCTTCATCCTCTGAAGCATCAAGACCATCAGCCTTCAAGACTCAATCTATGAAGGCACCAGAATGCTTTGAAGGGACTCAACCCTTCAAAGTTAGAAGCTTTATTCAGTCTTGTCAACTGATTTTTCATAATGATCCGGCAAACTTCTCTCAAGACAGAAAGAAGGTCCTTTATGCCACTTCATTTCTCATTGGCAGGGCTGCAAAATGGATTGAGCCTTATCTTTCCAATCTCACCAATCAAGATCCAAATTACCTTCTCAATTCATGGAAATTATTTGAATCACAACTCTTCACCTTATTTGGGGACCCAAATGAAGTCAGAAAAGCTGAAGCAGAATTGGATTCTTTAAGAATGAAAGAAGGTGGGCATGTATCTTTATACATTGCTGATTTCAGAAGTCTTGTCTCAAGAATTGGAGATTGGGGTGAAAGGGATCTTATCCATCATTTCAGGAAGGGATTGCAATCCAGAATTTTGGATCAATTGGCCTCCCATCCTTCAAGAATTGACTCTCTTCAGGAATTAATAGATATTACCCTGGAGGTTGATACCAGGTACCATGAGAGGAAAAATGAAAAGAGTCATCATCAAGAGAAGAAGCCAGAAGCCTCAAAGTCAAATTTCTCTCATCCTCAAAGTTCTTCAAGCTCAAGTCAAAAGAAGAAGAAATATTTTCAGAAGAGGGACAAGCCCCATTCCTCTTTATTGACTAAAGATTTCAAGTTGATGAATTCTGAAAAATAAAGAAGAATCAAGGAGGGTCTATGTACCTATTGTGGTGGGAAGCATAGTCTTGAGTCCTGTTTCAAAAGGCCTCAAAACAAGCTTACCCAACCTTCAGGAAAATTTCCCAGCCAGGAAAAATCCTGAGTGAAGATCATGTTGTGTTCAACGGTCTTCACTGTTTTCGATCCAGAGCACAATTGTGCATTTTGAATACTGGTGTTAAAAATTCTCTTAAATTTTTTGTTTTGTCTTCTCTCTCTAATATGTTTTACAGTATTCTCATTGATTCTGGTGCTACCAACTCATTTATTGCAAAGCAGTTTGTTCACAAGTATTCTTTGACCATGTAAGAACTCCCAGAGAAGATTCCCCTTATCATTCTTGACTCCTCAGAGTCTCCTTCTTTATTTGTGACTCACCATACTAAATATATGGTTGAGCTCCCTTCTTTCCCAAGCTTTGAATGGGACTTTTTAGTCATTGATACTCCCAATGGAGAAGACCTCATATTGGGCTTTGACTTTCTCAATCATTTTAATCCATCTATTGATTGGAGGCAAGGGCTGATCACCTTTAATGCTGATCATAAGGACTATTATGATCCTTCAAAATCTTTCAGTAATGACTTTTCTTCTGCCAAATAATGTGCAGCTCTGCTTGGTGATTCTAGAACACCATCATTTCCATATTCTGTCCATATTCCTTCCCTTAATTACCATCAGTCATTACTATCATCTAGAGATGAAGTCTTCAAAGAGATTCAAGATGTTGGAGAAGATAATTCTGTATCTTCACTTCATCTCTTCTTTGGGAATATGGACCTTCCTCCTTCCTCTTATCATGACTCCCTGGAGGAGTTGTGGGATGAAGATGAAGAGCCAGAAGAAATATAAACCATGATGAAGGCTGTTCCTTCTGTTTATCACCAGTACTTTGATGTATTCTGCAAGGTGAAATCAGAGAAACTTCCTCCTCACTGTGCCTGTGATCATCATTTCAAGCTGGAGGGGTCTCTACCTCCAGTTGGGGTGATCTACTCTTTATCAAACCAAGAGTCAGATACACTCAGGGCCTGCATTTCAGAGAATGTAGAGAAAGTTTTCATCCAGCCAAGCTCCTCTTCAACAGGAGCACCTGTCCTCTTTGTCAAAAAGAAAGATGGTGGCCTCCGTTTGTGTGTTGATTACTGCAAACTCAATGCTGTTACTAGGAAGAACAAGTATTCTGTTCCTCCTATGAATCAGTGTGAGCCTTAGAGGTAATTTCATATACCCAAAAGACCACAAATATAAAAAATAACATATTAATATAAATAAAATAAATTTATTTATATTATTAAAATAAAAATAAAAAATATAAATATAAAATTATATTAAAAATAAAAAATTAATTATAATTTAAAAATAAAATTACTTTAAATTTTGTAAATATAAAATTACATTTATACTTGAAAAATTTAAGTAAAAATGAAATTTTAACAAAATTGTGAAAAAATAAATAAATTTGGAAAAAAGTTAAATAAAATTTATTATAACTTTTTATCCAATAAATAAACATATAAATTTTATTTCACCATTGGATTCCTCATAAAAAATCAGGTGGGGTCACCTCTGAGTGAAATTTTTGTAACTCAACTCTAAATAAGCTTAAATTAAGTTTTTAGTATTTTCAATACAAAAGTTGAAAATCCTCAAAACCTTAATTTAATTCACACCACATGTGGTGTTAACCATCAATTTTTGTGTTAAAATTGAGGTGTTGTGTTTAGTTTAGAAGTTATGAGGAATTAAAGTATTTTCAATTGAATTCAATTGAAATGTCAAAATGTGCGCGTGTATTACATAAGTGAACTTTGATTTACATATGAGGTGTCAATTATTACTGTATTGTACTGTACAATTGAATTGAATTACATGTGTAAATTATAAGTATAATACATGATGAGGAATTAAAGGAAAAATAAATTGGAAAGATTAAATTTGGGGGGGAAAAGGAACTCCAGCTCTAAGGGGGAGCTAGACCCCCAAAATCCTTGCTGACAGGCGTGGGATGTCAAAATTCACGCAAAAGTTCACCACTTTTGGCCTGGAATTGAGTCACAGGGTCTGTGGACTCAATTGATGATGAGGTTTTGATACCAACTGGGGTAGTTTTAGCTGTTGCCAAGAGGGTAAAACTACCCTTAAGATAAAACCATCAGAGTAAAAACAGTTTTAACTGGTTTCTACGACTCTGACACACATTCTGACGTGTTTTGAAGGCTCTAGGCCTGGTATTGCTATAGTAATGGCTGATTTAAGGGTCTAAAATGGCTAAAAATGGCTAAAAATGGCTTAAACCAGCCCTTTTTGGTCTAAATCATGGTTCAATGATGCCATAATTGGCTTTTCTGTTGTCAGACTGTTTTTCACGACTGACAAGAGTAAATTTTACTTTTGGAGTAAGAGAATTGATGGCTATAAAAGAATGTCTTCTTTGCCCCACTTTTCTCTTCATGTTAGAATCTTTTTCCTTTTATTAATTAGTTTAAAACTGTTAAACCAATCAATAAAAGATTCCAACCACCCTTTCTAAATCATTTTGAACCTTTTAACCACGTGAAAAAATCATTATAATCATTGTTTGTAACTCTTATAATCATTTTTACCCCTGAACCACCCCATAAGTGAATTAAAGCATCTTTCATCACTGTTAACTTTGTCACTTTGTTTCCAAATTCACTCTGGTCACTTTTGGGCGTGTTTTCTCTTTAATATTCTTTTTAAAGACTCTGTTCTTTAATTAATTGCTTGCAGTTCTTTGCTCAATTAATTCCAATTGAAATTGCTCTTGAAGAAATTTCTTTTGTAGCCTTAAAATATCTCTTGTAGAGTATTTTTTGGATAAATTTTTATTGTTGGTAAAACAATAAATTTTTATATTATTGTTTTATACTAATAAAGTTATAAACAATAAAATTGGCGTGTTTTCTCTTAAAAATAATATTTCATACTATTTTTAACTGAATTTTACCTTATACAAATTTTGAGGACAGGAAAAGTACTTGATTTTTAATCAAAGTTTCATATCCACACCTTACATTTGGGGGCCCAGCCGTGATATTTTACCTGTGACATATTTTTTTACTCTTTTTAAATCTTTTTTCTTATATTGAAAAATTTAAAAACATATAAAAAATACTTATAATTCAAAAAATCCATAAAAAATAATTTTTTTCATATTATAAGTGAGGCTTAAATTTTTATTTCTTTTTTTGAAATAACCTTTTTTTACTTAATTAATTGGCTTTTTCATTAATTTTAGTGTCTGACAACGTGGTAAGACAAGAAAACATTGAAACAGCCTCAACAGTAACCAGCATTATCCCTGCCAGTACTGTTAATTCTGATCATAATAGCACTGTTATTGTGACTCAAAATAACCAGCCTGAACCAATATCTTCTGAATTAATTAACTTGGACATAAGTAATACTCTTCAGAAGGCTAAGAATTTGGCCAATAGTAAGTTTTTGACGTAAAAATACTATTTTAAGCCTTTTTTAACCATAATTATGCCTTCAACCAGATCAGGAGCCAGCTACAACCCCTCAAGCAGCTCCCAAAAAGGTAATAGACGTGATTATGGCAGAGGCCAATCAGGTACAGAAGGAAAAGGGTCAGTTGAGGACTTCCAAACAACTAAAATGGGTCATTCTGAAGCTGATAATACCATTTTACCTTCAAAAAGAGCTGACACCGCCACAACAAGCCTCTGTGGACATATACAAAGCCAGCCACAGTGCATACAACAATGCACTTCAATTCAAGGAGTACCAGATCCTTGCAGACCTATGGAAGAATTGCATGAATTCTTACCTGACAGTAAGAAAATTCTTGGGCCATCCCAACACTTGCAAATTGCTCAATGGATGGCATCCATTGATGGAGAAGAAAAACATGATGCTTTTGACACTAGAATGGAGGAAAAACAACCCTCCACAAGCCAAACCAGTGCCAAAAACAGCCCCAGTGGCCAGCAGCAGCAATTCCAACGTGAAAAAGCAGCCACAAACTCCAAACAAGGGCAAAGGGAAGGCACCAGCCCCAAAACCTTACAGCCAGGGCTACAGAATCCCAAAGATTCAGCAGGATGCCATGGAAAATGTATTTCAGATGGCCAGAACCATGATGGAATTACAGAAGAAGGAGGAAGCCAGATTAAGGTTCCAGAAATGATTTCTGACATATTTGATTCCATCCCAGAGTTGTATAATGCTATAAATGACGTGAAAAAACATCTTTCTGATAAAAATGACACCATTTGTAACAACATTAAAACAAACAACCTGAGTCTGTGCCAAATTAATGAAACACTTATGTGTTTTGAGAAAGTTTTGAGAACAATTAAAAATTCCAATAATGATAATTCTTCTAACAATAAAATAAATGAACAATCTGCCATTATTAAAGAATTAACAGATAAATATTCTAAATTCAATATTGATGACATAATTGAAACAAGAATTAAACAAGCCATAAATATTATCAAGACAGATAACAAGAAAGTCCTTGATGACATTTCAAATTCATTTACTGAAGTAAAGACATATACCATTGCCTTGAAAAAGTGTTTTGATGCTTCACAAGAAGAAGTATCAAAATTATCAATGAAATTGAATCAAGTCACTGCTGATAATACAAGACAGACAGAGTTATGGCAAGAACTTACACATAAAGAAGACATGTATAAAATTGAAGTAATAAATTTAATACAAAGCTTCCAACATGAATACAGAAATTCCCAAAGGTGTAGCAACAGTAAAATGAATGACATTGAACAATTACTGAACACCTTACCAAGAATGTCTACACCTCTAAATCAAAATGAGGGCACAAGAATTTCAAATCCACAAGTATTGGATCCTGATAATTCACAATTAAAAAATGAATTATCCACTTCTTTTCATAACTTGGAACCATCAATGGGCCAAGCACTCTTGAAAGAAGTTCCAAAACTTAAAGAATGGCCTCACTTCAGTGGTGAAGGAGAGTATGACCATATGGAATTCATTAGAGGTATTGACATGATCAAAGAGGATTTTGAATTACCAGACAGATTGGTAACAGCCAGGTTTAACACCTTGTTTACCAGATCAGCTCACAGATGGTACATCAAAATAAGACAAGCACATGGACACCAGAGTTGGACTTGGTGGAAAACCCAAATCATCAACAAATGGGCAAATGATGCTTGGAGGTTTAAAGTTGAAACAGCCTTTGAATCTGCCAAATTTAATGCTGATAAAGACAAAGCTTTACCATGGTTTTGCCAACAAAAGGACAGATTAACAGCATTATATCCTGACATGTCAGAATTTATGATCCATAGAAAAATTCTGAGACAATGTGGAGGTGACTTAGAGCATGCTGTCAAAAGCAGGACTACTGAACAATCTTCAGCAGAGGATATTATCAATATACTAGAAGAAGTAACCACCAGAACCAAAATTGGTTCTAGTAGGGTGAATCTTAAAACAAGGTTTAATACACCTTGGAAAGATTCTGTGGACAAAAACCCCAAAGAAAATTCTAGTAATATTAAATATAAATCTGCAGATACAGTCAGAAAATGCCATATTTGCCAAAGCACCACCCATTTAGCCAATACATGTCCAAAAAGGGGGAAAATCAATGAAATTGACATTGAAAAAGAACCAGATGTTGAAAAAGAAGACATAATTGAAGACAATTCAGATGATAAGTCATCCATATTCTCTGAATCTTCAAAAGATATAGAAAATATCAATGCCACTTTTGACATCATGGAATCTTATTCCCACTTACCACAATTGAGCAATGGTCAAGTTGATTTATCAAAAGTTCAAGATGCACAACTTATGAAGACAAAACCAAACAGAGGAAAAGGTTATACAGCTGGTAACTCCTGTATAACAGAAGTGGTGATTGACAACAAACCCACCAAACTTTTGCTTGACCCAGGAGCCTTCTGCTCTTGTGTTGGAAAATCTTTTCTTAAGACTTGTGTACCAAATTTTGAAGACCAATTGTTACCAATTGATGGTATAAAATTCAACAGTGCAAGTAACCCAATGAAAGCATTAGGAATCTTTGAGACCAATGTCATATTCCCACACATAAATGGGAATTTAAGGATCACAGTTGAATTTGTTGTTATGGAAAATTGCTCTAGTACCCATTTTATATTGGGAAATGACTATTTAATCATGTATGGGATAGATCTACATAATAACAAAGACAGATACTTTACAATTGGAGACAATAAGCGCCAGAAATTTGCCTTTTTACCCTTTAAAAGACAAATTACAGTAAACAAAGTATCACCAGTCAACTTAGAGTTAGAGAAATTCAAGTCTGAACAGTTAAATGAGGCTGAAGTAAGCCTTCATCTGACTGATAAGCAAGAAAATGAACTTTCTTCCCTTTTGTATGACCACAGAGGAGCATTTGCTACAGACAAAGAACCCCTGGGAGCAATTATTGGTCATGAAGTTGACATCATTCTTAACATTGAGAGACCTTATCCACCACTCTTAAGAAGACCTGCTTATCCAGCAAGTCCAAAATCAAGAGAAGCTCTAGAAATTCATATCAAAGAACTTCTAGACCTTGGTGTAATAAGAAAAGTAGGCCACAATGAGGAAGTAGAAATAACTACACCAGTCATAGTGGCGTGGCATAATGGAAAATCCAGAATGGTTGGGGACTTTAGAGCTCTGAACACTTACACTGTTCCAGACAGATACCCAATACCAAAAATCCAAATTGCCCTTACTCAAATATCTCAAGCAGTGTATATAACCACTATGGATGCCCTTAAAGGATTCCATCAAAATGTAGTAACACCAAGAGCAAGAAAATACTTGAGAATTATTGTTCATTGTGGAGTGTATGAATACTTAAGGATGCCCTTTGGTATCAAAAATGCACCTTCACACTTCCAAAGAATGATGAATGAAATCTTCCCTGAAGAACTCTCAGAGGGATGGTTAATCATTTACATTGATGACATTATTATCTGTTCAAAGACTTGGGAGGAGCACATGTACAGATTATCAAGAGTTTTGACAAAAATCCAATCAGTAAACATGAAAATCTCCTTGAAGAAATGTCATTTTGGATTTAAAGAACTTAAGGCACTAGGACATGTTGTATCTGGTTTGTCCCTTGGAATTGATAAAAACAAAGTTGCAGCAGTATTGTTAAAACCCATGCCTCAGAATAAGAAGGAAATTCAGTCATTCTTAGGTTTTGCAGGATATTACAGGCAACACATTAAAGACTTTGCATCCATAGCAAGACCACTTTATAAGTTGTGTGACAAAGACACAGTATTTGAGATGACTGTTGACAGAGTCAAAGCTTTTGAGTCTCTAAGAGAAGCATTGACCACTGCTCCACTCTTACTGATGCCAGACTTTAAATTGCCTTTCAAACTGTATATTGATGCATCAGGGGATGGACTAGGTGCTGCACTTCACCAAGTTCAGATCATAAATGACAAACCTGTAGAAGGACCAATATGTTTCATATCCAGGCAAATCAAACCAACTGAAGCCAGATATGGAGCAAGTCAAATGGAATGTCTATGCCTTGTCTGGGCCTTAGAGAAATTGAACTATTTCTTAGAGGGATGTGTTTTTGAAGTAATAACAGATTGTACAGCTGTGAAATCACTTTTGAACATGAAAACACCTAACAGACACATGCTCAGATGGCAAATAGCCATACAAGAATACAGAGGCAATATGACTATTGTTCATAAGGATGGGAATATTCATAAGAATGCAGATGGACTAAGCAGATGGCCATTACCAAATAACATTGATAATCCTGCTTATGTTCCAGAAGAAGCTTCACCACAAATTCCAATAGAAGGAATAAGTTTTACAGACTTGAACACCACCTTCTTTGAAGAAGTCAGAAATAGTTACACTCAAGATAAGAATTGTAGCATCTTATGCCAATTACTTAACAAATACTGTAAAGACAACTCTCTAATACATGCCTTGGATGAAGTATGGAGAAAATCTTATAATGAAGGGAGATTTCACCTACTGGATGGTATAATTTACCACAGAACCAAGCACACATGTGTCATGACAGTTGTATACAGGTCATTAATCAATCTTGTACTGAAAGAATGCCATGATAGTCCATTTTCAGGACATCTTTCTGAGGACAGAACAAGAGAGAAAGTAAAGACCTGCATATGGTGGCCAATGTGGCAAAAAGATGTTGCAGAATATTGCAAAACCTGTGACAGATGCCAAAAGGCAAATAAATCCACTGGCAAAAGACTTGGAAATATGATGAAAATCCAAGAACCAAACAGACCTTGGGAAATTGTCCATATGGATTGGGTAACTGGCCTACCACCAGGAGGTGACAGGAGCTATAATGCTTGCCTAGTAATTGTGGACAGATTCAGTAAAACTCCAATCTTTTTACCATGTCACAAAGATGATACAGCCATGGATACAGCTCTTCTGATATGGAATAGAGTAGTGTCATGGACTGGGATATTTACAAATATCATCAGTGATAGAGATCCCAAATTCACTTCAGCTCTATGGACAAATCTTCACCAATTATTTGGCACAAAACTGTCTTTCTCTACAGCCTACCACCCACAAACTGATGGTCTGGCTGAAAGAATGATCCAAATCTTAGAGGACATGGTGAGAAGATTTTGTGCATATGGCCTTTAATTCAAAGATTGTGATGGATTTACCCATGATTGGTGTACTCTGTTACCAGCACTGGAATTAGCATATAAAACATCAATCCATTCCAGTACCAATCAGACTCCTGCTATTCTAGAAAAAGGATGGAACCCCAAGTTACCCCAAGATTCCTTGAGGAAAGACTTAATTGAAATACATCCCACAGCTGCTAGCTTCAAAGGAATGCTAGACAAAGCTAGAAAGCATGCAGTGAGATGCATGGAGGACTCTTTTGCATATGCTAAAGACAAATGGGATAAATCTCATGCAACTCCAGATTTCAAAGTGGGGGACCTAGTTCTTGTATCCACCACTAACTTCAATAACATCAAAGGATGTAAAAAGTTAAAAGACTCCTTTGCAGGACCTTTTGTGATTAAGGCCCTCCATGGAGAAAATGCTGTTGAAGTAGAGTTATCTGAAGAACTTAGCAATAAGCACCCTACATTTCCAGTAAGCTTGATAAAGCCATACAAATCTAGTGATGCTGAGAAATTTCCCTTGAGGAATAAGATTCCCCAAGTTATACCTCCTATTGAGACATCTGGTACTAAGAAAATAACCAAAGTTCTTAAAGAAAGGAAATTAAGAACCAAGAAAGTAAGGGAATACCTTGTTAGGTACAGTGACCCAACTTGTGAGAATGGATGGTTAGAAGAGAAAGATATACCAGAAGCCACCAAACTCCTGAGGAGATTCAGACACACTAGAAACACCAATATTACAAAGTAATATTCTTTTTTAGGGGGAGGGAATGTGAGCCTTAGAGGTAATTTCATATACCCAAAAGACCACAAATATAAAAAATAACATATTAATATAAATAAAATAAATTTATTTATATTATTAAAATAAAAATAAAAAATATAAATATAAAATTATATTAAAAATAAAAAATTAATTATAATTTAAAAATAAAATTACTTTAAATTTTGTAAATATAAAATTACATTTATACTTGAAAAATTTAAGTAAAAATGAAATTTTAACAAAATTGTGAAAAAATAAATAAATTTGGAAAAAAGTTAAATAAAATTTATTATAAATTTCTATCCAATAAATAAACATATAAATTTTATTTCACCATTGGATTCCTCATAAAAAATCAGGTGGGGTCACCTCTGAGTGAAATTTTTGTAACTCAACTCTAAATAAGCTTAAATTAAGTTTTTAGTATTTTCAATACAAAAGTTGAAAATCCTCAAAACCTTAATTTAATTCACACCACATGTGGTGTTAACCATCAATTTTTGTGTTAAAATTGAGGTGTTGTGTTTAGTTTAGAAGTTATGAGGAATTAAAGTATTTTCAATTGAATTCAATTGAAATGTCAAAATGTGCGCGTGTATTACATAAGTGAACTTTGATTTACATATGAGGTGTCAATTATTACTGTATTGTACTGTACAATTGAATTGAATTACATGTGTAAATTATAAGTATAATACATGATGAGGAATTAAAGGAAAAATAAATTGGAAAGATTAAATTTGGGGGGGGAAAGGAACTCCAGCTCTAAGGGGGAGCTAGACCCCCAAAATCCTTGCTGACAGGCATGGGATGTCAAAATTCACGCAAAAGTTCACCACTTTTGGCCTGGAATTGAGTCACAGGGTCTGTGGACTCAATTGATGATGAGGTTTTGATACCAACTGGGGTAGTTTTAGCTGTTGCCAAGAGGGTAAAACTACCCTTAAGATAAAACCATCAGAGTAAAAACAGTTTTAACTGGTTTCTACGACTCTGACACACATTCTGACGTGTTTTGAAGGCTCTAGGCCTGGTATTGCTATAGTAATGGCTGATTTAAGGGTCTAAAATGGCTAAAAATGGCTAAAAATGGCTTAAACCAGCCCTTTTTGGTCTAAATCAGGGTTCAATGATGCCATAATTGGCTTTTCTGTTGTCAGACTGTTTTTCACGACTGACAAGAGTAAACTTTACTTTTGGAGTAAGAGAATTGATGGCTATAAAAGAATGTCTTCTTTGCCCCACTTTTCTCTTCATGTTAGAATCTTTTTCCTTTTATTAATTAGTTTAAAACTGTTAAACCAATCAATAAAAGATTCCAACCACCCTTTTTAAATCATTTTGAACCTTTTAACCACGTGAAAAAATCATTATAATCATTGTTTGTAACTCTTATAATCATTTTTACCCCTGAACCACCCCATAAGTGAATTAAAGCATCTTTCATCACTGTTAACTTTGTCACTTTGTTTCCAAATTCACTCTGGTCACTTTTGGGCGTGTTTTCTCTTTAATATTCTTTTTAAAGACTCTGTTCTTTAATTAATTGCTTGCAGTTCTTTGCTCAATTAATTCCAATTGAAATTGCTCTTGAAGAAATTTCTTTTGTAGCCTTAAAATATCTCTTGTAGAGTATTTTTTGGATAAATTTTTATTGTTGGTAAAACAATGAATTTTTATATTATTGTTTTATACTAATAAAGTTATAAACAATAAAATTGGCGTGTTTTCTCTTAAAAATAATATTTCATACTATTTTTAACTGAATTTTACCTTATACAAATTTTGAGGACAGGAAAAGTACTTGATTTTTAATCAAAGTTTCATATCCACACCTTACAATCAGCTTCTTACTGTTTTCAATGGTTCATCTATCTTCTCCAAGATTTATTTGTGTGGTGCGTATAACCTGCTCAGAATCAAGGAAGGTGATGAACACTTGACATGTTTTAGAACTAAATATGGCAGCTATTAGTATTTGGTGATGCCATTTGGGCTCACCAATGCTCCTTCTTCTTTCCAAAACCTTGTCAATGATATTTTTTATGATCTTCTTGATATTTATGTTGTGGTTTATTTGGATCACATTATGGTCTTTTCCAAATCTGAAGAAGAACATGTCACTCATGTGTCCACTGTTCTTTCCAGACTCAGAGCCAATAACCTCTTTGCTAAGGCCTCCAAGTGCTTGTTTCATGTTTCTAGTGTAGAGTATTTTGGTTATGTTGTTTCTTTTGAAGGCCTCAAGATGGACCAAGCAAAAGTCCACCAAATTCTCAATTGACCACCTCCAAGAAACCTCAAGGCTCTTCAATCATTCCTTGGCTTTGCCAATTTTTACCGCCGTTTCATCAAGAATTATTAAAAGAATATTAGTTCACTCACAAGTTTCCTCAAGAAAGATTACCGTTTCCCCCTCAATGAGGAAGCTCTTAGACAGTTTCATCAACTCAAAGAGGCATTCATCATTGCTCCAATCCTTTCTCACTTTGATCCTTCTCTACCCACCATTGTAGAGACTGATGCATCAGATTATGCCTTGGGTGCTGTACTGAGTCAGATTTCTGACTCAGGAAAACATCCCATTGAATTTGATAGCCGCAAGCTTCTCCCAGCTGGGCTCAATTATGAGATTCATAGCAAGGAACTCCTTGGCATACTCTGGGCTCTCAAGCGCTGGAGAGCTTTTCTCCTTTCACTTTCTTCCTCTTTTGAAGTTCTCACCAATCATTCCTCACTTCAATATTTTATGTCATCAAAGATTCTGACTTGCTGTCAAGCCCGCTGGGCTAAATTTCTCTCTTAATTCCATTTTTCAATCACCTAATGCCCTGGCTGCCTGGCCACCCTTCCAGATGCATTGTCACATTGGGACAGCGTTTACCCAGAGAGGGGGGAAGATTTCATTAGCAATAATTCAATGAATTATCAAAAAATAATCAAGCCTCAAAACTCTTTGCAGTCAAGGTGGAAGCATTTTCAAATTTGATTGAATCAATTCAGAAGGCATTATGGCAAGACTCTCAATATAGAAGTATTCTTCAAGATTTGGGTAAAGGTAAATCTGTCCAAGATTATTCTCTTGATTCCTCTTCCCAACTTCTTCTGTTCAAAGATCAGGTGGTGGTCCCAAATGACCCCACAATTCAACTAAGCATACTTCAAAAAAGGCATGACTCTCCTCTAGCTGGACACCCTGGCCAAGAGAAGACTCTCAAGCTTCTCAAGAGGGATTTTCACTGGTCTGACATGACTCAATTTATCAAGGATTATGTATCATCCTGTGAATAGTGTTCAAGAAACAAAAATATTCACCACAAGTTTGCACTCCTCAAACCTCTTCCGATTCCAAATGGTCCTTTGATTTGTCTTTAAATGGATTTCATCACTCAATTGCCACTGTCCAATTCATTTGACTCAATCCTTGTCATAGTGGACAGATTCTCAAAAATTGCCGTTTTTATTCCAACAATGTCTTCAATAAATTCATTAGATTTGTCCCATTTATTAATAAAGAATATTTTCTCAAAGCATGGCCTTCATTCAAGAATTGTTAGTGATAGAGGTTCTCTTTCGTTTCTTCCTTTTGGACCAATCTTTGTCAGAAGCTCAAGATTTCAAGAGATCTGTCAACTTCTTACCATCCAGAAACTGATGGACAGACAGAGAGGGTAAATCAGATACTAGAACAGTACCTTTGGATGTATGTCAGTTATCATCAAGATGATTGGAACACCTGGCTCCCTCTGGCTGAATTTGCCTACAATAACTCCGACCACTCTTCAACAAAACAATCCCCGTTTTTCACTGTTTATGGAAGAGATCCACATTTTGATTCAGTTTACATCACTCAAGACACTCCTGCTGGAAAGTTATCAACAAAAATACAATCAGTACAGCAAGATGTCAAGAGAGAACTTGAAGCTTCCATAAACCGGTTTAAGAGGTATGCAGATAAAAGTAGAGCAAGTCCACCTGTTTTCAATCCTGGTGACATGGTATGGCTTTCTTCCAAGAATATCAAATCAACCAGACCCACCAAAAAACTGTCTGAAAGATGGTTGGGTCCTTTTCCAATCTTGAAGAGTCAGCACTCATGCCTACCACCTCAAGCTCCCATCTCAATGGAAGTCCATCCACCCAGTCTTCCACATTTCACTCTTAGAACCAGTCAAGACATCAACAATCCCAAATAGGCATCAAGAGCCTCCTCCTCCAATCATCATTGAAGAAGAAGTGGAATGGGAAGTCTCTCAAATACTGGATTCAAAGCTCAGGAGAGGAAAATTATGGTATTTGGTGGAATGAAAAGGTTTCAGTCTAGACTCAGAAAGATCCACTTGGCAACCAACTGAAAACCTCAAGAATTGTCCTGAACTGGTTAAGGATTTTCATTCTTTATATCCTGACAAGCCAGCACCCAATTCTTCAAGAGCTTGATTTTTAGTGGTGCTTAGTGGGGAGAGGAACTACCAAAAGTAAGTCCCACTCCTGGTATGCACCTTTAGGGGTATTCTACTCTTTCTTGTTGTAAGCATCACCTTGGCCACGTTTTGAGCACCTGGCATCAAATTTCTCTTTCCAGGTCCTTGGCCAATTTCAAAATCAGTTATTAACCTCTGTGATGAAGATTGGAACCTCCTCAAGATTCATTTCTCTTTTATTTTTTCTTTTTTCTTTTCTTATTTTTGTTTTCATTCTTTTGTTTTTATTTTTATTTTCATCTTTGATTTTCTCTTATCATGTCAAATTTCACATCAAGATTATCATTCATTTCATCCATCATCAAATCTTGAAGCCCATGTCAAAAGAAGATCAAGCAAGTCCCACGTCATATGCCAACATTTTAATATCAGTATCAAATTCATTTTTCTGAAAAGAACTCCTCATTATCCCTCTCTCAAAACTCTTTCCAATAGCCTCAACAGGCTTCACCTTGTACTGGTGCTCAGGAGCTCACCATTTCAAGGTTGGGGGTACTGTCACAACCATTGAAATCCACCCTCTTGGACCTCAATATGGCATATCCATGCCATATCCAATATATGGCAATTTGGCCATATCCATAATCATTGGCCAAATTGGTCATTTTCATGTTTTATGGCCTTAATGGTCATTCTATCATCTGGGGCCAACCAGGCCCCTTCACCATCATCAAGCCATCTTAGGCTGTCTCTGTGCTTTTGAGCATCTTGGGTATTTTCCATACAACAGGGAAAATACAGCCCAAAAGCCTCTATTTGGCTTTTTAAGCTTTAAATACAGTTTGCGCATTTTGCCCATTTAGCTGTATTAAGCCATCTAGGCCATATTTCTCATGTATTATGTGCAATATGCCCAAAAGGCCATATCAGGCCTTTTGGGGCTTAAATGCCAGTTTTGCGCATTTTTGCGCACTTTGCGCAAATACAGTTTTTAAGCTGTATTAGCTGTATTTAGCCAAAAACCCAAAAATGGCCAAATACCCCAAAAGACACTTTATCAACTCTGAAGCCTCCAAAACCCAAGTTTCACTCTTATCCTCCTGGCATCATTCCAAAAGACCTTTGGCCACATTCAACCCTCAGTAACCAAAAGTGCCATATATGGTGTTATACACCATTATGCATCTTTTTTCAGCAGCAATCCAATGGTGGCAATTTCAAATGGTTATTTCAATTTTTCAACAGTTCATAAAGGCACACCTTCCAGAGGATTCATCAAGGCTCAAGGGCAACTGTCATAATCTCAAATACTAATTATGCCATCAAGCAATCAATGGTTATTCTCACTCACAGTATTCCTCCAAGGGAATGCTGGCTGTTCATTCTCAAGGGATATTCAAGAGGCAGTTCCAAAATCAGTTGTCAAGTGTAAATGCTCCATCCATCCTACTTGGCAACCACATTCATTTCAATACAGTCTGGATTCACCAAGACCTGTATTTCAATCATACATCATGGGAAAATCATTCAACACAGTTCATTTCCCAATCTGGCAAGGTCTAAACTCCATCAGACAATCAATACAGCTTCCAGTATTCAATACAGGAACACTGCTAGCCTGAAGGAGTCAAGCTCTCAACTTTTCACATATACCAGTCTCCTTTGACCCTGGGGGGTTTTCCCCCAGTTAATTAATATATTTTGATTTTATTTTATCTTTATTTATCTTACCATTTTTTTAAGTGAATATTGATATTATCAAGTCAGTAATTTAGCACCTTTTCTCTTTCCTTTCTTTGCCTGTCAATGGATATTTTGTGGTCATATCCTTACTAATTCCATTGTTCATTTTGGAAGGTTGAAACAGCAATTAAGGACTTACTTGGTTTGCTCTTTGGCCATTTGGCTTCCCATTTCTCTTATTGCATCTCATCTTTGTACTTGCATTCTTCTTAGAGAAATTCATTCTTTTGGAGTCTTCCAAGTGAGTTCCCTGATTTCTGAGTGCCAGGCCACTCTTGTTTTTCTGTCCAAGAGCCGCTGTGACAGCATATAACCTCAAGTTGAATCAGTAATGGAATTAATTTCACCCTGTCTTCCATGTGTCCTTTTTGGAACCTTTCAATAATTAAACTAGCCCAAATTTACATCAATTTCCACCACCACAAGCTTTAGTGGAGTAACAAGAATAATTGGAAGTGGCTCAGGTTCTGGACTCAAAACTCAAAATAGGTAAATTATGGTATCTTGTATAGTGGAAAGAATTCAGTGAAGACCCATAAATTATTGCTCAGGAACCAGCTTCCAGACTTAAAAACTTACTAGAGCTTGTGAGGATTTTTCACTCATGGTATCCTAACATGCCTGGCCCAAATACCTCAATAGTTTGATTTATGGTGCTTGGTGGGGACTTAATTTTATGAAATTAAGTTCCTCTCCTGGAATGCATCTTTCAGAGGGTATTATACCCAAATTTTTTTTAAGAATTCCCTTGGCCACCTTTTGAGAGTTTTTCAAATCCTTTTGAGAAATTCACAAAGCCTTGAAACAGTGCTACCCTCATTTTGGATCCTTTAAATAAAATATGTCCAAATTTCCTTCTTTCTTTTTTTCCAAATTTTATTCCAATAATGGTTTTTCAAGTCATTCTTTACATCAAGTAACATTTATGGAAAAATTATTTCTTTATGGTTTTTGTTGTGGAGTGGAAGTTTTGAAATTAATATCCATCTCCTGGTATGCATCTTGGAGAAACTCTACTTCTTGTAAAAAAACCTTGGCCACTATGTGAGAAAAAAATGCTTGGTTTTATGTTTTTGGGAAAAAAATGTCCAAAATAAAGCAACTCATCTCAAGAAGGACAACTCTCATAAATTTTATTTTGACTTTCTTTCTTTTAATTTTATAACTTTATTTTTATCTTTTTTATTCAAGAAGCAACATCCCCTCCCTTATTATTTATTGGGAAGTTCCATTTTTTCTTTCTTGTATCATTAAGAAGTAGTAATAAATTAAAAACCAAACACAAACAAGCTCAAAAAACAGTTTCATTATCTTTCAAAGTCATCAAAAGTCCTGAAAAATTTACTGACCAACTCACTCAAAAAAGAATGAGATTTCACCAAGGAATTAAGTCTCTAAAGTAATTCATATTAAGTAAAATTCTCTACTTAATTGGGTCAACAGATTTCCTAATTCACTCTCAGGAACCACCTTTAAGAACCCATCCATGAGGCAAATTCAAGACTACTAAACTCCTCTTCAAAGGGTCCTCAAACCCCCAGTTGGATTCACAAGATCCAGGGAATAGGGCCACCAATTTTCCCAATTGAACCTGATAAATACCTCAAATTGACCCTCAAGAGGGCCAGTACTGACTGCCTCAAAAATTTCTCAAAGGGCCCTCAATATGGCCCTTCAAAGCCCTAACATCCCTCTTGAATATACCCAATAATGTTCTAGAGGGCCCAGCAAACCCTTCAGAGAACCCACAGGCTGCAAACCACAAAAACATCCTACAGGCCATAAATCAAGGTCTGGGGCCCATTGGGACAAATTTACTATGCTTGCCCAGCTTTTTCACTTTGGCCCTCCAGACTTCAAATCAAGGGCATCAGCCAAAGGCGTCAGAAGCATCAAGATCACCAAAATGGAATATATTTGATTTTGTCCAAGGACAAGGGGTGTTCTCTCAGTGTTCAAGAGACCAGTGGGGCCAGCAATCAAGCAAGGTTTATGGACAATCCTAATTATGAGAAAAGGGGAATCTCAAGGTCTTTAAGCCCACCCTTTGGAGCAGCTATTGAAGAGTCCAAGATTTCCATGACTTTATCTGAAATACCTTCAAAAAGATTGATGTATATATCTATTATGCACCATTTTTTTAAGCTCTTTTCAATTTTGATAATTATTTTTGATTATAACCAACAAAAAGTTATATTTATTTTATTTTTTATTTGACTTTTAGATTTCTTCAAGACTCAAATCAAGGCAAGTGGACACTCCAATCTCAAGGCCACTTGCAAAAGACAATCAAGATTGGTAACAGATGATCAGAGACACTTGTATTTATTAAGATAAAGAGAGGAGGATTTAATTAAGGATAGAGTATTCAAATTCAAAATGTGTTGAAAGAAGGTAAAATTTTCAAACAGAGGCTTTCTATTTTGCTTTTCAGGATCCCACTAGTTTTAAGAGGAGGATACTGTCACAACCACTATCAGGGGAAAATGGTATGTGATCATATATGTACTCATACTAACCAGACTATCAAACCAGCAGTTCCAAGCAGCATTCAGCTTAATAAAATTCTATTAAGAGCTCAATACAGCTTTTTATTATTCATACAGTCTTGGATTCATCAATCTGAAAGTTTATTATCACTAACTCTCACCATACCTCCTGTGCAGACCTTGTTCATTCATACTGGGTCTTTACAGTTCAAATCAATTCCTCTTTTGGAAGTTCTCACTATTTGGACCTGGGCTGGAAAGCTCTTACATATACCAGCTCCTCTTCCTCCTTCTGGAAACTTCTCCCCATTTAGCTAATATATTGGATTCATTATTAATAAATATTTATTCTTACCTTTTGGAATATTATATTTATCAATTCTAAGTTAGTCTTTTCATATTCCTCACCTGTTCAGTAAAATTGTGGTGGCCATATCCTTATTAACCCCTCTCTTTCCTTCTGACAGGCTGAAAGTGGTTGGCTCCTTTATTTCTTACTTCTTCCATTTGTTTCTGCTTTCTTATTTCTTTATTATTAGTAATCTTAACTTATTTTCACTATTAAATGTCTCTTTGATTATCGATTCTGAGCCCTCTGCAAGTGAGTACCAGGCCCTCTTCACTTAGAAGAGCCCCCTGTGACAGCTTACTCCTGACCTTTGACAAATGAGAGTTGTTGGCTGCAACACACATGTGCAGAAGCCACATCTGTACATCTTCCCTTCCTGCATTTGCATACTTTTGTATGATGTGTAGAGTGAGTTTATCCTGTTTTCAAATCACACATGTCCAGTAGACAAATAAAATGGACAGGCAGACTAAATCACTTGAAAAGTGAATTTAAATAGTCCAGCTTTCAAATGAAGCTTGGCTGGCTTCCATAAAATCAGCAAGAAGTGTATTGATTATTTTTTTAAACTGATGCCTTTGATTCTCTGAGATCTTAAATAGTAAAATCACCAGAGTGATGTGGCTTACTTTTTTGAAACAAGCCTAGCTAAAGTTGACAAATGGTCAACAACTTTTGGAAACTGGCCCGAAACTCATTGACAATAAGACAAGATTTCTGTACAATGAGACAAAACACTTGATCACTTCCCAATTTTATTTTACACCTTGTATTTAAATAATAAATTTATAACCATGACAGTTTAATTGATTAGTTGTGTATGCGATGAATTCTTTATTTGTAAAACTCAAAGCAAGAAACAAAACTTTCCAAGTCTTCAACAGAGCCCAAAGCTCCTTATGAGAAAAGCAAAACTGAAGTTGGAACTTCAAACCCAAATCATTCTATGCCTGTTTTTCTACAGCAGGAGCAGCCTCGCCGCCAGGTATCCTATCGTGATATCAAAATTATATTTTTACTTTTTTGTAATTTTGCAAATTTAAAACCTTCACAAATTTGCTCTTTTTTATATCCAGGTGCAAGAAAATTTTGTTGTTTATGCCAATGCGAAAAGCAACAATTTCCAACATTTAAACTTTCATGAAAGCTCACCCGTGTATAGGGATTCCAATAAACGCAGATTAATGAATAGATTCACCAAATCAACAAGCTGTCCTGCCTTCATTTGTAAGCTAGCCAATTGCAAGAGTGAAACCAATAAACCTTTCGCATACTTGTCAGCTACAAGAAAATTATTTGGGATTTGGTGTTTAGATAAAGTCAATTGACTTTTCTGCAAAAATATACCCAAAAGCTAGCATGTTGATGTAAAATTGATCATAAGTGTTGCGACACTCAGTTACACGAAGAACTTTGAAATTGAATTACATTTTTACAGTTACTGCAATGCTCTGCTGGCTATGCGAACAAAAACGCGTCTCAAGGTAGTTTTTAGAACGATAATGATTTTCGCAAAATTTTTTTTAATGTTTCTTTATCTGAATTTCCTGGGGCTAAATCACTGTTGTATAAACATAGGTTTAACCCCCAAAAACGATGATATCATGATTGGGTTATTTCCAGAAAACAAAACAAAACAGTTCAAAGTATTGGTTCAGCATACGATTTCATATTGTACAAAAAAAAGGATACTGACAGCACTCGTTTTTGAGGTAATGTGCCAATGACTAGTTCGTCCAAGTCTTTTTCTTGATAACCAATCCCTTTCAAGCCTCTAGGTAAGCCTAAATTGACCAAAAACTCAGCAATTCGATCATGAATCAAGCTTCCAACATCTGAGTTTGAAATGCGATCAATTTTTGAATGACCAGACGCCACTCCAAATATATTAGCGGCTTCAAGATGACGTTCAGGTGAGGAATCAGCTGTGAATTGGAAGACACTAGGGCCGGTTAAAGCTACTGATAAGCCATGGGGTACTAAAGGTCCATCGACCTCGTAACCTGAAGCACTGTACTTAGCTAAGCGTTTATTTAAACCAGAAATCTAACAGTTTGAGGAGCTAAGATTAGACTTTTTCTCATTTATAGAATCCAACCAATATCACCTAACAGGGTATGAAAAACCATGACAAAGATGAACACCGGCATTCCCAAAACCGATTCCTGCAAAGGTTGAAGCAAGTCTAAAAGTTGCGAAGTTCAAGTTTAATTGATTCTCTGATAATTCTAAACTAAAGATAGCTTTTTGATTGAATGAATGTGAATTGGCTTACAGCATTTGGCTTCTAGCCTCCTTATCAAAAGGGTCTCGAGCAACTCTAGGAAGAAATTCGACCTGGCAAATAAGAAAGAGAAAAAAAAGTGGTTTAAGAAAGGATTGTATTGAATATACCAAGAAATGAACTGTCGGGCTGAGTTGCTTACTGTTGTTTTGAGAGCCCAAAGAGAAAAAACGTCGCTGATGGGATTTCTACCTTGATAGGCCGGTCTTTCCAAAGGGTTAGAAGGTCTAGGACTTCTTTCATAGTATGGGATAGCTAGAGAAAACTTATAAAGAGTAAAAAGCTGAAACATGTATATGTTTTTTTTGAGCTAAAAGCACATACCAGTATAGGACTCTAATGAATGGAATAGGACATCTAGACCACTATTGACATGGACGGCTCTTGGGCAACTCTCGGTATTTAAAGGATCGACAATACCCAATGTAGGCCTTAAAGCCCGATTAGCGATTCCGGTTTTAGCTTGGAGTTGAGTATAGTCAAAAATCTGAAGGGGAAGTTTAGTTAGCTCTGCAAGATAATTGATTTTTTGGTTGAAAAGATGTGAGATTGACTTACAGCGGTTCCAGTAGTTTCAGATCCAGTGCCGGCAGTAGTTGGAACGGCAATTAAAGGTTTGAGAGTTTTAGTGATGGGTAAGCCCTTTCCGATTGGGGCATTAACGAAGTCAAGCAAAGGAGAGTCGGGATAACAAGAGAAGAGATTGGCGACTTTGCAGGTGTCAATTACTGAACCACCACCAACGGCGAGAAAGTGAGAAAAGTTACGAGAACGAGCAAAATTGATTGCGTTTTGCCAACTAAGATGATGAGAATTGAATGATTAGCTTATTAATTATAAATTGATTGATTGATAGAGCAAGATTTGTAGACTGACCTTTCAAGGCTTGGTTCGATTTTACAATCCTGATAGACTTCATACGTTATTTGAGAAGATTCCAAAGATTCTATGGCAGTTTTCGTTGGGAGTAATTTAGCCAACGTTGGATCTGTGAAAACTCCTACTTTGGTTGCCTTCATATTTTTAAAATCCAATCCTACTTCCTGTTAAGATATCCTAAAATGAGTTAAAGCCCATCTATGATCCAAATCTCACATTTATTTTATGATGAGCTTACCCTGGTGACGCCTTCGCCGAATCCTTCAAACAAAACCACCAAAATCAATGAAAAGGTCCTTATCCGATGATTGAATGAGAACGTTATGACTTACTCAATTGAGACGCCGAAACCTCGAAAGCATACTCTGTCGAAGGGGATGGATTGAGATCGATGGAAGTAGAAAATCTCGGATGAGAAGGTGTCGAATCAGTGATGGATCGAATCAAATTATGAGTTTTAGGATTCCCATCGATTGTTGGATGAAGACGTTGATGACAGGAGCAGCCATGGCCATGAGTTTTGCAACCAAGAAAAGTTTGACTTGCCAAGTTTATCAATCTTTTTACATTCAAAGATTTATTTATCGAATTCATCTTGCTTTCTTCTTAAAACATCAAGGATTCAATCCAGTAGCGAAAGATTTTAATTTTTAATCTTAAAAATCCCAAAAATAAAAATAAAAAAAATTATGAAAATTTTAAATTTTAGAAGATTAATCTCTTCAACGACAAAAATCAATCCATCATCAACTTTCAAATCTTCCAATTCAATCCATCTCCAATCGAATTCATCCAATTCATCAAAACCAAAAAGACCAATCTATTTAAGATTCGCTAATAATCCGTCAGAACTTAACATTAGAATTCAACATTTGAGCAAAATCTCAAACGGCGGTTTAGATAAAGCAATCGAACTTGTTCGTCAATCTTCAATTCAAGTGGCTACTGTATCAGTTTGGACTCAATTGTTACAATTAATAACTAGAGCAAGGAGGTTCTCATTAGTCTATAGAGTATTTTTAGATCTAAAACAACGTCAAATTCAACCTGATACTCAATTCTTCGTATCTTTTTTCGCAGCTTTAGCTAATTCTCCTAAATCAAAAAATGTAACTTTAGATAGATTAAAATCAATTTGGTCTCAAGCTCATCATTCAAATCAAATTTCTTCATCAAATCATACAAAACAACTACCCATACAATTAACAAATGCTTACTTGAATTCTTTATGCTCTCATGGATTCATAGATGAAACTTTTGAATTGTTGAAAAAATTACCTTCAGATTCAATCGATAGTATTACTATCAGTCAAGTCTTAAAATCATTAAATCCAACTCATGATCATCTTAATCTTACAAGGGATTTATTAAATCAATCTAATCTATTGGAAAAATTCGATTTACGTGCCATTCTTACCATCGCTAGTTTATTCTTAAAATCTACTCATCAAAATCATCAACAATTTGGTGCTAAATTAATTCATGATAAAATCGGAATTCAAGTCGATACAATAAAAGAAAATTATCGTTTTTGGGCTAAATCTCATGGTCCACTCCCAAAACCTAATCAAGCTACTTTAAGATTCGACTCGGGTGAACTGACCACGTTGTTACGAATCTTATTAAAACTTCAAAAGTTTTCCTTGATTAGAAGACTATGGGATCAAATCATTAAAAATAGAGATTTATACCTCCACAGGGATTCAATCGATCAAATACATTGTGGCTTGGTCATGGTTGCGTTAGGTCAATGCGGTAGAATTGATGAAGTAGAATGCAAGCCAATTTTTACTTTCTTTTTTTTATTGCCTTATGATTCTATAAGATTTCATATTTTCAAAATACTTATGAGTATAATTTTACTTTTAAAACAAATTTAGCACTTTTGCAATGGATGATTGAATCAAAAAATTACAAGTTATTGCCAATTAGTGATACACTTGATAAAGCGATGCAAGCTGCCTGGCAAGCTGAAGATCTGACGGCTGCTATTCGTATCCTAACTTTACTTTCTCAACAACGTAAAGACCTGGTAGATCCACCAGCTTCGCAAGAGAAGAAATCAACCACTAACTCAATTCTCAGTACAGGTCCAGCCCAATTTAAAGCCATTTGGCCATCCAATCGAGCATTATCCACTCTTCTTCAGACCGCTGGCAATTCCGGAAAAACTAGCGAAATTGATCAAGCATTCCGACTTGTTGAACAATTCAATCGACGCCTTCCTGAGAAAAGACCCCATTGTGCAACTTCCCCTCAAAACCCTAGCCCTTGCTTACCATCGTTGCCAATTGACAAGAGTGTTGAATTGTACTGGCAGCGACAATACATTTGGGTTTTAACTGATTTACTTGATCGAATGATTAGACGACCTGAAAAGTCACTTTCCAGTGATCGCAGAGCAGCACTGGAAGAATGGAGAACTCAGATCGATGAAGAATTAGAAAAAGAAGGTAACCTGGAAATGAGAATGAAAATCGAAAATCGAGCAGAAGAACAAAGGTTGAGACGAGAAGCTGCAGCCGAAAGAAAAAAAGCTAAAAATCAATAAGAGCCAAAGCACCAAAACAAGTATCATGATCAAGCTAGAAATTTTTGACAAGTAAAAATTATGAAAAAATATTGGCTTTTGTCCATCGAATAAATGATCCCATTTAATATGACCATCTAACATCGGTGAACCAAAAAGATGTCGAAAAAATCATAACCAGGAAAAAGGCGGTGCTCTCAAAAGTTCAAACTCGAATTATGCGGATGCCGAATCTTTTGGGTGGTTTTCACAAAACATACCATTTAATGAATGTGGTAATTTTAATATAGGAAAGTAAGGTTTTTAATTAATTTTTGGGAATTCTTGTGCAAATTGAACCTTGAGAAAAAGGTTTTTTTGGTTTTAATGCAACAAAGTAAATAGCCATTAATATATAGAAAGTGAATTGATAATTGAATTTCTTCCCACATTAAATGCCAAGAAAAACATTTTTATTCTTGACCAATTTTCTTTGTTGAAAGTAGTAAGTTCTTTAGGTTGGCACATAAAAGATAGCTATTCCTTTTAAAAATTATAATAATTTGATTTATTTATTTAAAAGTTTACAATAGGTTGTAAAATTATAATTTAAATTATATTTTTTGAGTAAATTAAAACATAATAACAAAAAAAAAATGTTTTATCATTATTTTAAATTAATAATTTATTATTTATCATTATCATTATAAATGCCTAAGAAAATGAAAAATAAACAAATTAATTTTAAAACAAAGAGAGTGAAATCATGAAAAATTTATATAAAGAATGAACTTATTACATTAAATCATTAGCAAATTTCATGATAAATTAAAAAAAAGAAATTAATCGATTAGTGAATTGAAAGATTTTTTTATTCTTTTAAGATTATAATCTAATTGAAGGTTTCGAAAACGTTTTGTTTCAATATTTGATTGTTTTTTAAAAGGTGAATAAGGAAATGAATCATTTAATTGTAAGGTAGTTTGAGATGATTTAAGTGAGTAATTGGATTGTGAAGGTAAGTTTAAATTAGATTTTTGATGTGAATTTGATAAAGTACTCCAACGTTTAAATAAATTAAAGGATTGTAATGAAGATGAGTTCTTAAGTGCTCGACTGGGTTTAAGGTTAAGTTGAATGAGGTTATTTGATGGATGAAATTGATTAGATGGTTCGATTTGAGATGATGATGAAATTAATTCTGAATTAGAATAAGAGTGACTATGAGACGATAATGATGAAGTAAATGATGGTTTAGAGAGTGAACTTGATAAGGATGGTTGATCAAAACTATTTATTGATGATGAAGTTGAAGGACGATATAAAGTTGAAGGTATCAAAAGTGATTGATTATGATTTGATAGATGAGGATTATTAAGATTTGATAAGCAAGGTAAGATTTGATGAGAATTTAAAGAATCTTGACAAGAAGAATTAGGTATTGATTTTGATGAAGATGAATTTAAAGGTGTTGCTACGATTTGAACTAATATAGGATTAGGTTTTGGTATTAATTTTGAGATTGATAAATTATGATTAGAAGTTGAAGATTGAATTGAATTGATGGATTTTAATTTTGATGTTGATTTTGATTTTAAGGATTTAGAATTTGAATTATTTAATTTTAAATTATTAATAGTTTGTCTTTCACAATTGATGATTTGACGAGTTAATTGAGCTTCTTCTTCTAATTTTTTATTTAAAAGTTTCGGGTTATAAGTACCTAATGACCAGCCTAATAAATCTTTATCGATAGTTTCAGATATGAATTTTCTTTCTTCAAAATATTCTAATCTTCTTCTTAATTCCCTTTGACGAGTTCTAATTGAACGATCTAAGAAATTTTCGACTTTTGATAAAGTTGATAATGAGTTACGAGATCGTAAGGTTGAAGCTAAAGCAGCATTAGATGAATCAAGTAATTGATTGGATAAAGAGATTAATTTATCAAGAATTGAAGATGTATCATGATTTTGATTTGAAGGAGAGTTATTATAAGTTTGATTCTGATGATTTGATGAAGATGATAGATTGATTTGAGTTGAATTAGATGAGATGATTAAGTTATCGATTGAGATTTGATCTATTGAAAGTTGATGATGAAGATGAAGATGATGGTGATGATGATGATGATCAAAAGAAGGAAATAGGACGTTGTTAGCCTTTGAAGTTTTTGAAGATGAAGATGAAGACATTTTTTGAGAATAAGTTTTTTAAAAAATAAAAAAATTAAATAAAGATTAAAATTAAATTAAATTCTGAGACCAATTTAAACTTCTCAGGAATTCAAGATAATTGAACTTAATGTGAACTTGAGGGCATCCTAAAAAATTTGATGATCAAATTTGAAAACTAGAATTAATCAGATCTTTCATATGATTTCAACCACCAAGAATCAATTGCTGACTAAGTTGATGGTCAACAAGGCTTTAAGCTGGGAAAATAAACAATCTGGCTTACAAAGCCAACTCACAGCAGCCTGCAGAATTATCTTGGCTGGTCAACAAGGTTGCTTGAATGGTGAAACTTGTTACTAGGAGCAAACTCAAAGAATTAGGTTCAATGATAAAAAAATAATTTATCAATTTAACTTCAAATTAAAGAATTAATTTCACAAGAAAATATTCAAATTTGCTAAATTAAACCAAAAATGAATTAATGTTAATGATAAAATCAACAAGAAATTGAGATAACAATTGAGTTCTTACTGGATTTTAATCATCTAGCTGTTGAGAATTTCTCCCTAATTTTTTGAAGAAGTTTGAGGGTAAAAGATTAAGCTGAAAGCCTCAAAATAGAAACCCCCTTTTTTGGCTTAATCTTTTAGCCTCAAAATTCTCAACATATCTCATAAAGCTCACCTTTCTTGAAAAAAATGTGGCCAAATCCATAAGTGGAATCCTTTCTCTAAATTTTTGAATTATTCTTGTCATTTTTCAAGATTTGTCAATTAAAAAAGATACTGAAAGAAATGAGATTGATATAGAAGCCACCTCAAAACAAAAAGAGATAACTTAAATAAGGTCCAAAAACTCTCCTTAAGGCCTTTTCTTTGAAAAAATGGCCTATCTACATGGGTTTCCAATGAAATTATGTGTTTTGGCCATAAATTTGTAAAAAAATATAACCACCACCTTTTATTTATACTTAGTTTGGGTTATTTCTTCAAAAAAACAAACCAATATGGCCAACTAAAAAATAAAAAAATCTCAATTAAATTATAATAAATAATTCAATTAATTTATTATTATATTTATTGTTATATTTTTTATTATTATTTTTTCAAAAAAAAACACAAGAATTTTTGATTTAAAAAGTCAAAAAATTTGATAGATTCAATTTATTTATCTTTTATTATTTCAAGCCCTAATCATTATTTATCTTTCTTTCATAGATTAATAAAATTAAGTCTCATCCAAAGATAAAACTTATCAAATTCAATTCAATCACATAAGTTGATAGGTTTAGTAAGAAAAAAACCTTAAAAAAATGCATAAACTATACAACCAAAAGGCTGATAGTAGCATTTTTTAATAAGATCTTATGAAAGTTCTTATAGACTAAGAGAAGCTAAAGCCATTTCTGTAGATAATTCTGTATTTTACATTATTTAACAAAAACTTACAGATTTTTTTTACAGAAATACAGTATCAAAAAATCAAAATAGCTACATTATATTCAATTTAAGGTTTAAAAGGCTTAACAAACCCTTACCTCAGTAACAACACAACTAAAGAGCCTTCCAAATGGCAATAATCAAACAGGAATAATTTTTGATGATGATAAAGAGCTAAATTTATTGAAACAGCCATATATCCATTGACCATGGAGGATTAGCAGGGAATCCGCCATTGGTAGATGATTGATTCAAGAAGGGCTGAAAGACTCCACTTGCATGGAATATAAATTCCAAAGAAGATACCGGATTCCAAAAAATATCTTATTTGAGATTTGTGAAAATTTAACTCACAATAAAATTTTTGGAAGCAAAAAAGCATAAGACCTTTTCCTTTTCTTGACATAATTTGCTTTTTTTTTAGGACTGTTGTAATCAACTAGGTTTCTCAACATATCAAAAGGTCTCTTCAGAAATCTGGAAACTTGTTTTGTTTGAAAACGTTCACAGTTGATATGATCTCAATATTTGGCCCCAAATTTTTGAAAAAACTAGCTTCTGCCAAGATCAATGTGATTCTTTCAAATTATGACAGACGTGGATATCTAGGTTGTGTTGCTAGCCTTGATGGTATGCATTGGAAATGGAAAAACTGTCCTCAGGAATGGGCTGTCCAGTTTCAGTGTAATGAAGTTAAAACCACAAAATTTTTTGAGGAAGTATCTTCTTAAAGCCTTTTGATATTGAATTCAATTTTTGGGATCCCTGGGGCCTGAAAAAATATAAATTTTTTGAATTGGAGTCCCATTTTTCCAGATTTCAAAAGGTTTGCCTTATTATTTTTATTTATTTCTTATTCAATTTTAATGATTGTTACTCAAAAAGAAGGCACTGAATCTCTAGTGAATTATAAAATGAATAATCATAAATACACTCATGTTTATTATCTTTACTGGAATTTTCTAATTGAAAGCCTGCCTTATGCTAAAGATGAAGCAGGGAAATTATTTTCATCAAGGAAAGAGAGTTCTTAGAAAACTGTTGAGCAAAAGTCTTCACCCTGTGGGAATACCAAAGCCTTTTCACCATACCACATCCTGCACCAAATGGTACTCCGGGGAAGGTTTACAAAAGATTTCCATACTGGACTTAACCGCTATTGGGAGGGGTTACCATTTGTAATTTCTCTTTCCTCTCCTTTAATTATTTTTTCTTTTTAAATGGTTATTTTACTTTTTCATTGTTATCCTTTCTCATTCCGCACCTTCTCAAATTAAACCATTTTTTTATTAAATATTATTGCACATTGAATGTGTTATTTCTGTTTCTTAATTATTTACTTAAATTTGTATTTTTATATTTACTCACCTCATTGAGTTATTTTAAAATTTAACTCAAATGTTTTCTTTTTATATTTCATCAATTTTGTCAAAAAAAGAAAGTCAAGATGATGTTGGAAATGAAACCAATCACTCAAATGATGAGGTGGCATTTCAAACAAAATGGTGATGGGTATGGGTTTATTTTTTTGAGATTGATTATTTGTTCTTAAATCTAATGTGAGGGATGAATTGGGAAAATCATGCCAAAAAAGCAAATGTGATTGGATAGGAATTACCAAAGGCTTGTCTGATCATCTGGTGGGTTTTCATCAATTACATAATCCAAATATGGAAATATGGACCCTTGATAAATATTTTAAGAATAGGTAACCAAAGAAGTTATGTCAAGTTTTTTCTTGTTTGTTTTTTATGATTTTCAAACTGATGATTTCCTAACCCTTTTTAGAAAGTGTTCCTAGAGTTCCTCAAAATTGCCCTTGTATATTTTGTTGCCAAAAGCAATCTCCTATTGTCAATCACTGAATAAATATCTTCTCAAGATCTACTGGAGCTATGCCATCCTGGTGTTAAGAATATATTAGTAAGGCAAACAGAATTAACTGCTAATGTATCAAATGGTCCTTTTCCTATCAAAAACACCTCTTTAAAGTATTGATCCCAAAGAGAAAGGAAATTTACTTCAAAACCAATGTGTGGACTAGTCCTAACATCATTGCTTTCATGGGTGTCACTATCCATATCATAAGAAGTATCTTTAAGCTTACTTCAATAATAATTGTCCTCCATTCAATTGAAGGTGAGTTTTTGATTTTTGTCTTCCACTTGATTTTTAATTTAGTCTCAAAGAATTGTATTTTTAGGACAACAATCAGGGAAAACACTTTCAGAACTGTTTTTTAAGAGCTTATAAATTTGAAAACTTAAGAGTTCAGCATTCTGTATATCAGCCAATAACACCGCAGTAAGCTCTTGAATGGCTTGTAGAATTCAAAATAAATTCCTAGTTTTTTTCATGACCAGAAAGCAGTTGGATGTATAGCTCACACTAACAATATTTCAGCCTGAGCTGGACTAAAAGCCCTTTGAGAAACTCAAGAAGAACTCTTAATTTCCAATGATAATGAGAGCCATGACCCAATTTCTCTCACCAATATAATTGATGAGCCTTATGGGCTCCCACTAGAATAAAATTCAATTGTTTCACAAATATCTCAATTGGGAACCTTGTTAAATCAAAATCTCTAGAAATTCAAGAGGTTCATTACTATGTACAAGCAAGTATAAAATGATTAAAGAAAAACAATTCTGTCTCCGCAAGATGGAATTTCACATATGAGATGCTTAATTGCACATTCACACTCAAAGATGATTATCATCATTTTTGTGGCACTTTAAATCTTCAAATCATCAACTTTAAGCCATAAAATGGGAGAAATTCAAAGTGATTATTGACTTCCTATTCCCCCTTCATGAAGCAACACACATTCTCTGCGGATAGAAATATTCAAAAATTAATAATAAATTTCCCCTTTATATTCTCTCAATGAAGCGGATTAAACAGGTAATACTTGTCTAGATATAAAAAAATTGTACTGATATTTTCTTCAATAAGCATGTGAAAAGTATGAAATGGCAGAAATTAAACCAGAAGCAGAGGCTATTATAAATAATCTCACAAAACATCTCCATATTCTTCTTCTCAAAAATCCTGTAATATGTGCCACTATTCTTCATCCTCAATTCAAATTTCATTTTTGGGCAACAAATGAGGCCACCTTGCAATTTCTTAGTAAATTGGCCAAAGAATTGAAAGAAAAAATTTAAAATAGAGCCCAGAGGAATTTGACCAATGATCAAAATATACTCAATTCAACACAAGTCAAGAAGGCCCCACCAGGGATTTAGAATGATCTATATGAATCTTCCTCACCTGACCAATGAGCCTTGGAAAACAAGCTCAATATGCTCTTAGTGGAAACATTTAAACCAAATATGACTGATGATTTAGTTTTTTTGCAGACTAAAAGGCATTGTTTCTCAACTCTTGGGAAAATGGCTCAGAAGTTTCTTTCAATACCATAAACTAGTTCTCCCTTGGAATAAATTTTCTCCATTGAGAGAAAAATATAAAGCTTTTAGTGAACTTCCCTCTTTCCAATGACTGTAGAGAAACTAGCCTTCATTGAAGCCTGGGCTTGTAAATTTGGGAATCTTTACTCAGAGATTGAAAAAAATTTAAAAAATCAATTATTGTTTTAAATATAGTTTGGATTTTTTTACTTATTTTTTGAAATTTATTTGCAAATGATTTTAAAAAATTATCTTTTGGGATTATTGAAATTCCTTGTACCCCTTCCCATGCCACATCCCAATATTTTTTAAGGCTGTAAAATTCCTCAAATATTCAGGATTGGGCGGAAGCCTGAGCTTAGCATTTCTTTGAAGTGTTGCAACAAGGTGGGAGATTATAATAAAGCCATGTTGCTTGTGGGAATTTAAAGAAGTCAAATTTGTAATTGGGTGTTGTATTATTTTTCAAAATATGATTGTAGAACATAAAAAGTCCTATGAAACTATCCTTATGGAGAGCTATGCAAGAGCTTCAGCTAAAATTACTGAAGTCCATTGAAATACAGAAATTTTTGATACATTCTCACATTATTATAGGAATGAAGCATTACTAAAAGATCAGAAGAAACACATGAAAATAACTCAGGAACTAAAGATCCATAACTGGATTCAACATGGTACATGGCAACAATAATCTTGGTAAGCTTGATGGAGTTGTCAAAAATCTCTTCATGATCACTTAAAAATCCCAGAGTTTCTTCAAACTTTTTTTGAATTAATTATTTAATAAATTTTAAGACTTCCTGACTATCTTAATAACCCATTTTGTTGTGGTAATACTTCAATATTTATAGCTTGTATTGAAAGTTTTGGTGATATTTTATCTCAAGAAACTCTTGTGTAGCTTTGACACTACTCTAAATTTCTTCAAGTTTCCTCTCACCCATTTCAAGAGAATGTGACTCATTATTTTCTTTCTATTCCAATTAATATTCCTCAAGCCTCAGTGGTTCAGATTTCCTTGTACCGATGGGGCAGTTAATGAAGGGTGATGAGGAATAATTTTGTGTGTCTGGGTAAGAGGGATTAAATATTTCCTTTTGCTTTCAAATTCAGATAGTTAACCTGGCGAACTACTTTATAGTGACTAAAACACTTATGCTTTATGTGACTGAAGCCCTTAAAGGGAACATTTTGGAGAATACTAAACCACCTCCGATAAAATTTCAAGTTTGAACTGTACTCCATTGTAATTTTCTGCATACAAGCTTTTGGCAATTTTAAGTCAATAAGGTGGAGATAAACCAATTGGTGGATTTCTAGAAGGACCATTGTATATTTCTTAAATATTGAGTGTTTCTGTATTCATTACAAGCCAACTAATACAAAAATATAATAGAACTATGTCACATACAAAAGCCAGAATTGATCTCAGTCTTGATAGTGATATTTTCTAGCACTATTGAGATTATCAGAAACCTTTGAATAGAAAAATTTAACAGATTGATTGGTACCTGTCTCAGGGTTCTGACTAACATGAAGCTATGATTTTGCTAATTGCTCTTCTTATGGGAGCCAATCTTGTGAGTGCTTCTTTAACTTTTTCTCTTTATTATTTTCATCATTTCCAGAAATGACTTTGGTGGTTTGAAGTGAAAAACAAGAATAATTAAGCAAAGTGGAGTTGGTACATAATGAGATAATGAATTCCTTAATACGAAAATAAGTTTATGTATGGGCTGCAGAATTAAATGGAGTTCTGTCATTGAAAAATCTCCCACAGAAGACAAGTGTGAGACTCATTAAAAAAATTGGGAATCCCCGCTACAGAAGGGTTTTACATACACTTTTGTCGCTTCTCTAAGTGGCCTTTCTATATTTCCACTTCTATAAACCAAAAAATATTTGTTTTTTTCCAGCAAGAAAATCAATAACAGGGTATCTAAAAACTCATTAATCCCACCTTCATTAAATTAAAACTTTTGAGCAAATACAAGAAGAAGAGAAATAGCTTATCAATTGAATAAATGAGGGTATTTTAATTGAGTCACCTGGTATTTAAAAAAAATTCAGGATTTAATTTTTTCTCTTGAAATTAACTTAACCACAAGTATCCAGCTTACCAATTAAATTTTTCCACCCTCCCTTCATAATCATTTTCCATTTGAATAAATCTGAATTTCTCAGTTCCTAACTAATTGTTTCAAAAAATAATAAAAAAATCATGATATTTCTTTTTAAATTAATGATACACCAAAATACAGATTTTAAACATACTTTGAAAGATTATTATTTTTTTTACCTTATTGTCCTTGAAATTTTTCATTATAATAAGTTTACTCAATCTAATCCTGCATCTGAAAATGCTTTGATAAGTATAATAATTTAACTCAAATTGTATTCTTATTCATTTTCTTCTCTTTAATAGTTTTTTTCATTTTCTCCAGCCTTCATGGTTGAAGAAAAATCAAAATGAGACCATTTTCAAGATGATTTTGAAAAGGATGGAAATAGAATAATTGAATTCTTTTTCAATGAAGTTTTCATTTGAAAAATGAATAAAAATTATTGTGTAATTTAAATGAAGTTTTTTTTTTGATTTCTTAATTGAGAGAAATACTTTGAAGAGACAATAAAATATCTCAGTCTTTATTAATGAAGCCCACAGAGTTTATGATTCAAAGTGGCTCAATAATTTTTGAAAAGATATATACTTTAAAGTTGAGAGGATTGATAAGGAATATTTTGGATATAAAAAGGAGAAAAGGAATTGTCTTTGGGTATTTTAAGCTGATAGATCTCAATTTCTTTTACTATGAGCTCATATATCATTGATAAAACAACTTCCTTTAATTTAATTTCAGAGAAGATTTACATGTTTGAGAAATTGAATTTAATTAATAAATGTCAATAATTTTAGATCAGATGGAGTTTGGCTTTTTTTGTAAAAAAATTGAGTGAAATTTGAAAGGAATCAGTAATTGCTAATCCATAACCAATATTCTTGGAACTAGCTGTCTGCAAGATTTTCTTCATTATTAAAAATAAATACAATATTTTGGAGAAGAAAGTGTGTTAGTCGCTGAAAAATAAGGATTTTTTGTAATTTAAATAGCATAGAAAATGTGGTGTGATACTCAAAATATCCCAAAACTTAGATGTGGAATTTGATCAAAAAAAAACAGGATTTAGAATTTTTGAGATTCCTTAATATCAATGGTACATCATTAAAAAAAGATAATTGAAAACATCAGTATGACCCTTCTAATTAGCCCTCATGATCAGCTTAATATTGAAAGTTACAGATAATTGACTGTATTGAGCTATGTTATGCCAATAAAATGCTATAAACTTATCAGAAAAACATTTGACTAAAACAAAGAAACACATGAATTTTTGGAAAATATTTAAAAGAAATTTAATTTTTGGGAACCCCAATTGGGTTTTATTTGAAGGTACTACAGCTCCCCAGAGCATGCATTTGGGGACTGATTATTTAAAAGAAAAACACAAGGTCACATGGGAATTTTTGAAGTAATTTAGATATGAACTCAAAGCACACAGTGCAGAGGGGGAAGTGGAGTAAGAACTAGTGGAAGTTTGAATTCTGCTATGTTAAAGCTCTGGGGCTAAATTAAAGAAATGAGAAAATACTACACTTCTGCCACTGTCATAAATTGCCCTTGGAAACTGTTGCTATATGTAAAATATAAATGTGGAAAATTGAGTTTCAACTGTAAAGCTAAAAGGAATTGATGAGTGAAAATTTTTTTCCTACCATCTGATCAAACCTCTATTGTCATTTTAAACAAAATACATGCAGTTATGCATCTAAAAAAGAAGTATTTTGAATAATTCTGGGTTGATCTTCACCCAGTATGAAATAAAAGCCACTTTTAATTGGTTCATTATTTTTAAATTTTAGTGACTTGTGACTTTAATTATAACTTTCTTACTGTAACAGCCACTAATAGGGGTAAATGGTATTCAGCCTTATCCCCACTCAGACACAACAAACTAGCAAATAAATTCTGTGCATGAGAATCAAGTTTCAGAAATCTTCTTCTAAAACACATAGTTTATATTAAATAAATACAGCCTTGAATTATTTGTACAGGCTGGAGTCACAAATCTGGGAATGTAATATCACCCAGCCTCAATAAACCTCCTGTATAGACCCTTTGAATAAATAAAGGGACTTTACTGTTCAAATAAATCAATATTTAGAAGAACTTCCCTCCTTGGACCAGGCTAGTAGATTCTCAAATATACCAGCACCTCTTCCTCCCTCTGGGGACTTTTCCCCAGTTAATCACTATATTTTATTTAGGGTGTTGGAAAACACAAATAAGGTCTTATTTGTTTCTACCAAATTATGAAAAAAAACCATTTAGAGGGCCCCAAATATTCATGAAATTCCTCAGAGAAGAAATACAGCCATTTGGCCAATTTCCTTTTGACTTATTGCTTATTTTGTTCTTTCAAAAAGGCACCAAACATTTTTCATATTTTTTTTGGAATTTATTTTTGAAAAAGAGCCATTCATTTTGAAAAAATAATCAAAAAAATTACATATTATTTATTTCCTGAATCATCTTTTCCAAAGAAAGGTAAGCCTTTTGAGGAAAAAATGGCAATTTTTTGGGGGCCAAATGGGGTTTCCAAGTAGGGGAATTCATATGAAGATCCCAAAAATGTGGTTTACTAATTCTTATACAGTATTAAATTTTTATATATTAAAGGGAAAAATTATTGTGTTCCAAATATGAGTGCTAATACAAGAATATGACTGCGTGGGGATTCCACGGAAAAACAAAAAAACAAGGAGTTGAGATTTTCTGAAAGAAATACTGTTTAGTCTGAATAAGTATCTAATAAAGTGGGTTGATTTTGAGGAGGTGGAAGGCTGGATAAATAGAGAAGTATTTTCTTCTGGAATTTGTCTTTCCCCCTAATGGATTGGGGTTTAGCATGAAGCTCCAAATTGAAATTGATGTATTGGACAGGAAAGATTCTAGAGATAATAATGTCCAAGGGTACAAAATGACAAACACTGTCTAAGGTGCAGACAAATATTGGTGGTTTATCATTTGGGGAAAGAAATGAGGGGACAAGGATATGGATTGGACTGTGCAATAGCAAAAAACAGGTCTTTAATACTTATTGGTAAAATGGATCCCCAATGTCAGGAATGGACATTCACTTGATCTTTGGTGCTTGAAAAACCTCTTTATTCCATTATAGTCTTCCCAAATAAGCTTATAATGATGATAATAAGGTATTAATGGGCTCATAAAGTGTTTGATTTTTTTGAATTTATTCAATGAGTTCCTCTCTGAGATCAGCCTATTGGTCTTGAGTCTTGTAAATGCAATTAGAAACTGTTCTGTAGCCACAGTTTTCATCACCCGGGAAATCGAGCGCCTTGAAAGTATATTTTAGAATGAGTATTGGAAATTCTTCTGAGCCAGGGAGCTTCATTCAATTATTTAAGAATTAATCCAGCTGAAGAAATGTTATTAAGCTGTCATATATAATGAAAAAACTCACAAATAATTTGGAGCAATTATAACTTGTGTGATAACTGCTTTGGAAATTCTCATAGGTAAGATAAATTGAATTGTAAATGTCCAGATTTATTGCAGGTTTGTGTGGTGTTCCTGGAAAATATTATTGAACTTATCAGGGTATCATCAGAATTTTGAGGGTTATTCAAATCAGTTATGGAGGGGAGGGATGATGATTAATATTTATAATATTAAGATGAGTTAGCTTCTCTTGTCTGAGAGTGATTAGAAGAAGGTGAAATTTCTCTTGAGGGGGCCTTCCTAAAACTTTGGTTTGTTGGGCAATAATTTCAAATTTTTATGGAACCCTTTTCTTTCTATTTCTGGCACATTGCGATATTTAAGATATATTATTACATTGAAGAGGGTCTTCATAATAATTGGAACCCTCTTGGGTGTTTAGAATTTGTCCAAAGGCCACTTTTCCAGTCAAAACATATTGAAAATTTTGAATAATTGGAGCACTCTCTACTATTGGCCTTTGAAAAGGATCTTCACCAGTATCTTTAAATATTATCTTGGAATCATTTTTTTCTGCTTTCTAAGAAATTTAATAATATGTCTTATATTCATTTTGTAAATGCGAAAGAACTCCCATAGAAGTTTAAAATAAAAAAGAAGATTGTTGAAAGGTAATTTAAAATACCATTGTGGATGGAAGTCTGATAGTTAGAGAATACCTATTTTTGTGGGGGGGAATTTTTCACATGGACTATCACCTCTTTGGAAATTCTATTGATAATTCAAATAAATTGTCTTTTGAAGGCCATGTGGAGGTCATTGAAACCCTCAAAGGGAGTACCAGTGGATTTTTGGAGCCAAGTTCAAGCATTTAATGGGCACCTTCAAATATTGAAGTGGAGCCAACACCAAAATGACAATGATAATTGGTACAGGCTGGAAAAAAGTACTCCCTCAGAGGGATTCATGTATCAGATGAGTAGTACACTACCACAGGATCCTTGATTTAATTTTGAATTTCCTTCCAGTTATCCTTGAATGATTTCCCACTAAAGGAGATAAATTACCTGAGAAAAAAAGCCAAAAGAAATTAATAAAGAATTGAAAAGAAAGGGAAATAAGGATAGAAGGCTTACTTGATTCAAAAGCAATATTTTTCATGCAATGGGCAGATACATCCTTATTGATGTGCCAGATGCAGGGGATAATCTTGGAATCTGTGAATAGTTCATGAAGAGGGTTTATTAAGGCCAGGTCTTGGTAAATAACAATAACTGGGGGTGGCACAAAATTTTTTCTGTTGAGGAACAGTTTGATATATTTTTCCAAGGCCCTGTAACAACCATCCATCAGGGGTAAGGGTATTCATTCATTCACCCACTCAAACACCCCAAATCAGCAAATCCAGTATCTGCATCAGCATTCAGTTTCAGCAATCTTCATTCTGAAACATGCATACAGCTTGGTACCTCAATACAGCCTGTCAACATCTGTACAGGCTGGATTCACCCAATACAGTTTCAATACACCAAGATGAAACTGTATGATCACTCCAATACACCACACCTCTTGTACAGGTTCTGTACAGCCGTACAGGACCTGTATTGGCCAGACTCAATTCAAATCATCAAGTATTCTCATGAAAACTCTTCCTCTGGATCAGGGCTGGTGATTCTCACATATACCAGCCCCTCTTCCTCCCCCCTGGGGACTTTTCCCCAGTTAATTAATTTAGTTGATTTATTATTATCTGAATATTCTTATCCTTATATTTTTGGGTATTATATTTATTTAATCTTAAGTTAGTCTTTGCCTTTTTTCTTTCTTCGCCTGTACAGTATGAGTTGGGTGGCCATATCCTTATTAACCCTTCTCTTTCCATTCTGACAGGTTGAAACAGTGGACTTGGACTTGTTTGTGGTTGTCTCTTCTTTTTCTTACTCTTATTCTTTGTTGCTGCTTTCTTATTTTTATTCTTTTAGTAATTCATTATTCACACTCTTAAGTGTATCCATTCTTGTCTTATCTTTGAGCCCTCCATAAGTGAGTCCCAGTTTACTGAGTGCCAGGCCCTCTTCACTTCGAAGAGCCCCTGTGACATTAAATTAATTAACTCATATTTGATTCTTCTTTCCATTCATTTATATTCATTTCTCTCATTCATCAATTATGATCTCTCTTATGATTTAATGATCTTAATGATTATGATTTTTCTCTCTCATCAATTTTCATCTCATTCATTTCATTCTTATGAAAATTGATTCTTTTTCTTTCTTAATCATTGCTGACCATTTCATCACTTCATTTTATTTTTATCAATCAAATTTTTTCTGTGTTCTTATTCAGGTTTTATCTAGGAATTATTGATTGGTTTAATTGATTGGATTATTCATTGGGATTCATTTGGGTTATTGATTCAGGATTTATTGGATTTATTGACTTTGAACTCTCAAGATATTGATTGATCCTCAAGAATTGATTTGATTATTGATTTGATTTGACTCATCAAGATATTGAACTGATTTCTGAAGATTTTGAACTGATTGATTGATTCCTCAAGACTTGATTTCATATTGAAGACATTTATTGATTGATTATTGATTGAATATTGATTGATTATTGATTTCCTCAAGATTATTGATATTTGATTTGAATTGATTTTGATTGATTGAATTGATTTGACTGTTGATTGAATTTGATTCCTCAAGATTTGAATTGATTCCTCAAGATTCATCAAGCTTTATTGTGATTGATTTGGCCAAATTTGATTATTCTTCTTAATACCATCAAGTTATTTTAATTCCTTTCATAATGCCAGTTCAGCATAGTCCCCCAGCCAAAAATACTAGATCCCAAAGAATTCAAGCTGTTCTCACTCCTACAGCAAGGGCTCCTCTTGACCGCACACCATCAGTTCATCAACTGAGTGTAAATTTAGACAGAGGACCACCAATGGAAGGAGCAGCACCCTCAAGAAGAGGTGGAATGAAATCTAGAAGATCAAGATCTTTCTCTGGACTTTTGGGTGGCTACCCTGGCATGTCTGAAGGTGCAAGAGCAAGACAAGGGGAAGTTGAAGATGAAGAGGGGGAAGAGTCTGTGGAAGAGGAAGATTCTGGGGAAACTGAAGTGGCAGATGCCTTGGCAAATGTTCCAGAGGTGCCTCAGGGTTCTAATCTAGCCCTTTCTAGTCAACCTCTTGTCTCTCAAACTGATCCAAGTCTCCTCAAGATGATGGAGCAGATGACTCAATTCATGGGGCAACTCACTCAAGCAGTTGCTCCCAGGGACAATTCCAAAGCCCCTGCTTTCAAGACTTCATCCATGAAGGCACCTGATTCTTTTGATGGTACTCAAGCTCATAAGTTGAGAGGATTTATCCAATCCTGTCAACTAATTTTCCATAATGATCCAGCAAACTTCTTCTCTGACAGGAAGAAGGTTTTGTACTCAACTTCTTTTCTTACTGGTAGAGCTGGAAAGTGGATTGAACCTTACCTCTCAAATATTTCCAATGAAGACCCTTCCTACCTCCTCAATAATTGGCCATTATTTGAATCTCAATTATTCACTCTGTTTGGTGACCCCAATGAAGTCAGGAAAGCTGAACAAGAGTTGGACAATTTGAGGATGAAGGAAAGTGGTCATGTTTCCTTGTACATAGCAGATTTCAGAAGCTTAATGTCAAGAATTGGAGATTGGGGGGAAAGAGCTTACATTCATGTGTACAGAAGAGGCTTGGCATCAAGATTGTTGGACCAATTGGCTTCTCACCCTGGAACTTTTGACACTCTTCAAGAACTTATGGATGTCACTTTAGAATTAGACACAAGATATCATGAGAGGCAAAAGGAAAAGGGCAGTCATCAAGAGAAGAAGCCTCCCATCATTGGATCCATTTGCTCCAAGCCTCCTCAAAGTTCATCATCCAAGAAGCCTTATCACAATAAGAATAAGAAGGGGAAGAATTTTCAAATGTCCAAAGACAAGCCTCATGCTGCTCTCCTCAATAAGGACAACAAGTTAATTGGTTCTGAAAAGGAGAGGAGGATTAAAGAAGGCTTGTGCAATTATTGTGGTGGAAAACACCCATTTGAAAAATGTTTCAAGAGGCCTGAGAATAGGCAAGGATCATCAGAAGGCTTCCCTAGCAAGCAGGGAAAAGCCTGAGTGGGAATCATGATGTGTTCAATGGTTCTCACTTATTTCCTTCAAGAGCACAATTGTGCACTCTGAATACTAGTGTCAAGAAATCTTTAAAATTTCTTATTTTTTCTTCAATCTCTGATATTTTTTATAGTATTCTCATTGATTCTGGTGCTACAAACTCCTTTATTGCAAAGAATTTTGTTCTCAAGTACTCATTGACCATGTCAGAGCTCCCTGAAAAGATTCCTCTTTTCATTCTGGATTCCAGTGAATCCACCTCCTTGTTCATCACCCATTATACCAAGTGGGTTGTTGATTTACCTTCCTTCCCAAGCTTTGAATGGGATTTCTTTATCATAGATTCACCCAAGGGAGAAGACCTAATATTGGGATATGATTTTCTTTACCATTTCAATCCCATTATTGATTGGAAAAATGGATTGATCACCTATGATTCTAATCATAAGGATTCTAGTGGTATTATTCCTTCTACTAGTAATGACTTTGCCACTGCTGTCAACAGTGTTGCTCTGGTTGGTGAACTTAAGACACCTTCCCTTCCTTCTTCTGTCCATATCCCTTCCATTATTCCCTCTCAGTCATTACTTCCATTAAGAGATGAAGTCTTCAAAGAGATAAAGGATGTTGGAGAAGATGTTGCCATATCTTCACTTCATCTCTTTCAAGGGGATATGGACCTTCCTCCCTTATCTTTTCATGCATCCCTGGAGGAGCAGTGGGATGAGGAGGAAGAGCCAGAAGAAATCGAAACTGTGCTGAAGGTTGTTCCTCCTGCTTATCACCATTATTTGGATGTATTCTCCAAGGTGAAAGCAGAGAAACTTCCTCCACACCGCGCCTGTGATCACCATATCGAATTGGAGGGTCTTCTACCTCCAATTGGTGTTATCTACTCATTATCAAATCAAGAGTCAGAAACACTGCGGGCCTACATTTCAGAGAATGTAGAGAAAGGTTTCATTAGACCAAGCTCCTCTTCAACAGGAGCACCTGTCCTTTTTGTCAAGAAAAAGGATGGAGGTCTCCGTTTGTGTGTTGACTACCGCAAACTCAATGCTGTCACTAGGAAGAACAGATACCCTGTTCCTCCCATGAACCAGCTTCTTACCGTATTCAATGGTTCCACTATCTTCTCCAAGATAGATTTGCGTGGTGCATATAACCTTCTGAGAATCAAAGAGGGGGATGAGCACTTAACTGCCTTTAGAACCAAATATGGCAGTTATGAGTATTTGGTCATGCCATTTGGTTTGACCAATGCTCCTGCTTCTTTCCAAAATCTGGTAAATGATATCTTTGCAGATTTTTTGGATGTGTTTGTTGTGGTTTATTTAGATGATATTATGGTCTTTTCCAGTTCTGAGGAGGAACATGTCAAACATGTGGCCTCTGTCCTCCAAAGACTGAGGGACAATAATCTGTTTGCCAAAGCCTCCAAGTGTGTATTCCATGCCTCAAGTGTGGAATACTTGGGCTATGTTGTTTCAAGTTATGGCCTCAAGATGGATTCTTCAAAAGTTCAGCAAGTCCTCAATTGGCCTCAGCCCAAAAACATCAAGGCTCTTCAATCTTTTCTTGGCTTTGCCAATTTTTATCGTCGTTTCATTAAAAATTATTCCAAAAAAATCACTTCTCTCACTTCCCTTCTCAAAAAAGATTCTCCTTTCATCTTCAATGAGGAAGCTCTTAGTCAGTTTCAAGCACTCAAAGAAGCTTTCACCTCTGCTCCTATCCTTTCTCACTTTAATCCTTCTCTTCCAACCATTGTAGAGACTGATGCCTCTGATTATGCCTTGGGTGCTGTACTGAGTCAGGTGAATGACTCAGGAAAGCATCCCATTGCATTTGATAGTCGCAAGCTCTTACCAGCTGAGCTCAACTATGAAATTCATGACAAGGAACTCCTTGGCATAGTTTGGGCTCTCAAGCGCTGGAGAGCCTTCCTCCTTTCTCTTTCTGATTCCTTTGAGGTCTTGACAGACCATTGTTCTCTCCAATATTTTATGTCTTCTAAAGTCCTTACTCGTTGTCAAGCCCGTTGGGCTGAATTTTTGTCTGAATTTCACTTTGTTATCACTTACCGCCCAGGCAGGCTGGCCACTTTACCAGATGCCTTGTCACGTCGGGACGACGTGTACCCAGAGAGGGGGGTGGATTTCATCAGCAAGAATCCTCAAAACTTTCATCAAGTTCTCAAGCAAAATGAAATTCAAGAGTCAAGATTCTTTTCCATAAAAGTTGAAATGTTCTCAGATTTAGTTGATCAGATTCAAAGACAAGTATGGCAAGACAGAGACTATAAGGAGATCCTCAAGAAATTAGCAAGAGGAGAATCAGTCCCAGACTATTCTCTTGAACCTCAAGCAAGATTATTATTGTTAAAAGATAGAGTAGTTATTCCAAGCAATCATGAAGTTCAATTGGACATCCTTCAAAGGCGTCATGATTCACCATTGGCTGGCCATCCTGGCCAGGAGAAGACCCTCAAGCTCATCAAGAGGGATGTTTATTGGGCTGGCATGAATAAAATCATCAAGGACTATGTGTCCTCATGTCAGCAATGTTCAAGAAACAAGAACATCCACCATAAGAAGTTTGGATTACTCAAGCCTCTTCAAATTCCATCTGGTCCTTGGAATTCATTATCAATGGACTTCATCACTCAATTGCCTCTGTCAAACAACTTTGACTCAATCTTAGTAATTGTAGACAGATTCTCAAAAATGGCAATATTCATTCCAACTTATGGCACAATCACTGCACTGGACTTAGCTCAAATCTTCATTAGTCATGTATTTTCCAAACATGGCCTCCCAGTAAGTATTGTTAGTGATAGAGGTTCCTTATTTGTTTCATCATTCTGGACCCAGTTATGTCAGCAGCTCAAGATATCAAGAGACCTGTCAACTGCATTTCACCCTGAAACAGATGGACAGACAGAGAGGGTAAATCAGATACTAGAACAGTACCTTTGGATGTATGTCAGCTATCATCAAGATGACTGGCACACCTGGCTCCCTCTGGCTGAATTTGCCTATAATAATGCAGAACATTCATCAACCAAGCAATCACCTTTTTTCACCATTTATGGAAGAAATCCCAGCTTTGACTCAATCCATATTTCTCAAGACTCACCTGCTGGAAAGTTATCAACAAAACTCCAATCAGTACAGCAAGTTGTCAAAGAGGAATTAGAGTCAGCAATAAGGAGATTCAAGAAGTATGCAGATAGAAATAGGGCAATTCCACCTGATTTCCAACCTGGGGACAAAGTATGGCTAGCTTCCAAGAACATCAAGACAACAAGACCCACCAAGAAATTATCAGAAAGATGGTTGGGACCCTTTGAAGTTCTGAAGAAGATTGGCAGCCATGCATATCACCTCAAGTTGCCTCAGCAATGGAAGACAGTTCACCCTGTATTCCATGTGTCCTTATTAGAACCAGTCAAGCATTCAACTATCCCAAATCGTCATCAATTGCCGCCACCACCAGTTCTAGTGGAGGAGCAAGAAGAATGGGAAGTGACTCAGGTTCTGGACTCAAAACTCAAGAGAGGTAAATTATGGTATCTTGTAGAGTAGAAAGGATTCAGTGAAGACCCAGAAAGAACCACTTGGGAACCATCTTCCAACCTTACCAACTCACCAGACCTTGTCAAGGATTTCCATTCATTGTATCCAGACAAGCCTGGTCCAAATACCTCAAGAGTTTGATTTATGGTGCTTGGTGGGGAGAAGAAGTTATGAAAGTAAGTTCCTCTCCTGGCATGCACCTTTAAGGGGGTATTCTACCCATATGTTGTTGTAAGCATCACCTTGGCCACTTTGTGAGCACTTGCCATTTCTTTGGACAGGTTCAGGAAGCATACAACATCAATACCCTCCATTTGGACCTTATCAAGATACGGCCCAATGTTTTCTTTCTTTATTTTTCATTTCTTTCTTTATTATCATTTCATTTTAAGCCAATCATCATAATTCAAGACATTCATTTACTTCAAGTCAATTATGGCAATTCTTTTCATAAGTCATTTATGGAAATTCAACTCAGAAGTCATTTATGGCAAGTTATTTCAAGTTTATGGTGCTTGGTGGGGAGTGGAAGTTATGAAAGTAAGTTCCATCTCCTGGTATGCATCCCTGAGGGTTCTACTTCTTGTAAAACATTACCTTGGCCACTCTGTGAGCATCAAATGCTTGGTTTTCATTTTTCAGACACTTCTTGGCCAGAATCAAGCAACTCACCACAAGAAGGACCAACCACCAGGATTTTTTCTTTATTTCTTTCTTTACTCTCATTTTCTCTTATTTATTTTTTATTTTCTTTTCTTTCTTTACTTGTATAATTTTCTTTCTTTTATTTCTTTAAAGCAGCAGCATCCCCTCCCCAAGTCACGTATTGGGAGGTTCCATATCTTTTCTTTTTCTTTTTATTTTTTATTTTCTATTATTTTAGTAGTATAAGATTGGGGATAGAAGCCAAACCAAACACAACAAGGACAAGAAAACCAGTTTCTCTTCCAAACCATCAAAAGCCCGTCAAGAGTCATCTTCTGGATCATTTCCATACCCGTCGAATTTGGAAGTACAGAAGCAGAAGGCTCAATACATCAAATCAGCCCATTTCAACCCCAAGAATGGGGCCATAACTCATTTATGGCCCCCCCTCAAAGCCTCTCAAAATCCACATCCATGGCCCCTTTGGGGCTGGAGTCATCACCCAGGGCCTCCCCTGCAACTTTGGGGAAGGCCAGGGTTTGGTGGTCCTGGACCCCACCAATGGGTCCAGGCCATAAAGGTGATTACCTTTAATTTTGGCCATTTTAGGTCCCCTGGGTCCCCAGGGGGTCCATTTAGGTCCTGGGGGCTTCCAATAACCCCCACGGACCGTGGACCGCGGCGTACGGCCCGCGGACCGCGGCCTACGGACCACGGACCACGGCCCACGGACCGTAGACCCCAAAAATCAATAAAAGGCCAAAAAGGCCAAAATTTCCTTAGAACCACAATTTGGCCATAAAAGGCCATAGACCAAAAAATTCACCCAATACACCTAGACTCCAAAAAAGGCCCAAATGGCCATAAAATCAAGGATCCTCAAGATCCATCATAGAGAAGGCACCAGCCCAAAATCAGTATAGAGGGCTGGTTGAGGCATTTTGAAGGCCATTGGGGACAAGACCCCTGAATGCTTGTCACCATCATTTTCTTTAATTGGGCTGGCCAGATGAGTACACTTCATATACTCATCTGGCACCATTTTTTGAGCACAAGAGCTCAGTGGCCATAATTTTGGGATACAACCCAAGGCCACGCCCCAAGGACGTCAGTTGTTTCAACCAGAAGAAAGAACAATTCGAAGTGGGGCATTTACTCAGAGTTAAAGAAGGGGGGAAATAAATTTAATTGACAGAGAAGGGATGGAGAAGGATTTCGAGATAATGGTCAAGAGGAAATAAAATCAAAGACAAAATTTTTGAAAAGAATGTGGGGATATTGAGATGCCACTCAACAGTGGCAGGGTATTATGGTGTTCAGGAGCCCACCAGTTTCAAGAGGGGGATACTGTAACAACCATCCATCAGGGGTAAGGGTATTCATTCATTCACCCACTCAAACACCCCAAATCAGCAAATCCAGTATCTGCATCAGCATTCAGTTTCAGCAATCTTCATTCTGAAACATGCATACAGCTTGGTACCTCAATACAGCCTGTCAACATCTGTACAGGCTGGATTCACCCAATACAGTTTCAATACACCAAGATGAAACTGTATGATCACTCCAATACACCACACCTCTTGTACAGGTTCTGTACAGCCGTACAGGACCTGTATTGGCCAGACTCAATTCAAATCATCAAGTATTCTCATGAAAACTCTTCCTCTGGATCAGGGCTGGTGATTCTCACATATACCAGCCCCTCTTCCTCCCCCCTGGGGACTTTTCCCCAGTTAATTAATTTAGTTGATTTATTATTATCTGAATATTCTTATCCTTATATTTTTGGGTATTATATTTATTTAATCTTAAGTTAGTCTTTGCCTGTACAGTATGAGTTGGGTGGCCATATCCTTATTAACCCTTCTCTTTCCATTCTGACAGGTTGAAACAGTGGACTTGGACTTGTTTGTGGTTGGCTCTTCTTTTTCTTACTCTTATTCTTTGTTGCTGCTTTCTTATTTTTATTCTTTTAGTAATTCATTATTCACACTCTTAAGTGTATCCATTCTTGTCTTATCTTTGAGCCCTCCATAAGTGAGTCCCAGTTTACTGAGTGCCAGGCCCTCTTCACTTTGAAGAGCCCCTGTGACAGGCCCCTGTGAAGGAGGCTTATGATTAATGTTTAATTAGGAAGAAAACCCAAGAAAAGGTCGTGTTGGTATAGGTGAAACCACAAATATGAAAGAGGGGCATTCTGTACTTATTTTTTATAAGTAAAATCCATTATAATTGCATAGGAGAAACCTTGGAAAAGCTTAATAGAAAGTGGGGGAGTAAAGAATAATGAAGTACTATGATTTTCTTCATCCTTTTGAGGCTGAAACAAAAAGTTTTCTTCCTTGAGGGTGTCATTAGATGAATCAATTGTTCTTTTTCTGTGAATTTTTCCTTTTTAGTTTTCTATATTTAATTGTATAAAAATTGAAACATTAAAGGTCTATGAGATTCCCTTTGGCTGCATAATTAGGTGTGAGTTTGTCTTGGCATAAGAATTGATTAAGAAATTTGATCAATTTGGGATGTTTCTTCCTTATTAAGCTTCCTAAAAGCAGGGTGATCCATGATATTATCAGTGGGATTATGGTTGTTCTCTGTATTTTTGACTAAAATTGTCCAAGTGATAATCTTAGAGTAATGTCTTGCATAAAGCTTAAAAGTGAAATACAGTTTCCTTGATATAAAGGCTCCGATATCATATTTATGAGGATTGGGAATACCAGAGATATCTCACATTATAGAAATTGTTTTGAGGGTCTTACTTGACCTAAAGGTGGTAACAGAATACCCCTCTTCTCTGGGAACAGCATGAAAGTTATGCTAGAGATCCTAAAAAGTCTGTTATTAAACATTTTTGGTCAAAAAAAGGAATTATTGAAGAAAAAAAGTAAAAAGGAAAAGACCTAATAATTTTACCTATTGTCTCAAAAGAACTCTTAGGTATTTTCTTTTACATTTAAATCACCATTTTTGGGTGTAACACCATGTTGAGTTTCCCATGATTATTGGAAAATAACAGAGAAAAATGTTAAACAAAATGAGATGAAAATATTTGGGGAGGAAAAATAACAAAAAATAAAATGACATATGAAAGAAAATGTGAAAAAACCGATTATTTCAAGGTAAATTGGAGGATTTATGGAGGAAATGGTCAAAAAGGGATATTTTATGGTAGCCAAAAAAGAGGAAGTTGATTAAAGATTTTGGGTGGTTAAAAAAGATAGAATTTTTTTCAAGTGGGGTGGAGGGGCACTTTTATCAGGCTTGTTTTATGAATTTTTCATCAATACAGGTTTCTTCTATGAGTTTTAAATGGAAAAGGGACCCAAGGAAAAGCTTATGTGTTTTAACCAGTTCCCTTGAAGTATTATTGAAAATATTCTACTCTTAACTTTAGAACACCCTAGCCTTCCCTTACCTGCTCAATGGAGGTTTGATTTCCATATCCTTATTAACCCTTTTCTTCTTTCTGAAACATTGAAACAGTGTATTGGAACTTTATTGTGGTTGGATCTCATATTTTTCATTTCTTATTCCCTCATTTAATTGTAACTACATTTCTCTTTTTATTTTGTCTTAGTAATCTGAATTATTATTTACACTAGTTAATTATCTTTCTCATTTCTTCTGAGCCTTATTGAAGTCAGTGTGATACCCTGAGTTCCAGATCCACTTAACTTAAAAGATCCTCTGAAAAATTATACTAATTAACTATAAATTGCTTCTTTCTTTGCTCATAATTTTCTACATATTAATTCACTCATTAAATAGTTATTACTACATTATTATTTTAAGTGACTTCATGATTATCTTATGAATTTTTTTCTCAATAATGTAGTTTATATGAAAATTGGTTTCCTTCTCAGTATTTAATACTTGCTGACCATTTCTCTTAATCATTAAAATTATTCATCAATTCTTCACTTTTCTATGTGGTGTGCAATTTAATTTGCTTATTGTTGATTTTATTCCTCAGGATATTGATTTACTCACTGAATTGCTCAAAATATTGATTAATTTATGTAATTCCTCAATAATTTATTGATAGTGATTTCAATTTATCAATTTTCTCAAGGATTTTTCTTTGATGTAAGTTGTTTGATTAATTTATCAAGAAAAATTCATTTCAAATTGTTTGAGACTTTGATTTTTATATAAGAAAATTACTCAGTCATCTAAATCCTTCAAGAATTATTCATCTTGATTTCACCTCAATATTATTTATCATTAAGGTTTTTAATTTTGATTTTAATTTGGTCAAGAATTTAATTTTCCTCCTCAAGTGGCACCAAATGCTCCCTTTCTTTCTTTTGAAAATTTCTTTTCAGAACAACCCCCAGCCAAAAAAATATCCCAAATAACTGAAGCTTCCCTGACTCCTGAAACTAGGTTCCCTCTTAACAACACACCATCAGCGCATCAATGGAGTGAAAATTTGGATAGAGGGCCTCCAATGAAGAGAGAAAAAACTCCTATGAGAGGAGTTATGAAGTAAAGAAGATCAATATTATTATCTCTCCTATCAGGTTGCTATCCTGGAAATTTTAAAGGTCTTAGTGGAAGATTGAGGTAAGCTAAAGATGAAGAGGGGGACAAGTCTGTGGAAGAGGAAGATTTTGGGGAGACTAAAGTTCTATCTTCCTTGGAAAATGCTCCCGAGTGTCCAAATATAGCCCTTTATAATCAGCCTGAACCAATTCTACTAAAAATGGTGTATCAGATGACTAGATTCATGGGAAGCTCACTCAAGAAGTCTCATCAATGGAAAACTCCAAAGGACCAGACTTCAAGACTCAATTTGTGAGCCTGTGAGAAATTTATGACATACCCATAAGACCACAAAGAACTTTTTATACCTTTTATTTAGTCTTAAAAAGACTTATCAATTTAATCTAAAACAAAAAGTAACAAAAAAACATAGCTTCATTTTGGATAAAAAAAGTTATAATTATTTTGTAAGTTTTGTCTTATACACCAAAAAAACCCAGGGTAGACCCATAGGGCTTTATACCCAAGAATGGATATTTTGTATGGTATTAGAAGACTTAGTAGTTTCACAGTAAGATTTCAATTTTTTTAAATTTATTTAAGATTGTCAAATTTAAGCTTAAATAAGCTTAAATTGAAGGTTGCATAAGGTTTATGCAAGCTTACCAAAACTTTAGTTAAAATTGAGGTGTGGTGTATATTTACTGAATTGGCCAAAGGTTTGCCATGAAGAATGTAAATACTGCATGAGCTCAATTTAAAGTGGTTCAAGGCCATAGTATGTCTTCAAATAAATAAAGGGCAAAAACCATGCAGAAAGGTGTGACAAAGTATCAAGACCAAATAGAGCCAGGGTACCAAACTTTTGGGATATGCAAGGACTCAATTGAGTTTTTAAACCATATTGGAGGATTTTAAACTTTATTTAAGATTTAAGATTAGAATTTGATCAAAAATTAAAGTATAAGCTGGTTTTATCCCAATTCGGACAGGAATTACAAGCTGCCAAAGGTTAAATCCCAATATGAAAGCTTGTAATCAAGGATTTGAGAACTTTCAAAGCTTGAATAAGATTCAGAATTTAAAGTTATAAGGGATAAAGCCTTAAAAAAGTTAAGGTTTGGTGTGCATTGCTGTTTTATGTTCAAAATTGGAAATAACTTCTCAAACTTATTAAGAATCCAATTCCTAATAGATTTGATTTCAAAAAATCTTAAAATCAAATGTTATCTATGTATAAATCAAATTTCAAGTACATTTTTTAAGCAGGTTTAATTGGTAATTAGCCTTAAAATTAACATTTTTAGTTATTATTTCAGAAAATTAAGATTCTTTGAAAATTAATTGAAAATTTAGTTCAAGATATTTCTGCATGACACTCTTTCTATAAGTTTTATATTTGATGAACTTTAATATGAATAAACCTAAAAGTAATTAACCCAAAAGAGGATTAAACCTACTTTGAGCTAATAATAACACTGGTAACTTTAAATCAAAATTAAAAATATGTTACCTTAAGTTAAGAACCTTATTTTTAAGCTTGGTTTTTAAGTTTTGACTTGAGAACACCCTCTATATCCATTATGAATCATTAGAGCTGCTCCGCAGGCATAAAAAGAGCCTTTATATCACTGTATTTTTCCAATAACCAATTAGCATTCCAATCATATTAGACATTCAAACAGGTAAAGGTTTATTAAATCTAAAATCTTATTTTCAGAGTATTTCTTAAGTATTGTACTATTTATAAATTTAAAATTAAAGAATTGAAATCATAGAAATCTGATTATTATTGTACTAAACAACAATGAATTTTATCTTATAAAATAATTGTCCTAAATATCTTTCAAATTAAACAAATTCTTCTTAAGAACTCTTAAATATTATTTTTTATCATAAAAAGATGTTTTATATTTTATAATATTTATTTTTTGGTGTGGTTCCAACTTATAAAGATTATTTACTACTATGAATGTTGTTGTTTGACTTATTGTATTGGATAAATATTATAAGGAAGTTTTCTTTAAGTTTCTATATATTTTTCATCTAGTATTAGTTTTTTATATAGAATTTTCCTATAAGAAATCTCTCTGCACAGTGAGTGTGAAATTTTTCTTACAAATTATATTTATATTATTTATAAGGTAATAAATATTAATATTTTCCATGTATAATTGTCTCATTAAGAGATTTATACTTCCTATTATTATAACTTTCAGTGAGTATAATAATAATACAGTAATTATTCAGATTTTTTATTATAATTAAATCATTTGATAATAATAAATTTTTTTATATAGTTATTTTTAATAATCTTATTAATTTGTGGTTATAATATTCAATTATATCATATTTCCTATTGAGAATAGTAATAGTAATGTTGATATTTGTTGTTATTATCGCGAGATTAATAGAAAACCTTACATTTTGGGGCCTGGCCAGTCTTTTAACCAGTTTTTGGGACATAAATCATATTATAGACCTTATTTTACTGGTTTTTGACATAAAATTGCCATATTTACTTAAATATTTGCATTTTTGGGACTTATCCCTTATAAATAATCTTTATGATATTAATAAAGTTATTTTTATTGAGAATATTGTTTATAAAAAATACTTTTGAGTGATTTGGACTAAATTTATATGGTCCAACTAATGGATTTTCACATTTCAGACTTGAAATTTATTCTTTGAGCTATTCTAGTATAAAGTGAATAATAATATAGCTTTGATTAATAGCTTAATTATTACTTATTTCAAGAAAATAAAGAATAAATGACAAGATTTAGAAGTTAAAAAGCTTTACTTAAAAATATTTTTCTTTACTATTTAGACCATTTTCTTTATTTTTGACATAATTTACCATAGATTACATTAAAAAAACTTTATTAAATAAGTTATTTTATTATCATTTATTAATAAAACTACTTATGTTATTTGTTTTACCTAGGCCATCCATAAGAGAAAGGTCTTCTGACTGTAGTATCTCAGAGTCAAGAATTGGAATTCAAACCAGTCCAGTACCAGGGAGTTTACTTACAAAAGAGCCCTTTAAAGGTCCAGAAGGTGAATTAAATGCATTTCTTAGTCCATTTTGCTTTAAATTGACGTAAGATTACTCCTACTAGAAGTGGAAGTAACTACTCCATCAAGTAAAATGGAGCTGTATAAGGACATTCAAGTCATAAATCCAAAAGACAAGAATGTTGTCCCAGATGAGAGGCACAAATGGATAATTCCAGAACTTCCACCAGTTCCCAAAGTTTAGCCAGAACCCTTGAAACTCTTCTCCAGAGTTCAGAAGCTGACATGACCCATTCCTGTTGTCAGATCTGAACAATTTCCAACCAGAAGCAATAGAAATATACCAGTATCAGTACAAGAAATGATTTCTGGCAGCAAAGCAGAAGGAGTGGGAACTTCTTTGAAGCCTCTGGATAGGGAAAATGAGCTCTTATCTTCAAGTGAAGAAGTTCTTGGGCCCAGAAAAAAAAGAGGACCTCCTGAAGGGTTGGACTCTAATTTCTTGCAGAGGGAAAGTCCAATAGATAAAAGATTGGCTGAAAAACCAAAGCCTATTGTCAGAGGACCAAAAGAAGAAGCTGGCCAAGAAGAAGGACAACAGCCCTATGCAAGCTCCTCAAGTCTCAAAAAGTTCCAAAAAAGGGAAAGCGAGCCCCAAATAGCAATAAGAATGGAAAGAAAAAATCAAAGCCCAAATGGAACAAGCCTTACACTCAGAATTACAGAAGTAAAAAGAGAGAGAAAAGACAGCCATGGACAATGAGTTCAATATGGCAATAAACTTTATGGAATTACAAAACAAGGAGGAGGAAATGATGAATCAGTTCCTTCCAAAGAAATAGACCTTGTGAAGCTTGTATCTCCCATTGAAACTTGTAATAAAGGAATTTTGGAAAAGCTTAACAAGTTTGAGTATATCCAACAAAAGTTACATAGAGAAATTTTACAAGGGAAAGAGTCACAAAAGACTATTACAGGTCTAGAAAATGTAAATAAAGAAAATTTCTTGTCTTTGAAGCATATTTTTGAAATAATTGAGTCAAAATTTAATTTTCTTAATCAACCAGATGATAGTTCTATTTATTTAATTACTAAACCACTGAAAGATTTAAGAATACAAGTTCAAAATTTGGAAGATTAAGCTGGTCACAATGCAGCGCTTTTCAAGAACAATTGGAAAAAAAGTGATAAAGAAAGAATTAAATTGAATTTAAAGAAGATATTAAATAAAGTATTAACAATATATCACTGGAAAATAAGTTACCAAGACAGTCTACACAAATTCTTGAAAGAAATGTGTTTAACTTGAATAATGAGTTACATCATACAATTTGTAGAAATGTAATGTTGGAAACTGCTTTAAACTGCAAAGACATTCCCATATTAGAGCAATAGCCTACCTTCAGTGGTGAAGGAGCATATAATCATATGGAAGTTATGGAGAGAATTGATATGTTTAAAGAAAACTTTAACATACCAGATGAATACATAAGTGCCAGCTTACACTCATTATTTACCAAATCAGCAAAGAAATGGTATTAATAAATTAGACAAGACCATGGTAAAATCTCCTGGCCTTGGTGAAAAGAACAAACTATTTGCAACTGGAAAATAATTCCTGGAGATTTGGAATGGGAAATTCTTTTGACAAATAAAATTTTAATATTTAGAGGGAAAGGCCCATGTCCTGGTTTCTTAAACAGAAAGACAGTGTAAGATGTGTATATGAAAGTGTTGATAATAATACTATTAATAAACAGTACTATTACTCTTCTTATTAAACATAATATATAAGTTTATTATAACCAGAATCAAATAATTAGTTTCTTAATTATTTCTCTTACTTGCTATACACTACTAGTGATTATAACAGTAAGCAGTAATTGTCTACAAGAATAAATTACAAGAAGTATTGAATAATAAAATTATCTTTTTCAAGAATAATTATAAATATGATTTTTTAAGAAAACTAATACTAGAGAAAAACTTTAAGAATTAATTCAAACTAGTCACTAATACTCCAATAATTCCTTGCAAAGAATTGGTAGAGAGTTTTGATGGATGAATTGTGGATTTAGAGGATAAAAATTTGATTCATAGCAGTAATACAACAAATTATGGTTTAATTCTATTATTTTACATCTTTCTGATTGATTCTGAAAGAATTGAAACACTTGAGAAAAGATTCAACTAATACTCAGTTGTTGTTAGTAAAGATATAATTGGATAATAAGATGATTTGGAAAAACAGCAAGAGGAGACCACTTTAAAGTCAGAAACAGCAAGAGGAGACCACTTTGAAGTCAAAAACAGCTCACAGAGGAGTGCAATGGAGAAAATTAAAAAAAGATTAGTGAGAAACCACTTATCCTCTTTGGATTATTGATTGAATCATCTGTTGTCACATAAGATTATCATAATTACTTAATTGGGTCTTTTACATGACTACCAACCCATTTATAATTAAGAATAAAAGGAGTAACAATGGTAAATATCCTTTTATTTAAAAATAAATATTAATTTATCAAATTTATAAATTTTATTTGAAATTTCATCACCGGTTGTATTTTCCGTGAATTTTTGAAGATTCAGTGTTTCATGTGGAATCATCAAAAATGGACTGTAAGTAAACCTTTCAATTTTAATGATCAAGTCATAATTTTTTTTGGTTTCTTCATGGATAATACCATTCTTCATTGTTTATTAAATCTCTAGAGAGATTAATTGAGAATTTTATCTTTACTTAATTTTTGAAGTTCTTACCTTATTTCTACATAGAATTGCAAATAGCACAGTATAGCTGGTTGCTATGAGGTAAATGAATAGATAATAGTACAAAAAGGGTTTTAATCATTATTTTAAGTTTTATAGGTGGAAAATCAGTAATAATTGACTTGGTTAAAGGAGTAAGAGCTGTACTTTACCTCCTTTTCACATCAAAATAGCAGCTTATTTGCAATTTTCTTTTGATTTAATGAGATTTTAACTTGGTAACCAGGTTACCAAAAGGTTTTAGCATACTAATTGGGCTATGATCAACCACAGATCCACTCTTTAGAGATTTCCATGCCCCAGAGGCCCCAGAAGTTGGGTACCCTGGCTTTCTTTGATGTCTTTTGTCCCCCTTAGCTATTTTCACATCAAAAATAGTAATTCAGGCTTGAAGACAGATATGCACTATGGGTGCACCAAACCTTTATTTAGCAATACTTTAATTTTAAGTGCCACAAACATGAATAAAAATAATATTGGTGTATATGTAACATGGGATTTCTCACATTACCATTATTTTGGCATGAAACTGAGAAAAACAAAACATTTCACAATCACTTTATGTGGTATGGAAGCCTTTTCCATATTACCAGCTCTTAAAGTTATTTTAAGCTTATTAACTCTATGGAGCTACCCCAGGCAAATTTTTGTATGGATTTCAAATCCAGTGTTAAATTTATGTATTTACCTACTCACAAAAAAGTTATCCATCTTTTCTTAAATCACAAATGATGAATTTTGGATATAGGCATGAATTATGAGTTATTCATAGTTCAGAATTTATTTTAATATTAATTGTGGCCTACTTGGGTATTTAGAATATACCTCAAGGCTCACAGAAAGATTAACTTCCCTTAATAATGATATGTCTGAAACCATGGATCATAAAAGGATATTATGAAAATGGGTGGTGACCTTGAGCATGCTATCAGAAGCAGAAGTATTGAGCCTTGCTCTACAGAAGATTATATATATGCCATGGAAGACATCACTACCAGAACAAAAATTGGTAGAAATTGATATAAATGCCCAATGGACAATAAGACTAGTGGGAAATAAATTTAAAGAACAAAAAAACTACAAGACAGAGCTCCTTGTAATAAATGTGGAAGTAAATCTCATTTTTCTGATAATTATCCAAAGAAAACAAGAATAACTAAGATAGAAATTAAATAACCTTGAAACAAAAAAGGAACAAATGATGTATCTGTACATGAGAGTGATTATGAGCCTTCTGAAGAAGAAGACATACCAGATCAAGTTAGTATAGAAAATATTAATGTGTCCTTTGAAGCCACAGAAGTGAATACTCACTTACAAAAATATAGTAATGAATGTATGGATCTCATATATGTGCAAGATGCTAAAATGCAGCAAGCCTGGCTTGCTAGAGGTAAAGGTTATACATCTGAATCATCTTGTATCACTAATATTGTGATAAACAACAGGGAGGCCAAGATAAATCTTGAATCAGGTGCTTTCTGCACTTGTTATGGTAAAGATTATCTTGAAAAAATTTATACCAATTGGAAAGGGAAATTGATGCCAATTGAAGGTAGAAAATTCCACAGTGCTAGCAAGGATATGCACGCTTTGGGAATTCTTGAATCAGAAATGATATTTTCTCACCCTGCAGGAGGTATCAGACTGAAAGTTGAATTTGTTATGAATAACTGCAATTCACAAAATTTTATACTTGGGAATGATTATCTCAATAATCATAAAGACTGAAACTTCACTATAGGGGAAAAAAAAAGAAAAAAAAATATTTTCCTCTAGAGAAAAGATAAATAACTGTCATTAGACAAGTAAAAAATGTTGATAGGAAACATTTGTGACAGATCAAATGATTGAAGCACAAATTAGTCCTGAACTAACATTAGAAATAAAGGAAGATCTTATTGAAATCTCATTTCAATATAGAGAAGCCTTTGCTTCTAATAATGAGCCACTAGGGGCTATAAAAGGCCATGAAGTGGAAATTATGCTTAATGTGGAAAGACCTTATCATCCATTATTATGAGGAAAAGCTATCCCCGCTAGCCCCAGAGCCAGAGAAGCATTAGAAACTCATATTAATGAGCTTATGGAAATGAGAGTTGTCATAAAGGTTGGGAACAATGAGTAAGTGGAATTTACAACCCTATAAATTACTTTGCATAATGATAAATCAAGGATGGTTGGAGATGTTAGAGAATTGAATACCTACACCATTCCAGAAAGGTATCCAATTCCTAGAATCCATGAGACTTTGAATCAATTATATAAAGCAAGATTTATCACTTCTATGGATGCTCTTAAAGTCTTCCATCAGAATGTTTTGACACCTCATTCTAAAACATTATTGAGAATAATTTCTTATTGTGGTATTTATGAATACTTGAGCATGCCTTTTGGAATTGAAAAGGCACCCCCTCATTACCAGAAAATGATGAATACCATCTTCCCACATGAATTATGAGAGGGATTGTTCATCATTTATATTGACGACCTTATCACTTGTTCAGAAAGCTGGAAATTGAATTTGGAGAGACTTACCTTAGTACTTAAGGAGATTCTTCAAGTGAAAATGAAAATTTCTCTTAAAAAATGTAATTTTGGGTTTCATGAGCTAAAAGATCTAAGATATGTAGGTTCAGGACTAAGCCTTGGTGTTTATAAAAGAAAAGTGGCTGAATTATTATTGAAAAACATTTCCCAGAACAAAAAAGAAATGATATCTTTCTTAGGGTTTTCCAGTTATCACAGGAAACACCTTAAATATTTGGCAATCCATGCCAGATCATTGTACATAATTTTGGATCTAAAAAATTTCTTCGAAATGAAACAAGATAAGATTAAAGAATATGAAAAGATCAAGTATGTCTTAACAAATTAACTATTGTTATTAATTCCAGACTGCAACCTACCTTTCAAGATCTATATTGATGCATGTGTCTAAGGTTTAGGTTCATCTCTTCATCAAGTTCAAATTGTCAATGATAAGAATCATGAAATATCAGTTTGTTTTATATAGAAACAAATAAGCCTACTGAGGCTAGATATGGAGTGCCTTTGCCTTGTGTGGGATCTGGAAAAACTCCATTGTTATCTTGATGGTAGTATGTTTGAGGTAATTACTGATTGTAATTCTGTGGAATAACTTCTTAACATGAAAACTCCAAGAAGGAACATTTTAAGATGGTAGATTTCTATACAGGAGTATAGAGGTAATATTACCATAGTTCATAGAGCTGAAAATATTAATATAAATGATTATGGCTTGAGTCAATGGGAATTATGAAATAAACTTGAAAATCCTGCTTATTTTCCTGAAAATGCAGAACCTCAAATTTAAGCTGAAGGAATTAAAATCACAGATGTGGGAACAGAGTCTTTTGAAGAAATTAGAGAGAGCTATGAGCAAGATAGGGATTGCTATACTCTTACTTCTCTACTATACAAAAATTTCAAAGATGCAGCTCTGGCTAATTCTTTAGATGATATATGGAAAACAACATATGATAAAGGAAGAACCCATTTATTCAATGGTATCTTGTATTATAGGTCTAAAACAGCATGTGTAATGGTCTTATTTAGTGGAATTTAAATAATAAAAATATTACTAGAGTGCCATGACAAAATTCATTCTGGACATCTATCTTAAGACAGGAAAATGGGAAGAATTCATTCATGTGCTTGGTGGCTATATTGGAGAAAAGATTTCATTGAGTACTGTCATAGTTGTGACAGATGCCAAAATGCCAATAGAGCTACCGGTAAAAGATTTGGTTTGATTATTCATATACAAGAACCAAGTACCCCTTGGGAAGTGGTTGATATGTATTGGGTGACTGCCTTACCACCTGGTTGTGAAAAAGGTTACAATCCAGGTCTTGTTATTTTAGACAGTTATAGCAAAAATCCAATCTTTTTATCATGTCATAAAGATGACACAGCTATGGATAGAGCTCTTTCTATTTGTAACAGAGTAATATATCATACCGGTCTCTTTAAAAATATTATTAATGATGGAGACTCAAAATTTACATAAGCCTTATTGAAAACTTCAAATAAGCTTTTGGGTACAAAACTATCATCCTCAACAGCTTATAGTCCACAAACTGATGGATTAGCCAAAAGAATGATTCAGACTCTTGAGGGCATGATCAGAAGAGTTTGTGCTAATGGTCTGGACCTTAAGGATTCTGATGGCTTTACCCATGATAGGTGTACAACTATACCAGAATTGGAATTATCCTACAAGACTTCCATCGATGATTCAACAGGAAAAAATCCCAAAATGTTGGAAAAAGGTTGGAGCCCTAAGCTTCCAGTTGATAATTTGAGAAAATACTTAGTTGATATTCATCCAACTGCTTCAAGATTTATATTAATGCTTGTTAAAGTGAGGCATAATTCAAATAAAAGCATGACTCATGCCTTTGAATATGATAATAAAAAATGGTACAAAAGTCATAAAACCACAGAATTCAAAGTAGGGGACTTGATAATAGTTTCAAACTTGATCGTTAATAATATTAAAGGCCCAAAGAAATTGAAATATTTCTTTGAAGGAAAATTCTTTCTTGAATCCCTTTGTGGAACAAATGAAGTACAAGTATAACTGTCAGGAGAATTTGAAAACAAACATCCAGGTTTCCCTGTTAGTCTAGTAAGGAATTATACTTTAAGTGATAAGGAAGTACTTCCTTTAAGAAATGAAACACCCTTTGAAGTACTACCACTTGATCAAAGTGAAGAGAAAAAGGTGCTGAAAGTCTTGAAAGAAAGAAGAATTAGGGGGAAAATGAAAGAAAATACTTAGTCAGATACAGAAACCCACAAAATGAAAATGAGTGGTTTTCAGAACTTAAAATACCTGATTCCCAAAAGTTTCTCAGAAGATTAAGAAATGAGAGGAGACCAATTCCTCAATAAAAAGTTTGAATTGTATGCTTTACATACTTGAAAGTATCAATAGAGAGGTTGGACAGTGGATAATACCCACCCAATTTAATCAGAGATATACTATTCAATTAAACATTTCAGTACAATTATTTTTGTGGTAGGGAATTTGAACCTGTGAGATATTTATGAAATACCCATAAGGCCAAAGATAACTTTTTATACAGTTGATTCAGTCTTGAACAGACTTATGAATTGGATTTGAAACAAAAATAAAAAAATATCAACACAACTTTATTGTGGATAAACAAAGCTATAGCTATTATATCATTTTTGGATTCTACACCAGAAAGAACCTAGGGTAGAACCATAGGGTGTTATACCCAAAAATGGATATTTCTTATGTTATTAAAAAAATTAAAAAAACTAACAGTAAAATTGCAATCTTTTTAAAATTGTTAAGTTTAGGCTTAAATTTAAATTTGCATAATGTTTATCCAAGCTTACCAAAATTGTAATTAAAATTGAGGTGTTGTGTAAATTTACTAAATTGACTAAGGATTTTCCATACATAATTTAAATACTGTGTGAGCCCAATTTAAAGTGTTTTAATGCAATAGTAGGGCTTAAAATAAATAAAAGGGCAAATGCTACTTAGAAAGGTAGGACAAAGGAAAAAAAACCAAAAACAGCCAGGGTACCCAGCTTTTGGGATCTGCAAGGACTAAATTAAGGTTATCCACCTGTATTAGAAGATTTTCAGCCTTATTTAAACTTTAATATTAGACTTTTATTGAACATTAAATTTTAAAGTGAGTTTATCCCTATTTGAACAGTAATTACAAGCTTCAAAAGGGTAAATCCCAATATGCAAGCTAGCAATCAAGTTTTTAGGAACTGTAAAAGCTTAAATAAGCTTAAAACGTTAAAGCTATAAGTGTTAAAACATTATCAAAAGTTAACGTTTGGTTTGTATTGCTCTTTTATGGGGAAAATAGCAATAAATTCAAAAATTCATTAAAAATTTAATTCTTAATGGATTTACTTGAAGATCTCACAAAGATCACGATTAGATGTTATCTGTGTATAAATTGAATATTAAGTATATTTTCAAACAGGATTAATTGTTGATTAGCCTTGGAATTAACATCTTTAATTATTCTTGAAGAAACTTAAGATCTCTTGAAAATTAATGAAAAGTTCAATTTTAGAGATTTCTTCTTGAAACTCTATTTTTAAGCTGTTCATGTGATGAAATTTAATATAAATGAACTTAAATTAATTAACCCAAAAGAGAATTAAATCTAATTTTAGTTAAGAATAATACTGTTAAATTTAAATTGGAATTGAAAATAAGTTACCTTAAACTAGGAACCTTATTTTTAATATCGGGTTTTCAGTTTTGACTTGAAAGCGCCCTCTATATCAATCATGAATCATGAAAGCTTCTTGGAAGGCATAAAAAGAGCCTTTACATCACTATTTTTTGCCAATAACCAATTATAATTCCCATCATATTAGACATCTAAACAGGTACAGCTTTTTTGAATATGAAATCTTATTATTAAATAATTTCTTAAGTATGTCATTTTTTTAAATCTTGGATTAAAGATGTGAAATTATAGAAAGCAGATTATTGTTGTAATAACCAATAATAAATTTTATCTTACAAAATTATTTTCTTAGATATCTTTTAAAATACACAAATTCCTCTCAAAAACTCTCAAATATTATTTTTTATCCTGAAAGGTTTTTCCATCATTCAAAATATTGATTTTTGGCATGTTTTTAACCTATAAACATTACTCAATAATATAGCTGTTTTTGTTTGACTTATTGTATTAAATAAATATTATAAGTAAGTTTTCTTTAAAGCTCTATATCTTTTTCATCTAGTATTTGTTTTTTTATATAGAATTTTTCAATAAGAAATATCTCTAATATCTATATTATTTAGAAGTGGATAAGTATTAATATTTTTCACATAAAATTTTCTCATTAAGAGCTTAATACTTCTTATCATTTTAACTATCAGTGACTATAATAATAGAATAATTATGATTCATTATAATTATTAAGATTTTTTATCATTATCAAATTATTTAATAATAATTAAAATCTTTTGTGTTTATATAATTGTTCTTAGTAATTGGATTATACTTTCTATTGAGGAAAGTCATAGTACTTATGATACTTTTTACTATTATCAAGAGTTTCATAGACAAACCTCAAACCATCCATGAATGCACCTAATTTTTTCAATGGTACTCAAGCTCATAAATCAAGAAGATTTGATCAATAACTTTGATTAATATTTTAGAATTACACAAAAAGCTTCTTTGATAGGAAGAATGTCCTTTATTAACACTCATTTCTCACTAGAAGGGCTGGAAAGTGGATTGAGACTTACCCCTCAAATAACTCCAATAAAGACCCCTATTAGGGTTTCAATAACTGCAAGATGTTGGAAAGACAATTATTAAATCTGTTTTTTATTCCAATGAAGTAAGGAAATATGAAAAAGAGCTTGATATTTTAAAAATTTAAGAAGTTGGCCATGTTTCCTTGTACATAGCTGATTTCAAAAGCTTAATGTCAAAAACTGGTGACTTGGGAGGAAGAGCTGATATACATGTTTAGAGAAGAGGATATGAATGAAGGTTGTTTAAACAATTTGTTTCTCACCCTTGAATGTTTCATAGACTTCAAGAGCTCATGGATATAACCTGGGAGCTGGATGCCAGGTAAAATGAGGGGCATAATAAAAAGGGAAATCATTAAGGGAAGAAGCCTTCAGTCCTTAGTTCCAGATCATCAAAGCATAATCATGATTAATCCTCCAAGAAGCCTCACCAGAAAAACAGGGGCAAGAATGCTCAAGGATCCAAGGATAAGCCTAATTCTCCTCTTCTTGCTAAGGAAAGCAAATTTTGTGAGCCTTGAGGTATATTTTACATACCCAAATAGGCCAAAATTATCTTAAAAATGAATTCTGAGCTATACATAATCCATAAGTTATGCATGAATATATTCAAAATTCAGCATTTTTGATTTCAGAAAAGATGAATAACTTTCTATTGAGTAAGTAAATCCATGCATTTAAGGCCAGATTTGGATTCTACACACAACTTCACCCAGGGTAGCTCCATATAGTGAATAAGCTCAAATCAACTCTTTGAGGTGGTAATATGGAAAATACTTCAATACCACATAAAAGATTCATGAAACATTTTCCTCTTAATTTCACGCCAAAATAATGGGAATGCAAGAAATCCAATGTTAAATATACACTAAGAATAGTGTTATGCATGTTTGTGGCACTTAATATTATGGTATTCTTACATACACGTTTGGTACACACATAATGGATATCTCACTTGAAGCCTGAATTTCTATTTTGATGTAAAAAATAGTCAAGGGGGACAAAAGACATCAAAGAGAGCCAGGGTACCCAACTTCTGAGGACTCTGAGGCGTGGACAGCTCCAAAGCTTGGATCCATGGATGATCTTAGCCCAATTCATAAACTAAAAGCTTTTGGGAACTTGGTTACCAAGTCAAAACTTCATTATATCATAAGAAAATAGCAAATAAGCTGCTATTTTGACATGCCAAGGAGGTAAAGAGAACCTTAGACTCCCGTAAACATGTCAATTCTTAATGAATTTCCATGGATAAACCCCAAAAGAGTAATTAAAACCTTTTCGGACTAGTAATCATTGATTTATCTCATAGCAACCGGCCATATACTGCTATTTGAAATTCTATGTAGAAATGAGCTAAAAACTTCAAAAATTCATTCAAAATACAATTCTTAATTAATCATTCTGAAACGTTCAGTACAAATTAAGAGCTTTATAACTCATATGAGAGCCAAAAATAATTATACGTTTATAAGTACAATTAAAAGGTTTACTTACAGTCCATTTTTAATTATTCCACGTGAAATACTGAATCTTTAAAAGATCACAGAAAATACAATCTTTGATAAAATTTCCAATAAAGTTGAAAACTTTGAGAAATAAATGATTATTTTGGAATAAAAGAAGATTCAAAGTTATTTCTCCTTTTATTCTTAACCATAAATGGGTCGGTAGTCATGTGAAAGCATCAATTAAGTAATTATGATAATCTTACATGACAACAGATGATGCAATCAATAATCCAAAAAGGTTTGTTGTTTTCTCAGTCAATGGTTTTTCATTTTTCTTCATGGAATGCCTCTATGAGCTGTCTTAGACTTGAAAGAGGCCTCCTCTTCCTGTTTTTTCCAAATCATCACATTATTCTATTATACCTTTATTACCAACAAGTAAGTATTAGTTAAAACTTTTTCTTAAGTGTTTTATTCTTTCAGAATCAATCAGAAAGACGTACAATCATAGAAATCAACTATGTATTGCTGTAACACTGTTATAAATCTATTTTGACCAATTAAATCCAAAATTATCCATCAGATTTCTCTTCTATTATTGTTAATAAGTTCTTTGGAGTGTTAGTGAGTGATTTATCTTGATTCTTAAAGTTTTTCTCTAGTAATTGTTTTCTTCAAGAATTAGATTTAGAATTAATTTTGCAAAAGATAATTCTATTATTTTAATAAAGAAGTGTTATTATTAAATACTTCTTGTAATTGATTCTAGTGAACAATTACTGCTTACTTTTATAATCACTAGTAGTGTATAAAAAGTCCAAGAAATGATTAACTAATTAATGATTTAATTGTGGTTATAATAATCTTTATTATTATATTTCATAAGAATAGTCATAGTACTGTTGATTGATAGTAATATTGTCAACGGTTTCATAGACACATCTTACATTTGGGGGCCTGGCCATGTTTTTTGAACCTTGTACCCTTATTTTATATATTTTTAAGTTCTAAAATTCATTAATTTGATATTTTTTCTTTCAATTTGAATTTAAAATATTTTTTTTTTAAAATTGATTTTGAAATCTTTTTCATTGAGGAATTTGATTCAATTTTATTTTGTTTTACACGTGGCCTTTTCACATCCCAAAACCTATCAAATTATTCTTTGAGTTACTCTGAATTAATTTTGATTCAAAATCTTAAAATTTCAATTGTTTTTTTAAAAAGAATAATTATTTAAATAAAAAATCTTAAGAATATTTTAAAAGTATAAAAAATAATTTTCTTTTATCAAATTTTTTCCCTAGTGTCTTTAATCAAATACTGTGCAGCTGGTAACAGACTCAGTAAAAGATACATTAACAGTCCAGAATCTGGAGACGGTATTGAAGTGCAAATTGCTGAAAGAGGCACTTTATTTACAATAGAACAAGCCTAAAAACCACCAAAAGGTGTGTGTTTTCTGTTTTCAATTCTTATTTTCTCTTGACTTGATGTGAAAAATGGTGCATAACAGAAATGGAAGCAGCTATTCAGTCCAAAAAGATGGACCTGGACAAGGAAGAGGTAAGGCCAGAACAAGGTCTGCCAAGTATTCCTCAAGAAAGACACATCTGGAGGATGCCAGAACTTCCCCCCATTCTCCAAGGTCTGTACCAACAAACTTTCATGTGAACTCTGAGCCTGAACTAATTGAAGGTAATATTTTAAGGGCTGAACTACTTCCAAGTGGAAGCCATAGAAATATATCAGTCCCAATACAAAAATTAGTTCAGAGCAGCAAAAGAAGAGGAGTGGGAAATATGCTCAAGCCTTTGGCAGGGGGCCATGAACTCTTACTTACAAATCAAGAGCTTTCTGGGTAAGGAGAAGACCATAGAGCTCTTAGGAGGGTGGAGCACATTGTATTGCAAAGAAAAGGTCAAAAATATAAAGAATTGGTTGAAGAGCCAAAGTCTTTTATCTGTAGACCAGAAGAAGGAATTGGAAATGACTCCAGCTTTGGAAGAAGGCCCAGTGCCATCTACCAGCTCCAAACCAGCTCCAGAAACATCAAAAGAGAAGCCCAAAGAACCTCAGAAGAAGAAGAAAGGTCCCAAGAACCATCAGGGCAAGGGAAAAGGAAAAGCAAATTGGCACAGACCTTACCCACAAGGGTACAGGATCCCCAAATTGGAGCCTTCAGCCATGGAAAGTTTCTTCAATCTGGACAGGACTCTTATGGAATTCACAGCCAAAGAGCAGGAAAGGATGAACAGGACCTTCTCACACAAATAATAGATGAAATACACTTTGTTAAATCTAGTATTGATGTATACCTTGGAAAATTTGATGCAAATTTAAATAAAATAACATCAGATATAAGTGAATTAAAAAGAAATGACAAAATGTATACTGAGTGGTATAAGTTGACAAATGTCAAACTTGATTCAATTACCATTACATGTGACAGAATTGAAAATAAATGTCAAGTCCAAAATGATGATATGGAAGATCTTTCCATTTTAAGCATTAACAATCAACTTAGAATCATAAAAGATCATGTTTTGGAAATAATTGACAATACCAATCAGTTTGCCACACATTTTGCCAAAAGTGACATTAAAGGCAGAAATTAAAGAATGAAATCATTGCAAATGTGGAGCAAATTCATAATAATTATGAATCACATATGCCAAGACATTCTACACCTTTGACTGAAGAGAAAATTTCTGTAAAAGGAAGTTTGAACCCATTTTTTAGGAGAAAATCCTATCTGTCCAAAAGATATTCCCAAACTGGAAGAATAGCCAACATTCTCTGGATAAGGATAATACAATCATATTGAGTTCATCAGAACAATTGATATGTTGCAAGAAGATTTTCACATACCTGATGAGATAATAGTGGGCAAGCTACACTATTTTTTTACCAGAACTGCAAAGAAATGGTATTACAAAATGAGACTAGATCATGGTAAAAATGGTTGGCCTTAGTGGAAATGAGAAATAATCAGCAAATGGGCTAACAATTATTGGATATTTAAAATGGAGAATGCTTTTGAAAGTTCCATTTTTAACTCAGAAAAGGATAAAGCACTTACTTGATTCCTCAAACAGAAAGACAGATTATCTTCCTTACACCCAGATATGTCCGACTCTATGATTAATATGAAAATATTAAGAAAATGTGGTGGAGAACTAGAACATGCTATCAAGTGCAGATGTGTTGAACCCTGTTCAACAGAAGACTACATCAATTCCATCGAAAATATCATTGCTAGGACGAGAATTGGTAAAACCTGGACTAGAATCCCTATGGAATCCAAAATGGTCTCTAAAACTTCCAGAGAAAATAAGAGGCCTGAAGGACCTGTCTTGAAGTCTCATAAATATGGAAGCACCTTACATTTAGCCAACACTTGCACCAAAAAGACAAAGATTAATGAAGCTCAAGTCATTCAGTAAGCTCAGTGTACCAAAGAGAAAGAGGAATCTGACTAGATTGTGCAGTCTCTGAGGATACACCAGTGTAGGACTATCCCATTGAAAACATTAAAGCTTTCTTTGAGGTCACAGAAGTCCATACTCACTTGCCACAGTACAGTGAGGATTGTCATAACCTGATCAATATCCAGGATGCCAGAATGTGTAAAACCAAACCTGATAGAGTTAAAGGATACACTGCTGGAGCATCTTGTATCACATTAATCCTGATGAATGATATTGAAGCCAGAGTAAATTGGATACAGGGGAATTTTGTACTTGTGTAGACAAAGATTATCTTCAAGCCATACTCCCTGGATGGAAAAGCCATCTATTACCAATAGAGGGTGTACAATTTAGTAGTGCCAGTAATAATATGTACCCTTTAGGCATATTGGACACTAATCTTGCTTTTACACATCCAGAAAGAGGCTTAAGAATGAAATCTGAGATAGTAGTAATGGAAAATTGCACATCTAAGCACATCATTCTTGGAAATGATTACTTGAATATTTATGGTATTGACATCAATAACCATAAAGACTGATATTTCACAATTGAAGAAAATAAAAGACAAAAATTTGCTTTTTCCAATATGCCAAAGCAAATATCTGTGATATCTTCTATTAAAGATACTTACTTATAAGGAATAATTTGTGTCCAATTAACTTGTTGAAGCACAAATTAACCCATCATCATCACCAAAAATTATGCATAATCTTATTGATGTATTATACACATTTAAGAATGCCTTGGCTTCTGATAATGAGCCATTAGGCACTATTACAGGGAATGAAGTTGATATTACTCTTAATATTGCCAGACCCTACCCTCCAGTACTTAGAAGACCAGCTTATCCAGCCAGTCACAGAGCTAGAGAAGCCTTGGAAAAACATATCCAAGAGTTGATCCAACTTGGTGTACTAAGGAAAGTGAGCCATAATGAAGAAGTTGAAGTGACAACTCCTGCTATTATTTCTTGGAATAATGAAAAATCAAGGATGGTTGGAGATTTTAGAGAATTTGATATCCACACAGTTCCAGATAGGTATCCAATTCCTAGAATCAGAGAAGCTTTAAACCAATTTTCTAAAGCCAAGTTTATAACATCAATGGATGCATTGAAAGGCTTTCATCAGAATGTTTTGACGCCTAAATCTAAGAAATTACTTAGAATTATCACTCACTGTGGTATTTATGAGTATCTTAGAATTCCATTTGGTATCAAAAATGCACCATCTCATTATCAAAGAATAATGAATACCATCTTCCCTACAGAATTATCTGAAGGATGGCATATAATTCATATTGATGATATTATCATATGTTCTGCTTCATGACCTTTACACCTTGAAAGACTTTCAAGAGTACTTCACAAAGCTGCAGAAGTGAATATGAAGATTCCACTCAAGAAATGTAATTTTGGTTTTGAAGAACTCAAAGAATTAGGACATATTGTTTCTGGTTAAAGCTTGGGTATTGACAAAAATAAAGTGGCAGCAGTGTTACTTAAGCCAATACCCCAGAATAAAAAATAAATTATGTCTTTTATTGGATTTTCCAGTTATTACAGGAAACACTTGAAAGATTTTGCAATTCTAGCCAAGTCACTCTATAGAATCTGTGATCAACAAACAGTATTTGAAATGACACAGGAGAGAATTAAAGCTTATGAGAAGATAAGGAAATCTCTTAAAGAAGCACCTTTACTCCTCATTCCTGACTGGAATATACCTTTTAAATTGTACATTGATGCATGTGGAGATGGATTAGGGGCAGCCCTACATCAACTCCAAATTATTGATGACAAACCTACAGAAGGACCAGTTTGTTAAATCTCAAGACAAATCAAATCAACAGAAGCCAGATATGGTGCAAGCCAAATGGAGTGCTTATTTTTGGTATGGGAACTTGAGAAATTACACTATTATCTTGATGGCAGTATTTTTGAAGTGATAACTGACTTTAATGCCGTGAAATCACTTCTTAACATGAAAACTCCCACCAGACATATGTTGAGTTGGCAAATAGCTATTCAAGAATATAGAGGAAAAATGAATATAGTTCACAAAGCAGGAATCATTCACAGGAATGCTGATGGACTTAGCAGATGGTCATTAGCCAACACTCCTGATAACCCAGTCCATGTACCTTTGGAAACAGAACCACAGATTCCAATTGAAGGAATTAACATAACTGATATTGTAACTAAATTCTTTGAAGAAGTCAGAGAATCTTATAAACAAGACAAGAATTGCCATATATTGACTTCCTTATGAGATAAAGACTGCAAAGGTCAATCTTTGGTCAATACACTGGATGAAGTTTGCAAAAGTTCCTATTTTGAAGGAAGATTTCACTTGTTTGATGGAATAATTTACCACAGAACAAAACATTCTTGTGTAATGGCATTTTTTAGTAGACTGCTTATCAATACCATTCTTCATTAATGCCATTATAACATCTACTCTGGACACCTCTAAGAGGACAGAACACTTGATAAAGTGAAGAACTGGCCATGGTGGCCATCTTGGAGAAAAGATACCATTGAATATTGCCATTCCTGTGACAGATGCCAAAAAGCAAACAGGAGTACAGGCAAGAAATTTGGACTTAAGAGCCATATTCAAGAACCAAAATCCCCTTGGGAAGCTGTTCACATGGATTGGGTCGCAGCACTTCCTCCAAGTGGTGACAAAGGTTATAATTCTTGTTTAGTCATTATAGACACATATAGAAAGACTCTCATATTCTTACCCTGTCATAAAGATGACATAGCTATGGATACAGCTCTTCTTCTATAGAGTAGAGTTATTTCTCATACAGGATTAATTAAGACTATCATAAGTGACAGAGATTCCAAGTTTACATCTGCACTTTGGACCAATCTTCATAGATTGTTTGGGACTAAGTTATTATTTTCTACAGCATATCACCCTGAAACAGATGGGCTAGCAGAGAGAATGATTAAAACTTTAGAAGACATGATCAGGAGATTTTGTGCTTATGTATTAGAGTTCAAAGACTCATATGGCCTTACCCATGACTGGTGCACTCTGATACCTGCATTAGAAGTGGCATATAAGACATCAGTCCATTCTTCCACAGGTCAAACTCCTTCTATGTTAGAAAAAGGATGAAATCCAAGACTCCTAGAAGATACACTGAGGAAAGACTTGATTGACATTCATCCTACAGCTTCTAGCTTCAAAATAGTGCTTGATAAAGTGAAACATAATGCAAAACAGAGTATGAATGATGCTTTTGAATATGCTAAACAGAAGTGGGACAAGAGTCACAAAGTACCAGACTTCAAAGTAGGGGACTTAGTTCTAGTTTCAACCTTGAATTTTAATAATATCAAAGGCCCAAAGAAACTTAAAGATTATTAAGTAGGACCTTTTGTTATTGTTGCCTTACATGGAACCAATGCAGTTCAAGTGGAATTAAGTGGTGAATTGGAAAATAAACACCCAACCTTTCCAGTCAGTTTGATAAAACCTTATCAACCAACTGAAAAAGAATTGTTTCCTTTAAGGAACCCAACTCCTTTGACTGTACCACCAGTGGAACAGAGTGAAGACAAAAAAAATAAAGAAATTCATAAAAGAAAGGAGAATTAGGGGTAAACATCAGAGAGAATATCTTGTCAAATATAGAGATCCATTACATGAAGATGAATGGATGGCAGAATCAGAAATACCTGACTTAGATAAGCTCTTAAGAATATTTAGACATGAAAGAAGGCCACAAGCCTGAATATGTCTATAAATGTGCTTTAAATTACTTGATCTAAGTTGTAAGATGTGACTATGAAACTGATGATAATATTACTATTAATCAACAGTACTATGCCTGTTCTTATGAAATATAATAATAAAATATTATTATAACCACAATTAAATAATTAACAAATTATTTCTTTCACGTGTCAAACACTACTAGTGACTTTAACAGTGAGCAAGTAATTGTCTACAAGAATCAATTACAAGAAGAATTTAATATAAACTTCTTTTATTAAAATAATAAAATTATTTTAATATATAATTATCTTTTGCAAGAATAATTATAAAGCTAATTCTTGAAAAAAACTATTACTAGAGAAAAACTTTAAGAATTAAAGATAAATGACTCACTAATACTCCAAAGAACTTATTGATAGATAAAAGTAGAGAAATTTGACGTAGAATTGTGGATTTGAGAGATCAAAATGATTTATAGCAGGATTACAACGATATATAGTTGGATTCTATGATTTCACGTCTTTCTGATTGATTCTGAAAGATTTAAAACACTTAAGAATAGTTTAACTAATACTTACTTGTTGGTAACAATGATATAAAATGATAATAAGATGATGATGCGGAAAAAACAGCAAGAGAAGGTCTCTTTTAAGTCAACAACAGCTCACAGAGGCGTGCCATGGAACAAACTGAAAAACAAGTGAGTGAGAAAGCATTAAACCCTTTTGGATTAGTACTTACATCATCTGTTGTCACGTAAAATTATCATAATTGCTTAATTGATGATTTTACGTGACTACCAACCTCAATATGGTTAAGAATAAAAGGAGTAACATTTGTAAATCTTCTTTTATTCCAAAGTAATCATTGATTTCCCAAAGCTATCAATGTCATTGACAATTTCATCACAGGTTGTATTTACTGTGAATTTTTGAAGATTCAGTGTTTCACGTAGAATAACCAAAAATGGACTGTAAGTAAAACTTTTAATTTTACTAGTAGAACTGTAATTCTTTTTGGTTGTACCATAGATAATACAGTTCTCAATTGGTCCTGAAAGCTTCAGAAAGATTAATTAAGAATTGTATTTTTAATGAATTTTTGAAGTTTTCCCTCATTTCTACGTAGAATTGCAAATATCAGTGTTTGACTGGTTGCTATGAGGTAAATCAATGGATACTAGTCCAAAAAGGGTTTTAATTACTCTTTTGGGGTTTATCCATGGAAAGTCATTAGTAATTGACATGGTTACAGGAGTGTAAGTAGCTTTTTACCTCCTTGGCACGTCAAAATAGCAGGTTATTTGCTATTTTCTGGTGTTTTACAGTAGTTGTAACTTGGTAACCAAGTTCCCAAAGAGGTTTAGTTTACCAATTGGGTCAAGATCAGCCATGGAACCAAGCTTTGGAGCTATCCACACCTCTGGGGCCTCAGAAGTTGGGTACCCTGGCTCTCTTTGATGTCTTTTGTCCCCCTTGCTTATTTTTCACGTCAAAATAGAAATTTAAGCTTCAAGTGAGATATCCACTATCGGTGTACCAAAAGTGCATGTAAGAATACCATAATATTAAGTGCTCAGAACATGTATAACACTATTCTTAGTGTATATATAACATGGGATTTCTCACTTTCCCATTATTTTGGCGTAAAATGAAGAAAGACAAAAATTTTCACGGATCTTTTATGTGGTATTAATGATGTGGTGGTGAAGTATTTTCCATATTACCACCTCAAAGAGTTAATTTGAGCTTATTCACTCTATGGAGCTACCCTAGGTGAATTTTTGTGTAGAATCCAAATCTGGCCTTAAATCCATGGATTTACTTACTCAATAAAAAGTTATTCATTTTTTCTGAAATCAAAAATGAGGAATTTTGAATATATGCATGATTTATGAGTTATGTATAATTCAAAATTTCTTTTTAAGATAATTGTGGCCTATTTGGGTATGTAAAATATACCTCAAGGCTCACATTCCCTCCCACCAAAAAATAAAATTGTACTACAATTTTATTAGTGATAAAAGAATAAAGCCCCAAAGGGGGTTAATGTCCACTGTCCAACCTCTTTAAATTACTCAGATCAAGTAATTCAAAGCACATTTATAGACATATTCAGGCTTGTGGCCTTCTTTCATGTCTAAATCTTCTTAAGAGTTTATCTGAGTCAGGTATTTCTGATTCTGCCATCCATTCATCTTCATGTACTGGATTTCTATATCTGACAAGATATTCTCTTTGATTTTTACCCCTAAGTCTCCTTTCTTTAATGACTTTCTTTATCTTTTTGCCTTCATTCTGTTCCACAGGTGGTACAGTTAAAGGAGTTGAGTTCCTTAAAGGAAACAATTCTTTATCAGCTGGTTGATAAGGCTTTATCAAGCTGACTGGAAAGGTGGGGTGTTTATTTTCCAATTCACCACTCAATTCCACTTGAACTGCATTGGTTCCATGTAAGGCAACAATAACAAAAGGTCCTACATAAGAATCTTTAAGCTTCTTTGGGCCTTTGATATTATTAAAATTCAAGGTTGAAACTAAAACTAAGTCCCCTACTTTGAAGTCTGGTACTTTATGCCTCTTGTCCCACTTCTGTTTTGCATAATAAAAAGCATCATCCATACTCTGTTTTGCATGATGTTTTACTTTGTCAAGCATCATTTTAAAGCTGGAAGCTGTAGGATGAATGTCAATCAAGTCTTTCCTCAGTCTGTCTGCTGGGAGTCTTGGATTCCATCCTTTTTCTAACATAGCAGGAGTTTGTCCTGTGGAAGAATGGACTGATGTCTTATATGCCAATTCTAATTCAGGTATCAGAGTGCACCAGTCATGGGTAAATCCATCTGAGTCTTTGAATTATAATCTATAAGCACAAAATCTGCTGATCATGTCCTCTAAAGTTTGAATCATCCTCTCTGCTAGCCCATCTGTCTGAGGGTGATATGCTGTAGAGAATGATAACTTAGTCCCAAACAATCTATGAAGATTGGTCCAAAGTGCAGATGTGAATTTAGGATCTCTGTCACTTATGATATTCTTGAATAATCCTGTATGAGAAATAAATCCACTCCATAAAAGAAGAGCTGTATCCATAGCAGTGTCATCTTTATGACATGGTAAGAATATGGGAGTTTTGCTATATCTGTCTACTATGACTAAACAAGCATTATAACTTCTGTCACCACTTGGAGGAAGTGCTGTGACCCAATCCATGTGAACAACTTCCCATGGGGATTTTGGTTCTTGAATATGGATCATAAGTCCAAATTTCTTGCCTGTACTCCTGTTTGCTTTTTGGCATCTGTCACAGGTATGGCAATATTCAATGGTTTCTTTTCTCCAAGATGGCCACCATGCACAGTTCTTCACTTTTTCAAGTGTTCTGTCTTCTGACAGGTGTCCAGAGTAGATACTATCATGACATTCATGAAAAATGGTATTGATAAGTAATCTACTGCATAATGCCATAACACAAGAATGTTTTGTTCTGTGGTAAATGATCCCATCAAACAAGTGAAATCTTCCTTCAAAATAGGAATTTTCCAAACTTCATCAAGTGCATTGACTAAAGATGTATCCTTGCAGTCTTTATCTAATAAAGAAGTCAAGATATGGCAATTCTTGTCTTGTTTATAAGATTCTCTGACCTCCTCAAAGAATTCAGTCCCAATATCAGTTATGTTAATTCCTTCAATTGGAATCTGTGGTTCAGCTTCCAAAGGTACATAAGCTGGGTTATCAGGGGTGTTGGCTAAAGCCCATCTACTAAGTCCATAAGCATTCTTGTGAATGTTTCCTGATTTATGAGCTATAGTCATGTTTCCTCTATATTCTTGAATAACTATTTGCCATCTCAACATATGTCTGTTGGGAGTTTTCATGTTAAGAAGTGATTTTACTGCATTACAGTCAGTTATCACTTCAAAAACACTGCCATCAAGGTAATAGTGTAATTTCTCAAGTGCCCATACCAAACATAAGCACTCCATTTGGCTTGCACCATATCTGGCTTCTGTTGGTTTGATTTGTCTTGAGATATAACAAACTGGTCCTTCTGTAGGTTTGTCATTAATGATTTGGACTTGATGTAGGGCTGCCCGTAATCCATCTCCACATGCATCAATGTACAATTTAAAAGGAGTATTCCAGTCAGACATGAGGAGTAAAGGTGCTTCTGTAAGGGCTTTCTTTATTTTCTCATAAGCTTTAATTCTCTCCTGTGTCCTCTCAAATACAGTCTGTTGATCACAGATTCTATAGAGTGATTTGGCTAGAATTGCAAAGTCTTTCAAGTGTTGCCTATAGTAACTAGCAAATCCAAGAAAAGACATCATTTCTTTTTTATTCTGGGGTATTGGCTTAAGTAGTACTGCTGCCACTTTATTTTTGTCAATACCCAAGCTTAAACCAGAAACAACATGTCCTAATGCTTTAAGTTCTTCAAAACCAAAGTTGCATTTCTTAAGTGAAATTTTCATATTCACTTCTGCAACTTTGTGAAGTACTTTTGCAAGTCTTTCAAGGTGCAAAGATCATGATTCAGAACATATAATAATATCATCAATATAAATGATAAGCCATCCTTCAGACAATTCTGTGGGGAAGATGGTATTCATCATTCTTTGATAATGAGATGGAGCATTCTTCATGCCAAATGGCATTCTAAGATACTCATAAATACCACAGTGAGTGATAATTCTAAGTAATTTCTTAGCTTTAGGCGTCAAAAAACTTTGATGGAAGCCTTTGAATGCATCCATTGATGTTATATACTTGGCTTTAGACAATTGAGTCAAGGTTTCTTGGATTCTAGTGATTGGATACCTATCTGGAACTGTGTAGGTATTCAAGGCTCTATAATCTCCAACCATTCTTGACTTATCATTATGCCAAGCAATGATAACAGGTGTTGTCACTTCAACCTCCTCATTATGGCCTACTTTCCTTAGTACACCAAGTTGAATTAACTCTTGGATATGTTTCTCCAAGGCTTCTCTAGCTCTGGGACTGGCTGGATAGGCTGGTCTTCTAGGTACTGGGGGATATGGTCTGTCAATATTAAGAGTAATATCAACTTCATGTCGTCTTATAGCACCTAATGGTTCATTATCAGAGGCAAATGCAGTATTGTATGTGTGTAACACGTCAATAAGTTCATTCCTCATTTTTGGTGACAATGATGGATTTATTTGTGCTTCAACAAGTTGTGTGGTCACAAAGTCTTCCTTATAAGTATCTTTCTCAGAAGATACTACTGATATTTGCTTTGGCATATTGGAGAAAGCAAATTTCTTTCTTCTGTTTTCTCCAATTGTGAAATATCTGTCTTTATGGTTATTGATATCAATACCATAAATACTTAAGTAATCATTTCCAAGAATGACATGTTGAGATGTGCAGTTGTCCATTACTACAACCTCAGCTTTCATTCTTATACTTCCTGTTGGATGGGGAAATACAAGAATAGTGTCTAATATACCCAAAGGGTACATATTGGTACTGGCACTACTGAAATGTACACCTTCTATTGGTAATAGATGGTTTTTCCATTCAGGAAGTATAGCTTGGAGATAATTTTTGCCTACACAAGTGCAAAATGCTCCTGTGTCCAAATTGACTTTGGCTTCAACATCATTCATCAGAATGGATGTGATACAAGATGCTCCAGCAGTATAACCTTTTCCTCTAGCAGGTTTGGTCTTACACATTCTGGCATCCTGAACATTAATCAGGTTGTAGCAATCTTCACTATACTGTGGCAAATGAGTATGTACTTCAGTGACCTCAAAGAAAGCTGTGATGTTTTCAATGGGATAGTCCTCCATTGGTGTATCTTCAGAGATTGCAGAGTCTTTATCAGATTCCTCCTTCTCTCCAGTACACTGAATTTCCTCAATGACTTGAACCTCATTGATTTTTGTCCTCTTAGTGCAAGTGTTGTCTAAATGTGAAGTGCTTCCACATTTATAACACTTTAGGACAGGTTTTTCTGGTCTCTTATCCTCTCTGGGAATCTTAGAGGTCATCTTGGATTCTGTTGGGATCTTAGACCAAGTTTTACCAATTCTTGTTCTGGCAATGATATCTTCCATAGCATTAATGTAGTCCTCTGTTGAACAGGGTTCCACACATCTGCTTTTGATAGCATGTTCCAAATCTCCTCCACACTTTCTTAATATTTTCATATTAATCATTGTGTCAGACATATCTGGTTGTAAAGCAGATAATATGTCTTTTTGTTTGAAGAACCAAGTAAGTGGTTTATCTTTCTCTGAGTTAAAAATGGCACTTTCAAAGGCATTTTCCATTTTAAACCTCCAAGAATTGTTGGCCCATTTGGTGATCACTTCAGATTTCCACCAAGACCAATCATGTTTACCATGATCAATCCTCATTTTGTAATACCATTTCTTTGCAGTTCTGGTAAACAGACAATGTAATTTTCCCACTATGATTTCATCAGGTATATTAAAGTCTTCTTGAAACATATCAATAGTCCTGATGAATTCAATATGGTTGTATTCTCCTTCACCAGAGAATGTTGGCCATTCTTCTATTTTGGGAATATCTCTTGCAGAGTAGGCATTTTCTCCTAAGAATGGGGTGAGACTTTCTTTAACAGAAAGTTTCTCTTCAGTTAAAGGTGTAGAATGTCTTGGCATATGTGGTTCATGATTCTTATGAATTTGTTCCACACTTGCAATTATTTCATTCTTCAACTTCTGCCTTTCACTGTAACTTTTAGCTAAGTGTATAGCAAATTGATTGGTATTCTCAACTATTTTCAAGACTTGGTCTTGTAGAGTTGTAAGTTGATCATTCACCTTAAAAATGGAAAGATCTTCCATCTCATCCTGCTGAACTTGGTACATGTTCTCAATTCTTTTGCAAGAATTGGTAATTGAGTCAAGTTTGGCATTTGTCACTTGGTGCAATTCAAAGTATTTTTTGTCATTTTTCTTTAATTCAACTATATCTGATGCAATTTTAGTTAACCTGCCATCAAGTTTACCAATTTCTACATTAATACTAGTCTGTACACCAATTATTTCCGTGGAAAGTTTCTGTTAATCCTTTCCTGCTCTTTGGCTGTGAATTCCATCAGAGTCCTGGCCATATTGAAGACACTGTCCACGGCTGAAGGCTCCAATTTGGGGATCCTGTACCCTTGTGGGTAAGGTCTGTGCCAATTGGCTTTGCCTTGATGGTTCTTGGGACCTTTCTGCTTCTTCTGAGGTCCCTTGGGTTTGTACTTGGACACTTCTGGAGCTGGTTTGGAGCTGGTAGACGCCACTGGTGCCTCTGTCTCCAAAGCTGGAGTCATTTCCAACTCTTTCTTCTGGTCTATGGATAAAAGACTTTGGTTCTTCAACCAATTCTTTATCTTTTTAACCTTGTCTTTGCAAGACAGGGGGCTCCAACCTCCTAAGAGTTCTATGGTCTTCTCCTGACCCAGAAAGCTCTTGATGTGTAAGTAGGAGTTCATGGCCCCCTGCCAAAGGCTTGGGCAGATTTCCCACTCTTCCTCCTTGGCTGCTCTGAACCAATTTTTGTACTGGCATTGATATATTTCTATAGCTGCCACCTGGAAGTGGTTCAACCCTGGAAATAATATCATGAATTAGTTCAGGCTCAGGATTCACGTCAAAATCTGTTGGTACAGACCTTGGGGAATGGGGGGCAACTCTGGCATCCTCCAGATGTGTCTTTCTTGTGGAAGATTTGGCACTTCTGGATTTGGTCTTGCCTCTTCTTTTTCCACATCCATCTGGTTGGACTGAATAGTTGCTTCCATTTCTGGTATGCACCATTTTCACATCAATTTAAGGATAAAAAGGTAAAAATGTAAGATAAAATACACACCTTTTGGTGGTAATTTAGCCTTTTCTGAGTTAAATAAGGTGCCTCTTTTAGCAGTTTGCACCTCAATACTTTATTCAGATTCTGCTTCTGAAGATTCAGGACTATTGATGTATCTTTTACTGAGTCTGTTGCCAGCTGCACAGTATTTGATGAAAGACACTTTAAAGAGAAAATATGATAAAAGAAATTATTTTTATGATTTAAGATATTTTTAAAAGATTATTATAAGTTTTATTATTTTTTGATATTAAAAAAAATTATTTTCAAAGAAAAAAGTATTAAAAATTAAGAATTTGAATAAAAAATTAAGTCAGAGTAACTCAAAGAATAATTGTATAAGTTTTTGGATGTGAAAAAGCCACGTGTAAAAACAGTACAAAATTAAACCAAATTCCTCAATGAAATAAGATTTTAAGACAATTTCAGAATTAAAAATAATTTTTGTCTTTAAATTGAAGAAAAAAAATATTAAATTAATATATTTTAGAGCTTAAAAATATATTAATTAAGGGTACAAGGTTTAAAAAACACGGCCAGGCCCCCAAATGTAAGATGTGACTATGAAACTGATGATAATATTACTATTAATCAACAGTACTATGCCTGTTCTTATGAAATATAATAATAAAATATTATTATAACCACAATTAAATAATTAAAGAATTATTTCTTTCACGTGTCAAACACTACTAGTGATTTTAACAGTGAGCAAGTAATTGTCTACAAGAATCAATTACAAGAAGAATTTAATATAAACTTCTTTTATAAAAATAATAAAATTATTTTAATATATAATTATCTTTTGCAAGAATAATTATAAAGCTAATTCTTGAAGAAAACTATTACTAGAGAAAAACTTTAAGAATTAAAGATAAATGACTCACTAATACTCCAAAGAACTTATTGATAGATAAAAGTAGAGAAATTTGATGTAGAATTGTGAATTTGAGAGATCAAAATGATTTATAGCAGGATTACAACGATATATAGTTGGATTCTATGATTTCACGTCTTTCTGATTGATTCTGAAAGATTTAAAACACTTAAGAATAGTTTAACTAATACTTACTTGTTGGTAACAATGATATAAAATGATAATAAGATGATGATGCGGAAAAAACAGCAAGAGAAGGTCTCTTTTAAGTCAACAACAGCTCACGGAGGCATGCCATGGAACAAACTGAAAAACGAGTGAGTGAGAAAGCATTAAACCCTTTTGGATTAGTACTTACATCATCTGTTGTCACGTAAAATTATCATAATTGCTTAATTGATGCTTTTACGTGACTACCAACCTCAATATGGTTAAGAATAAAAGGAGTAACATTTGTAAATCTTCTTTTATTCCAAAGTAATCATTGATTTCCCAAAGTTATCAATGTTATTGACAATTTCATCACAGGTTGTATTTACTGTGAATTTTTGAAGATTCAGTGTTTCACGTAGAATAACCAAAAATGGACTGTAAGTAAAACTTTTAATTTTACTAGTAGAACTGTAATTCTTTTTGGTTGTATCAGAGATAATACAGTTCTCAATTGGTCCTGAAAGTTTCAGAAAGATTAATTAAGAATTGTATTTTTAATGAATTTTTGAAGTTTTTACCTCATTTCTACGTAGAATTGCAAATATCAGTGTTTGACTGGTTGCTATGAGGTAAATCAATGGATACTAGTCCAAAAAGGGTTTTAATTACTCTTTTGGGGTTTATCCATGGAAAGTCATTAGTAATTGACATGGTTACAGGAGTTTAAGTAGCTTTTTACCTCCTTGGCACGTCAAAATAGCAGGTTATTTGCTATTTTCTGGTGTTTTACAGTAGTTGTAACTTGGTAACCAAGTTCCCAAAGAGGTTTAGTTTACCAATTGGGTCAAGATCAGCCATGAAACCAAGCTTTGGAGCTATCCACGCCTCTGGGGCCTCAGAAGTTGGGTACCCTGGCTCTCTTTGATGTCTTTTGTCCCCCTTGCTTATTTTTCACGTCAAAATAGAAATTTAAGCTTTAAGTGAGATATCCACTATGGGTGTACCAAAAGTGCATGTAAGAATAGCATAATATTAAGTGCTCAAAACATGTATAACACTATTCTTAGTGTATATATAACATGGGATTTCTCACTTTCCCATTATTTTGGCGTAAAATGAAGAAAAACAAAAATTTTCACGGATCTTTTATGTGGTATTAATGATGTGGTGTTGAAGTATTTTCCATATTAACACCTCAAAGAGTTAATTTGAGCTTATTCACTCTATGGAGCTACCCTAGGTGAATTTTTGTGTAGAATCCAAATCTGGCCTTAAATCCATGGATTTACTTACTCAATAAAAAGTTATTCATTTTTTCTGAAATCAAAAATGATGAATTTTGAATATATGCATGATTTATGAGTTATGTATAATTCAAAATTTCTTTTTAAGATAATTGTGGCCTATTTGGGTATGTAAAATATACCTCAAGGCTCACATAAGTAATGTAAAGAGGTTGGACAGTGGACATTACCCCTCTTTGGGGCCCTTTTCTTCTTTATACCATTGATAAAAGTTTAGTACAATTTTATTTTTTTGTGGGAGAGAATGTGAGCCTTGAGGTATATTTTACACACCCAAATAGGCCACAATTATGTTGAAAATAAAATTCTGAACTATGCATAACCCATAAGTCTTGCATAGAATAAAAATCCATCATTTTTGATTTCAGAAAATATGAATAACTTTTTATTGAGTAAGTAAATCCATGGATTTAAGGCCAGCTTTGGACTCTAAACATAATTTCACCTAGGGTAGCTCCATAGAGTGAATAAGCTCAAATTAACTCTTTGAGGTGGTAATATGGAAAATACTTCAATACCACATCATCAATACCACATAAAACATCTGTGAAGATTTTTGTTTTTCTCTATTTCACACCAAAATAATGGGAATGTGAGAAATCCCATGTTACATATACACTAAGAGTAGTGTTATGCATGTTTTGGGCACTTAATCTTATGGTATTTGTACATGCACATTTGGTACACCCATAGTGGATATCTCACAAAGCTTAAAATTCTATTTTGATGTAAAAAATAGGCAAGGGGGAGAAAAGACATGAAAGAGAGCCAGGGTACCCAACTTCTAAGGACTCTGAGGCGTGGACAGCTCCAAAGCTTGGATCAATGGCTGATATTGGCCTAATTGGTAAGCTAAAACCTTTTGGGAACTTGGTTACCATGTTACAAGTTCAGTAAATCAGAAGAAAATAGCAAATAACATGCTATTTTGACATCCCAAGGAGGTAAAGCGCAACTTAGACTCTTGTAACCATGTCAATTATTAATGAATTTCCATGGATACACCCCAAAAGATTAATTAAAACCCTTTTTGGACTAGTATCCATTGATTTACCTCATAGCAACCAGCCATAGACTGCTATTTGCAATTCTATGTAGAAATGAGGTAAAAATTCAAAAATTCATTCAAAGTACAATTCTTGATGAATCCTTCTTAAACTTTCAGGGCCAATTTACAAATGTATACTCCATATAAAGAACAAAAAGAATTATAATTTTATATGTAAAATTAAAAGTTTTACTTACAGTTCATTTTTGAGGATTCCACGTGAAACACAGAATCTTTAAAAATTTACAGAAAATACATTCTGTGATGAAATTTCCAATAACATTGATAACTTTGGGAAATCAATGATTATTCTGTAAAAAAAGAATATTTACAGCTTTTACTCCTTTTCTTCTTAACCATAAATGGGTTGGTAGTCACATAAAAACCTCAATTAAGCAATTATGATAATCTTACGTGACAACTTATGATGAAATCAATAATCCAAAAGGTTTTATTGTTTTCTCACTAACTGTTTTTTCAGTTTGCTCCATGTAATGACTCTGTGAGCTGTGTTAGACTTAAAAGAAGCCTCCTCTTGCTGTTTTTTCCAAATCATCATCACATTATTCATTTATATCATTGTTACCAACAAGTAAGTATTAGTTAAAACTTTTCTTAAGTGTTTTATTCTTTCAGAATAAATCAGAAAGAAATTAAATCATAGAAGTCAGCTATATATTGTTGTAATACTGCTATAAAAACATTTTGGTCCATTAAATCCACAATTCTACATCAAATCTCTCTGCTTTATCTTTCAATAAGTTCTTTGAAGCATTAGTGAGTGATTTCTTTTTAATTCTTAAAGTTTTTCTCTAGTAATAGTTTTCTTCAAGGATTATCTTTATAATCATTCTTGCAAAAGATAATTATATATTAGAATAATTTTATTATTTTAATAAAAGAAGTTTTTCTTATTAAATTATTCTTGTAATTGATTCTTGTAGACAATTACTGCTCACTGTTATAATCACTAGTAGTGTATAACACATGAAAGAAATATTTCTTTAAATATTTAGTTGTGATTATAATAATTCTTTATTATTATATTTCATGAGAACAGTAATAGTATGTTGATTAATACTAATATTATCAACAGCTTCATAGACACATCTTACAGTCTGTGCCTCAATTGATGATGAGGTTTATAACCAACCAGGGAAGCTTTAACTGTTGCCAAGAGGGTAAAGCTACCCTTAAGATAAAGCAAAAAATTTAAAGACAGTTTCAACTGGCTTTGACATCACTTATACACATTCTTATGTGTTTTGAAGGCTTGAAACTAGGCATTACTATAGAAATGGCTTATTTAAAGGTCTAAAATTGCTGAAAATCGCAAAAAATGGCTAAACCCACCCCTTTTTGGTCTAAAACAGGGTTCAATGTTGCCATAATTTGCTTTTCTGTTGTCTGAATGTTTTCCGCGACTGAAAAGAGCAAAATTTACTTTTGGAGTAAGAGAATTGATGGCTATAAAAGAATGTCTTCTTTGCCCCAGTTTTCTCTTCATGTTAGAATCTTTTCCTTTTATAATTAGTTTAAACAATTTTAAACCAATAAATCAAAAATTCCAACCACCCTTTTGTTATCATTTTAAACCTTTTAGCCATGTGAAAAAATAATTATAATCATTTTTTGTAACTCTTATAATCATTTTTACCCCTGAACCACCCCATAAGTGAATTAAAGCATCTTTCATCAATGTTAACTTTGTCACTTTGTTTCCAAATTCACTCTGGTCACTTTTGGGAATGTTTTCTCTTTAATAATATTTTGAAAGACTTTGTTCTTATATTAATTGCCTGCAGTCTTTTGCTCAATTAATTCCAATTGAAATTGCCCTTGAAGAAATTCCTTTTGTTGCCTTAAATATCTCTTTTAGAAGATTTTTGGATACCTTTTTATTGTTTGTAAAACAATAAATCTTTATAATATCATTTTTTTATACTAATGAATTTTAAAACAATAAAATTGGCGTGATTTCTGTTAAAAATCTTATTTATTACTATTTTCAATCAATTTTTACCTTAAACAAATTTTGAGGACAGGAAAAGTACTTGATTTTCAATCAAAGTTTCATATCCACACCTTACATTAGGGGCCCAGCCATGATATTTTACCTGTGAAATATATTTTTACTCTTTTTAATTCCCTTTTCTTATATTTAAAAATTCAAAAAAACCCATAAAAAATACTTCTAATTCAAAAATTTCATAAAAAATGAAACTTTTTCATATCATGAGCAAGGCTTTATTTTTCTTTTCTCTTTTAAAAATCCTTTTTTTACTTAAATAATTGCTTTTTTCATTATGTTGAGTGTCTGAAAATTTAGTAAGATAACTAGAATTGTTCCTGCCAGTACTTCCAATTCTGCCTATAACAGCATACTTATTATAACTCAGAACAATCAACCAGAGCCAATTTCTTCCGAATTAATTAACTTGGACATAAGTAATACCCTTTTAACGGCAAAGAATTTAGCCAATGGTAAGTTTTTTGATTTAAAATTACTATTTTCAAGCTTTTATGCATAAAATATTCCTTCAAACAGATCAGGAGCCAGCTATAACCCTTAAAGCAGCTCCCAAAAAGGTTATATACATGATTATGGCAGAAGCCAATCAGATAAAGAAGGACAAGGATCAGTAAATGTATCCCAAACTGACAAATTATGCCATTCTGAAGCCAATAGTACTGTTTTACCTTCAAACAGAGCTGAAACTTCCACAAGAAGCCTCAGTGGACATATACAAAGGCAGCCAGAAGGCCTACAAAAATGCAGGCAGCACAAAGAGTACCAGATCCTTGCAGATCTGTGGAAAAACTGCCTTAATTCTTACCCAACTGTGAGAAAATTCCTGTTCCATCCCAATGCTTTCAAGTTACTCAATGGATGGCATCCATTGATGGAAAAGAAAAACATTATGCTTTTAACAGCAGAATGAAGGAAAAACCACCCTCCACCACCCAAGGAAGTGCCAAAGACAGCCCCAGTAGCCAGAAGCAGCAATTCCAACATGAAAAAGCAGCCACAAGCTCAGAAAAAGGGCAAAGGCAAGGCACCAGCCACAAAGCCTTACAGCCAGGGCTACAGAATCCCAAAGATTCAGAAGGATGCCATGGAAAATGTATTTCAGATGGCCAGAAAAATGATAGAATTGCAGAAAAAGGAGGAAGCCAGCTTAAAGTATCAGAAATTATTTCTGATATTCTAGATGGCATTCCAAACTTGTATATAGCTATAAATGATGTAAAAAATCATATATCTGATGAAATTCATCAATTTGTAACAATCTTAAGACAGATAATTTAAGTCTGAGCCAAATAAATGAGACACTTATGTGTTTTGAAAAATTTTCAATAACAATTAAATCTTCCAATAATGACAATTCATTTGTAAATAAGTTAAATGAACAATCTGCAATTATTAAAGAATTGACAGACAAATATTCTAACTTCAATATTGATGACATAATTGAAACAAGAATAAAACAAGCCATAAATATTAGCAAAGAAGATAATGAGAAAGTCTTTGATGATATTGAAAATTTATTTACTGAACTAAAGACACATACAATTGCCTTGAAAATTTTTTTTGACACCTCACAACAGGAAGTATCAAAATTAACAATGAAATTGAATCAAGTCGCTTGTGATTACACCAGACAGGCAGAATTATGGCAAGAATTAACACATAAGGAAGATATGTACAAAATTGAAGTAATAAATTTAATTCAGAGCTTCCAAAATGAGTTCATAAATTCTCAAAGGTGTAGCAACAGTAAGATGAATGATATTGAATAATTACTGCACACCTTACCTAGAACCTCTACACCTCTGAATTAAGATGAGGGTGCAAAAATTCCCAATCCACAAGTATTGGATTTTGATAATTCACAGTTAAAAATATATTTTCCACTTCTTTTCATAACTTGGAACCATAAATGGCCAAGCACTCTTGAAAGAAGTACCAAAACTTAAAGAATGGCCTCACTTCAGTGGTAAAGCAGAAAATGACCATATGGATTTCATCAGAGGTATTGACATGATTAAAGAAGATTTTGAATTACCTGAAAGATTAGTAACAGCAAGATTTAACACCTTTTTTTACCAGATCAGCCCACAGATGGTATATAAAATTGAGACAGGCACATGGACACAAAAGTTGGACTTTGTGGAAAACCCAAGTTATCAACAAATGGGCCAATTCTGCTTGAATATTTAAGGTTAAAACAGCCTTTGAATCTGCTAAATTTAATTCTGAAAAAGACAAAGCTTTACCATGGTTTTGCCAACAAAAAGATATATTAACAGCATTATATCTTGACATGTCAGAAATTATGATTCACAGAAAAATTCTAAGACAATGTGGAGGTGACTTAGAGAATGCTGTCAAAAGAAGGACTACTGAACAATCTTCAGCAGAATATATAATCAATATATTGGAAGAAGTAACCACCAGAACCAGAATTGGTTCTAGTAGGGTGAATCTCAAAACCAGGTTTGATACACCTTGGAAAGATTCTGTGGACAAGAATCCCAAAGAAAATTCCAATAATATTATTTCTAAATCTGCAGATGTAATGAGAAAGTGCCATATTTTCCAAATAACCAAACATTTAGCTAACACATGTCCCAAGAAGGGGAAAATCAATGACATTGAAATTTAAAAGGATGAGGTAAATGAAGATAATTCAGATGATAAATCATCAATATTTTCTGAATCTTCAAAGGATATAGAAAAAATCAATTCCACTTTTGATATCATGGAATCTTATTCCCACTTGCCACAATTAAGCAATGGTCAACTTAATTTATCAAGAATTCAAGATGCACAACTAATGAAAACCCAACTAAACAGGGGAAAGGTTATACAGCTGGTAACCAAAGTGGTAATTGACAACGAACCCACTAAGTGTTTACTTGACCCAGGAGCATTCTTCTCTTGTGTTGGAAAATCTTTTCTTAAGACTTGTGTACCAAATTGTGAAGATAAATTATTTCCAATTGATGGCCTAAAATTTGATAGTGCAAGTAGTCCAATGAAAGCATTGGGAATATTTGAAAATACTTTCATATTTCCACACATAAATAGAAATCCAAGAATAACTGTTGAATTTGTTATTATGGAAAATTTCTTTAGTACCCATTTTATATTGGGAAAGGACTATTTGATCATGTATGGCATATACTTACATAACAAAAAAGACAGATACTTTAATATTGGGGACAATAAGCATCAAAAATTTTCCTTTTTACCATTTTAAAAACAAATTACAGTAAAAAAAGTATCACCAGTCACCTGAGAGTTAGAAAAGTAAAGGTCTGAGCAGTTAAATGAAGCTTAAATTAGTATTCATCTCACTGATAACCAAGAAAGTGAACTTTCTTCTCTTTTATATGACCACAAAGAAGCCTTTGCATAAGATCAAGAGCCCCTGGGAGAAATTGTTGTTCATGAGGTTGACATTATTATTAATATTGAAAGACCTTACCCACCACTATTGAGAATACCTGCATATCCAGCAAGCCCTAAATCAAGAGAAGCTATGGAGATCCATATTAAACAACTTCTAGCCCTTGGGGTAATGAGAAGTGTTGGTCACAAGGAGGAATTAGAAATAACTACACCAGTCATAGTGGCATGGCATAATGGAAAGTCTAGAATGGTTGGGGAGTTTAGAGCTCTGAATACTTACACTGTTCCAGACAGGTACTCAATACCAAAACTCTGAATTGCCCTTACCCAAATATCTCAAGCAGTTTATATATGCACCATGGATGCCCTTAAAGTATTTCATCAAAATGTGGTGACACCAAGGGCAAGAAAATACTTGAGGATTATTGTTCATTGTGGAGTGTATTAATATTTAAGTATGCCTTTTGGTATCAAGAATGCACCTTCACACTTCCAAAGAATTATTAATGAGATCTTCCCTGAAGAACTTTCAGAAGGATGGTTAATCATTTACATTGATGATATTATTTTCTGTTCCAAGACATGGGAAGAACATATATACAGATTATCCAGAGTTTTGAACAAAATGAAATCTGTAAACATGAAAATTCCTTTAAAGAAATGACATTTTGGATTTAAAGAACTCAAAGCACTGGGACATGTAGTGTCTGGTTGATCCCTTGGAATTGACAAAAACAAAGTTTCAGCAGTGCGACTGAAACCTATGCCTCAGAACAAAAAGGAGATTCAGTAATTTTTGTGTTTTGCAGGATATTACAGGAAGAAAATTAAAACTTTTGCATCCATAGGAAGAACTCTTTATCAATTATGTGACAAGGACACAGTATTTGTAATAACTGTATACAGTGTAAAAGCCTTTGAATCTTTAAGGAAAGCCTTGACCACTGCTCCACTCTTATTGATTCCAGACTTCAAGATGCCCTTTAAGCTTTATATTGATGCATCAGGAGATGGACTAGGTGCTGCACTTCATCAATTCCAGATTATAAATAATAAACCTGTTAAAGGACCCATATGTTTCATATCCAGGAAAATCAAACCAACTGAAGCTAGATATGGGGAAAGTCAGATGGAGTGTTTATGCCTTGTCTGGGCCTTAGAAAAACTCAATCAATTCCTAGAAGGATGTGTTTTTTAAGTAATCACATATTTTACCACTTTTAAATCACTTTTTAACATGAAAACACCCAACAGGCATATTCTCAGATGGCAAATAGACACACAGGAGTATAAAGGTAATATGACTATTGTTCACAAAGATGGAAATATTCATAAAAATTCAGATGGACTGAGCAGATGGCCATTACCAAATAACATTGATAATCCTTCTTATGTGCCAGAAGAATGCTCCCCACAGATCCCAATAAAGGGGATCAGTGTTACAGTTCTGAACACAACATTCTTTGAGGAATTAATAAACCGCTATACTCAAGATAATAATTGTAGCATCCTATTCCAATTCCTTACTAAATACTGTAAAGAAAACTCTTTGATACATGCTTTAGATTAAATATGGAAGAAATCATATGATTAAGGAAGATTCCACTTACTGGATGGGGTAATTTACCACAGAACTAAGCATACATGTGTAATGAAAGCTGTGGACAGGTCTTTAATAAATCTTGTGCTAAAAGAATGCCATGACTGCCCCTTCTCAGGACAAGAGAAAAGATAAAGACCTGTATATGGTAGCCTATGTGGCACAAAGATGTGGAAGAGTATTGCAGAACCTGTGACAGATGTCAAAAGGCTAATAAATCCACTGGAAAAAGACTTGGAAATATGATCAAAATACAAGAACCCAGAAAACCTTGGGAAACTGTTCATATGGATTGAGTAACTGGCCTACCACCTGGGGGTGATAGAGGTTATAATGCATGCCTAGTGATTGTTGACAGATTTAGTAATACTCCAATCTTTCTAACATGTCACAAGGATGATAAAGCCATGGATACCGCTCTTCTGATATGGGATAGAGTAATATCATGGACTGGCATATTCACAAAAATCATTAGTGACAGAGATTGCAAATTGACCTCAGCACTTTGGAAAAATGTTCACCAACTATTTGGAACAAAGTTGTCCTTCTCTACAGCCTACCACCCACAAACTGATGGACTGGCTGAAAGAATGATCCAAACCTTGGAAGATATGGTAAGAATATTTTGTGCATATGGCCTTGAACTTGAAGATTGTGATGGGTTCACCCATGATTGGTTTACTCTTGTATCAGAACTGGAATTGGCATACCAAACATCCATTAATGCCAGTACCAATCAAACTCCTGTATTCTAGAGAAGGGATGGAATCCCAGATTACCCCAAGATTAATTGAGGAAGGATTTGGTTGAAATACATCCGACAGCTGGTAGCTTCAAAGGAATGCTATAAAAAGCTAGAAAGCATGCAATGAGGTGCATGAGGACTCGTTTGCATATGCCACAGACAAATGCAACAAATCATATGCCACTCCAGATTTCAAAGTGGGAGATTTAGTACTTGTATCCACCACTAACTTCAATAACATCAGAGGATGTAAAAAGCTCAAAGACTCCTTTGCAGGACCTTTTTTTATTAAAGCCCTCCATGGGGAAAATGCAATTGAAGTAGAACTATCTGAGGAGCTTAGAAATAAGCATCCTACATTTCCAGTAAGCTTGGTAAATCCATATAAATCTAGTGATTCTGAAAAGTTTCCTTTGAGGAATAAAGTTCCCCAGAATATACCTCCTATTGAATCTTCTGGTACTAAGAAAATCACCTAAGCCTCTCAGAAGGTTCAGACACACTAGAAATAACAATATTACAAAGTAATATTTTTCCCTTTAGGGGGAGGGAATGTGAGCCTTAGAGGTATTTTCAGATACCCAAAAGACCACCACAAATAATAGTACAATATAAATTATAAATAAAGTAAATTTATTTATATTATCAAAAAGAAATTAAAATATCAATAAAAAATTATACACAAAAATTGAAATTTAATTATAATTTAAAAATAAAAATACATCAAAATTTAAATTTGTGAAAAACACATTTTTACTTGAAAAAATTAAGTAAAAATGAATTTTCAACAAAAATACCAAAATGAAAATATTTTTGGAAAAAAGTTGAATAAAAGTTATGATAGCTTTTTATCCTACAAATAAACATATGAAAATTATTTCACCATTGGACTCCTCATATAAAATAAGGTGGGGTCGCCTCTGGGTAAAGTTTCTGTAACTCAACTATAAATAAGCTTAAATTAAGTTTTTAGTATTTCCTGTAAAAAAGTTAAGAGTCCTCAAATCCTTAATTTAATTCACATCCTGTGTGGTGTTAACCATAAATTTTTGTGTTAAAATTGCGGTGTTGTGTGTAGTTTAGAAGCTATGAGGAATTGCAGTATTTTCAATTGAAATGTCAAAATGTGTGCATGTATTACATAAGTGGACTTTAATTTAAATATGAGGTGTCAATTATTACAGTTTGTTACTTTAAAAAACTCAATTTAATTACATATGTGAATTATAAGTATACTACATGATGAGGAATTAAATAAAAAATAGATTGGAAAGATTTATTCTTGGGGGAAATGGAATCTTGGCTCCAAGGGGGAGCCAGACCCCCAAATTCCTTCCTGACAGGCATGAGATGCCAAAATCTATGCAAACGTTCATCAATTTTGGCCTGGAATTGAGTCACAGGGTCTGTGTCTCAATTGATGATGAGGGTTTGATACCAACCAGGGCAGTTTTAACTGTTTCCAAGAGGGTAAAGCTACCATTAAGATAAAGAAAAAATTATAAAAACAGTTTTAACTGGTTTTGACGTCCGTTATACACATTCTGGCGTGTCTCAAAGGCTTAAAAAACTAGGTATTACTATAGCAATGGCTGATTTAAAGGTCTAAAATCGCTGAAAATAGCAAGAAATAGCTAAAACCAGCCCTTTTTTGGTCTAAGCCAGGGTGCAATGATGCCATAATTGGCTCTTCTGTTCTCATAGTGTTTTCCACGACTGAAAAGAGAAAAATTCACTTTTGGAGTAAGAGAATTGATGGCTATAAAAGTATGTCTTCTTTGCCCCACTTTTCTCTTCATGTTAGAATATTTTCCTTTTATAATTAGTTTAAACACTTTTAAACCAATCAATAAATGATGCCAGCAATCCTTTTTTTATCATTTTCAACCTCTTAGCCACGTGAAAAAATCACTATAATCATTTTTTGTAACTCTCATAATCATTTTTATCCCTGAACCACCCCAACAGTGAATTAAAGCATCTTTCATCACTGTTAGCTTTGTCACTTTGTTTCCAAATTCACTCTAGTAACTTTTGGGTGTGTTTTTGATTTAATAATCTTTTTAAAGACTCTGTTCTCATTTTAATTTCCTGAAGTCCTTTGCTCAATTAATTCCAATTTAATTTTATCTTGAAGAAATTTCTTTTTTAGCCTTAAATATTGCTTGTAGAGTATTTTTGGATAAATGTTTATTGTTGGTAAAACAATAAATCTTTATAATATTATTTTTTATACCAACAAAGTCAAAACCAATCAAATTGGCGTGATTTGTCTTAAAAATCTTATTTCTTGCTATTTTTAATCAATTTTTACCTTAAACAAATTTTTAGGACAGCAAAAGTACTTGATTTTCAATCAAAGTTTCATATCCACACCTTACACCAACTGTTAGCTACAATTGATTACGAATTACTCAGACAATTACACTTTAATGGACTACTGAGAATATCAGGAATGGGATATGAATGTCAAGGGTATAATCAATTAATTTAGACCAGTGCTACAGGGGCTCTTGGGTAAAACAAGAGTGGCCTAGCACTCAGGAATAAAGAGCTCACTTGGAGAGCTCCAAAAGGATAAAGAAACAATAGAACAATATATTTCTTTGAGGAAAGCAAGAGCAAGAACAAATATTCCAAAGATAAGAAAAAAAGACAAAGCCCAAAGATAATAAAGAGAATACAAATTCCAAAGAGCCAACCAAATGAATTCTCAATTCACTGTTTCAACCTTCCAGAAAGAACAATGGAAATAGTAGAGGATATGACTACCAATATCCACTTACAGGCAAAGAAGAAGGCCCAAATGACTGACTTATGAATATCAGTATCTACTTCCAAGAATAAAAGAAAAATATTAATAAAAATTACTTCAATATATTAATTACCTGGGGAAAAACTCCCCAGAGGTGAAAAGGTGGCCAGTATATGTCAAAAGCTGAAAGACTGATCCTGGAGGGTTTACAACCCAACTGTATTGACCGCTTTTGGAAAATATAGATCTGGCCATCTTGAGAGCTGAACTGTGTGTCTTCAATTCCCACAGTAGAAAATGAATTGACCCAAAATGTCCAATTCTATACAGGTAGCCTGAAGACAGCCTTTATAAAACAATTGAGCTGTCCAAGGAGTGATGAATCTCTTGATTCCTTAACAACTGATTATATAAAAAATAACCTCTTGAAAGTGTTTTCATTCAGTTTCTGAGCAAAAATGGTGCATAATGGTATATAATACCATATGTGCCCAATTATTGGTGCCTGAAGTTCTGGGGAATGGCTTCCCTTTTCTTGAGGGGAATCCCTGCTGAAGGTGGCTTCCAGAGGCCATTACTCGATTCTTGAGGTTCCATGGAAAAAAGATCACCTTTGGGGTTTTGGGTCATTTTGGCCCTTTTGTATTGGTTGGCCAAAATGGGGCCAGGTGGGCTAACTTGTGGTTTAAGACCCTCCTGGCATTGGAGGCAAAGTCTCTGGCCTCATTGGATTTAGGAAAAAAAGGCCATTTATGCCAAAAACCCCCTAAAAAAGGGGTGTGGGGGAAAGACCCCTGGAATGCTAAGAAGGCCCCCCAGGCAAAATTTGAGTTAGATTTCCTGGGGAACAGGGATTATTGAAATAGAAACAGAGGCCATTTGATGCAGGATATGGACATGAAATGGTGGGTGTGTCCCAAAGGTCACTTCATACCACCAGGGGCCAATTTGCTATAATTTATGTAAAAGCCCCATTGGGGGGTCCTTTCTCATGGTTGTGACAACCAGCTGTTATCTACTATTAGCTTTAAAAAAGATTCAGATAGTGCTTCTGAGCTTAGCTACTGAGAAATGATGGGATGGAGACAGTCAATGAGATGGGCTTATGAGCTAAAGTAGCCCAGATGTTAGCTACTATTAATTATGAATCACTCAGATAGTGCTACTGATCTCGGGTACTGAGAAAAATTTGGGATTGGGGATTGGATAAATTTACTTCTAGGCTTAGCTACTGAGTATTCCTAAAAAGCTAGGATAAGGTGGATGAATGGAGGAGATTAACATCAGAAACAATATTAAGAAGTTACATTTCTGTGATAAGACTCTGTCTAGGCCATGAGCAAAAAAGAATTTATGGGGGACAGGGGACCTCTATTTATATTTTTGGGGGCCTCCAAGGGAATTTCTAAAACAGGGGATATAGAATTTTTCAGGTTGTTCCAGGATGTGTTTTGTACAGGTTGGGGCTGTGTAGTTTATGATGTAATTGATTATGTAATCAATTGAGTTTCTGGGTGATGATTTCATTGATTATTTAAGCTATTGAATATTATGGAATCCTTATCTCAATAATTAGTAATCCTAGTTTATTTCATTTTAATTATTTCATTGCTTATCTAATCAACTGGAATATTTATCTCCATGGTTGCTTTATTGTAATTTTAATTTATACTGCTGTCTTTTTCTGTAATTAGTTTTCATGTAGCTTTAATTTTATTACAGTGCACCCTTGTGAAAATTCTGTAATGTTGCTTTGAAACTTCTGTAATACTACTGTGCCACTTCTACTGTCTAATTTTCTCTTCCTAACCTATTTTTATCCACCTTTCACACCATTCTACCAGCTCTCTACACCATAATTCTTGAATATCTTCCTTATAACATCACAATAGCCACCTGATTGTGATCCTAAAGACTATAACTAAGTATTTTGATCTTTTCTGCTGCATATTTGTAATGATAGACTTACCCAAAGGAATAAGATAATACAATTCACCTGTAATACTCTTGTTTCAATGGTAACATAATCCTGAATCAAACACTTTTCCTAGATTTTTCCTTTCAAATTAAGAATCTACCTCCTCTCAAAAAGAAATACAAAGCTTAATTTACACATAAATATCCAATTATACCTCTTTTATGAAGAACGAATCAATTATTATTTTTCTATGACCCATAATTGACTAAAGCTCTGCCCTGAAATATATTTTCATGTATTCTCATTGCAGCTAAGACCTCCTATGGTGTAGCAAATATTTTATTTTTTAATTTTTTTATCTTACTAACAACATCATCTAGTTTAATTTTGAAAATAAAATTAATTGATAGATAAATTAATATTAAGCATTTTTTGCCCTGGTCTACCAACCTTTTCTACACATTGTTTTTTGATGTGGAGTGGCTCACTGTGTGTCATATCATCTCAATTAAGATCACTTCCCCATTAAGAGATTTTGATAAATTGCTTAATGGTTTTGAAGCTTCATATACCTTTGATAAAGAGCTCAATACTTTAAATTAGAAGCAAAAATACTAAAGGAAAAATGAATAACTACCTGCTTAGCTTGTCCATTAATCCAAACTAGTACAGGTATACCACAATGTTATTACACCCTGTGTTATTTCTGAATTCACTTCTGAAACCTTTTCTTAAATCAATTAACTCAATTTTGGACATGTGTTCTTTGATTGTCATTTCTTGCCATAATTCTGTTTGTTTAGTATCATAATAAATAATTTGATTCAACTTCATTGTCAATTTTGATACTTCTTCTTTTTAATTATCAAGACAATTTTTCAACACTATTTTATTTTTCTGTCTTTACTTCTGAAACATAATTCTTGATATCATAAAGGATTTTTTTATTGTCTTCTTAGATAATATTTATGAATTTATGTATCCTTGTCTCAATCATGTCATCAATACTCAATTAAGAATGTTTGTTTGTTAATTATTTCATAATGAAAGGTTTTTCATTAATTTAATTTGAAAATAAAGTTTCACTGTTGGATTCTTTAAGTTTTCTCGAAACTTTCTCACAACACATTAGTATTTCATTTATTTGGATTGAGAATAAAATATTAATCTTAAGATTTTTACAAATGTTTTAATTTTCATCAGAAACATTACTCTTCACATCATTTATGGATATATAAAAAGCTGAAATTACAATGAAAATATCAGAGATCATTCCTGATATTTTAGTCTGTCTTCCTCTCTCTCTTCTGCATTTCCAACATGGTCCTAGCTATCTGAAACACATTTCCCATGGCACCATTTTGACTATTTGGGTTTCTGAAGCCTTGGCTGTATGGTTTGGTGGCTTTTACCTTGCCCTTTCCCTTTTTCTGAGATTTTGGCTTCTTTTTTACATTTTAATTTCTTCTTCTTTCCACTGCGGCAGTTTTTGTCACTTGTTTGGGTGTTTTAGGGTTGTTTTTCATCCATTCTGATGTCAGAAGCATCATGAATTTCTGTTCCATCAATGGATGCCACCAATTGAGTAATTTTCAAGTATTGGGATGGCCCAGAAGCTTTTTCAGAGCTGGGTAACAGTTAATGCAGCTTTTTCAAAGGTATGCTAGAGTCTGATACTCTTTGTGTTTAAGTGTGTTCTTGTATGCCCTCTGTCTGGCTTTGTATATTTTTACTGAGGCTTCTGGTGGCAGTTTCAGCTCCATTTGAAAGTAAAACAGTGTCCTCAGCTTCAGAATGGCATAATTGTTCAGTTTGGGATCTATTTAATTCCCCTTGGACTTCTATAACTCGTTGGCTTCTGCCATAAGAATGTATATAACCTTTTCCGGAGCTGCTTGAGGGGTTATAACTGGATCCTGATCTGTGTGAAGGCATAATTATGAGTAAAAAAGATTAAAATAGTCATTTCATGTCAAAAAAGTACTATTCTCCGAATTATTGTCTTTTTTGAGAGTATTACTAATGTCCAAATTGATTAATTCTAAAAACATTTGCTATTATTGATTATTCTAAGCTATAATAGCTGTACTATAAATGTCAGAATTTATAGTACTGGCTGTAATAATGCTAGTTACTTTTGTATCTCTTTCAAGTTTTTCTTCTATTACCATGTTTTCAGACACTAAATTCAATGAATATAACAATTATTTTGAGTAAAATGAAGAATTTTTTGAAAACCAAAATTAAACCCTCACTTATAATATCAAAAAAGAAATTTTTTGAAGATTTTTGGGTTTTTTAATTTAAGAAAAAGGATAATAAAGGTGAAAAAATATTTCACAGGCAAAGGCTCATGGCTGGGTTTCCCAATGTAAGGTGGGGATATAAAAATTTGGATCAAAATCAAGTAATTCCCCTGTCCTCAAGATTTCTTTAAGGTAAAACTATGTAATAATTGTAATTTTAAAAGCTAAAAAATCAAAAAACACAAAAATGAATTAAATTTACTAGTATACAACAATGATACTATGAATATTTATTCTTTTACCATCAATGAAAATTTATCCAAAAATAATTTGAAAGATATATTTGTGGCTAAAAGAGAAATCTCCTTAAAAAAACCTTTAATTGGAGTTAATTGAGAAAGGAACTTCAGGAAGCTCATATAAGAACAGACTCTCTAGAATTAATATCCAATAGAAAACATACCCACAAGTGAACAGAGTGAATTTGGAAACAAAGTGACAAATTTTACAGTGATGAAAGATATTCTAATTAACTCCTGGCATGGTTCAAGGGTAAAATAATTAGGAGTATTTTTCGAGGTGATAAAAAACGTTGATCCCTAAAATTATTTCACAATTCTGATTGAAATATTTTATTGATTGGTTTAGCAGTTTTTAAGCCAATTATAAAAAGGAAGTTTCTTACATGAAGAGAAAAGTGGGTCAAAGAAGAAATTATTTTATAGCCATCACTACTCTTCATCCAAAATTAAATTTTACTCCAATCCGTTTTGAGAAACAAAACAACAACAAAAAATCCAATTATGACATCATTTCAGCCTGGTTTGGAGAAAAAAAGGACTTGGTGCAGCCACTTTAGTTCCTCAAAATAGCCATTTCTATATTAATAGTTGGCTTTAAACATCCCAAACATTTCAGAATTTATGTAAGAGGGCTTAAAGCCAGTCAAAACTGTTTTTATTAGGTTTTGCAATTTAAGGGTAGTTTTACTTTCTTGGAATAAAGTTAAATCTGCCCTGGTTGGTACCAAAACCACATCATCAATTGCGTCACAGACTCTGTGACTCAATTCCAGGCCAAAAGTGATGAACTTTGATATCCCATGTCTTTCAGAAAGGGATTTGGGGGAGTCTGGCACCCTTCAAGACCATATTTCTTTTCCCCCAAAATTACTCTTTCCAATTTATTCATCTTTAATTCCGTATCATTTACTATACTTAAAAATTTACATATGTTATTTAATTTGAAAATTATAGTACACAACTTCAATTCTTAATTCCACATATGTAAATTCAAGTTCCCTTTTGTAATACACACACACATTTTGACATTTCACTTTAAAAAACTTTAATTCCTCATAGCTTCTAAGATACACACCACATCTTAATGATAAAAAAGAAATTCATAGTTAATACCACATTTGGTGTGAATTAAGTTAAGGTTTTGAGGATTTGCAGATTTTCATGCAGAAAATACTGAAACTTCATTCAATCTTATTAAGATTTGATTCTCAGAAGTTTCATCCAGAGATGACCCCACTTTATTTTATATGAGGAATCCCATGGTGAAATAATTTTGGTATTTTTATCTATCGGAATAAAATCTATAATAGCTCTTCTTAGATTTTTTCCAAAAAAGGATTTAGTTTTGATATTTTCACATTTTTATTCAACTTTAAATCTATATAAATTGATTATTAAAATGTTATGATAAATTTAATCTTATATTTATATCTAATTTTTCTATACTCAAGAATAAATGTATCATGTTTTATTATATCTTATTTTAAGTTTTTTTGGTATTTTGGGTATATGAGAATACCTCTAACGCTCAAAAAACTCCAATCCCCAATATTTTCAATAATTAAAAAATATTTAAATTAAACCATTACAAGAAATTTCACAGAAAATTAATTTATAAAATCAAATAAATAATTTATACCCATTACCTCCAAAGGGAAAAGTCAACCTTCATTATAATCCCATATATTCTTTTTTGACAGGAACCAAATTTTATATATTATGGAAATAAGCCAGAGATTATTTAAAAGATACTCTATAGATTTTTTGATGGAACCTAAAAATAATAATTTTTCATTGGGTATAAACTAACATGAGAGTTTCAAATCTTCCTGTAGCTATTTATTAAGTTCAATTTTGAAAGAATAATACATATGTAAACTATAAACACAGAAATATAGAAATCTCTATGGAGGGAATAATTTTTTTCCATCATTAAACACTAGAAGCTAAAAGAAAACTTAAATAAAATTCAAAAATTGATTTTTACTCTTATGGTCTAACTAGCTGAAATACTTCATTTGAAACTCCTTTTTATTTGATAATTTTTTCAATAATTGCAAAACTTATAAGAAACATTCAATTCATGATTTAATATTATATTCTTTTTCATGAAGATGAAATAAAATAGATATCTTCATATTAAATATTCCAAAATTTTTCTCAATATTTAGAAAATAACATTATAAGGTTTTTTGAAATTCTTCATTCCAAAAGATTTGCTTTTATAAATAAATAAAAAAAGTGTTTTCGAAAAAGCCAAAACAATTCCTAAACTTAAGAAAGAATTTTGTTTTTATTCTCATATAAATTTTTGACAATTATTTTTTTCTTATTATTTTGATTATTTGTCATAATAAGTTATATTGTAGAATGAATAAAATGTAGACTTTTTATCTGTTTTGATATGAATTTTGGATTTTATTTCTTGTTGATAGTTTTTTTTGACTTGAAATTGAATTGCAGAAATAAAATTATTATAAACTCTTATAGTTTTTCTTATTGAAATACTCAAAATTCATTTCTTGATGGGCTTTTTGTGCTTATTTTTATTCAAAAATACAAAAAAACACACATCAGGAGAAAAAAATCTTGATAAAACCTCTCAAAAAAATTAATTTTATTTATTTTTTTTTGCAAAAGTCTATTTTGTAATAAAAAAAAGTAAAATAAAATGCAAAAATGAAAAGTTTTAATAAAATTTTAATTTCTTTATTTATTCAACTTTGAAGTTTTTGAAAAGCTAGTTGAATTTTTATATAGATATTTTTATCAAAGAAGAAAGTTTTAATTTATCTTTTTAAAAAAATTGGAAATTAAATAATCTTATTTTAAAAGGAAATATCATTTTTAAAAGTGAGAAATGATATTTCTAACAGGTTTGCCAAAGGTTTAGCAGTTTTCTGACTCCGAAATAATAAATTTAGACCCAATAAAATACCGAAACTACAGAGCTATATATCTTCAAAATTTTATTTAAATTGGTAATTGAAATATCTTTTGCATAAATATAAGAAATCAATCAATTTTGACATCAAATTCCTATTCAAATTCCTAAGAAGTGAGGCTAAAACTTTCATAAAACCTTTTTTATTAAAATATAATATCTTCACAAAGGAGAAAAAATCTAATTAATCAGATAGTATCTTAGTAATGTTTTTTAGAAGGCTATAAGGCTTTATAAGAGGAAATTTGAAATTACATCTATCAATTTCTGAGGTATGGTTGTTATATACCCTTTTTTCAAAGAGTCTATTTTGACTCAATGTTACACCATAAAAGCGGTATTGAAAATAATATTAAGCTTTTGTACCATGGGATCAACGTAAATATAGTGCAAAGATATTTTGAGAGTTTAATTTGAAATTGATTACTTATTAGAAAGTATTTTAATTTCTTATTGGAAAGTGTTATTCTTAAATTATCCAAGTGTCTTTTAAACCCACCAAAATGTTAAAAAAAATCAAAAAACCTTCTGTATCAAATAATATTTTTAACCCCTTATTTTAAGGAAAGAAAAATACATAAGAAGTTAGTATTAAAATAATGTATAATTTTTTTTTGTGAAAACCAAGAAATAATGCATTTCATTTTATTCAAAGAATTCTATTAATTTGATTATTTATAATTTATTTAAATTAATACAAAGTAAAATAAAACTATAATTTTAAGTTTTTAAAAGCTCAAATTTGTAAATTATATCATTTCTTTTTGTTTTTACAAATATTACAATTATTATTATTATTATGATTATTATTATTATTAATTTTTAAATTAAGAAAATACAACTCAACATTTTAACTCAAAAAATAGTCCTATACTTTGAGGCTTTTCGTAAAAAAAAGAAAGGAGAATATTTGGATTTATACCAAAGTTTTTGTTTTTAATTTCAAATATAAAAAATTCTTTGTATCAATATTTTCATAAAAAGATATCTTTTATGTATAGTAAGAAGAATTTTTTTGTTTTCATTTTCAAAGTGGACAATGTCAAAAAAGAACTCTAAATTTTTCTTTTGATTAAGGTTATTTTTGAAGAAATAAATAATTAAATTCAGTTCTGACTTACAAGTTAGTTCTATTTGCGTTCTAAAACTGATGAATTTATTCCCCAAACAATAATGTTATCTCAACAAATCTGATGGAAATCTCAATCCATCGAACGATGGACGCTAGATTAAAGGTGCTGTAGTTTAGTATTGATTGATATAATAATTTCAAAATTCATCAATTACTGTATCAGTGGATTCGTTATCATATTGAGACTTTGGCACCAACTGTCAGCCGAGAGTGATTTTATAAGGATAGCTAGATTCTAACCAAGCTAATCTTCCAGCTCAGCAAAATCTGTGAGCATTATCTGGTGGCTCATGGCTGTAATACTCACCAAAGACCACTCGAACCAAATATTGAACGTCAGAAACGAGCAAGTGACGACCAACGAATGATCAGTTTGTTTGTAAGATTTCGTTAAAACCAAAGCTTTGTTTACGAATTTCAAAAGAATCTTTTGGGATAGCTTATCGGTTTCTTTGACCCCACCTGTGGTCTTTCCAAGGAAGATCGGTCGGCTTTAAACAACCGACAGAAATCAAACTCTTGCTTTATTTGTGTTTTACCCATCTTCCATGAGCCTTAACTTCATCAGCAGGTTTAGTACAAGCTTTTGATGTCGCCCCGTCCTTTGCTCTTTCGCCCTATTTAAAACTAAAAAGTTAAGTTTCTCTAGTGACCTTTTTAAGCTCATTCTCAACTCTTCGATTAAGTTCTTTGAGCTTGTCCAAAGTTTTTGCGTTAATAAATGCAACCTTCAATTCAGCCAAGTGAACCTAGTATGATGATTAAAGGGTCTTATAATGTAGTTGAGGAAGTTTGGTAAGTTTTGCTTGTAAATATTTGAAATCGAAAAAGAACCTACACCTCAAAAGTTATCCCTTGGTCCTATCACACTTTAAGGTCTCATTACGGCTGGAACCCAAAACCAACAACAGATATCTTAAGTGATGGATGTGGCTCAAATGACTATCTATTCACAATTCATATTCGTCAAGGACCACGAGATAAATTATGTGATACTATGGTTACATTTTATTCAATTTACCTCATCGAACCATTACAAACTTTTTTATCCAATTGTCCTGAAGTTTTTCAAAGACATCCTCAACTGGTTGCAAATCAGGTATTCTTTATTATTGAATCTATGAGAGAATTATATCAAAATTTCAACTCTAAAGATTATAAGACAGAAGATGATCTCAAACAGCTCTTGGCATTCGAGACCTTATTAGGATGGTTTGATGAGACTTACTTTGACATGTATGTCCCCTTATCAGAATTCATTGTTCATTTTATCTTTAATGTCAATTTTGAGACAAACTAACCGTTTGGTTGAGAATGGGCTTAGTAAACAGGAGTTTGGGAGATTGGTGGAAAAAAATCAGATTTCGTTTAAGCTGTTATGGCTCTTATTTCGGGTTGGAGACAAGGTGGCAACGATACATCCTTCTTCAGATCAACCTGTATGAAATCCTATTTTTTTTATTGAATATAAGTCTTGACGGAGAATGTGTCAACGATGCTAAATTTAAACATTATCTCCAAACTGCTTCTAGCTCGGAGCCTTGATTGAATCGGTTGAATATACTTTTGATAATGGAAAAATGAATTTTTATCTTCGAACTCAATACTTTATATATGATGGTCACAATTGGAAGCTCAAGGATCTCAATCGAATGATTCCAACTTTTTCAGGGGTCAGGAACATTAAATCGCTGCAAATTTTCCCACTCTCAGCAGATCTTGAAGATATTCTTATTCAAAGAGGTTCGTTGGCCTTGGAATATAGTGGCGTAAGATACCTGAACTACGGTGGGCCTCTTGTGATCACCCTTGGTGGAGGCTGTAATCTGAGAATTGTGAAAGAAAGAGCCGAGGGAAGATGTATGATTGACGTTCAGAATTTCCGGCGAATGGCTCCATACAACAATGAATTTAGCTTTTTTCTCCGGTTTGGCCTCTGTCTTGCCTTTGAGTGGCAATTATTTTTTGTGTCTAATATTGCTCTTTTCATATTTTCTAGTGATCCCGACGAAGGCAAAGTTAATGACTCAACTGAAATCCAACCGGAAGATATTTGGAGACTGTCACCCACCTTACATGGATTCTCGTTTGTGGTAAGTTGGTTTTTCTTTTCAACAACAAATCTGCGTACAAAACATGATAGCAAAAATACACAATAGCTGATTTAGGCTTTGAAGACCAAACGATGGGGGGAGCTGCTTGTTGAGAGACTCTCTAGCATTGATTTCGATCATCATGCGTTTGATCATCTCATATTACCATTGAGAAAAAAGGAACTGATTCGAGGTCTTGTGGAGTCTTCACAAGGCCAAGCAAGTTATGTCAAAGATGTTATAAGTCAAAAAGGAGGCGGGCTTGTGTTTTGCTTGTACGGTGCTGCAGGATGTGGAAAGACGCTCACAGCTGAAGCTGTTGCAGAAGTCTTGAAGCGGCCACTATATAATATTGGTAGTGGCGAGCTGGGCACAAATGCTGCTTTGGTGGAAACAAATCTCAGGGATGCTTTAGATATCGCGGCGGTGTGGAACGCAGTTGTTCTCATCGATGAGGTCAGGACTCAACAGAATAGAGTTTAACAATATACTTACCAAGGGTAGCTAATAAAGACTTTTGAAATCATTTGACAGGCCGATGTTTATATGCAAGAACGAGGTTTGAGAACAATTTGAATCTCATAAAATGGCAGACCTTTACTGATGTTTCAAATTCAAACGTAACGTTTATTGGTCGACGTATTGCTTTGGCTCGAAATAAAGGGCTCCATGATTTAGAAAGAAACGCCCTTGTTTCGGTTTTCCTCAAGCTCCTGGATTATCATAAAGGAATTCTATTTTTGACTACTAACAGAGTAAGCCGGTTAAAAGTTGTATTAAGATAAAATCCAATAGTAGTTATTTTAATTTTGGAACTCATAGCCCCTGCTAACTTGACAATGTCCGAGTGGTTAGTTAGAAACAGTTGATCCCGCATTCGCCAGTCGATTTAGGTGAGGTTCATACCAAAAAATACAACAGGGACTTGCTTCCTGGGTACCTCCAATTTGTTTCTGACATTGAGCAATGGTTCTGCCCATCCAGCATTGCGCTTAAATTTCCACCGATGGATATAGCGACTAGAGAGGAAGTATGGTCCAATTTTTTCAGAAGAAGCGGAATCATGGTGGTAAGTAGCTATGATGTTAAGCAAGTCAAGGAGAAGGATGCGGCCAGCGGTATCATAACTCTACCTGAGCTAGAGTATCTCTCCAAAATAGTCAGTAAATTTCGATTGTATGACTTGGATCAAAAATTAAATAGTACCGCTAAAATTCTAGCCATGAAATTGATCTGCATCTTGGGAGGTAGCCGTTCAATGGTAGAATGATTAGGAATCTTGTCCGGACAGCTCAAGGGCTGGCATGGTCCAGGTATGTGTGTGCGTATGATAGATCGAGTGGGGTCTTTATACTGATCTCGTTGGTCGTCGGCATTGATTGGCTTGATAAACAGGCAAGAACGGCTAGCGTTCAAACATTTTGAGGAGGTCATCGACGTCTCAACGATGTTCATCACAGGTATGGATGAAACTTGCCACAAAATTTTCTGAACCGTCTCATGGAAAATCAACATCTCATTTGCTTTGCTTTCGTTTATTGGGAAATGACGACACAAGAGTTCAAGCTGGCCTCAACAGACACTATCTCATCCTAAGCGTCTTGAGAGTGTCCAACAAGAACCCTATTGGCTTGGAGTAAAGCAGCCAGAGGTCTATTTCCATAACAAGATATTATAAATATTGATATAGGATGTTTCTTCTTGAAAGGCATCAAACAGGTCTTGAGCTGCAAAAAAACTATGTTTTCTCTGCATTCCTCTTGTGAAGTGTGGGTCACAGGACTCCACTGCAAAATGGTTTATGTATAACAGTTGTTTTGTCTCTCTTGAGAAATTCTAAACCATTTCTAACTCCTTTTATATTTAGTATGCCAATGAAATACAGCAGAGATTATTTATAAACATTAAGGGGTGTCAAAGCAATACTCTCCAATTCATGATCTGATAGAGTGGATTATTATGCAATTCAAATATCTAAATGAAGAGAATTGAGTAATTGTCAAATATGAAAAAAAGTTGTTTGAAATTAAAATATCAAAGCTTTTCTCAATAAGAATACTTATTTTCAAAAAATATTTCCAAATACTTATAAAATTTGATAAATTTTTTGTTTTCAAAAACTGATTAAGGGGGTTCAAACTTACGGTTTTTTGTATGAAAAATTAAAATATATTTTAGCAGGCTGATGGAAATAAAATCTCAACAGATTATTGAAATTGTCCTTGCTAAAAGGTTGTAAATTAATCATAAAACAACTAAAAGATCAGTGCATGATATTGACTGTGATGCCATGGCATATTCAACTGCACTATACTTACATCATTGACTCATGACATCAGAGAACACCACACAATTGGTATAGGTATACGTACAAAGCATTTCAAAAAAAATGGTAATTTTAGATACTTATATAGCTACAAACACAAAAGTCTAGTAGATACCATTCCTTATGCTGAAGGAAGCCTTCTACTACTGGTGACTTTGATAAAATAAAAACAAAACATTGTAAAGTTAATTTCAATAATATTTGCATGCTCAAAGTTATGATTTGAATTAGGTTTTTTGAAATGATCACTCTTTTGATAATTGATTCTTTAGGTTTTAGCATGCCAATTTATTAAGAACTTACTGGTTATTTTTGAGGTTGAAGAAATAAGCAAGGATGATGAACTCAAAATTGAAATAATTAACAAACTGGTATTGGAAGGAACTACATAAGTAACTCAGGAAATAGACTCACAAGAGATTGAATTTGAATGAAACCAATAGAATGATTTACTTGTAGCTGTTTCCAAATCAAGATATTCAGTCATATTTTAAAAAAAGTATCATAATGAAACAATTTGAAATAAGTTGATTGTTTTATTTGGCAAACTCAGACTTCAATACAAGAAATCAGTGAGAACATCAAAAGAAGGTATCTGATTTATTTACGATAAAATAAAAGACCATGATATTTTTAAAAGCAATAGCCATTGAAAGAAAATTCCTGTTTCAAATCAGTTGGCCCTAACACTCAAAATGATTGGCTCGAATGGACATGAAGCATCCATTGGATGCTTTTCTAGATACTTCAACATGATTATGAGCTCAAAAATTATGATAGTGAGGCAATTTGAAAAAGAAATTATATTTTTGAAAGAACAATATTTGAAGTGACCTGATGAACTAAAGAAACATCAGATATCTTGAGTATTTAAGAATGAAGTTTTTGAAGGCTTAACTGGATTTATAGATAGAGAAACCATTCCAATGTTTTGTAAGCCACGCTTACAAGGTAAAATTGATTACAATATTAAAAGTAAATACTAATTAAATACTCAGTTTGTGTGTGATTGTGATTTAAAACTCACATGTTTAATGGTAGGATGGCCTCATTCATATGCTGATTCACGTGTCTATAAGACCATTAAGATTTATAAGAATTCCAATATATACTTTGATAAAGGTTAGCATTCTCAAATAATTATATTTATTGAGAAACTCAGTTTTAATTTTAATATTTTTTAGGTCAATAATTATTAGCTGATTCGTCACATCCTTTATGTAAATTACTAATCCCTCCATACAAGGCACCCACTTTGAATCTCAATAAAAGTACACAATTCAAATCTTTTTTGGAAAATTAAGGAGTACAAAAAAAGCATAAAATAGGAATCTTCAAGGGAAATTGAGCCTCTCTTAGGTCTATGAGACTCAAGTTATCTAAGAGGGAGAATATAAAATATTATGTTAAATGTATATAATGCTGTTGTATTATACTTAACATTTTAGCTAACATGAATGATAAATAGGAAGAATTGCAAAACAATAGAGTGTATCATCTAATTCCTATCCCAAAATGTTTTCACCATTCAATGAAAGCCCAAGCAAGAACTATTCCAACAAGGGCAAAAAAATGTTCATAAACAACTTTTCACTCTAATAATGTAGGAAACGTGTAAAGCTGCCTTGTTACATTCAATTAAAAGACATTTATAAAATTTAAATCTTTTCTTTTTAATTTCATTCAATATGATTTGGTGGCCCAACTTTCCTTGAAGTTCTACTGAGTCCAAGTCAAATTTACCTTATCATCATGCAAGCTTAAATCTATATCTTTAAGACGTTCCATGATTTGAAATTCTGAAATAGGTAAGAATTAGTAACCTTATTTATGGATTTATCTGACTCAGAGCTGTCCAATTGAATTATATTGAATGTTTATTCTTCAAATAAAATACTTTATAATTGATTTGAAATAAAATTCACTGATTATGTACAATAAAATGTATTATTTGAATGTTGTCTTGTTAACAGATTCTTATGAAACTCCTACCATGTTAGATTTCCACCAGATCTTTGCAAGATCAAATATATACGTTTTTTGCGCAATTAACTAGGTCTTCTTTCATTATAAGTATATATATCTGCTCTATCTTTGGGAAGATTCTGACTTATCTCACAAGATGCAGTAGAACAAGTGAGCTATAACCAAAACTCAATACATCTGATTGATAGAAGCCATAATTTCGTCATTAACTATCTATACAGCCTGAAAAATCTTACTACATTTTGAAAGATTTCTGTTATACTGAATAAAATTAATCAAAAATTCAAACAGTCATAATGTTTTTCATGGTTGATTTTCACCACTATATATATATATATATATTAGGACCAAGGTTGGTGGCAATACTAAATATATTGGTTCAAGAGGATCTTAAGGATTCAATTTAAAGCACTGAGTTTTTTTTATGTAATGGATTGAGCTGATAAATAAAATTCTCAGCATATGAATTCTTTACAACAAATAAATTAATTTTATCAAGCATTCCCAATAATATCTTTTGGCCTCAAACAAATTCAGTTTTTATTTTTTATGCATTATTTAGTAGTTTTGTGGGTAAATTTACTGAATCAATGATTAATAATCAATTTTAGAAATTTCAATTTCATTCAAAAACATTTTTAATAAGTTTATCTATATATTAAACACTCTTCCCTTGAGATTTTAGATTTGTGAGTAGAGTTAAACAATCCAAGAACCTTCATTCTTTATTTTGGAAACAAATTTCTGAACTCTTTTTAATTTGCAAAATTTGAAGCTTGTATTAATTAATAGATCTGTCAGAAGGATATTCATTATTTTCATTCAATTCCTTTAATTTGAGATTTATTTTTCTTCTGTCTCAAGCATTTTTATTTTATTCTTCTAATTCATTTTGTCTTTCTTCTCAGTATTCTATGCATAGAACCTTAGTATCTTATTTTGTTAAATTTCTTTTAATCAAGAAGATTTCTCTAAAGTGTCCACAAGATCATTTTGGGGGGTTTGTTTCTAATTTTTGTAATTGAATGTATTGAGGTATGCTTTTTAGTATCTTAGATAAATTGCTGGCTTTTTTCTTTCTTTGTTATTGACTTGAGCTGATTCCTATGGTTTCTGTGTCTTTTACATTTGAGGAATCACAATCTTCACAGTTATCATGTAAGTCACAATCTTCCAAGTAGTTTAATTTGGGAGACAGGAAATCTCTTGCTGGTTCCATGGGTTTCATTCTTTCTCCAAAGTCTTCTTTCTTAATAATTTCAGCTTCTTATTCTTCATGAGAAATTTCATGTTTCTCAAATTATTTTATAAAAGAATATTCAATAATGGTGCCTAGGAAATGGGTTTCTGTCTCAATTTTTTATCAGATAAATCCTATACATGTATTTAAAATATGTACATTGCCTTTCTGATTTATCTTAAAGGTATCCTGACTTTCTCAGATCTTTTCCTGAGCCTTTTGAATCCCTTAATTTCATTTTATCAAAATAATTATTTTTCTATTTACCCCAAAACTTTTGTAGTTTTTGCACAATGAGATGTAGATTACATTATTCATGATTAACATTGGTTCATGATGCAGAATTATCAAATTCTTTAGTACTTGTATTTTTTTCCATCCAAATTTGGGTTTTTTTGAAACCAAAAATATCTTCAAAATTGAATTTCATTATGTAAAATCATATGTATTATAGCTTAAATGTCCCCAACTTCATAGCTTTTCAGTTGTTCAACATAGAAACACATGAATTCAAAGTTAGCTTGTTTAATTTCTGTTTTTTTTTGTCTTCATTGAATTTTTTGTACTTGGTTTTCAACTTCATCTAGCTGTTCTTTGTTATTTAATATATGTTTTACTTTCTTTCTTGATAGTTGGGACATAGGGAATTTTTCTAAGTTGTGATTCTTGAGGTATAATTTACATACTCAAAAAGGCCACAATTGTCTTTTAAATAAATTCTGAACTATGCATAACCCATAATTCATGCATATATTCAAAATTAATCATATTTGATTTCAGAAAAGATGAATAACTATTTTTTGAGTGTCAGCCTGTGACTCAAAACCAGAGCACAAGCATGACTGCCAGAATACCATAAACCAATGGTAGAGCAAAATACCACCAAAAATTGGAGCTGAGACAAACAGGGTCAAAAGGTATCAAAGGAGAAAGGAAACTCACCTCTTTCCAAATATACAAGTCCCATAATCACAGGACAAAGAATAACAAAGTTATCCTTTCTCAAAGTTGCTGCTGAGCATAAACCTTAATTTTCACCTCTCCTCTGAAATCCAGAGGAAGAGGCTTAACCCCAGAAAATAGGTATTCAAATTGAAGCTCTACGTCAGGGATATCCAATGGTACTAGCCAAATTAAGCTATCACCAAAATTACAGAAGTTATTGCCAAAATAAGGTCAAATAAGGGTGGACCAAATATTCACCTCTCATCTAACTTCTAAAATTTTAGTGTGAGATACTTAAAGTGGGGTCTTTTTGGAAAGAGTACAATCAGGGATATCTGATGGTGTCATCCATTTTCCCATATCTCATCTAGAACAAAGGTTATGCGGCAAACAAGTCCCATACAGATTTCAAGATAATCATATATCTGGATAACTAAAATTGAACATGGCATAGCTTTTCCATATTTAATGTTAACCATGTCAAATGAGGTACCATTGTGTAGATCTCATCCAGGGCTACACAATGAGCCAGCTTTGAGCTCAACATCTTAAAAACTGACAAAGTTTTAGCAGTCTTAAGGTCAAAGTCCCACATTTGGACCAATACAGCTTGACTGTGCAATAATATCCCATAAGTATGATTATGAGGTGTCAAATAGACACTTAAGCCTGTTTATAATTCAATACATCATATTTTAGTCTAATACAGGGGTCCATACAGGTTCTGTACTGCTTCTGATGTGTCAGAAGCACCAGAACACACCTGTAAACTCCATTGGTGAAAATATTCACCCTGTATAGGGTAAAAATGACAACTTGTAGTTCTAAAACCACATTTCCACCCAATGAAAGTCTGTATTGAGTTTGTAGAACCACACACCAGCCCACAGTAGTGAAACATTTTACTCTGTGGTTGTGTGCAGAGGTAAACAACCTCCCACTACCCAAGAACAAGATAAAAGGAGGCCTTTCCTCACCAGAAGGCCAATCCATCATCCTGTTCTTAGTATTATTACTTGGTATCACTTCTTAAAACAAGGGGTACCTTTGGAATTTAACAGGTATAATTATAAACTGTAATTATTGTAGGGTTTATTATTTTAAACCAACAGATAAACACTGCAGCCAGGGCTATTGGCAGTACTCACTATTACTAAATTCATTTATTATAGCCCTTTTAACCATCTATTATCTTAATTATCATTTTCATTTTCGTGTCACACTCATAGTTATAGCTTTTATTTGTCATTGTACAGCTATATCATAGAGTCACCCTGACATTGAGTAAGTAAATCCATGGATTTAAGGCCAGAATTAGATTCTAAACAAAAAATCACCTAGGGTATCTTCATAGAGGAAATAAACTTAAATTAACTCTATGAAGTGGTAATATGGAAAATACTTCAATAACACATAAAGAAATTGTGAAAATGCATGTTTCTCTCACTTTCATGCCAAAATAATCAGAATGTGAGAAATCCCATGTTACATATACACTAAGAATAGTGCTATGAATGTTTGTTTCACTTAATATTATGGTATTCTTACATGCACTTTTGATACAACTATAGTGGATATCAGTCTTTAAGCCTGAATTTATATTTTTGATGTAAAAATAGCTAAGGCGGACAAAAGACATCAAAGAGAGCCAGGGTACCCAACCTCTGAGGCCTCTGAGGCATGGATAGCTGTAAAGGTGGGATCTATGGCTGCCATTGGACCAATCAGTATACTAAAATTCTTTGAGAGCCTAGTTACCAAGTTAAAATCCCATGAAATCATAATAAAATTGCAAGTAAGCTACTATTTTGACGGGACAGGGAGGTAAAGAGCAACTTAGACTCCTTTAACCATGTCAATTCTTGAGAATTTTCTATTGATAAACCTTAAAAAAGTAATTAAAACCCTTTTTTCAATAGCATCCATTGATTTACCTCATAGAAACCTGTTGTACTGTGATACTTGCAATTCTACATAGAAATGAGGTAAAAGCATCAAAAATTCATTCAAAATACAATTATTAATAAATCTTTCTTAAGCCTTCCTGACCAATGGAGAATGGTATGACTCATAGAGAAACCAAAAGGAATTATGGTTTCATAAGCAAAACTAAAAGTTTTACTTACAGTCCATTTTTGTGGATTTCATGTGAAATACTGAATCTTCAAAAATTCACAGAAAATACAACCTGTGATGAAATTTGCAATAACATTGATAGCTTTGAGAAATGAATTTTTATTCTGAAATAAAAGAATATTTAAAGTTTTTACTCTTTTTATTATTAACTATAAATGTGTTGGTAGTCATGTAAAAGTATTAATTAAGTAAATTAGAATAAACTTACATGACAACAAATGATGTAATAAATAATCCAAAAAGGATTATTTTTTTCCTAGCTCACTGGTTTTTCATTTTGATCCTTGGCATGCCGCTGTGAGCTTTCTTTGACTTAAAAGAGGCCTCCTCTTGCTGTTTTCTCCGCATCATCTTATTATCCAATTATATCATTGTTACCAATGAGTAAGTATTAGTTAGACTTTTCTTAAGTGTTTCATCCTTTCAGAAATAAATCAATAAAGACGTTTAATTAAAGAAATAAGCTATATATTGCTGTAATACTGCTATGAATGAATTTGATCCCATAAATCCACAATTTATCCACCAAATCTCTCTATTATATTCTTTCCAAGCTTTTTTTGAATATCACTGAGTGATTTATTATTAATTCTTAATTTTTTTCTGTAGTATTTTTTTTCTTCAAGAATTATTTTTAGAATTTGTCTTGTAAAATATAATTATACATCAAAAGAATTCTATTATTTTAATGAAGAAGTTTTATTATTTTAATACTTTTGTAATTGATTCTTGTAGACAACTACTACCTACTGTTATATTCACTAGTAGTGTATAACAAGTAAAAGAAATAAAAAATAATTAGTTAATTATTTTAAAAGTGGCTATGATATTATTACTATTATATATCATAAGAACTGTAATAGTATCGTTGATTGATAGTAATATTATCAACAATTTCATTGACACATGTTACATTTGGGGGCCTGGCCCTGTTTTTTGAACCTTGCACCCTCAATTAATAAGTTTTTAAGCTCTAAATTATATTGAATTAATAATTCTTTCTTCAAATCAAAAGTTAAATTTATTTTTATCTTTGATTTTTCTTTAAAATCTTTTTCATTGGGGAATTTGGTTTGATTTCATACTGGTTTAACATATGGCTTTTTTACATCCAAAACCTTATATAATTACTCTTTGAGTTACCCTGAATTAATTTTGAATCCAAATCTTAAAAACATTTCAAAAGTATAAAAAAGAATAAGTTTTATTTTATCAATTTCTCTCTCTAGTGTGTTTAATAAGCTATAGTGCAGCTGGCAATGAGCTCAGTAAGAGATATATTACTAGTCCAGAATCTTAAGAAAGCATTGAAGTGCAAATTTCCAAAAGAGGAACTTTATTCAGAGAAGAACAACCCAAAAAACCACCACAATGTGTGCGTTCTCTGTATTTATCTTTTTTTTCTCTTAAATTGACGTGAAAATGGTCCATACCAGAAATGGAAGCAACTATCCAGTCAAACCAGGTGGATCTGGACAAGTAAGAGGCAAGACCAGGGCCAGATCTGGCAAGTTGTCCTCAAGAAAGAGATGTCTGGAGGATTCTAGAGTTTCCCCCATTCCTCAAGGTCTGTGCCTACAAAATTTGATGTGAGCTCTGAACCTGAACTGGTTCAAGGTAGTATTTTAAGGGCTGAACCATTTCCAAGTGGCAGCTACAGAAATATATCAGTCCCAGTACACAACCTGGTATAGAGAAGCAAAGGAAGAGGAGTTGGAAATATTCCCAAGACTTTTTCAGGGGACTATGAACTCCTACTTACACATCAAGAGCTCTCTGGGTCAGGAGAAGACCATAGAACCCTTAGGAGAGTGGAGCCCATTGTCTTGCAAAGACAAGGTCAATAAGATAAAAAATTGGCTGAAGAACCAAAGTCTTTTATCCATAGACCAGAAGAAGGAGTTGGTAAGGACTCCAAAATTGAAGAAAGAAGGCCCAGTGCCGTCTATCAGATCCATAAATGTCCAAAGACAAGCCCAAAAGACCTCAGAAGAAGCAAAAAGGTCCCAAGAACCTCTCACAACCACATTTAATCACCCCCCCAATGGGTGTTTACAGCGAATATAGCCTGACCTCATTTTATGGCCAATTGGAAATGTAATTAGTTTGATGGCCAATTGGACCATTTTGGTGCTTTATGAGCTTTTGGTCATATCACCTTTCACTTGCCACTTATGGCCTCAGGCCATATCCTGCAACCATTGGCCTTTTTGGCAAATTCTCCACCTCACCAACCCCCAGGGCAATACCTTTGTTTTGGGCCTGGGGGTCCATTTGGCCCAACCCCTTTGATTATGGGGCCTAAGGCCTAAATGGCCCTTTTGGGCCATTCAGGCCCCCTACAGCCTCTATGACCCACAGGTTGTAATCCACAGCCCATGGTGCATGTGCTGCAGTCCGCAGTCCGTGGGACCCTTAGGCTCCTTTTGGACTAAATTCAATGAGGCCATCCACCAGCGCCCAAGGCCATGTGGGCCCACCTGAGCCAACTTTGGCCCCCAATATCAACATTCCCAAAAATGGCAAAAAGGATCTCAGGACCCAAATTGGCCACTTTAAGCCCCTTGACTATGGAAACCACCAGAGGTCACCAGCGCAAGTCCAGAAAGATTTCCCCTCAATTCAGGGGAAGAACTCCCCTTAACCAATATACTCCGTACCAAAGGATTCAGGTGTGGTGCATATATGGTATAATATACCATTATGCACCAATTTTTCTCAGCAATCCAATGGTTATGTTTTCAGGACCAAATTATGCCTTTTCAATTCAAGTCTTCAGATCCATCACCCATTTCAAAGGAAGTCTTTTCAGTCATTCAGTCTTGCAATCCCTGGTGGCTACCAGAAGACCATTCGAGGACCCCAACTACCTGGCCCTGCAGGAGTTGGGCTGTATTTTCTTTTCAGGATTATTACAAGGGTAATTTCAAGAGGTTATAAGTCATTAAATCATCTGTCAAGGCATCAAGTACTTCAGTATTCTTTGGACAACTCTATTTGTCCATACAGGCTGTATTGAAGCAAGCTGTATGGTCGTGGCCCTTTTGGACCAATTCATATTCCACTGTGGGAATTAATTAACACATTTCAATTCTTAAGATGGAAAGATCTTTATTGACCCAAAGCAGTCAATACAGCTGGGTGATCAACCCTTCAGGATCAGTCTTCAGCTTTTCACATATACTGGCCACCTTTTCTTTCCTGGGGACTTTTTCCTCAGTTAATTAATATATTGGATTTAGTTTTATCCTTATTTTCTTTTCATTTATTAAATTAAATACTGATAATCTTAATTCAGTCATTTGCACATTTTTTTCTTTGCCTTTCAGTGGATGTTGGTGGTCATATCCTTTACTAATTCCATTGTTCTTTCTGGCAGGTCGGAACCGTGGATTGAGGAATACTTTGGTTGGCTCTTTGGCTTTTGTCTTTATTTATTATCTTTGCCATTGGCTTTCTTTTTATTTTATCTTTGGCATACTTGTCCTTACTCTTATTCTTCCTTGAAGAAATATATTACTTGTTATTTCTTTCTTCTTTTGGAGCCCTCCAAGTGAGCTCTTGATTCCTGAGTGCTGGGCCACTCTTGTTTTTCCACTAGAGCCCCTGTGACAGAACCATCAGTGAAAGGGCAAAGGCAAATCCAATTGGCACAGACCTTCCCAACAAGGGTATGGGATCCCCAAATTGGAACCTTCAGAAGTGGACAGTGTTTTCAATATGGCCAGAACTCTTATGGAATTTACAGCCAAAGAGATGGAAAGGATGAACAGGAATTTTCCATGCAAATGATAGATGAAATACCGTTTGGTAGGTCTAGTATTGATGCAGAAATTGGTAAATTTGATGATAAATTAAATAAAATGGAATCAGATATCAATGAGTTGAAAACAAATGACAGAATTTCTGCTGATTGGCATAAATTAACAACTACCAGAGCTGACTTAATTTCCAATTCATGTGACATAATTGGGAGCAGATGTCAAGTCCAAAATGAAGAAATGGAAGATATTTCCATCTCAAACATTAATGACCAGCTTAAATTTCTCAAAAATCATGCTTTAGAGATAGTTGATAATACAAATATTTTTTGCCACACACTTAGCAAGAAGTGACAGTGAGAGGAAGAAATTAAAGCATGAGATAATTGCAAATGTGGAACAAATTCATAATAATTATGAACCAAATTCACACATTCCCAGACATTCCACACCTTTTACCAAAGAGAAGCTTTCTGTAAAAGGAAGTTTTACCCCTTTTCTAGGACAAAATGTAATATCTGCAAAAGATATTCCCAAATTATAAGAATGGCCAACATTCTCTGGTGAAGGTGAATATAATCATATTGAGCTAATAAGACAAATTGATATGCTTCAGGAATATTCTTATATAACTGATAAAATTGTAGTGGTTAAATTTCACTCTTTGTTTACCAGAACTGCAAAGAGATGGTATTACAAAATGAGACAAGAACATGGAAGACATGATTAGTCTTGGTGGAGATATGAAATAATGACAAAGTGGGCCAATAATTCTTGAAGGTTTAATTTTTCAAGTGAAATTTTTCACTCAGAAAAAGATAAACCACTTACTTAGTTCCTCAAACATCAGTACAGACTATCTGCTTTATACCCAGATATGTCTGACTCAATGATTAATATGAAAATATTAAGAAAATGTGGGGGACAACTAGAACATTCTATCAAGTGTAGATGTGTGGAACCCTGATCAACAGAAGACTACATTTATGCCATGTAGGATTTCATTTCTAGGACAAGAATTTGTAAAACCTGGATTAGAAACCCTATGGAATCCAAAATGATCCCAAAGATTTCCAGAGGAGATAAGAAACCTGTCTTGAAGTTTCATAAATGTGGAAAAACCTCTCATTTAGCCAATATTTGCATCAAAAAGACTAAACTCAATGAAGTTCAAGTGATTGAAGATTTTCAGTGTACTGAAGAGAAAGAAGAATCTGACCAAGATTCTGCAGTATCTGAAGACACACCAGTAGAGGACTATTCTATTGAGAACTTTACAGCTTTCTTTGAAGTCACTGAAGTCCATACTCACTTGCCAAAGTATAGTGAGAATTGCTTAACCTGATTAATTTACAGCATGCTAGAATGTGTAAGACTAAACCTGCTAGAGGCAAAGGATACACTGCTGGAGCATCTTGTATCACATCAGTTCTAATGAATGATGTTGAAGCCAAAGTCAATTTGGAAACAGGCGCATTTTGCACTTGTATAGGGAAACACTATCTTCAACTCATACTCCCTCAATGGAAGAACCATATATTACCAATAGAAGGTGTGCAATTTATTAGTGCCAGTAATAATATGTACCCTTTGGGTTTATTGGAAACTAATCTTGTATTTCCACGCCCTGCAGGAAGTGTAAGAATGAAGAAAGAGATATTAGTAATGGAAAATTGTACATCTCAACATATCATTCTTGGAAATTATTATCTGAATATTTATGGTGGTGACATCAATATCAATAAGGACAAATATTTTACAATTGGAGAAAATAAAAGCCAAAATCTTCTTTTTCCAATATTCCCAAAAAATATCAATAGTATCTTCAAAAGATACTAATAAAAAATAATTTGTGAATAATCAACTTATTGAAGCACAGATTAATCCATCATTGTCACCAAAAATGAGGCATGAGCTTATTGATGTGTTGTACACATATAAAAATGCATTTGATTCATATAATGAAACATTAGGTGCTATTAAAGGACATGAAGCTGATATTACTCTTAATATTGACAGACCATATCCTCCAGTACTTATAACACCAGCTTATCCAGAAAGTCCCAGAGCTAGAGAAGCCTTGGAAAAACATATCCAAGAGTTGATACAACTTGGTGTACTAAGAAAAGTGGGCCATAATGGGGAGGTTGAAGTGACAACTCCTATTATTATTGCTTGGCATAATGACAAATTGAGGATGGTTGGATATCTCAGAGAATTGAATACCTACACAGTTCCAGATAGGTATCAAATTCCTACAATCCAAGAAACATTAACCCAATCGTCTAAAGCTAAGTATATAACATCAATGGATGAATTAAAAGGCTTTGATCAAATTTTTTTTAACACCCAAAGCCAAGAAATTACTTAGAATTATCACCCACTGTGGTATATATGAGTATCTTAGAATGCCATTTGGTATCAAGAATGCTCCATATCATTATCAAGGAATGATGAATACCATCTTCCCCACAGAATTATCTGAAGAATGGCTCATTATTTATATTGATGATATAATAATATGTTCAAATTCATGGTCTTTCCATATTGAAAGACTTGCAAGAGTACTTGACAAAGCTGCAGGAGTAAATATGAAGACTTCACTAAAGAAGTGAAACTTTGGCTTTGAAGAACTTAAAGCTCTAGGACATATTGTTTCTGGTTTAAGCTTGGGTATTGACAAAAATGAAGTAGCAGCAGTATTACTTAAGCCAATACCCCAAAACAAGAAAGAAATGATGTCTTTTCTTGGATTTTCCAGCTATTACAGACAGAATCTGAAATATTTTGAAGTTCTAGCCAATTAACTCTATAGGATCTGTGATCAACAGAGAGTATTTGAGATGGCACAAGAAAGAATTAAAGCTTATGAGAAGATAAGGAAAGCTCTTACAGAAGCACCTTTACTCCTCATTCCAGACTGGAATATACCTTTCAAATTTTACATTGACGCATATGGAGATGAATTGGGAGCAGCCCTACATCAAGTCCAAATCATTTATGACAAACCCACAGAAGGACCAATTTGTTATATCTCAAGGCAAATTAAACCAAAAGAAGCCAGATATGGTGCAAGCCAAATGGAGTCCTTTTTTTGTATGGGCACTTGAGAAATTACATTATTATCTTGGTGGAAGTGTTTTTGAAGTGATAACTGACTGTAATGCAGTTAAATAACTTCTTAAAATGAAGACACCTAACAGACATATGTTGAGATCAAAAATAGCAATCCAAGAATATAGAGGAAACATTAAAATAATCCATAAAGCAGGGAATTATCATCAGAATATTGATGGACTTGGTAGGTGGGCTCTATTAAGTATTCCTGATAACCCAGCTTATGTGCCTTTGGAAGCAGAAACACAAATTCCAATTGAAGGTATTAACATAACTGATATTGGGACTGAATTCTTTGAGGAAGTCAGACAATCTTATAAGCAGCACAAGAATTTCCATATCTTGACATCCTTACTAGATAAAGACTGAAAAGATAAACCTTTGGCTAGTTCATTAGATGAAGTATGGAAAACGTCTTACTCTGAAGGAATATTTCACTTGTTTGATGGAATAATGTACCACAGGACCAAACATTCCTGTGTAATGACATTATGCAGTAGGTTACTTATCAATACAATTCCTCATTAATGTCATTATAGCATCTACTATGGAAACCTGTTTTGATACAGAACACTTGAAAAAGTGAAAAACTGTGCATGGTGGTCATCTTGGAGAAAAGAGACCATTGAGTATTGTCATACCTGTGACAGATGCCAAAACGCAAACAGGAGTATAGGCACAGAATTTAGACTTATGGTTCATATTCAAAAACCAAAATCCCCTTTGGACGTTGTTAAAATGGATTGGGTCACAGCTCTCCCTCCAAGTGGTGACAGGAGTTATAACACTTGTTTGGTAATTGTAGACAGATATAGCAAAACACCCATATTATTACCATGTCATAATGATGAAACTGCTATGGATACAGCTCTTCTTATATGGAATAGAGCTATTCCTCATACAGGTTTATTTAAGAATAGCATAGGAAAAAGAGATTCCAAATTCACATCTGCACTTTGGACAAATCTTCATAGATTTCTTGGGACCAAGTAGTCATTTTCTACAGAATATCACCCTCAAACTGATGAGCTGGCAGAAAGAATGATTCAAACTTTAGAGGACATCATCAGAATATTCTGTGCTTATGGATTAGAATCCAAAGACTCAGATGGCTTTACCCATGACTGGTTCACTCCAATACCAGAATTGGAATTGGAATATAAGACCTCAGCCCATTCTTCCACAGGTCTGACTCCTGCTATGTTGGAAAAAAGATGTAATCCAAGACTCCCAGAAGAGACCCTGAGGAAAGACTTAATTGAAATCCATCCTACAGCTTTCATCTTCAAAACAATGCTTGATATAGTGAAACACCATGCAAAACAAAGCATTGATGATGCTTTCAAATATTCAAAACAGACGTGGGACAAGAGTAATAAAGTGCCAGACTTAAAAGTAGGGGACTTAGCTCTAGTTTCAACCTTGAATTTTAATAAGATCAAAAGCCCAAAGGAACTCAAAGATTCTTATTTAGGACCTTTTGTTATTGTTTCCTTACATGGAACCAATGCAGCTCAAGTGGAATGGAGTGGTAAATTAGAAAATAAACACCCCACATTTACAGTCAGCTTGATAAAACCTTATCAACCAGCTGAAAAATAATTGTTTCCTTTGAGGAACCCAGCTCCTTCAACTGTACCACCAGTGGAACAGAGTGAAGACAAGAAGATGAAGAAAGTTATTAAAGAAAGGAGACTTAGGGGTAAAAATAAAAGATAATATCTTCTAAGATATAGAAATCCAGTAAATGAAGATGAATGGCTGGCAGAATCAGATAAATTCTTTAGAATATTGAGAAATGAAAGAAGGCCAACAGCCTGAATATGTCTATAAATGTGCTTTAAATTACTTGATCTTAGTGATGTAAAGAGGTTGGACAGTGGACATTGACCCCCTTTGGGGCCTGTTTCTTCTTAAAAATCATTGATAAAATTGCAGTACAATTTTATTTTTTGCTGGGAGAGGATGTGAGCCTTGAGGTATATTTTACCTCCCCAAATAGTCCACAATTATCTTAAAAATAAATTTTGAAGTATGCATAACCCATAAGTCATGCATACATCCAAAATTCATCATTCTTTATTTCAGAAAAGATGAATAGCTTTTTTTGAGTAAGTAAATTCATGGATTTAAGGAAAGATTTGGATTCTACACAAACGTTCACCTAGAGTAGCTCCATAGAGTAAATAAGCTTAAATTAACTCTAGGAGGTGTTAATATTGAAAATACTTCAATACCACATAAAAAATTGTAAAAAATTGGTTTTCTCAAATTCATGCCAAAATAATGGGAACATGAGGAATTCCCTGTGACATATACACTAAGAATAGTGTTATGCATATTTGTGGCACTTAATATTGTGGTATTCTTACAAACAGCTTTGATACACCCATAGTTGATATCAGTATTGAATCCTGAATTTCTATTTTTGACATAAAAATAGCTAATGGGACAAAAGATGTCAAAGAGAGCCAGGGTACTCAGCTTCTGAGGCCTCCAAGGCATGGATAGCTGTAAAGGTGGGATCTATGGCTGACCTTGGCCCAATTAGTATACTAAAACCTTTTGGGAACCTAGCTTCCAAGTTAAAATCTCATTAAATCATAATAAAATTGCAAACAAGCTACTATTTTGACGTGACAGGGAGGTAAAGAGCAACTTAGACTCCTTTAACAATGTCAATTCTTAATTATTTTCTATTAATTAACCTTAAAAGGGTAATTAAAACACTTCTTAGAATAGTATCCATTGATTTACCTCATAAAAACCTGTTGTACTGTGATATTTGCAATTCTACATAGAAATGAGGTAAAAATGTCAAAAATTCATTTAAAAGACAATTCTTAATAAATATTTCTTAAGCTTTCCGGACCAATGGAGAATGGTATGACTCATAGAGAAGCCAAAGGGAATTATGGTTTCATAAGTAAAATTAAAAGTTTTACTTACAGTCCATTCTTGTGGATTTCATGTGAAATACTGAATTTTCAAAAATTCACAGAAAATACAACCTGTGATAAAATTTGCAATAACATTGATAGCTTTGAGAAATGAATGTTTATTCTGAAATAAAAGAATATTCAAAGTTGTTACTCTTTTTATTTTTAACTATAAATGTGTTGGTAGTCATGTAAAAGTATTAATTAAGTAAATTAGAATAAACTTACATAACAACAAATCATGTAATAAATAATCCAAACAGGACTTTCATCTTCTCACTTACTGTTTTTTCAGTTTCTACTTGGCTTCCCCTTTGAGCTATCTTTGACTTAAAAGATGCCTCCTCTTGCTGTTTTTTTCCAAATCATTTTATTATCCAATTATATCATTGTTACCAACAAGTAAGTATTAGTTAAACTTTTCTTTAGTGTTTCATTCTTTCAGAAATAAATCAATAAAAACGTGAAATCAAAGAAATCAGCTATATATTTTTTTAATACTGCTATAAAGGAATTTTGATCCCATAAATCCACAATTTCTCCGCCAAATCTCTCTACCATATTCTTTCCAAGGTTCATTGAATATTAGTGAGGTATTTATTATTGATTATTAAGGCTTTTCTCTAGTATTTGTTTTCTTCAAGAATTATATTCATAACTGTTCTTATAAAAGATAATTATAGATTCAAATAATTTTATTATTTAAATACTTCTTGTCATTTATTCTTGAAGACAATTACTACTTACTGTTATATTCATGAGTAGTGTATAACAAGTAAGAGAAATAATTAATCAGTTAATTAATTAAATTGTGGTTTTAAAAATATCATTATTATATTTAATAAGAACAGTCATAGTATTTTTGATTAATAATAATATTATCAACAATTTCATTGACAAATCTTACATAAGTCCTGCATGTGTTTTTCCCTCTGATGCTTATGTGTAGTTGAGCGTCCTCCATGGCAATATATCTACTCTTAGATCCTTGTGTAAAGGGTTTATTTCTGTATATAAAAGCATTTCTATCAGTTTTTCTATTGGGAATTCTCAATCCAGGTCATGATAGAGAAGATATGTATGAGGAGTAATTTAAATCATTAATCTGTTGGAATTTGATTATCCAATGAGGTTCAGATGAATAAATAACACGGATTTGTCTCAAATTCTCATCTTTCAAAACTCATCAAACCTCATTCTTGGAAGTCAAACCCTTGAAAAAAGGATATTCTGTGCATATTAACACACTTCAAAAAATGTGTGGATTCATTTTCAAATCAATTTTTGGTTGTGTCTGCATAAGAAATTTGCTAAAGAAATTTTAAATAACTGTTTAATGCAAGTTTTTAGCAAAACGTTTTTAGAACCTTTTTGAGCAAGCTTGCTGATATATTTTGAACCCCCTTATTATTATTTTTCAATTAAACTGCAATTATTTCCTTTTAAGTTTCAATTCTTTATCTATTTTTACATTTATAATGAGAATTGTTAATGTTTCTTTTTTTATGAAATTTGAGAGTAAGTTAAGCTCTTATTAATTTAAGCCAAAAGTGCAAGAATTTAGTTAAATGAACACTCATTGTTGGAATTCATGAGAAATGCAATTTTTGATATAGGAGGCCTTATTAGCATGTGGTACTTGTGCAGTTAATAGTACTTTATCTCCCCTGTGGGTCTGTATTATTGTATCCTTGCAATTGGCATGCAGTAATTGTGATTGTTGGGACAGTCACACATACAAAAAATGAACTACCATGTCATGAAAAGACTCAAATACAGTACACCCCAAGGAAATGTATTCTGCGGATATATTCACATAATTCCTCCTGTCTGAGGGTCAGGATTAATCCAGCTTATAAGAATTTCATGATAACTTCCTAATCAATATCTTGAAGCAGTGAAAGAATTCTGAAGGAAAATCCACAAAATTCTAACATCTAATAGGTATTTGTATAGTTTTTTTTAGAACAACCTCTACCTTCCTGTAGTTTTTTCTTTTGAAATACCTACCATTAAATCAAGGGGTTTCGAACATGTAAAATCTCATTATAAAATTCTTGTATATCTTTTCTACGTAAATAAACATTTTAATTTCTGATTTCTTTTCTGTTTGATATCATGCCTCAAAATATTATATGTTTATAAGTACTAAAAAACTTTGAGAGGTTCATATCATCTTTATCTTTCTATGTATATGTCACAGGGGCTCTTGGACAGAAAAACAAGAGTGGCCTGGCACTCAGAAATTAGGAAACTCACTTGGAAGACTCCCCAAGAATGAAGAAAATAAAAATAAAGAATTGAATTTCTCTAAGAAGAATGCAAGTACAAAGATGAGATGCAATAATAGAAATGAGAAGCCAAATGGCCAAAGAGCCAACCAAGTAAGTCCTTAATCACTGTTTCAAACTGCCAACATGAACAATGTAATTAGTAAGGATATGACCACCAAATATCCATTGACAGGCAAAGAAGGAAAAGAGAAAAGGTGCTAAATGACTGACTTGATAATATCAGTATTCACTTAACAAAAATGGTAAGATAAATAAAGATAAAATAAAATAAAAATATATTAATTAACTTGGGAAAACCCCCCAAGGTCAAAAGAGGCTGGTATATGTGAAAAGCTGAGATATTGACTCCTTCAGGCTACCAGTGGTCCTGTATTGATTTTCTGATGGAGTGTATACCTTGCCAGATTGGGAAATTAACTGTGTTGAATGATTTTCCCATGATGTATGATTTAAATACAGGTCTTGATGAATCCAGACTGTATTGAAATGAATGTGGTTGCCAAGTAGGATTGATGGAGAATTGACACTTGACAACTGGTTTCGGAACTGCCTCTTGAATATCCCTTGAGAGTATGTTGCCAGTATTCCCTTGGAGGAATACTGTGAATGAGAATAGCCAATGATTTCTTGATGACGTCATTGGTATTTGAGATTGACACTGGTCCTTGAGCCTTGATGAATCCTCTGGATGAACTTCTGCCTTGATGACCTTAATAAAAAGTTGAAATAACCATTTGATTTGTGCACCATTGAATTGCCAGTGAAAAAAGGTGCATAATGGGGTATAACACCATTTATGGCATTTTTGGTTATTGGAGGTTGAATGTGGCCAAAGTTCTTTTGGAATTATGCCAGGAGGATAAAAGTGAAGCTTTGGTTTTGGGGGCTTCAGAGGTGATAAAGTGTCTTTTGGGGTATTTGGCCAAACACAGCTAATACAGCTTAAAAACTGTTTTTTCTCAAAGTGCGTCAAAGTGTGCAAAATGTGTCAAAGTGCGCAAACTGTATTTATAGCTTAAAAATACAAAGACAGGCTTTTGGGCAGTATTTTCCCTGTTGACTGGAAAATACCCAAGAGTGCCCAAAAGAAGAGAAAGGACAGGAAGGGCCAGGTTGGCCCCAGGAGTGAAATGAACATAAAAGGCCAGAAAGGATTAGGGGGCCAATTTGGCCAGTGATTATGGATATGGCCAAATTGCCATAAGATTGATATGGCACTGATATGCCATATGAAGTCCAGGAGGGTAATTTCCATGGTTGTGACAGTATAATTAGAGAATAATCATACCTTGATTTCTGAAACCTCCTCAAAAAAATTAAGATTAAGGTGATTAATTTAATTTATCTCAAGATTTGGATTTGATGTAATCTAATATTGATTTGTTTCTTGAAAGTTCCATATAACTGCTAAATCATGTAGATACCTAGACATGTTTTACTTCCCCAAAAAGATTAATTCATTATAAGAAATATTTCTTTATAATTGATTTTATTTTGTAATCTTATCCAGAACAAATTCAAAAAAAATTCTAATTGAAAACAATTTTAGATATTCAACTTATGATTAAGCATTGTGAATTTGTTTAAAGAAGATTTTATTAACTCCAGAGCTATAAATCAATCAGATGTATTATTGAATAATCTATATCAAAATTCTATCATAATAGATATTTGTCTGAGTAAAAATTAAAATCATATTTTTCCCTAGAATTCTTCAGGAAATGAAAAATGGAATTTTAAAATAAATAAAGGTTATTTGTCCACCTTAATATTTATAAAATGAGTTTAATAACTTCATTTCCATGGAACTAGTTTTATATTTTGATAAGAGATTAATTAAAATTCCATCTGTTGATATGTTTTATATTGAAAATTCTAATTTAGAAATCAGAATTTGGAGTTCAAACTTTCTGCAGAAAATTTTTCTCAAGGATTATTGTATATTCAAAGCTGCTAAATACAAACTTTTGAATTTATTTCTAAAGAAAGAAAATAGATATTATGATAGGATTACTATGATTGATAACTTAACATATTTCTTGCAATATCTTAAATTAAAATTAAAAAAATCATATTTATTTCAAAATGAAATTAGACATCTCTGAAATATAATAGACATTAAAAAAGACTCAATAAAAGTGCTTAAATATAAGGTTTTACTATGAATAAATAAGTAAAAATTAATAATATTTTACTTATTTTACTCTTAATTTCCAAATAGAAATGAATAATAAGATTAAAAAATGGTAATCATAAGATATTATTATGATCATGGTGTAAAATATCTATATTTTTTAAAAAAATATCAATTATATGATAAAAAATAATATGATAAAACAAATATATTAATATATCTATAGAAATTTATTATTTTTTCCAACAAATAATAAATGCATGAGAGATTTTTATTTAACAATGAGAAACAATTTATAACTATAATATTACTAATATTAAAGGTATATATTAATATAAATACTATTTATATTGATAAAAGAATTATTAAAAGAAAAATATTATAATAAGAGAAGATGACCCAATTTTAACATTTAATATAATAATCTTGATTAATTTTATGCCTAAGAATGTAAATAAATTTACAATAAAAAATAGAGATAAATACAATGTTTACATAATTTTAGACATTTTAAGAGGATGTCAACAAGTTAAAATAAAATATTAATATAATAACATATAGTTCAGTCTTTAATACAAGATATTACTTTTGTCTTCTATATTATAAGAGTATTATACAAATAATAAATAATATTACCTTTTTATCTAATGTTTTCATTGTATTTGATGTGTCTGAGGGGAAATAGATGAACAAGAGGTCCTTTTATAGTGAATATCTTCACATATATTGTCCAGATACCTCCTAGTAGATAGATAATGATTCTATCCACTGGAATTGAACAATATATTAAGGTTTTGTGATTATTACATCATTGTTAAACCTTGGTATCTCATTATTATGCTATTTTTTAAGGTTACACCTGTAACTCCAATTTCCTGACATGATAAGCTTTTAATATGGCCTTATTTCATGGATCAAGATATGCTTAATTACAAAATCTCAATATCTACAAATTATATGTGAGCCTGTGAAGTATGTATAACATACCCATAATGCCACAAATGATTTGATATACAGCTGATTTAGTCTTCAACAGACTTTTCAATTGAATTTAAAACAAAAAATAACAAAAAATGAGTATAACTTTTTTTGGATCAACAAAGTTATAAATATTATGTCATTTTTGAATTCTACACCAAACATAACTTAGGGCACACTCACAGGGTGCTATACCAAAAAATTCTTATTTCTTATGTTATTGGAAGATTTAAGAATCTCACAGTACTAATGTAACTTTTTTAATGTTTTTTTTTAAAATTGTTAAATTTAAGCTCAAATAAGCTTAAATTTAAAGTTGCATAAGGTTTATGCAAACTTACCAAAATTTTAGTTAAAATTGAGGTGTTGTGTATATTTACTGAACTGGCTAAGGATTTGCCATCCAGAATGCAAATCCTGTGTGAGCTCAATTTAAAAGTGTTTAAGGCCATAGTATGGCTTTAAATAAATAAAAGGGCAAACTCCACACAAAAAGGTGGGACAAAGGAAAAAGACCAAACAGAGCTGGGGTACCCAACCTTTTGGATCTGCAAGAATTCAATTAAGATTTTCCACCTGTATTGGAGGATTTTCAACTATATTTAAGCTTTAATATTAGACTTTGATCCAAACTTAAAGTTTAAACTGGTTTTATCCCAATTTGAACAGGAATTTCAAGCTGCCAAAGGGTAGATCCCAATATGCAGGCTTGAAATTAAGGTTTTAAGAACTTTCAAAACTTAATTAAGCTTCAAAAGCTTAAATAAGCTTAAATATTTAAGTTTACAAGCATCAAAACCTTATCAAAAGTTAAGGTTTAGTGTGTATTGCTATTTTACATGGAAAAATAGTAATAACTTCAAAAACTCATTAAAAATCCAATTCTTAATGGATTTGCTTGAAGTTTGCACACAGCTTACAATTTAATATTTTCTATATAAAAATTAAATTTTGAGTATCTTTTATAAGCAGATTTCCTGGGTAATTAGCCTGGAAATTTACTCTTTTAATTATACTTAAATAAAATTAAGATTTCTTTAAAAATTAATTAAAAATTGAGTTTAAGAGATTTCTGCTTAAAACTCCATTTTTAAGCTGCTCATGTGATGAAATTTAATATAAATAAACTTATTTTATATTAAAACTTGAAATAATTAACTTGAATGAGGATTAAAGCTACTTGGAGTTAGGTATAACACTGGTAACTTTAAATTGAAATTTAAAATAAGTTACCTTAAGTTAAGAGCCTTATTTTTAGGCATAGTTTTTCAGTTTTGACCTGAGAACGCCCTCTATATCCATTATAGATCATGAGAGCTGCTCTGTAGACATGAAAAGAGTCTTTTCATCACTGTTTTTGTCCATCATCAATTATCAATCCAATCATATTAGACATGTAAACAGGTAAAGTTTTATTATATATAAAATCTTGTTATTAAAATATTTCTTAAGTAATTTATTCTTTATAAATTATAAATTAAATAATTGAAATCATAGAAATTGGATTCTTGTTGTAATCACCTATAATATATTTTATTTTATAAAATTATTGTCTTCAAAATATCTTTTAAAATCAACAAATTTCTCTCAAAAACTCTTTAATCATATTTTTTATCATGAAAAGTTGTTTTAACCTTTAGAGTATTGATTTTTGGCCTGTTTTTAACTTATAATAATTATTTAATATGATAACTTTTGTATTTGACTTGTTGTATTAAATTTATATTATAAGTAAGTTTTCTCTAAAATTCTATATCTTTTTTATCTATTATTAGTTTTTTTATATAAAATTTTCCTATAAGACTCATTTCTGAACAGTGTGTGTTGTAATTCTTTTATAAATAAGATTTATATATTATTTATAATTGGTTAAATATTTATATTTTCCACATGTAATCGTCTCATCAAGAGCTTTACACTTCTTATTGTTATAATTATCAGTTACTATAGCAATAATAGAATTATTATAATCTATTATCATTATTATATTTTTTTATTATTATTTTATATAATAATAATTAAATTCATTTTTTTATATAATTTTTTCTAATAATTGTATCCAAATTTGTGGTTATAATAATTTATTATATTATATTTTTCTACTGAGGAAAGTCATAGTACTCTTGGTATTTTTACTATCATCAAGAGTTTTATAGACAAACCTTACAATATATCTCTTATTCAACTGTTAAACTTGAAATAAGGTTACAGTTAAAGACCAATAATCATTTTTAAGCCTTAGCTTTAATCTTTGATAACCCTCAAGTTTTTCACATAAATAAAATTTAAAGGGTTAATTCTAATAGCTTGAAATTTCCTTACTAAGCTTCCAAGAGGATTTAATTCCATCATCAAGACTCTATTTTTGATGATTTTTCTTGTAATTTGTATTTTCTGTCAAAATTTGCTATTTTGACTTTAAACAATAATTTAAAAGGTTTTTACCTTGAATATCATGATAAGAGTTATGTAATTATTCATTCATGAGCTAGTAAAATCTAAATGCCTATTCCTTTTGAGTTTGGACCACTTTTAATTTTAGGTGGTCAACTGGTATTTCTAATTTGACCAATTTCTACTTATTATTCTGAATGTTGTTTAGAACATTCCAAAAAATATTATATATATATTCTTACAGATTTTTTTGGGTAACTTTTTTATATATCAAGTATTTATAATGAATATTTCAAAATATATGAGCCGAAAACCATGAATATATGCACTGATAATAAATGTGCATATATCCAGGTGTCTCAGGAAGTATTGTGTTTACAGATATTACATGAAAAAGTAATTTATGTATTTTTAATAGGAAAAAAATGTTTTAATTTATCATACATATCAATGAATTGGGTTCTGAGATAATCAAGAACTTATGCCTTTTTATGGGATTTTTATTTATTTTAACTGTTTTTAAGGTTAGACTTTTAATTTTTATTAGTTAAATAAGCTTTGTAATATTCTTTGTGAACTTTTTGAACATTTTTTCACATCTCAAAAGCTCACATTAAATGTATTATATTATAAATATTACTCTCTAACCTTTGAGCTTTTTCAATTGATTTGTGTGAAAATAATAATAAATTGAAATTAAATATATTTTATCATACTAATTAATTTCATATGAACTTAAATGAACTCAATGAGAAATTAACTAAACTAGATTCCAAATGTTCAAATTATTTCTAAATTCTTTCAATTTAATAATAAATTTGTTTCAGAAAAACTTCCTTCTTTTAATAGCCATTCAATTAACTCATATTTCTTTCAAAGAAAGAAAAAAATATTTTTTTCCTTGTTTAAATTTAAAACTCATTTCAAAAGCTTTTTGAAAAAATAATATTCATACTAACTGAAATTTCTTCCAACCATTATTTTTTTAAAAATATATATGTATATATGATTCCCTTTTCTCAATTCAAAAATAATAATAAATATGATGCATTTTCAATTTAATTTCCTTCTGAAAAACAGGAAATTCTTGAGTTTTTCATTTCAAAATTTTGAAAGAATATGTATAATTATTCTTTTGTTTGAAAACATGAAAAAATTGTCAGATCAAAAATTATAAACATTTATGATATTTTAGTTCATTATTGAGATATTCTTTACTGTTTAAAAAAACCTTTTCTGATATAAAGAGAAAAAATGGATAAATGGATAAAATATTTTTGGCTCTTTGCAAAAAAAATGACTAATTCCATTCTTGTTTTCAAAGTTGTTTAATTAAATTCAATTTAAAAAACAATTAGCAAAGTATGACTCTTAACATATCTTTTCATTTTCTAAAATCTTACTATTCATAGGATATTGAATCATTTATTCAGTTAATTTCTAAATTTCTTTTCCTTTAGTTTATTTTTTGTTAAATTCTTAAGATTACTAGAAACATTTCCCTTTTTTCCTTTAAAATTTCTTTCTTATTCACCAAAATAAGATCCTTGTTAGAAAAGAACTAATTAAGTAATTAATCCTTGAGTTTACTCATTCACATATTTTGTTTTTTGTCTCATTTCACAAATCTTACTTAGCTTTATTATGGGAGTTCTCATTTATATTATTGGAATAACTCAATTTACACAGCATTATTTTAAAATGATATTTCCCATGTCTTTTCATATAGAGATATTTAGGATTAATCTACTCATATGTTGGTCATATACATAATGAGTTGTTCTATTATTTTTAACAGTGTAATGATCAAGAGTTTCTCACTTCATATATTATTGCTCCACATATTTCAACAATTATGTGTTTTCCAATTAATAAGATTGTTTTTTGAAGTATTTATGATATTTTAGTTTTATTTTTGAATATATTAGGTATTGAAGTTATTCTCTTTTACGCCTAATCAATAATTAATTCCTTACACAAGATTAAAATTATGAATTATCTTGGAAATGATATGATTTAAATCAGTATGTGAATTAGTGTTTGTCACAGAAATCTTAATATCAAAGTATATAAAATATTAGCTTTGAAATATTTGCATGTAATGGGCTATTTATTTTTCAAACATTTGATATATCATAGAATGAATTCTCTGTATATTAATGGAAAAATGTGGAAGAATGACTTGAGTAGTATGGGGATGAATATGGCAGTAGTAAGTTGGTTTCAATATCTTTGTCAGGGTGACTCTATGATATAGCTTCAAAATGATAATAAAAGCTATAACTCTGAGTGTGACACGAAAATAATGATGATATTAAAGTGAGAATATGAGTAAAAGGGCTATACTAAAATAATTTAATGATGGTGAGTGCTGCTGATAGCCCTGGGTGCAGTGTTTGCCTGTTGGTTTACAATAACAAGCCCTAAAATAATTACAGCTCATAATTATAACCTGTTAAATTCTAAGGGTAAAACTTCTTTCAAAAAGTTATACCATGAAAGAATATTAAGACCAGGATGCTGGATTAGCTTCCCGGTGAGGAAAAGCTTCCTTTTATCTTGTTCTGGGGTAGTAGGAGGTGGTGTACCTCTGCACACGACCACAGAGTGAAAGGTTTCACTACTGTGGGCTGTTTTGTGGTTCTATACACTCAATACAAACTATTATTGGGTTGAAGGGTGGTTCTAGAACCCCAAGTAGTCCTTTTTACCCTATACAGGGTGAAACGTTTCACCAATGGAGCTTACAGGTGTGTTCTGGTGCTTCTGACGCATCGGAAGCTGTACAGAACCTGTATGGACTTCTGTATTTGACTTAACTATGAGATAATGATGATATTTGGAAAAAACAGCAGGAGTAGGCTTCTTTTAAGTAAGCAAAAGCTTGCATAGGAGTGGCATAGAAAAATTGAAAACTAGCTGGTGAGAAACCATTCACCTCAATTAGTTTATTGATTACATCACTTGTAGTCTTGTAATATTATCATAATTACTTGATTAAGTCATTTTATATGACTACCAAACCATTGATGATTGAGAAATAAAGGATTAAAAATTTTAAATATTATCTTTTTTTAAAAAAAAATTCTCAAAGTGATAATTTTTTTTCTGATATTTCATCACAGACTGTATTTTCTGTGAATGTTTGAAGATTTAGTGTTTCACATGGAATCATCAAAAATGGACTTTAAGTGAAAATTTTCATTCTAATTACTAATTCATGATTATTTCAGATTTTGGTGTGAATAATCCTTTTATCCATTGGTCCTGGAAGCTTCAGAAGTATTTCTCAAGAATTGTATTTTCAATGAATGTATGAAGTTTGACCTCATTTTCTATGGGGTATGGGCAAATAGCATGGAGAAAGCTGGTTTTCAAGAGGTAATTTCATGGATAATAGTCCCAAGAGGGATTTAGTTTCTCTTTTTGGGATTCTACTTGAAATATTATTAATAATGAACATGGCTACATGAGCCAGAGCTTCTCATTATCTCATTGTCACATCAAAATAGCAGCTTATTTGCTTTTTTTCTCATGATTTAATGGGATATCAACTTGTGAAAAAGGTTCCCAGAAGTTTTTGATAGACAAATTGAGCCAAACTCAGAAAAGTATTCAAGATTTGGATCTTTCCATGCCTCAGAGGCCTCAGAAGTTGAGTACCCCGACTCTCTTTGATTTATTTTGTCCCCCTTAGCTATTTTCATGTCAAGAAAAGTAGTTCTGGCTTCAAGACTGATATCCACTATGGGTTTACAAAATATTTATGTAGTAATAAAGAAATTTTAGGTGTAAAAATATGCATAAAACTCATCTTAGTGTACATTTAACATAGTATGTTTCAAAATCCCATTATTTTGGTGTGAAAACACAAAAAACAGAACATTTCAAAATTCTTTTATGTGATATTAATGATTAGGTGGTGAAGTATCTTCAATATTACCACCTCTTAGAGCTGATTTAGGAATATTAACTATATTGAGTTACCCTAATTAATTTCCTTTGTGTAGATTCCATATTGAGCCCTAAATTCATGGATCTAGTTACTCACAAAAAGATTATTCATATTTTTCTATATGAAAGAAAATAAATTTTGCATATATAAATGACTTGTTGCTTATGAATATTCCAGAAATTATTTGAATATTAATTTTGGCCAATTTGAAGGTTTAAAATATACCTCAAGGATCACAATGATAGGATAATTTTATATAATATATTTGTAATTTATTATCATCATAAATTCCAAATAATATTTATTTGAGATAAGATAGCTTTTGTAGTAGATATTAAAGTGGTTTTTCATTATATAAAGGTTTGAATTGAATATTATCATCTTAATTAGAGAGCTATTGAGTATTCTTTTAATAAAGTTGCTCTATTGATTCTTTTGACTCTGTAAGTACTCAAATATTTGAGGAAAATGTCTTAATTTGTAATGAAAAATTAATGAATATATTTCAGTAAGTTATTGAGATAAAAGACTTATTTTTGAAATAAATTGTATTTTTAATTGATATAATTGATTTTTGAAAGCCCTTATTCATTTAAAAAAGGTTTTATGTGCTATAGTTTTCTTCAGAGCTGCGGAAATTTCAGCTTTTGTGTTAAGAGGTCTCCTAGAAGTTGATTTGAGCCATTTCAAATACCTCAATGAGATACTAGATAGTCTTACCAAGTTTATTTAAATTATGAATTTGTTAAAGAAAAATATCTGGGACTGTAAGGATTGATTTTTTCTTCAGAAATTTTTTCTTTCCAGATTATATATTACTCCTTTTTATTCCATATGCTAAATGTGCTGTATTAAACAACACAAGGACAAATTTCACATCAATTGCCGGCAATTGACTTCATTTCCCCCCGTAGTCAGTATAAAATCTTGCTTCAGTCACATTGGTGTCACATTACAGTCACTGGATCTAGTGGTTCATGTCACATCTGTGTCAAGGCAGCTGCCAATTGTCACATGTGTCACATTAGTATGTCACTCAAAGCCAAGACCCATATCAACACCATTGGCAAGGTTTGGGTAATTACACTTAATGGTGCAAGGCAGCAGTTTGGCATGCTCATATTTGTGTATGGGATGACTTCCGCCCCACCTCCTAATCATCTCTTGCATGAATTGGCTTCTGCATCCCTGCCTAATCCTCTCTGACCCTTAACATGCTTATGCCCCTGCACTGCCCTCAAGATATGCCTCTGCGGCTGCCCCCTGCTGCACCCTCAAGATATACCTCCAAAGCCTCCCTCACCCCTCCTTACGCTTCCTCCCACCCGCCTAATCCTATCTGCTGCTTACTATCCTTATGCTCATGTAGTGCCCTCAAGAAATGCCTCAAATGCTGCCCTCAGACCTCCTTACACTTCCTCCCACTGGCCTAATCCTCAATTCTGCTTACCATCCGTACACTACTGCAGCTCCCTCAAGATTTGACTCCAATGCTGCCCTCACCCCTCCTTACACTTCCACACCCACCCTTATCCTCTCTGATGCTTACAATCCTTACGCTCCTGCAGAGCCCTCAGGATATGCCTCTGATGCCACCACCTCATCTCTGTGCTCACCCCTCCTTATGCCTCTGCACCTCTTCTGCTTACCATTCTTACACTCTCATATTAGAGCCATAAGGTATGGTGGCTTGTTGGCATACATTATGAACCCAATCACAGAAATATGCTGAGTGGCCTTCTATGCCAACAGGTTCTGGGGGGAAATTGGTGGCAATATTCACAATGTTGTGGTTAGGATTTAAATCATGAGACTCACAAATTAAAACCTAATAAGTGGACTATTTAAAACCCCAATTGTTTCTTCTGTTTACCCAGCAAAACCATTTTATTTCATATCATTCAAATGGAACACTTTGCTTGGTCCTTACCTCATGAGCATTGAATAGTTCAAAAGTTAACTTTAGTGGGTTTATCACTAGTAAACTTTATTCAGTTTCTCACAGGGAAGTGATTTAATTTAAATGAGATGAAATATTTTGAAACACATCACCTCCTTGAATTTCCTAACAAATAATATTTTTCAAATGCAATACAAGCTCAATAGATATTGATGGAAGGCTTCAAGGCTGTTTATGTGCAGGTTTCTTTTGGTCAGCTTGTGTTTCTAAAATTTATTTTTTCTAGAAAACTAACTAGCTATTGAGATGATTTAAATTGATATTTAACTTCTTTCAAAATTTCCAAAACTCTCCAATATTGATTTTACCTAAAAAAGAAACAATAATTAATATCTTAAACTTATTTTACTTCCACCACTTTCAGAACTCTCACCTTTTTTTGTCAATTTTGATCTTTTTATTCTAGGAATTTCAATCAAGCTATCCATCAACGTGTCACCATCCCTTCACTCAATAAACTACCTCTGCTATTCCTCAAACCCAGGAAAATCAACTGAATTCAATGAACTACAAAATTCAGTCCCAGTGAGTGGAAGTGAAACCTCTGATATGGTCAGTAGTCATGAATTAGGAATTGAAGTAGAAAGCCTGTCACATGAAAGTAATCCAGATACACCAGTTCTTCCAGAATGTGAGCATATATTTATCTTGAATATTCGTAATCTCTCCAAACCTGATAGTTTTGGAATAGCCTTTATTTCAGCTCAGCCTCCAAGCTCTCATAAACCAAATTTCAAAAGCTATGAGAAGGAAAAAACTGTTGAACTTTGTGTACCAACAGAAGAGGCTGGGCAAGATGACATAATTTTCAGTGGAGAGGTTGAAATTATATCCAAGGAGCAATTTGTCTCAAACATAACTCAAACAATCCCAAGGAGGGAAAAACTTCAAAAAGAAAGTAAAATTCCTGATTATGTAAATCAAAAGATTTCTGAAGCAATGGGCCTCCTCAAAATGGACTTTAAGCATAAGGAAATTACTAATTCAATCAAAAATGTTAAAAATGGCTGCTTAAAATATATGGGCAGGTGTGGAGGTGGGAGAATCTCTACCTGAAGGATCTTGAGTGGTAATTGTAGTTCCAGGCAGAGGTTTATGGAAAAGACCAAATATAAGTGCCACCAAAAAAACCAACAAAAAATGCCATATGTTTGAAGCTGCAAAGTATTCCTGGGATCAAGGTGATGACATTATCAATGTTGAAGTGGACCATATTGATAATGAACCTCTGCATACTGAAAGCCCCCGTACTCAATGAAACAATCCATGATGAAACCCCTCATGCCTCTCCTTGAAATATTCAAGAATTTCAAGAAAGTGAGACAATTAAACATGATAAAATGTCAGCCTGTGACTCAAAACCAGAGCACAAGCATGACAACCAAAATACCATAAACCAATGGTATAGCCAAGATACCACCAAAACATGGATCTGAGCCAAATCATCTCAAAAGGTATCAAAAGAAAGAGGAAACTCACCTCTTTCTGAAAACATAAGTCCCATCACCATAGGACAAGAGATAACAAAGTTATTCCTTCTCAAAGTTATTGCTGAGCATAAACCTTAATTTTCACCTTTCATCTAAAATCTAGAAGGAGAGGCTTAACCCCATCAATTGGGTACTCAAAATGAAGCTCTAAGCCAGGGATATCCAATGGTACCAGCCAAACTGAGCTAGCACCAATATTACTGGAGTTATGGTCAATTTCAGGCCAAATAAGGGTGAACAAAACATTCACCTCTCATCTAACTTCTACAGTTTTAGTGTGAGATACTTGAAGTGGGGTCCTTTTGGGAAGAGCACAATCGGGGCTATCTGATGGTGTCATCCATTTCCCCATAGCTCAACTAGAACAAACGTTATGGGGCAAATAAGCTCAATACAGCTTTTTGCCTATACCATGCAAATGTACAGAAATCTTGTACATGGGATAACTTTGCCATATTTAATGATACCCATATCAAATGAGGTATCATTGTGTAGAGCCCATACAGGGCTACACACTGAACCAATTTTGAGGTTGATATCTCAAAAATTGACAAAGTTATGGCTGTTTTAAGGTCAGATTCCCACCTGCTGTCATATACAGCCTTACCATGGGATAATATCCCATAACCATGAATATGAGGTGTCAAATAGACAAAGAAGCTTGTTTTTTACTTCAATACCTCATATTTCAGTCAATACTGGGGTCCCATACAGGTTTTGTACAGCATTCTACGCGTCATACACGTCAGAAGCAGGCTGTGAGGTCCCCAGATGAAACTTTTCGCCCTGTATTTGTGAAAACTGCCCAGATGTGGTTTCAAAACCACAGCTGAGCCCAATACAGGTTATTAAGGCTGTTTGCAAACCACAAGCCAATACTAGAAAGTGAAAAAATCTTCACTTCCTCTACGTGAAAAGGTTTAGCACCCTTTCCACCCCATTTCAGGATAAAGGGGAGGCTTTTCACAGCCAGAATTGTTTCTTCATCCTGCTCTTGAATGACCTATGTAGTAAACTGTCAAAAACAGTTTTACTCTTGGTTAAGAATCAGGTATAATTATAAATCTTAATTATTGTAGTCTTTTATTATTGTAATCCAACAAATAAAGCTGCACCCAGGGCTTTCAACAGCACTCACCACCACTATATCATATATAGTAAAGCCCTTTTAATCTTGAATTTAATTATCTTTAAACCCTTATAAATATTTTTAAACCATTTTTACCGTGTCACAAACATAGTTGAAGTTGTATTTAGCCTATTTACACCTTTATCATAGTTTCATCCTGACATTTTGGGGGCCTGGCCGTGTTTTAAACCTTTTTTGAACCTTATAAGTAAGTTTTTTCTCTTATTTTTTATTTTCTGACAAATTGTTTTATATTTTTTAGGCGTATTCTCTTTCAAAAATATATATATTATTTTATTACTCATATTATAAGAGTACTTACCACGTGGTTAATACCCAATGGAACCTTTATTTTTGGCATGTTTACATATAAAAACACATAAGCCATTAATAAGTCCTGTATTCTTGATTGAATAAGGACACTTATGACTGAAAAACCATCAGTTGGGGCGTGGTTAAGTGTATTGTTAACTCATTTAAACTTATACAGAGCCACTTATTCAGATTACACTTGAAAACCACAAGTGTATCTGTGGGATACTGGCACACAAATAGTGTGACAGGGCACCAAAAGCTGTAATTCTGACATGGAATTGTTGATTCAATTACACTGTCATTATACAGGGCATATTGTAGTAACATACAAGCCCAGAGGCCAATTATAGACTTTCAAAACCAGCATTTTTGAGAAGTCTTAATTGACATAAGCCCTCTTTTTCCTTCCTTGATTCAGTGTAAGAAAATTATATCCCACTTGAGACCCAGTCACAGGCCAACACACCAGTGACACCCTCAGAACCAGAGGGCAGCAAGGGCAAAGGAAAGAGGCACAGTGAAGGCCTCATCACAGCCAAGAAGTGGACTCCAATAGCCACTCAGAGGAATAGAAAAACACGAAACTCTGCATCAATACAAGGTAAACCAACCTTAACCACTTGTACAGGAAAAATTACAATTATTAACCCAGTTGTAACCTCCAAAGGCAAACTTCCCAAATAAGCAGATAACAAATTTGTACAAGGCAAAGTCAAAGGTAAATACCCTAAGAACATAAAGTCTTTGACTTCTTGCAAACACTGCTATGTCCCCTGTATACCTCAGAGACCTTGGCTTCCAAAGGAACCAGCCAGAGGACAGAGAAGGCTTGTCCAGAACCAGAAGACCTGGAAGAGGTCACCTTGGACACAGTGGTGGATGGCAAAACAATAAGTGAGATAATATCAACCCTGCCATTCACACTCCAATTCAACAGGAACCTCAAACCAGAGCACTGGAAGGATATGGATCAAGTTCTTCAGCTCCACCAACTCCTCAAAGATTTATTCCAATGGAGCATGGACAACAAGAGGTTCAACCTGGCAAGTCACTGGGCAGAACTTGGAGCAAGTTGCCAGAAGATCTGTCTCAAAGAGATAGACTTCAAGGACCTTATGGTAATCACCAAAGGTTGGGATCCTACCAGGCAGTTCAGACTCCTGGAGGCAAGGGCACAGAGGATCAGGGAGAATCAAGCCACTATCCAAGCTATAGAAGAACAGTTAACCCAGACAGGGCCTACTCAGATTCCTTCAGGCTCACAAGGAGAAGGCCAAATCAGCTCTCCAGTGGCTACACACCATTCAGAAGCCAGAAGATCAGTGGCCAAGAGTCACCATTCTTCACAATTCCAGGAAGTTTCCAGGAGAAGACAAGGAAACAAGGGCAAGAACAAAGCCTCCTTCAAACAGAGGAGGAAAGAGTCATACCCCATGATCCAGAAGCTGCTAGACTTGGTGAAAGAACTACACAAGAACCAGAAGTAGTTGTAAAGCACTCTAGAATCAGTAGTCCTAGTAATAGAAGCATTACCCCCACTCAGACTGAAAATAACATTGTCACATCTGAGAGTAACATCAACAGTGATACACTGTGGTTACAAATGTCCCAATATGCTGAACAATCTGCAAAGCAGTTTGCAGAAATTAAAGCTGGCCAGGAGAGGATGAGAAAGACTCAAGCCTCCTTGGAACAGATAGTTAAGAATCCTCAAGAAGAATATGCTCAACTGAGCAAAGCCTCTGAAGAAACCAACAAAAGACTGAATATAGTCTTTGAAGAACAACACCACAGCAAAAGGGACAGGGATTGTCTGGACCAAGACATAAAAAAATTGTTAATGTCTACCATAACTTGAAGCCCCAACCACAAGGCCAAGTTATGGAGAATCCATATCAACCAGATTACATCAAACCAGATGCCATGTTGATGAATAAGGAAAGATCTCCATCACAATACCAGGATGGAGATGGAATGTCTTATTCAGAGAAGGAAGCCCTGAAACAGCTTCCTGAGGCCTCAAGCTGGCCCAAATTCTCTGGATCAGGAGAATATGATCATATGGAACTCATAGATTATATTTATGGACTCTTCATTGATGTACCAAGCATACCAGAATACTGGATTACTGCTAGATTTAATACTGCATTTAAAGTTCATGCTAGTATATGGTACACAGAAATGAAAGAAATCCATGGCAGAAGAAACTGGCCATGGTGGAAGAGTCAAATCATCCAAAAGTACAGTAATGGAACTGGGATATGGCAGAATACAATGTCATTTGAAAATGACAAATAATCAGTCGACAAAGATCCATATGAGTGCTGTCTTAGACAGTCTAAAAGACTTAAAGCCATTGATCCTCAGATGAACATTCAAATGAGAAATCACAAGCTTCTGGCACAACTGCCAGGAGAACTAGAGCATGCAGTAAAATGCAGATGCAACCAAAATTGCACTCTAGATGACATTGCCAACACCTTACAAGACATAAAGAAAAGGACTAATATAGGGAAATTCACCCCATATAAGAGCAGTAGTTTCAAAGAGAAACAACCTTTCATGGTAGAGTTTAAGGACAAACCCAAAGAAAGAGTGGCAGAAGTGGCAAAAAAGAGGAATTCTTGTCACAATTGTGGTTCAACAGACCACTATTCCAACAACTGTCCAAAGGCAAAGAAAAAAGTCTATGCCATTGAGAAAGTCCCAGAGGAAGAATCTCCAACAGAGGATTCTGAATCAGACTCCATGAGTGATGCCATCAGAGAACCATCTGATTATGATCAGGACCCAAGAGAGGAATTTCTAGTGAAATACCAAGAGGAAACCCCACTAGAAATCCAGGACATACAGCTGGAAGCAGGCATTCCACAGGACACTGGTAACAAGAACTTGTGCAAACACACACAACATGCACAAACATTCCTGGTTACACCAACCAAAGGGGTGGCATATATACATGGAACAGCCACAAAAATGACTGTTTGTATTGATAATGCTCAGCATCCACTGATTATTGGTAGTGGGGCACACTGCTCCATAGTGGCCAGAAACTATCTGGATACCCACTTCCCAAACTGGGAAAAACAGCTCTTACCCACTAAGGCAAAGAACTTTAAAAGTGCATCAGGGAAGATGACTTCCATTGGAACAATTATCAAAGAGATAATTATGCCCCACATGAAGGGTAATATCAGACTCAACCCAGAGATTGTAGTGCTTGATGGTGCCCACATCCAAGGATTTTTACTGGGAACAGATTACCAGAGGATGTATGGCATAGACATTTACAACAGTAAAAATAGGAACATAACCATTGGTACTAACAAGGAAAAGAAATTTTCACTTGATATATACCAAATATCTTCTCAAGATCCACTAGAAGAACTTATGAAGGAATTCAGAGAGGGACAGTTTAGCACTACCCTCACCAGTAAACAAAAACTAAGTTTACTAAAGATGCTGAGAAAGAACAGACCAGCATTTGCCATTGGTGAAGAACCATTAGGCAAGATCAAAGACCATGATATAGAACTATATCTGGATGTGGAAAGGCCTTATCCACCCATGCTTAGGAGACCTCCTTATCCAGCAAGCCTGTAAACCAGGAAAGAAATTGAGAAACATATTAATGAACTCCTGGATATGGATGTCATCAGGAAGATTGGACATAATGAAATAGTGGAAATCACCACACCTGTCCTAATCACCTGGCATGATGGCAAGTCTAGACTGTGTGGAGAATTCAGAGCTCTGAATAACTACACAAAAGCAGACAGGTACCCTATACCCAGGATACCCCATGCCTTGGATAAACTGGCAAAAGCCAAATACATAACCAAAATGGATTGTATGAAAGGCTTCCACCAAAATGGAGTTAAACCAAACTCCATGAAATTACTCAGAATAATATGCCATATGGGCATATATGAGTATACCAGGATGCCATTTGGCATCAAAAATGCACCAGCCCATTTCCAAAGGATGATGGACACAATATTTCAAGAAGAAATACTGGAAGGCTGGATGGTGGTATATATTGATGATATCATTATATACTCAGAGACATGGGAGGACCATGTGCAATACATAGACAGAGTACTAAGTAAATGCACACCCATAAATCTCAAAATTTCACTTAAAAAGTGCAATTTTGGCCAACAAGAGTGACTGGCTCTAGGACATAAAGTCTCAGGTCTTAGTCTGGCAATTGACCAGAATAAATTAGCAGCATTACTGCAAAAGCCAGTACCAAAAAGCATCAAAGAGATGCAATCTTTTCTTGGGTTTGCTAGCTACTATAGAAGCCACATCAAAAACTTTGCACACATAACTAGTAGTTTATACAAGTTATTTTCAAAAGATGTAGTTTTTGAAATAACCAAGGAAAAGAGCGATTCATATGAGAGGATCAAATATGAACTTCAAATTATATATAGATGCAGCATGCAGTCGAGGCCTAGGAGCAGCCCTTCACCAAAGACAAATTGTGGATGGTGAACCAAGAGAGGGTGTAATATGTTACATCTCTAGGCAACTGAAAGATTCAGAAGCCAGGTATGGGGCCACCCGGACTGAATGTCTATTTCTAGTCTGGGCTGTAGAGAAACTCCATTATTATTTGTAGGGTGCAGTCTTTGAAGTCTACACAGACTGCACAGCCTTGAAGTCATTACTAAACATGAAGACTACAAATAGGCACATGCTTTGATGGCAAATAGCTATCCAGGAATATAGAGGGAATATGAACATTGTATACAAGGAAGGTAAAAGCCATACCAATGCAGATGGCCTTAGCAGATGGCCACTGGACAATGTCAAAAGCAATCCAACTTATGACCCTGAAGTTGCAGCCAAAATCGCTATCCATTTCATGGAAGTAGATAGGAGGAAGAACTTCAGATTTTCTGAATGGGCAACAGGAAGTGGTACCCTTGACAGTAGAAACACTGATTCAGAGGGAAAAGAAACTCCCATATTGGGGATACGTTCCTCTGAACTGCACAATGAATTTTTTAGTGCAGTACTAAAGTCTTATGCCAAACACAAACAGTGTGTCATACTACTACAACTCCTCCAACAAAAGTACAGGAGCCCAGAACTGGAATCCCAGCTGGAAGAACCCTGGTTGAGGGCCTATAAGGATAACAAGTTCTTCCTTATAGATGGCCTGCTCTACCACAGAGAGAAACACACAAGTGCACTCACAGTGGTAGACAGAGACCACATCTCCTTGTTCCTGCAGGAATGCCATGACTGCCCCTATATGGGACACATGAGTGAGGACAGGACTAAGGAGAGGGTAGCAAGCACAGCTTGGTGGCCCAAGTGGGAACAAGAGTTGGGAGAATACATCAACACTTGTGAAAGATGCCAAAAGGCAAATAGGAAACATGGGAAGGAGTATGGGTTACTTCAACATATAGAAGAACCCAAACACCCATGGGAAACCATCAACATGGACTGGGTTACAGGACTTGTCCGAGGAGGCAAAGAAAACTACAATTCCTGCTTGATCATAGTTGATAGGTTCAGCAAGAGAATGAGATGTCTACCATGCCACAAAGAGGACACAGCCATGGATACTGCCCTGTTATTTTGGAATAACATCATATCTACCTGTGGAGTCCCTAAAATCATCATTAGTGATAGGGACCCAAAATTCACATCTGAGTTTTGGACCAACTTGTATGAGAAGCTTGGCACCAAGCTTGCTTTTTCCACAGCTTACCATCCCCAAACAGATGGCCAAGCTGAGAGGATGATCCAGACTATGGAAGACATCCTTAGAAAGTTCTGTGCCTATGGCATGGAATACAAGGACCATGAAGGATACACCCATGACTGGGTTACCCTTCTACCAGCTGTCCAGCTGGCTTATAATACAAGTCAGCACTCTACCACAGGAAAGACACCTGCAGTGGTAGAGAAAGGGTGGAATCCCCTGTTGCCTGTGGATCACTTAAAGAAGAACCTTCTAAACATCCACTCCACAGCCAAAGACTTCCATGATATGTGGAAGAGGGCTTGTGACACAGCTGCCAAATGCATAGCTGAGGCAAAAGAATATAATAAACAGAGTTGGTACAAGACACACATGGAACCTGACTTTAAGGAAGGGGACCAGGTACTAGTGTCTACACTGAACTTTAATAATCTTAAAGGACCCAAGAAGATGAGGTACTCATTTGTAGGGCGTTTCACTATCATTAGGTTGATAGGAAAGAATGCAGTGGAAGTCAAACTTACAGAGGAGTTTTCCAGGAAGTACCCAGTCTTCCCAGTAAGTTTGGTCAAACCATAATTCCAAACAGAGGAGGGTAAATTCCCCTCCAGGAAGAAGAACCCCACACCACCTGATATAGTGGAAGTGGAGGACTCCCAAGGAACTGTGAGCAAGATCATCAGGGCCAGGAAGATCAGGCTTAATGGAAAGGATCAAAGACAATACTTAGTCAGATTCAAGCACCAAACAGCTGATAAAGACAAATGGTTGCCAGAGGATGCCATACCAGATGGGAAGCTTCATATAAGAAGATTCAGGGCCTCTAGGAGGACTGAACAGTCTCATCAATGATGAGCCTTTTTAGAGGGAGGGTATGTCAGCCTGTGACTCAAAACCAGAGCACAATCATGACAACCAAAATACCATAAACCAATGGTATAGCCAAGATACCACCAAAACATGGAGCTGAGCCAAATCAGCTCAAAAGGTATCAAAAGAAAGAGGAAACTCACCTCTTTCTGAAAACATAAGTCCCATCACCATGGGACAAGAAATAACAAAGTTATTGCTGAGTATAAACCTTAATTTTCACCTCTCATCTAAAATCTAGAAGGAGAGGCTTAACCCCATCAAATGGGTACTCAAAATAGATCTCTAAGCCCGGGCTATCCAATGGTACCAGCTAAACTGAGCTAGCACCAATATTACTGGAGTTATGGTCAATTTCAGGCCAAATAAGGGTGAACAAAACATTCACCTCTCATCTAACTTCTACAGTTTTAGTGTGAGATACTTGAAGTGGGGTCTTTTTGTAAAGCGCAAAATCAGGGCTATCTGATTGTGTCATCAATTTTCCCATAGCTCAACTAGAACAAAAGGTATGGGGCAAATAAGCTCAATACAGCTTTTTGCCTATACCATGCAAATGTACAAAAATCTTATACATGGGATAACTTTGCCATATTTAATGATACCCATATCGAATGAGATATCATTGTGTAGATCCCATACAGGGCTACACACTGAACCAATTTTGAGGTTGATATCTCAAGAATTGACAAATTTATGGCTGTTTTAAGGTCAGATTCCCACCTGCTGTCATATACAGCCTTACCATGGGATAATATCCCATAACCATGAATATGTGGTGTCAAATAGACAAAGAAGCTTGTTTTTACTTCAATAACTCATATGTCAGTCAATACTGGGGTCCCATACAGGTTTTGTACAGCATTCTACGCATCATACACGTCAGAAGCAGGCTGTGAGGTCCCCAGATGAAAATTTTCACCCTGTATTGGTGAAAACTGCCCAGATGTGGTTTCAAAACCACATCTGAGCCCAATACAGGTTATTCAGGCTGTTTGCAAACCACAAGCCAATACTAGAAAGTGAAAAATCCTCACTTTGTCTACGTGAAAAGGTTTAGCACCCTTTCCACCCCATTTCAGGATAAAAAGGAGGCTTTTCACAGCCAGAATTGTTTCCTCATCCTGCTCTTGAATGACCTTTGTAGTAAACTGTCAAAAACAATTTTACTCTTGGTTAATAATCAGGTATAATTATAAATCTTAATTATTGTAGTCTTTTATTATTGTAACCCAACAGATAAAGCTGCACCCAGGGCTTTCAACAGCGCTCACCACCACTATATCATATATAGTGAAGCCCTTTTAATCTTAAATTTAATTATCTTTAAGCCCTTATAAATATTTTTAAACCATTTTTACTGTGTCACAAACATAGTTCAAGTTGTATTTAGCCTATTTACACATTTATCATAGTTTCATCCTGACATAAAATGTGTCAAGATATGACTGATATAGCACCTGACCCTGAGCTCAAAGTGTCAACTTCTGCTGATTTTCATGAAATATTTTTATCCCGCAATGAAGAGTTTGGAGCAAATTTGACTTATCATTCTAATGTTACTCAAGAATCATGGAAAGGGTGTCTTGATGATATCAATAGTATTTACAAAAATCAATGGGACAATTTACCAAAAATTATGCTGATACATTCCTTCCCGTTGATATTAAGGTGATCAGTAACCCAGAGCTTATAATGTATGCCTAGCTTGAGGAGCTTGAGATTGCAGGTGATTTTTTCCTTTTTGAATAATACATTATTATTTAGCTTATGACTTATGTGATATGAATTGAAACATATAGGGTTAGATCTTTGGTCAAATGTTATGTTTGAGTCCATTAGCTTAGTCTCATACAATGTGATTGCACCAAAACCCTATGTGGCACCAACAACAAGTTCAACCAATCCTCTTGGACTCAAACAGGGAGCAGTTGAATACCTTTCCTCTTTCTTGAGTAAATTGAAGCAATGTGCAACACAGCTTAGCATTGAAGGTGGTGGGGCTGACATTGAGATATCAACAAAGCCTAATAAGAGCTTGGAGAATCTAATGGATACAGTTATTGACTTGATTATTGCGTACAACATGCCACATGCAAATACAAAGGTCAAAGTCTATGGCATGAAAGGCAAACTCACAAGTTCAAAAAAATGAGGCCATGAAAGATCTTTTGGTGTGTCACAAGAATCTTGGAATAAATCAAATTCGCTATGGTATATTAGCTGAATTCTGTGTGGTGGGGGTTCATGGTTTTATGGTAGGCTCAGATAACTGGGGAAAAAGCTCAGTTAAAGGGGCTTTATCACTAATTGACATTTCTAAAAGACTTTCAGAGGGTAAAGATGTAGTGGAGCTGGTGTTACTACATACTAATAAGTATATATGTAATTTACTGAATAAGAGTTTCTTCTCATCAGAGTCTTTTAACCCCACTGTGCCTCTTAGATTTGAATTTGCACAATGATTGGTATTAGACTTTGGTGATTCCTGGGTGGAGAAGCGTGGATTTGTTTCAAATGAAGAGGTCACATTGACTGTACCCAGGTCAGCTAGACTTACAACCAGGATTGATCTGCTTTATATTATATTTGTATCAAATAGATTGTGATTTAATTTTAGAAATTTATTGATGAACTTAATCATTTTGACTACCTATCCTACTGCCCGGATGCCTCAGTATGAATTCCAAAAATAACTACCTTTGTATGGAGGCATGCCTCTGTACACCATCAAAAATACTCTGAAAGGACACAAACTCAGTCAGGAAGTTGTTCCCGCATTGACCACACACATGTGCATTGTGCGAAGTGAATATTTTCACATACGGCAAGCTCATAATAGACCAAATCACACTGATTCTTTCAAAAGGGCTTGTAATATAAGGCATCCACAGCAGGGTGCATGTTCCACTTGCGCTTACCTGCAATATTCTGATTGTTTGATTTGAAACTCATTGAATTGGTGCATGAATATGTTAAATTGAATAATGCAGTTTCCACTTCATTCTTTTTTGTTCAGGTACTTGAGTTTGCCAATTTGCGAAAGTCACATGTAATCTTTCATTTTGGGTGGCCAATAAAAAGAATTTATCAACTGAAATCAAATTTAGTAAAAATCAATAATCCACACAAGAGTAACTAATTGTTTGGTTTCATTTCCTTTTCCTGTGCAAGCATGCCGTTCACAAAAAAAGGAAAGGAGCACAAGAGGGAACTCGCAGCAAATCATTGGGGTGAAGAAGGAAATTGTGAGTTGGTCAGTTATTCTCAGCATATATACATAGATATATATATGGGTCATCATTCATGTAGCACTCTCATTGGGCCCCATGGAGTAAAATTTTCTTTAGTCGGTTTAGATCAAGCCAATTTCATGTGGGATCCAATGGGGAAGTCATGAATGTGTTCTGAATATTGGGCATCAGCATTGGGGAGCATTCTGGATTTTCAAAAGCCTTAGCTTCAAATGGGAGTCAGAAGTATCTGATATCTTGTCTGCTTCAACACAAAGTGATCCCTCAACCACTTGGGAATCATAGCATATCCCAAAAGACAAATGAGGCCAAAACCACCCAAAGGAATAATTTTTTTCCTCCACTTGACCAACAGCACAAATATCAATGTTGGTATCAGCAAATATGACCCCAAGTAGAATTCTGAGGGTTTTGGATGTCACTCAGATCAAACACATTCACTTTATCTGCGTGTCAAATTTCCCTTGTGGAATTCAGACCATTCAAAACAATGGGTGAGGTTGAGGTGAATCAATGGGATGAACTATCACAATTATTATTTTTCAAAAGAAAGCTCACAGACCTGATTGCAACAAATGAGGCATTACTTGAGGGATTTATGTTAGCTATTGGGTGGCGCAAATGCAGCACAAACAGAGAACAATTTGGGATTCACAGAAGTGTCAGGAGAATTGAAGATGCAAAAAAGGAATGGCAGAACCAAGGTGTAAATATTATATTGGTGGGTTGCATTCTATGTCAATCTTTACAATCTTTTGGGGATAAATTATTTCAAAAGATGCAAACTTGCTACAAGTCATTGGGGGTCCCGTCCTTTGATCAAGTCAGCTATGAAGCCAATATTTCCACAAATCAGGGGGTGTTTGAGTTTGCTTCCACACTCAATTTCACCATTAACAAATTAATAAAATTGCCTCATGTTGATAAGGATTCATTTTTTTATGCTTTGGGATGGTGGTTTCAAGCTGATATGTGTACTGGCAAAATTCAAAGAGATGCAACAAAGCGGTGTACAGGGGGGAAATTGATTTTCCCAAATGAACATTTTTGGATTGATCTATCAAAATGTCATGGGCTCATTCAGGTAGTGTGGGTCATTGGTACATTTGTTCATTATACTTATCCAGCACAGGGAAGCCAAAGAACAACCCTAGTGGGGATGTCTGCTCAATGCTCAAGGAGGTTAGCAAAAACAATGTGGTGGAAAAGCCATGGCTATTATGAGATGGGAAAGGGAGTGGGCTATCACATCAGGGATGGTAATACAATCTCATCCCAATCAGAGGAGTGAGATTATTTGGATGGGTGTGGGAATTAGAGGCTCACTGGAGAAGAAGGGTGTGGTAATTCACAGTAAAGTATACACCTGGTTTTGATGGGTTGGAATTGGGGATATACAGAAGCTCACATGAAAAAGGGGTGAAATGGCTCATGTAAAGTGGCATTCCACCATATATGGTCATATAATGAGGTTATTAGTGCAATTCTCAATTGTTGTCAATCCTTACACCTATACAGGATCTGACGGTTCACATGCAAATCCTTATGAATTTCCAGGATCCCAACACATCACACACAAATCCTTATGCCATCCAGGTTTGGAACTTTTCAGACACAAATCCTTATGCTTTTATTGGATTCCAACAGTTCACATGAAAATCCTGACGCAAGAACAGGATCCCAACAGGTCACGCGCAAATCCTTCTGCTTGTCCAGGTTCCCAACTCTTCACATACAAATCCTTACCTCTTTCCAGGTTCCTGACTCTTCACACACAAATCCTTACACTTTTCCAGGTTCCTGACCCGTCACATGCAAATTTTTGGGCATGACTAGGCTCCTGACAGTTTACACAATTCCTTATGCATGCTGAGTATACATGCGCTTCACATGCAAGTCCTTCCACATCTCCAGGCTCCCAACAGTTCACACGATTCTTTATGTATGTCTAGTATACATGCACTCCAGATGCCATTCTTTATGCATGTGATATTAGGACAAAGAATGCCTCACAAATCTCAGGTGGATTGCTCACATGCGGGGAACCCCAGGTTCTGTACAGTTTAGAAAAAAGGATGCAGAAAATGTAGGAGTGGTTAATGGTGACTATTTGCACATTTTCTGCAAAAGAGGTTCACACAAATAAATACTGATAGAAAGATTTTGTGGGGCTCTCACAAAATAGATGATTTGGACCATTGTCAAAAGAAGGAAATCTCATGGGAAAAAAAGAATATAACAACCATGAAAAAAATATTGTATTGATTACAACTAAGTTATTTGAAAGAGTGTATTACAAAAGGAAATAAAAGAAGAGAATGTGATTCTTTTCCAAGGAATTTTGAAACTATCCCGGTGATGTCCTCCTTTGGATAAGCCTCCAATGCCTGCCCAAGGAGAGAGTTTAGTTCCTCCCAGAATTCCTGGCGCATCCACAAAGGGAATCATTTGGATCAATTGGCAATGCTTCAACAAGATTTGGTTTATTGATTTGTGGACAATTCCTCAAGTAATCACTAGGGTCGGCCGCAAGTTGCTGAATTCCTTCCAAGCCTCATCATGGGAATAAGGGGAGGAGGTGGTTGGGTTCTTGGGGGCACCTACAGGCATATTGTCAATGATGATTATGGAGACGGGGGTAGAAGGATGAGCTGGAGATGGTCAAAGGAGGGGTGAGGGAATGTTGGAAACAGAAAAAATAATGAAAGTAGGAGCTTATCAAAAGGATCCTCTGTTTATTGTGTCAGAGAAACCTCAGGTTCAGGCTCATGTGATGGGACTTGAGATTCAGAGGATTGACTTGGGCCTGGAATATGTGGCTCATTGTATTGGGAGGGTTCTAGAAAAGGAGGCAGAATCAGCTAGCTTGAGTAAAAGGTTAGAATTAGCAAAGCAATAGCTTGCTTCTTACTGTGGAATAAGTCTTCAAACAATTGGGTGCCACTTGCGCCTGGAGTTGGTTGCCGCAGAATTTGCTTGCAAGGCATACAAGGAACAGGAGAGTCTTTTTGCAGGGAATTTGGTGGGTTTTGTTCTATGCGTAAAGAAAAAAATTAAGTATGATTGCATGAAGAAAAATGAGTCAAGGAGGAGAAAGAAAACTTAATTTGGTGTTTGAATCCCATGGGCAACAATCAGCCCAAGGTCAAATGACCTCTTGCCATCGCCATTCTTGATTGGTCAGATAATCACTTTGCTCTGGTTAATGAGTGAAGTGACCATTGGATGATGTCCTAGGAGAAGGGGTGGACAAATCAATACTTGAGGGAACCAGGCTAACTGTCTGGAAATTTTCGGGGTTGCAGCCTCCATTCCCTCTAAGGAATGCTTTCATCATTGTTAGCCACAAAGGAGTCCTCACAAGGGCATCTTGCATGGGAACTCCTCTGGCCACGTGTTCAGAAGGGTCACCCAACAAAAAACTATTTTTTGTGTGCTTGTCAGAAAGCATCGCAAGGGTCAGTTGTTGTGGAGGAGCAAATGCAGGGGATACCCCACTTAGTGCACAACATCTAAATCCAAGACAATTCAGGTTAGTAACTGAATAGAAAGGAAATTTTCAAGCAAAGAGGAATACATACATTGAATTATAAGTTTAAAACAGAATTCAATTATTAAAGCTATAGGAGTGAGGTTTGAAAAGTCTGAAAGAAAGTAATAATGAAGATTTAGGAGTAAGAGCAGAACATAACATGTACTAAAGTGTTAGATGGGGAAGCTGACAGACAATGTAGATAGAAGCGGGTTTATGGATGTATAATCAAGAAAAAAACAGCAAAAAGGAAGGGGAGTGGCTAGTTTTGTGTGATAGAAAAGAGTGGAAAGTCAGGAAGACAAAGGGGAATACACACAACAATGAGAAGAGCTGGTGATCTGGGAAAAAGTGAAGGGCGTGTTGGGCAGAGATAGTCTTTTATACCAGGGTGAAGCTGAGCCAGTTGAAGCAGTTGCAGCACCTGCCAAGGTCTCAGCTTGAAAGCTCAGTTGAAATCAATGCTGCAGATGAGAAGGGAAATGGCCGTGTTAGGAAGGCAAACAAAGGTGTTTGGACTGAGTATAGCAATTGGAATGTTATACTCAGTCGTATCCCCTTTGTTGCATTAAATAACCACACAATCACCCAGGAGTAACTTTGTGAGGACAATGTTAAATGTGCACAGGGGCTTTGATCCACAAATGAAATATGCAGAAAAGTATGTGGGGCATTTGGTCACAGGTCAGTGTGGCAAGCATACCAGCATTATGGCCGGGTGATATAGTTTGAATGAAGGGTTGGGCAGATTTATGACAAGTGAATACAGCATGAGCTTGGGTTGACCCATTATGCAGCTCTGCTTTGGCATCATAATTGAAATGCTCAGTGGCTGAACATTTGAATTGCACAGCTGTTGAGGTCTTGATATAACAATATAGAATGCATGCTTGCTGAGAAATTGCTATTTTATCTTTGCAATCATGCAATCTGAGAATTTGGAACAGCATTGGAAAACATTTTGGCCTGGATGAGCATATCACATGCTTTGGTGAAGTGCTCATAAGTGGGCCTTCCAACGGACTATTGCAAAAAGTGCTCTGACCGTGGCATTACCAAAAACATTCACACTGAGCTTTTGACCATGAAATTCTGAGCTTGCGTGTGCAGATCAGGTGAATCACCATGCTGAGCATGTGGAACATGAGCTACACGTATGCAAACAATTGGAATGTGGATACCCATTGGTAATATGCATGCAGGCTGAAGTAGTATTACACACTCCAAATTTTTAGATCAGCCAACATTGTAGTACATAAACCTTTGGTGTTCATATATGCTGCGGGTCTGAGCAAAGGCTTTAGAAGAATGTAACATGCAATCATGCCAAGCCATTGAGTCAAGTTTCTCAAATTCATCCCTTTGGTGAACCTTGTTGGAGAGCTCCACCTGACTACTGCACAGATGCTGGTGTATTCCAAATTATGATGAGGGGAGAATTTTGGGATGAGGAATGATTCAGGTCATATGCAAATGGATGATTCACTCCAGTGCCAAGGTTGGGGAAAACTATGAATTTCACCTGCTGTGGGAACTCCTTTTGTTTTGGGATAAATAATAGGCAGTACCTTGAGGGGGAAATTATTGGTAAGTCTGTTTTGAATTTCATAATTAGCCAATAACCATGGTGGTAAGGTGTATTAGCTTCCCCTCTAAATATACTGAAAAATATACCCTTTTTGATGAGATCACAAATCCATTATTTAGTTTTGTGGCTTTTCAATTAGGGAATTTTCATCAGCAGTCTCTATAGGTCTGTCAGTAAAAGATCACTATGATAATAATGGTAATAGTTAATATGTTTTAATAAATGAGTTTTGCTCAACTTCCTTGTTATTGATCATAATTCTTTTTAATTAATTCTTCCAGGATTAATTCTTTCAATACCTGAGATTTTTAAAAAATATTTTTTAAGATCACTATTAATATTAATAATAATCTTGATATCTAATTGAAAATTTTAAACATGATTTAATAATACTATCAATATAGCTATAATAATTTAAGGGTAAGATAGTTTTATAAGGGTGGTTCTGGTTAATATAAGGGTAAGATATAAATTATATAATAATAATATAATACTATTAGGATGAACATAAATTTAATCCAATACACCTAAAAGGGTTATGATATAAGGGAAGAAGGGTAAGATGATATCCCTTCTCTAAATGAGGGTTATTGATAACTTAGATAAGATCACTAATGATAATATCTTCCAAAACTACTTCACCACTACTAATATAATGGTAAGACTATCAAATAATATCAAACTCTTTTATTAATTGATCATACATAATAATGTAAGATACTGATCTTTGCTACTGATCTTTTTCAGTATAATACTAGATTATCCTACTAGAAAGGTATGGATTGATCCTCAAGATTATTGTCTTAATCAGAAGCATGGGGGAAACAGGGATAGTGGCCCTTTATTTATACCTTTTGGGCCCACCATAGAGCATTCCAAAAACAAGGGACTTAGAATAAATTCCATCTTGAGACATTTTTTCTGGTGGGTAAATTACAAATGGTGTCATTTGATCAGGATATTGCACCATTCAGAACCTGATTATTGTTAGTGCACAGCCTTGAGACATTTTTGCTAGTGGTTCAATTTGGAATGGTGTCATTTGTTCAGGATATTGAACCATAATTTTTGAATTATACTGATATTCTAACTAAGCTTTATTCTTATTATGCACAGCCTTGAGACATTTTTGCTAGTGGTTAAATTTGGAATGGTGTCATTTGATACAGATATTGCACCATATTCTTGGTTGATTGCACCATTTTTTAAAACTATATTCTTATCCCTACTAACCTTATTTTTGTTCTGAAAAGCCTTGGTCTGTATTTAGTTGAGTATTTTTCTATGTAAAATTTAATTTGCAAACAATTCCTGTAATGTTTGATTGTGGCAGTTTAAGTGGGGATTGAGTAATGTAACACTACGTTAGCCTATATGTAAGTGTTTTTTTATGTCAAGAGATGTATCACATGGTGTTGTAAGAGTAATGGTACCACTTATGTAATCTGACACATGTTTATTCATATTGAATATTTAAACAAGCTTCATTATTTTTAAGAATATTTTTGTACCTAGTATAGAGTGTATAGTACCATTTCTCTTATTTAATCCATGATATCTGGAGAATTATTCATGTTATGGGGTAAAGGAATATGTGACTATAGGCAGAATTTGATATAGATTCCAGTGGAATACTTATTTTTTTATTTTTATATAGTTCTCTTCCTTTTCTTGCAAATTTTTACTTGTATCTTTCACTTTTTATCTTCATTTTCTTATATATATTATTATTATTATTATTATTATTGATTAAATTTTTATCTTTGACATTGTGGATTTGAACCTTGGCAGAACCAGTATGGAATACCACATCCCCCTCTCCATTTAATGCTGTCCCCAGCATTCAAGGTGATAATTCACTTTTTTCAAAAAAAAATCAAATATTTCCCCTTTTTTGAATAAAAGGATTTTTATTCATCAAATTCCTCTTCATCTTCAATTTCCTCTTCTTTCTCTGAGTCCAACTCTTTTCCTCTTGGATAGGACTTCTTTATTTGACTTTCTGCAAACCTTCTTGCTAGCTTTGCACCATCTAATTCTTCCAGCTCATATGGACCATTGTTGATTTGTCTCACACCTCTATAGGATCCATCCATCTATTCTTGAACAATAATACCCATTGTTACTCTAATGATTTATTTTATACAAGAACAATTTCACCTGGATGAAGTGGCTTTATTATTTGATGTGCTAGTTCCCTGTCCCAATATTTTACTGAATCCTTCCTGGCCTTTTTTAATTTCTCTTTTGCCCTTTTTCTCATTTCTTCTTTTCCTGATAGCTGTTCAGCTCTTTCTTCCAATAAATCTTCTGTTGATTGGACTTTGTGCCATTCAATTTATAAGTCTTTTTTTGCTTCAATGTCTATGGGTAGTACTGCCTTTTGACCAAATTGAAGCTCAAATGGGGAGTAACCTGTTGTTATTTTGGTTGATATTCTGTCAGCCAATGCAACAAAAGGTAAGTATTCTTTCCATTTTCACCACACATCTTCACCAACGCATCCTTCAATTGTTTATGCCACCTTTCTACCATTCCTTGTGACTCAGGGTTGTAGGATGTTGTTAACCTTATCTTTAAGCCTGCTTTTTTTACTGCATCTTGTAGTTCCTTTCCAAACTCAGGCCCTTCATATACTGTTACCTCTTTTGGGGCTCCATACCTTTAAATCCATTCATAAGTGAACCATTTTGATACTGACTTTTCTGTAAGCATTACTAAACCAATTGTCTCTGGCCATCCAGTGAAATCATCCCTGGCCACTACTAAATACTTCCATCTTCCTGCTTTTACATGCACTGCATCTATACTGACTCTTTCTAATAATTTTGAGATGAATGAGATTTTTCCTTCCTCTTTTTGATGATAATGACTTCTCTTTTGACAAGATTCACAGAAATTTACCCATTTTTTGACTATTTTCTTCATTCCTTCCCACCAAAATCTTTCTTTAACTCTTCTGTATGTTTAATTTTCTCCTCTGTTTCCCATTTCTTCATGTAATTATTTGGATCTTCTGCTTTTAAAATTCTGACTTGACAAAACTACTTGTAAATTTGGTGTATTTCTTCTTTTGAGCTGGCCTTCCTCAAAAAAGAAATTTTATGACTTCCTTTTAATTTTTTTGAAGTCATCCTCTTTAATACCAAAGTGTCTTTTCAATTTATTTAAGCTTTCCACCATTATTTTCCAAAATCCTTCTTTCTTTGATGGTAGCTTTATTCCTGCCAATTTCATTATATTATTATGTTTTACTCAAAACCCTGGGTGTGGTTTTATCCATTCTTCTTCTTCATCAAAATCAGATTTTTCTTTTTCTTCATCTTCTGACTGAGGTCTTCTTGATAGCCCATCTGGAATTGTTAAGGTCTTCCCTGGCTTATGAACTAAGTCAAAAGAAAAAAATTAAAAAAATGAAAGCTATCTTGTCATTAGGGCATTTGGCAAACAGGGTAAGTTTATCATTTGAATTAAGGATTTTGCATCTACTTGTAGCTCAAAATGTTGTCCCCAGAGTACTGTTTGGAGTTTCTTGAGCATATTGGCCACTGCAAATAGCTCCAGCTTTGGCTGTGAGTATTTTGATTCAAGGCTTGAGAGTGTTATTTATTTATAAAGATTTGGTCTGTCCTTTCCTTCTTTTTCTTCTTTAGTAAGTACTGCTCCTGCATCTATATAGCTTGAGTCTACTGCTAATTTAAACTTCCCTGCTCCCTTTTCATAATCCAAATTTTGTAATTTTATTTCCTCCCCTACAGTTTTTCTTCACTTTTTAAATGCTTCATCAAATTTATCATTCCATTCCCATTCTACATCATCCCTTGTTAATGTTCTTAGTAGTGATGCCATCTGAGAGTAATTTTGAATGAACATTCTAACATATGCACAAAGTCCCAAAACGCCTCTCACTTCCTTTTCATTGAGGGGCTTTGGCCAACTTTTTATTTTATTAATCTTCTTCTTTGAAGCTTTTCTTCCATTCAAATAAACTACATGCCCTACTATTTCTAATTCTGGAATCCAACATGCAAATTTGATACCTCATATGGTAAGTCCTGCCTCTTCAATTCTGAATAATATTCTCTCTAATGTGACTGCATATTACCAAATGAATATTCTGATCAAATTATTTTCTTTTGAAGTTTCATTGCTATAGGTTGATCTTGGACCTTTTATCCCTCCATCATCAACAAAAATTCCTACATTCTATGGTATTTCTTCTTAAATTATCCAAGTCATTTGGGATTGATTAGCTGCTACAGAGTTGGTTAACCCTTGTGGTAGTCTTGTGAGCTGTAGCCTTCCAAGTTGTGTTTCAAATTTAGTTAAGGGTCTTGTAGAAATGTCCAATTCTCTTTCATAATACCCTTGCATTATATCACCAAGTCTATAACCAGCTCTTCCTGAAAATGCATCTACAAATTCTTCAATATGTGGTGGTAATCCTGAATATTCAATTTTTATCTTATTAAGATCCTGTAAGTCATTGACAATTCTAAGTTTTCCATTTGACTTTGAAACACAAAATACTGTACTTGTATAGCTAGAGGTAGACTGCTCATACAAGCCAGTTCTAATCCTTTCCCATACCAATTCAATAAGCTGAGGTATCATGGGCTTTGGTATTGGTATTAGCTTCTTTTGCCAAGGGGTATGTGGTATTACTGGTATTTTCTAGGGTTTTCCATATGAACTTTTCAGTAAACCCCTTTCCTCTGCACCAAATGAAATTGCTTTCTCTCTCAAAACTATGACACTCATCAGAAGGCTTCTTTCTTCTTTTGAAAGCCATCCAGTTGGACCAAGATTTATCAATTCAAATCTTGCTTGTGTTATTTTTGATTTGACCATAAATTTAGGTGTTTTTGGTGATAGTAGTGTATTATAAGGGTCTCTTGATAATGATGTCCTTCTCAAAGGAGGATTTATGTCTTGAGGCATAGGCTCATTAGCTGGTTTAACCTTCTTGAGAACTGATTTATATTTTGCTGCACTATTTTGGTAATCCATTTTGTAATATCACTGAATTGATTCTGTTTTTCTCTTTATTATTATTTTTTTAAAAAAACTGGTTATTTTAAAATTAATATAATGTAACTTCTTCTATTTTCTTCATTTCTTCTCTTTTGTTAATAATTTACTAAATTGAACAAATCTTCACTTCTTTTTTCTCTTTTTTCTGCCCATATATTTGAGGTTGAAGTTTTAGGCCATACATGACCCTACAACTCAGGTGTGCAGACCCTGTATATTAGGTATACAAAATCCTTCCTTTTTATGTCATACAACAACAACAAGACCCCTTGTCCATTTCTTCATGAGGGAAAGTTTCCTGTCATTCTGAGGACCTCCTGGTCTTCAATTTTACTTGATCCAAGGACAGTTTCAGTTTGTTTTTTTAAGTCAAAATATTCGTTTTACTAATATCAACTTGAGCTACCTTGAGGCTTAATAATTCATAAGCTTTTTGGGTTAATAGATATTTCTTTCTTCTTTTCAGTCATTACCAATCTCCTTGCATATTTAAATTCTACATTTTTGTCCTTCTTTCTTCAATATTTTATTCTTTGGGCAATTTATCACATATATTTGAGGATCTTATTTGAACCATTCCAAATCTTACCTTTTCTTTCTTCACATTATTTCTTTAATACCACTACTCCCTTCATGGACTAAAAATAAATGAATTAGAAGCCCTCAGGTGTGCCACCCCTGTAGTTTAAAGTCATACATGGACTTAAAGCTCCACTACTCCATTCATGGATTCATTAGATTTTCAATTTTATATATTGAAATAAATACTCATAATTTTAGAGTTGAATATTCCTTCAGGATTTTTTCATGATGAGTTTAAAAAAATTATTCTATATTTATTCTTTTCCATTTATTCTTATTCAAATTAATCATATCATTATTGATCCTCCAAGATACTATTAAGATATCTTTTGTATTATTCTTTGTTCTTTCTATCTGTAATATTAATCTTCAGGTTTGGGATAAGACCCCCTGTCCATTTAATTTTCTGTAGTTGGTTCCTCTAGTTTTTTTTGTATTTTGAATTTTTATTCTTGTTATAGTTTCTTGAGAATTTTTAAAGTTTTATTTTTTATTATTATTATTATGAGTCTTATTTATATTAAGTAGAGGTTTTAATCTGTGTGGTGGGCTGAAACTATATAGTGGAAGTCTACAAGGTTATAGCTCTAATCAACTCAGAGATATTTCCCCTCATCAGACCAGGCCTGACCTGGGCTTCTCAGTGTATATGTCATTTTAAGTACATAAATACCAGTTGTCCAAGTGCCACCTAGAGCAAAAAGACCATTAAAGCCTCTCTTTTCTGAATGTGATTTTCTTAATAATAATATTAATAATAAACATCATATTTCTAATCTTCAAGTGATTGATAATTCTTATGTTTTCTTCTTTTTTATTTTTTGAGTATATATATATCTATATCTCTTTACATATATATATTTGACTTTTTCATATATAATCTTTTATAGTATTAAGATCTTAATATTTCCAGCTTAAGGTCATGGTGGACTCATATAATTGAATCTTCATTCATTTGGAAAATGATAAATTAAAAGTTCCAGTTTATATTTTATATGAAATTTGAATATTTATTGAGTAAAAGAAAATAATTTCCAGCTTACAGTCTTAATGGATTTATAATATTTATAATAATATCATTTTATAATTAATAGAAAGAAATTTCAATTGGATTTTCCAGTTTAGGTTCATAGAGGACCATCATTGACTTGAAGATTCCATTTTAAATCTAAAATCTATTTGGTAAGCAATATAGAAAAAATAAACAGAGCATTTCATTAATTGTAAAATATCATCATTCTATTTATAATGATATAGTCATCAATATATTTTGATAATAATAAGGTAAATCAAAAAAGAAAATTTCCAGTCTTGGGTCATAGAAGACCTTCATTTTATACAAAAACTGATTCATTACATGGTTAGTTTATCCATTTATTTTTATCTAATGGCCAAGGGTAATGAGATATATAAATTATACTTTTTTATAAGACTTATACATATCTTTATTTATTTATTTTCTTTTCAAAGAAACTAATATGATTTATATATTTTGCAGCTCAAACTCAAAAGGATAAATTTTCAGGTTTTTCTTCTTCTCATTTGGTTAAAATAAATATCTTGAAAGAGAATTTCTATAAAATGTAACGCAAAATAAATAAACCACAAAAATTGATTATTATTTTAAGAAATTATTATTTTGTATAGCAAATACCACTTTAAAGTAAATCTAAAAGCTTTTATTGCTAATTAAGCTTCAAGAAAACTGCCAAAAGTACTTCTAATCATATTTTTAATTAGCAAAATAATTATTTATGATGATTTTATTTCTCATGGTTTTGATTTAGTTTTCTTAATTGATTCAGAGAGCTGAATTGTGAGTATGATAGGTGTCTTGTAAACTTGAATTTATTTACTTCAAACAATCTATCCTTTGCGTTTAATTCATTACAGTATTTTCAATAGGAAATGAATCTTTTTATTAAATAAAATTCTTGAATTGATTTTTGAATTTTTTTCCATTTTGAATGTATTCAAGGTTCTGGTATTTAATTGAAAGTGTTCTTTTGACTACTAAGGCTGAAGCAAAGCTCTATTCAATAAGTTTTAATTCTGTTGAGATTTATTTAATTATCAATTTAACTCTAATTTATATTTAATTCATAATTTATTAAATTATTGAACTTGTGTAATTAAATTTCTAAGTATATATATATATATTCAATCAAAAATTAATAAGTTGTTTTAATTGTTTCAATAGATAAAAAGTTCCTATATGTATATGAAAGCTATTCTTTCAATATTAGGCTGTAAGCAAAGTTTTCAATGAATTACCAATGATATTTTGAAGGTTCCCTGTGATTTATTTGGATTTCTTTTAATTCAGTAATTAAATCTTAAGATTTTGTATTGATAAGGGTTCAGGGTGTAGAATAAATTGTGGCTTGAAGTTTAATTTAATTCCAATTAATTAAATCGACTAAATAGGGCTTTTTTTAATTTTTATTTAGATTCAATTTACTTATTTATTTCTTTTTGAATAACTCTATATTATACTGTTAGATTCTATCAAAAATCAAGGCTTGGTGATGTCATTTTGATAGTTCTGGGGATTCTATATGTAATCTAAAGTTATCATTTGGATATTATAATTGAATCTAGATTGTTAATGCCATCTGAATCATAAAATGAAAGAGTTCCTTTGTTTTTCTTGATTAGTTTGGATTTATTAGTTTAATTTTGATAAATTCAAATTGAAATGTTCCTATAGATTTAGATTTTCAATTAAAATGAGAGGTAGTTAATTTTGATTTCTAACTATTAACAAATGATATATGAGCTTATTTTAATATAAAAAGCATAATGAATTCTTTATCTAATATATAATTTTATCAATTGATTAGTAATGATGATGAAATGGTGACATTTTCATCATTTTTTGTATTTCTGAGTAGTTTTTTAGTAAGTAATAGTCAAAATTTGACTAAGAGGGATGAAGCGAACTGCTTAAACATCTCTTAATGATGTTATATAATACTCAATTACTATTATTTATTAGCTCTTCAGTCAGTAGATGGTTTTCTGCTAATACTATGTAATGAATTTTGAGATAATATTGATAAAGATGATTTAATTCTAAATCATGTTATTTGAATCCAAATCATCTTATTAAAGAGAATCATGTGTTGAATATGAAAAGTCAAAATAAATCCATTCAATTTGTCACATTATGTGCTTGAATTACTTCTGTGTAGATGTAAGCTGTGTGAACTCTAAATATGATGTGATACAAAATGCTGTGCAAAAAATTAATAATTGTTTAATTGAAATAATCATGTGATCAAAAAAGTTGAAATAAAATTATGCTAATAAGTGGATTTCAATTAAAAGAATTATGTGTTGAATGAAAAAATTGAAATGATGTCATTTGGTTGGATATATGATGTGTTTGAGCTGAAGCTGTGCAAACCTTAAAAGAATATATTATGGGATATATCTTGATATGATTCATTAAATTGAAAAGAAGAATCATGTGATGTATTAATTATTAAGTAAAATTGAATTAAAATTTAATTAAATAACTAATGCATTTAAAGGTTTTGGTAAAATGTGATGTATTTCTTTTCCTTTAGTATAAAAAAAAAAGATGTTTTCATCATTCTCAAACAGTTTCTCTTCATCTGATTTCTTCATTTTGAGCTTGTCTGTATTATTTTATATATTTGAAGAGCTCATAGTTCCTGATTTTCTTCTATATATATATGATTTATTTGACTAATTTCTGTTCATTTCTATAAATATATAATTTCTGAATATCTAAAATGCAATTTATTCAAAGATGAATTTATATGATTTCAACCTGGCCAGTTGGCTTTATATATATTTATTTATGTGTATTTAATATATATTAAGTTCATTATTTACTTAAATATATAAATTTCAACTCAATAATATATTATTTATTATTATATCATTAAGGTTTATATCCTTATTATAGTTAATTCTAATTATATAGCTATGATATTCTACTGTGATATGGGTTTTTGGTATTATATGTTATCCTTTTAAAATATTATAGTATTATAATATGATTTATATTTTAATATTATTTTATTTTTAATATTATAATAATATGATACTTATACTGTTATAATGTTATCTTATTCATAATAATCTCATCTTTATGTGCAATATTACTCCTTCTTTACTCATGAATTGGTTTTATTTTATTTGTTTCTTTATTTTCCTGTTTCTTTTAATTTCTTTTCAAATCAAGGGGGGTGGCCAGCTTTTTTTATTAATTTTTTTTTCTGAAAAAAAATTAAAAAATAATTAAAAATTGAAAAAAGAAAAAAATTAAATTAAAATATCTGGTCACCCCTCCTTGTGAGTTGGATTCTTTGTATGTGCTATGTGTGTGTGAATGTGTGTGTGTATGTATGTAGCATGTATGTTTTTTGAGTATTTTAGCTCAATTCTTTTCCTTTTAGCTTCCTGATTTTCTCAGTTCTATAATATTAAGCTAAGTTCTTCCCTAATTTCTTTTGAGGGTTGATGCTACACATAACTGATAAGGTTTTTTTTCTTCCTTCTAAAATTTCTAGTCTTCTTGTAGTGAAAAAATCTCAAATTATTTTCTATTAAACATATCCTCTTGTATTATTAAGTTAATAAAACTTATTTTTTTCAATTTTAACATAATACTGATTAAATCTTTCTTCCTTCTTTTCAAACTATTTTGTTAAATTATATTTTGAAATTATAGCTCAAATTTTTTCACAAACCAACAATTTTCTTTCAAAGAAGTGCAATGATGAGGAATTTTTGTCCTTATGAAAGGTAATTATTCATGAAATTGAGAGTTCAAGAAAACTCTAAGTTGTTTATTAATGAGAAATAAGCTTAAATAAATCATAATTTAACAGTATATTAATGTTGATTTTTTCAAGAAAACTAATTAAATTCATTTTAATTGATTAAATTTATAAAATGATGCTTCATTATTAAAGTCCCACTTTTCCTAAACCTTATAGCCACTTGTGCTTTGGGTGGTATAAGAAATAGTTAGCCACCCCTATTTTTTAAATGTGAAAAAAATATTGATACTATTACAGATTAAAAAACTAAAGAAATTCTATCTAGATGAATTTGATAACCAGCTCTTTTTTTTCTTTTTATTACTGTAGCTGTTTTTTCTTCTATATTTTTTATACTAATTGAATTATCTTTACCACAATTATCACTTCTGAATTCAATATCAATGATCAATGTTTATTCTTTTATTAGTTATATATAAATTCTTTTCATTGATTTATTAATTCTGAATAGATTTTTTTTAATTTTCTTTTACAATTTTTTCATGTTTTTTTTGATACTATTACAGAAAATTCAGAAATTAAATTTGCAGTTCAAGGCCATTCTGGGCTATCATGTATCTTTGGTACTTGCCTTTATTAATATTTTCTGTTTTTTTTATATCTTGATTAAGAATAGAGTAAGAGTGTGAGCCTTGAGGTATATTTTATATACCCAAATAGGCCACAATTATCTTGAAAATAAATTTTGAATTATGCATAACTCATAAGTCATGCATATATCCAAAATTCATCATTTTTAATTTCAGAAAAGATGAATAACCTCTTAGTGAGTAAGTAAATCCATGGATTTGAGACCAGATTTGGATTCTACACTAAAATTCATCTAGGGTAGCTCCATAGAGTGAATAAGCTCAAATTAACTCTTTGAGGTGGTAAAATGGAAAATACTTCAATACCACATAAAAGATCCGTGAAAATTTATGTTTTTCTTAATTTCACGCCAAAATAATGGGAAAGGGAGAAATCCCATGTTACATATACACTAAGAATAGTGTTACGCATGTTTTGAGCACTTAATATCATGGTATTCCTACATAGACTTTTGGTACACCCATAGTGGATATCTTTAAGCTTAAATTTCTATTTTGACGTAAAAAATAAGCAAGGGGGACAAAAGACATCAAAGAGAGCCAGGGTACCCAACTTCCGAGGCCTCAGAGGCATGTACAGCTCCAAATCTTGGTCTAATTGGTAAACCAAAACCTTTTGGGAACTTGGTTACCATGTTACAACTACAGTAAAACTTAAGAAAATAGCAAATAACCTGCTATTTTGACATGCCAAGGAGGTAAAGAGCTACTTAGACTCCTGTAACCATGTCAATTCTTAATGACTTTCCATTGATAAACCTCAAAAGAGTAATTAAAACCCTTTTTGGACTTGTATCCATTGATTTACCTCATAGCAACCAGTGAAACACTGATATTTGCAATTCTACATAGAAATGAGGTAAAAACTTCAAAAATTCATTAAAAATACAATTCTCAATGAATCTTTCTGGAACTTTCAGGACTAATGAAGAACTGTATTATCTATGGTACAGCCAAAAAGAGCTACAGTTTTACTGGTAAAATTCAAAGTTTTACTTACAGTCCATTTTTGACTCTTCTACGTGAAACACTGAATCTTCAAAAATTCACAGTAATTACAACTTGTGATGAAATTGGCAATAACATTGATAACTTTCAGAAATAAATGATTATTATGGAATAAAAGAATATTTACAGATGTTACTCCTTTTATTCTTAACCATATTGGGGTTAGTAGTCACATAAAAGCATCAATTAAGTAATTGTGATAATCTTATGTGACAACAGATGATGCAATCAATAATCCAAAAGGGTTTATTGTTTTCTCACTCACTGGTTCTTCATTTTGCTCCATGGCACGCCTCTGTGAGCTGTTGTTGACTTAAAAGAGGCATCTTCTTGCTGTTTTTTCCACATCATCATCATCTTATTATCATTTAAAACCATTATTACCAACAAGTAAGTATTAGTTATAGCTATTCTTAAGTGTTTTAAATCTTTCAGAATCAATCAGAAAGACGTTAAATCATAGAATCCAACTAGATATTGTTGTAATACTGTTATAAATTCATTTTGATCCTTAAAATCCACAATTCTACGTCAAATCTCTCTATCTTATCTTTCAATAAGTTCTTTGGAATATTAGTGAGTGATTTATTTTTAATTCCTAAAGTTTTTCTCTAAAATTATTTTTCTTCAAGAATTACCATTATAATTATTCTTGCAAAAGATAATTATATATTAAAATAATTTTATTATTTTAATAAAAGAAGTTTTATTATTAAAATCTTCTTGTAATTGATTCTTGTAGACAATTACTTACTCACTGTTAAAATCACTAGTAGTGTTTAACGCATGAAAGAAATAATTATTTAATTATTTAATTGTGGTTATAATAACATTTTGTTATTATATTTCATAAGAACAGTCATATTACTGTTGATTAATAGTAATATTATGATCAGTTTCATAGAAAAATCTTACAAAGAGAGAAAGTAACTAAATAGTTTAATTACATTTTAAGGCCATTCTGGGCCTTTAATCTTATGAAGAATAATTTTCTTAAGATAATCTTGATTCCTCTTCATTTTCATTTCAATCTTTCTGATTAAAATTCCTTTCCATACCTTATTCCATTCTTCTTTCTTCAAAAAAAACTTTTGATTCTTCATTATAATTATTAATTTTAATACTTTATCCTCTAAATCAAAATCCAATCATTTTTCAATAAAATAGCAATCCCCTCTCCATTTAACACTTCTACCCTCAATTTGATATTCTTTAAGACAAAGAAATCTCTAAGCTTGTATTGCTCCCCAGTAAATACTACTCCTTATATCTTAATCCATATACAAACTTTAATTCCAATAGTCATTATTTAGATTACCTTCAACTCCATCATAGTTAAGTATATCCATAAATTCTAGTTCTGAAAGGTTTGCTCCAGGAAGCTGGCTTGAAGAGGCTTCTGTAGGGGCTTCTTGAGTAATATCTTCATTTCCAAATCAATCTTCAAATTCAATAAAGGGGATTTCTGGAATGATTGTTATCTTGAAGTATTCAATAATTGGTAAGCCCCATCTTTGGTCTTCATTATTGAGTCCTTCAAAATTATTATTAATCCAGAGGTCTTGGCTTTCTTCATTTTTTTCTGAGTTCGGCCAATAGATCCAGAGGGTATTCTCTTCTTAATCAGTTTCAGACATGATGCTTATAAAAGATAAAATATGTAAAAGAGTTGCTAATGGTTTCTTGATGTTGAAAAAATATGAATAACTATAATAGTTTCTTGGTAAAGGTGGATGAAATAAATAATCTAAGTAAAATATTTCATAAAGAATTAATCCTCTTCGATAAGGAAGGAAGTCACTTCCAAAATTGAATCAATGAAAATTTCAAGTGATAAGGTGAGAAATATTTGGGTCTTCTTTGATAAGGCAGGAAGTCACCGCCAAAGATACTGGACTTCATTATTCAAATTGAACTTAACTGATTTTATTCTCTTTTTTTTGAAATATGTAAGTTGGAGGTTTTCAGAATTGGCTTCAGATGTACTTTGCTCATTGATGGTAAGTAATTTCCATAATAAGCTAATTTTTCATCCGAAACTCTAAGTTCCTCCAATAACAACCTTATTTCTTCCAATTTTCCTTTTATTCTCTTGATTGGTTACTTGATGAATGAAATTCTGGAAATCCATCTTCATACTCAAAAATGAACTCTTCATATTGCTTCTTCAATTGCCTTTGATCCAAAATTTCTTCATCCTCAAACAATTCATCCCCATAACATCCAATCTTTGGCATCTTGAACTGTCTGTTCATTTTATTAAAGACTATGATATGCTTAACTTGTTTGTTCTTCCTTTTTTTTCCTTTCAATTGATCTTATAATTAATGATATTTATATTTATTTTAAATATAAATTGGTATTGAAATTCCCAAGGATTTAATCCCAAAAACTTAAACCATTAGAGGTGGTATAAGAAACAGACACCCACCCCCATTTTTTTAATTTAAACATAGCCTCATGATAATTTTACATTTAAAACACTTGCATACCCAAATCTTCATTCATATTTGTTTTTTTTTTCTAATTTTAATAAAAAAAATTTTTTAAATTTTTTTTTTTTGAACTTTCCTTTCTCTTTTTTTTACATGTGCAGAAAAATGTATTCAATTCATGAAACCCATTTTCCTTTTTCTTTTTTCTGAAGAATTCTATTCACACATATATCCTTGGCTATTTCTCCCAGTATTTTACTTCCTTTCTTCCTTTCTTCTAGGGTTTTACCTTTCCAATTTCTTATTAATCCTTCTTCTTTGGGTATAAAGAGGTATCCATACTCTTCCCAGAAAATATTTCCACCAAGAAGCTCCATATTATGCAAATTGAAGTCTTCTTTTGGCCAAATTCTACAATCAAAAAGAGCCTTCCTTGTTTGTTCATCAAAGCAAAATACTTCCCCCCAATATGTGTTTTCCAAATTTCTCTTAATTCCTTCCTCATTCAAGAGCTCCTTAAGTCTAATTCAGACAGGTCATATTCTCAAAGATTCTTCATCAATTTTCCTACTTTCATTTTTTATGGACCCTCAAATTATATATCTTTGAAATCAATGTAGGGAAGAATTATGAAATCTGGCTCTTCTTCAGGTGTTGGAATTTGCCAGTATGACATTTCATCATAATAATTCCAGAAAATTTCTTTATCCAAGTCCATTTCCTTGTCTTTATCAATTCTCAATGGGCTTTTTGGGTTTCAATAATATGACAGAATAGTGTTCATGAGATCCTTTTGCAATGGTGAGAATTCAACTTCTATCAAATTTTCTTTTGGCTTTGAATCTGAAGATAATATTGGTTTAATTTCTTTCAAATATTTGTGATTTATGTTGGTCTCCCAAAGATTCTCATAAGCATGAGAGTGCTTTATTTTCTCATTTGGATGATCTTGAGAAATTTCATGCATTTGGAATTCATCTGTTTTATTAGATTCTTCTTTGTTGTATTTCTTTATAGATTCTTTATCTTTGAAACAGTCAAAAATTTTATTTCCAAGATCTTCCAATGAGTCTTCACAGTATCTATCATTGTTTACTTCTGGCTTTATGTCAATTTCCATATCTTGTGGGGATTTTTGCTTGGAAAATATGTCAAACAGATTTTTTCTACTATGCATTGGTGGTCCTTCTATGATTTCTGAGTCATTAACCAAAAGCTTATATAACATACCATTGATGTCAATTAGTTTATAGATTCTTTTATTTTCCTTTTTTCTGCTTCATTAACTCCTTCCATATAACAATTTAATTTTTCATCTTTTTTCCATATATAATGTTTGTTGTTTTCAGGTTCATCATCAATTTTCCAGAAGTCAGGGCATGTTCTTAAGCTTAAGTTGTTTACTTGAGGTTTTTTGTTCTTAACATAATACTTATATTCACTTGAAGGTGGTAGATTTCTGTTTATCCATTCCTTCCACTTTTTGGGATCAAAGGTAGCCCATTACTTGTTTTCTTTTATTTCCTTGTCTAAATACCAGACTAATGACTTTGGTTCTTCTGATCTGATTTGGTTTGATATTGCCTCTCTTGATGATCCCTGTTCTGGCTCTTGTGTTTCTACCTCTTTGTCTCCTTCCATTTCCTCCTGAGATTTTTTCTCTATTCCCCTATCCATTATGGATAATCTTTCATCTAAATTACATTCCATAGACTTTATATTTTGATAATATTTGTTTTTAGCTGATTTGAAAATACTTTTAATTTTTGATTGAGATTGATCTTCAGTTTCTTTCAATTTTACTTTGCTAAACCAATCCTTTATTTCTCCCATTTAACAAAGCTCCATTCCTCTTGGTGGTCCTTTTTTCCATCCTAACATATGGAACTTGCATATTGGCATACATAATCTTCTACCATCCAATTCTTGATAGCTAAATATTTCACCTTGTTTCTGTGAAAATTCCAATCTAATTTTATCTTCTTCCAAGAAGGGCCTTCCAAGGACTGTATGTACTTCTCCCTTGGAAATGAAGAAATGAATTTCTTTTTCTACTGCAGAAGGAAAAAGTACTTGTGTGAATTCAGCTAATACAATTAATGATTTTGTATTCCCTCCAATTCCTCTTAAATTCATGTTGAGATTTCTGTTTGGAAGTGAGGCTTTTATTGCTGCATCTTCAGTGATTATTTTGAGCTCTGATCCTGTATCAACCAGTGCCATTAATGGATATTCTTCTTTTCCAACAAATACTTGCATAAACCCAAGTGGACAGCCATAATTAAGTGTTGGTTTTTCAAAGTCTTTAATCTTTATAGAAATAACATCTTTTTTAATTTCCAAAGTTTTAACTGATTTCATAGCTTCCTTTTCTTCAAAAGAACTCCCATGCAGCCTGTGAATGAAAGTTGTGGAAACTGATAAGATTTCTTCCAAGGTTAAGTTAGTTTTCTGTTCCAAGATTTTCTTTATCACACTTCCAATTTCTAATTTTTTTTAAGTCTTTCTTATCCTTTATTAATTCTTTCTTCTCATTTTTGTGGTGAACCATCTTTTTATTTAGCTTGTCACTTTCCTCCTCAACATTCTCCTTTTCTTTACTTTCAGTTCCTTCAAATGTTTCATCTCTTTTAGTATTTTTATCTTTATATTTGGTTGGAAAAATCATCTTCATGTCTTCTTCAGCCACATCCTCATTATAGGTTCCTGGTATTATAGTTTTCTTACTTTGATAATCTTCTTCATTTTGGATTTCTTTCTTAGAAAATATTTTCTTTGTCTTTCTGAGAGTTTCATGTGTTTCCAACATCTCAGTGGGTGAAGATACTGTTGGTGGTTCCCAATCACCCCAGTCTTCTACTTGAGCAACTGAAACTTCTTTTTCTTCATTCTTTGGCTCAACTATCTTTTGATCTTCTGGTCTTGATCGAGGATTATCCTTTTCAATTATGCTCTTTGAAATTTCTTTTTGCTACTTATCAAGTTCCTTGACTAAATCCTTTGGAGATTTGGTTCCCTCTGAGGGTACTCTTTGGAAATTAGGGTAAATGAAATTTAATCCTTGCCTACTTACAATTCTCTTTTCCATATCTTCTGCCAGGTAGCTCCATCTTGTCAATTAATGACCATTTTCAAAACAGTAATAACACTTTGCGGGTGGTGTTGGATAAAGTTGTGCTGGAACATAAGGTGGATAATTTGAAGGTAAAGGTTCCTGGGTATTTCTTTGTCTGAATGGCTGTGAATTTGGTGCTAAGCCTGATCCTTGTGTGTTTGTTTTATCCTTCCAGACCTTATTTGGTGTATTAGCAGCTGCTTATAGTTCTTTAAGCTGGTCCAAAACATCATTCATTTGGTTTGATTCTTTTGGGGCTTCATTGACATGGCCCTCTTGAGCTGGTGGATTCTTTCTTTTCTTTTTAATATCTTTCATTTTTTTTATAACTCCTCCCACCTTTCATCTTCAAGTCTGGTTTTCTTTCTACTTTTGATCTCATCTGACTTTTATAATTGTGATTTTCCTTTAATAACTACTGCTGCCTCAAATTCTGCCTCAATATAATTTCTGAGAATATCCATTTCAGGTAAGATGTATCCTCCATCTCTTGCTTGAGCCATGGTCCTGTCTTTGATCATTTCTTTAGTAAGACTACTTCTAATTTCTGGTCATAATTAATCAAAGATATCTTCATGATAATTATTTTCCTTTTTGATATACCCATACTTAAGAATATATTATGAAATTATGTCATATTCCCCAATAAACTTTGTGTATTGGGACAAACTCTTGAATCCTCCTTCCTGTTTGGTTTGATTAAATAGTCTTGTTAATGAATCTTTCCTGTTTCTTCTTTCTGGTTCCACCCTTTCCCATTTACTGATCATTTCCTTTTTCAATTGATTCCAATCCTCCATTTAATATCCTCAAATTCCTTCAATTTCATATCTGAGATCCTTATCCTCACTCCAGAATGCTATTTGCATGATCAAATCCCTTTCATTGGCTCCTTCAGTTGATGCTATCCTTTCAGCTCTCTTGATAAAGTCCTCAACATCACTTCCATCAAAGTTGACGTTGTAATCCTTTGCCTTTATTTTAACAATCTTTCTTGTGGTTATTGTAGCTCTTTCAGTTTTCTGAGTTGATTTTGTAATATGTTCCCTGTTTGCAACTCTTGCAGATCTTGGAAATGTTCCTGGCGTGAATGTTGCAAATATCCTTAGGGTTGGTGATGGGGATGGTTGCTGGGGTCTGAGCATTATTTCAATAGTTGCATCCCCAGTAGTTTCAGGTGAGAATTGACTTGATTTTGTCTTCTTTCCATGCCTTTTTTCAGCTCTTTCCATAGCCCTCTGTAATTCTAACCTTTTCTTCTTAAATTCTTGATCATTTTCTAAATAAGAAAGATCCTCTTCTTCACTTTCTTCCTGACCTAATTCTTCAATTTTGGACTACTCTTTTTCCAATTCCTCCTCCAATGTGAGAGCCTTCTTTGATGATGATGATTCCTCTATGATAATTGTGATCTAAAGCAATGAATATTTTTTATTATCTTCTTTTATTCTGATTTATTCTTTTGGATTCTTTATCATTTTCAATATTTTGCCTTTAAGATTGATAATGTGATCCTATTAATGATACTTGAGATTGAAAATCCACTGTTGGGACACCAGATGTGGAAACCTCTTTTGTTGTGGGATAAATAATAGGCAGTACCTTGAGGGAAAAATTATTGGTGATTATGTTTTTAATTTCAGCATTAGCCAATAACCGTGGTGGTAAGGTGTATTAGATTCCCCTCTCCATATACTGAAAAGGATACCCTTTTTGATGAAATTACAAATCAATTATTTAGTTTTGTGGATTTTCAATTAGGGAATTTTCTTCAGCAGTCTCTATTAGTCTGTCAATAAAAGATAACTATGATAATAATGGTAATAGCTAATATTATTCTGATAATTTAGATTTGCTTAACTTTCCTATTATTGATTATAGTTTGTTTTAATGAATTCTTCTAGGATTCTTTCTTGCAATACCTTAGTTATTTAAAGAATATTGTTTAAAATCACTATTTATATTGATAATAATCTTGATAGCTAATTATAGATTTTGAAGGTGATTTAATAATATTAATATAGCTATAATAATTTAAGGGTAAGATAATTCTATAAGGGTGGTTCTGGTTAACATAAGGGTCAGATATAAATAATATAATAGTAATATAATACTATTAGGATAAATATCAATATAATTTAATACACCTAAAAAGGTTATGATATAAGGGGACAAGGGTAAGATGATATCCCTTCTATAAATAAGGGTTATTCATAAATTAGATAAGATCACTAATGATAATATCTTCAAAACCTACTTCAACACTACTAATATAATGGCAAGACTATTGAATAATATTAATCTCTTTCATTAATATTATAAATATTCTTCATTAGTTGATAATAAATAATAATATAATATACTGAGCCTTGCTGTTGATCTTTTGAAATATAATACTAAATTATCCTACTAGAGAGGTGATGGATTGATCCTCAAGATTATTTTCTGAATCAAAAGCATGGGGGGAAACAGGGAGAGAGGCCTTTTATTTACACCTTTTGGGCCCTCCATAGAGCCTTCCAAAAACAAGGTACTTAGAAGAAATTCCACCTTGAGACATTTTTGCTTATGGGTAAATTAAGAATGGTGTCTTTTGATCAAGATATTGCACCATATGTTTGGTTTATTGCACCCTTCTGAGCCTTATTATTGTCAGTGCACAGCCTTGAGACATTTTTTCTAGTGGTTAAATTTGGAATGGTGTCATTTGTTCAGGATATTGCACCATATGTTTGGTTCATTGCACCATAAATTTTGAATTATACTGATATTTTAACTAAACTTTATTCCTATTATGCACAGCCTTGAGACATTTTTGCTGGTGGTTCAGTTTGGAATGGTGTCATTTGATACAGATATTAAACCATATGTTTGGTTGATTGCACCATTTTTTAAAACTGTATTATTATCCCTACTAACCTTATTTTTCTTCTGAACATCCTTGGTCTGTATTTAGTTGAGTATTTTTCTATGTAAAATTTAATTTTTAAATAATACCTTTGATGTTTGGTTATGGGAGTTTAAGTGGGAATTGAGTAATGTAACACTATGTTAACTTATATGTAAGTTTTTTTATCTCAAGAGATGTATCACATGATGCTGTAAGAGTAATGGTATCACTTATGTAATCTTACACATGTTTATTCATATTAAATATTTAAACAAGCTGCATCATTTTTAAGCATATTGTTGTACCTAGTATATAGTGTATAGTATCATTTCTCTTCTTTAATCCATGATATCTAGAGAATTATTCATGTTATGGGGTTGAGGAAATATGTGACTATAGGTAAAATTTGACATAGATTCCAGTGGAATACTTATTTTTTTTATTTGATATAATTTTCTTCCTTCTTATTGAAAGTTTTTACTTGTATCTTTCAATTTTTATCTTTGTTTTCTTCTTATATATATATTGTCATTATTATTATTATTGATTAAGTTCTTATCTTTGACATTGTGGATTTGAACCTTGGCAGAACCAGTGTGGAATACCGCAATTTGTAGACAATCTAGTTCAATAGAATGAGGCTCCTAATTCAGCACTTGGAATGATAAAGAGATTTTAAATTAAGGAAAAATTTCAAGCTCTTTTGGATGGGATTTCAAGACCTTAATTTTATCTGAGAGTCCAACATCAAATGTTACACATGGTTTACATCATTATATCAAGGCCTTAAAATTTGAACAAAAATTATGTTCAACTCTCTATTTTATTGGTCATGGTACCTTCTAAAAATCTTTTACCTATCTTCAAATATTGATAAGTCCACACCTTACCCATATCACAAGCTATTTTCCAATAAATATTGGTAGTATGGAATTATATGACCGTTATGTGAGTGTAGAAATCACTTATTGATAAGCTATTAGTGAAATGACTATTTTATTGAAAAAATTTCCTAATGTTGATAATCTCAAAATCATGGAAATCACCCTCTTGGACCTCCATTTGGCATATCAATGCCATATCCATAATCCTTGGCCAACTTGGCCATTTCATCTTTTGTGACCTTTTATGGCCATTTCTCTATCTGGGGCCAACTTGGCCTCTTCATAATCATCAGTACCTTCCTGGCCAATCTTTTCTTTTGGGCACTCTTAGGCATTTCACAGTAAACAGGGAAAATACATCCCAAAGGCCCATATTTGACTTTTTAAGCTTTAAATACAGTTTTTCATATTTTGTGCATTTTGGTGTATTCATTAATCTTATGCTAATTTACTATGTAATATGGGAAATATGCCCAAAAACTCATATTAGGCCATTTGGGGCTTAATTTCCAGTTTTGCACATTTTTTGTGCACTTTGTGCAAATGAAGGTTTAACACTGTATAAGCTGTATGTTCCAAAACACCCAAAAAACACTCTGTCACCTTTGAAGCCACCCAAAACCCATCTCCACTCATATCCTCCTGGCATCATTCCGAAAGACCTTTGGCCAATGTCACCCTTCAATAACAAAAAGTGCTATAAATGGTTTTATACACCATTATGCATCTTTATCCACAAGAAATCCAATTGTGCCAATATCAAAGGGTTATTTCAACATTCTATAAAGTCATCACAGAATAACATCATCCAGAGGATTCATCAAGTCTCAAGGACAAGTGTCACTTTCAAATATCAATGATGGCATCAAGAAATCATTGCATATTCTCATTCACAGTATTCCTCCAAGGGAATACTGGCAGTTCATTTTCAAGGGATATTCAAGAGGTAGTTCCAAAACAATATTTCAAGTGTCAATTCTACAGCAATTCACATTTTCAACCACATTCATTCAATAAAGTATGGATTTATCAAGACCTGTATTTCAATCAGACACCATGGGGAGATCATTCAACCCAGTTTATTTCTCAATTTGGCAAGGTATACATTCCATCAGACAACCAATACAGCTTCCATTATTGAATACAGACTAGCTTCCAGCCTGAAGGAGTCAATATCTCAACTTTACACATATACCAGCCTCCTTTGACCCTGGGGAGTTTTTGCCCAGTTAACTAATATACTTTGATTTCATTTTATCTTTATTTATCTTTTCATTTTTTGAAAGTGAATACTAATATTATCAAGGCAGTCATTTAGCACATCTTCTCTTTCTTTCTTTGCCTGTCAGTGGTAATTGGTGGTAATATCCTTTACTAATTCCATTGTTCATTCTGGAAGGTTGAAACAGTGATTAAGGACTTACTTGGTTGGCTTATTGGCCATTTGGCTTCTTAATTCTCTTATTTCATCTCATTTTGTACCTGCATATTTTTCAGAGAAATTCATTTCTTTTATTTCTGTCTTCTTTTTTCTTTGAGGTCTTCCAAGTGAGTTCCCTGATTACTGAGTGCAAGGACACTTGGGTTTTTATCAAGAGCCCCTGTGACATTATGTTAATTAGCTCATAATTTCTTTTAATTTCGTTCATTCATTTTATTCACTCATTTCATGAAAATTATTACTCTTTAATTCTTATGAAATTCATGATTTCTTGTCACCTCTTAATTTTCTGTCATTCATTCTTCATTCTTGATAATTAAAAGTTGACCATTTTAATTTTTTTTCTCTTTTAAGTTCTTCATTCAAATAATCAACTTTATTTAATTGATAATTCAGGTTTCATTTTTCAATTTATTTTCAAATTTGTCATCAAAATTCATTCAGACACATTCTTCACATCAAGATTCATATTGATTCATTCTTCAAGAATTTTGATTTTTCAAAGGAAAACTCACTCTATTTGATTTGATTGATTCAATTTAACATAAAATTGATATTTACTTCAAGAAAATTTATTTACCTGAAGATTTATTGATCCTGCTGGTTTTTCACATCAAGATTTGTTGACATAAATTGATTTTTCCTCAATAATTCATTTGATTGATTTGATATATTGATACATTGACTTCAAGATTTCATTTTACATATTGATTGATTGACTTACCTGAAGATTTCATTTGACTTATTGATTTTTCTTCAAGATAATGATTTTGATTTTGACTTCAAGCTTTCCTTTTGAATTGCCTCAAGTTTTTTTTCACCTTCAAATTTTTCTTTCATTTATTTCATTCCATTTTTATCCTGAAAATAATGCCTGTCCAACACTCACCTCCTGCAAGACAAGCAAGATCTCAGACCAGAGCTCAATTGGTTCTTACTCCAACTCCAAGAGCTCCTCTTGATGGTAAACCAGAAGTTCCTCAACTGAGGGCCCACTTAGACAGAGGAACACTTCTGGAAGGAGCTGCACCATCCAGAAAGGAAGGATGATGGCCAAGAGGATTGAGTTCCTTTTCAGGAGTAGTTGGCCATTTTCCAGGACTTTCAAGGACCACTTTCAAAGGTCCTGGGGAAGATGTTGAAGAGGAGGAGGAGAATTCTGTGGAAGAGGAAGTGTCTGATGGTACCAAAGGCTTTCCTCCTCCTGTGGGGGCATCCCAAGGTACTGGAGGGCCAACTCTAGCCCAGTATAATCAGTCTGAACCATCCTTATTGGCCATTATACAGCAAATGACTCAAGCTATGGCCAATCTTTAAGCATCAAGACCAAAAGCCTTGAATCCTCCATCTATGAAGGCACCAAAATTCTTTGATGGTACTCAACCCTTCAAAGTAAGAAGTTTTATCCAGTCCTGTCAGCTCATCTTTTGTCAGATTGTGACTCAAAACCAGAGCACAAGCATGACAGCCAAATACCATAAATCAATGGTATACCCAAGATACCACCAAAACATGGAGCTGAGCCAAATCACCTCAAAAGATATCAAAAGAAAGCGGAAACTCATCCCTTTCCAAATATACAAGTCCCATCACCATAGGACAAATAATAACCAAGTTATTCCTCCTCAAAGTTGGTGCTAAGCATAAACCTTAATGTTCACCTCTCATCTGAAATACAGAGTAAGAGGCTTAAACCCATCAAATGGGTAGGCAAAATAAAGCTCTAAGTCGGGGCTATCCAATAGTACCAGCCAAACTGAGCTAGCACCAGTATTACAGAAGTTATGGCCAGATTCAGGCCAAATAAGGGTGAATGAAATATTCACCTTTCATCTAACTTCTACAGTTTTAGTGTGAGATACCTAAAGTGGGGTCTTTTTGGAACGAGCACAATCAGGGCTATTTTATGGTTCCATTAATTTCCCCATATCTCATCTTGAACAAAACCTATAAGGCAAACAAGCTCAATACATCTTTTTGCCTAAAACATGCATATGTACAAAAATCTTGTACATGGCATAGCTTTGCCATATTTAATGATAACTATATCAAGCAAGGTACCATTGTGTAGAAATCATACAAGGCTACACACTGAACTAATTTTTAGGTTGATATTCCAAAAACTGACAAAGATATGGCTGTTTTGAGGTCAAAACCCCACAGTTTGGCCAATACAGCCTTACCATGGTATAATATCCCGTAACCATAATTATGAGGTGTCAAACAGACAAAGAATTTTGTTTTTACTTCAATACCTCATAGTTCATTCAATACTTGGGTCCCATACAGGTTCTGTACTGCATTCTACGTGTCATACACATCAGAATCAGGCTGTGTGGTCCCCAGATGAAAATATTCACCCTGTATTGGTGAAAACTGCCCAGATGTGGTTTCAAAACCACATCTGATCCCAATACAGACTATACAGGCTTTTTTTTGCAAACCACAAGCCTGTCCTTGAGAGTGAAAGCTCTTCACTTCCTCTACATGAAAAGGTCTAGCAGCCTTTTCACCCCATTTCAGGATAAAAGGAGGCCTTTTCACTTCCACAAAAGGAATCCCCATCCTTCTCTTGAATTCCTATGTAGTACAACTGTCAAAAACAGTTATACTCCAGGAAATAATAAGGTTATACTTTAAATTTAAGTATTGTAGCTCCTATTATAGTAATCCAACTGGAAAGACTGCACCCAGGGCTTTCAGCTGTGCTCACAACCACTATTATACAATAGTAAAGCCCTTTTATCATCATTACAACCCTTATTATTATTAATTAAACTCTTTCAAAACTATTTTCACCATGTCACAGTCATATTTAAAGCTTTTAAACACTATTATACACCTTTATCATAGACTCAGCCTGACATTTTGGGGGCCTGGCTGTGTTTTTTTTGACTTTTTGGTCCTTATAAGTGATTTTTTCTCTTATTCTCTTTATTCTGAAAAATTGTTTTATCTTTTTTAGGCGTAATTTTTTGATAAAAATATATATAATATATATCTTATATATATATTTACAGTGGTATATGTCATATATGACCATTATTCATTTTTTTAATCATATTGTTGTATGGTTGATTATAATTTAATCACCACAAGACCCTTATTTTTGGTGTGTTTTACATATAAAAGCACTTTAATCCATTAATAAAGTTCTTTTTTTCAATTAAATAAGGACACCTCTTACTGTAAAACCAACAGTTGAGTCATGGTTGGGTGTATTGTTAATTCAATTACCCTCTTACATACCACTTTTTATCAGATTATACTTTCTAATTACAAGTTAATCTGTTAAATAATGGCATACAAACAGTGTACCAGATATCTGTAAGCTGTATTTCAGACATGAAATTTTTAATTCAAATACACTGTTATTATACAAGGGCATATTGTAGTAACATACAAGCCCGGAGGCCATTCTTAGACATGCAAACAGCATTTTAAGAATTCTTAACTGACATTAAGCCCCCTTTTCCTGTTTTATTCAGTGGAAGAAAACTACATACCACTAGAGACCCAGTGACACCCTCAGAACCAGAGGTCAGCAAGGGCAAGGGAAAGAGGCACAGTGAAGGCCTGATTCCAGCAAACAAGTCGTCACCCATTGCCACTCAGAGGAATATAAAATTATGAAACTCTACTTCAATACAAGGTAAACCAACCTTAATCACTTTTACAGGGAAGATTACCATAATTAACCCAGTTTTAACCTTTAAAGGTAAATGGCCATAATCAGCAGACAACAAATTTGTACAAGGAACAGTCAAAGGTAAATACCCTGAGAACATAAAGTTTTTGACTTCTTGCAAACACTGATATGTCACCCATACACCTAAAAGACCTGCGCTTCCAAAGGAACCAGCCAGAGGACAGAGAAGGCTTGTCCAGAATCAGAAGACCTGGAAGAGGACACCTTGGACACTGAGGGAAATTATACCCACTCTGCCATTGACTTTCCAATTCAACAGGAACCTCAAACCAGAGGACTGGAAATACATGGATCAAGTTCTTCAGCTCCACAAACTCCTCAAAGACCTTTTTCAATGGAGCATGGACAACAAGAGGTTCAACCTGGCATCCCACTGGTAATAACTTGGAACAAGTTTCCAGAAGATTTGTCTCAAAGAGATAGACTTCAGAGACCTTATGGTAATCACCAAAGGTTGGAATCCCACCAGGCAGTTCAGACTCCTGGAGGTGAGGGCAAACAGGATAAGGGAGAATCAAGCCACTATCTAAGCTATAGAAGAACAGCTGACCCAGATAGGGCATACTGAGATTCCTTGAGGTTCACAAGGAGCAGGCCAAATCAGCTCTCCAGTGGCTTCAAACCATTAAGAAACCAGCAGATCAGTGGCCAAGAGTCACCATTCTTCACAATCCCCAGAAGATTCCAGGAGAAGATAAGGATACAAGGGCAAATCCAAGACTACCTTCAGCTAGAGGAAGAGAGAGTCAGACCTGATTCTCCAGAAGCTGTTGGATTTTGTGAAAGAAGTGCACAGGAACCAGAAGTAGCTTCAAATAACGCTAGAATAAGTAGTCCTATTAATAGAAATATTACCCCCACTCAGATTGAACATAATGTTGTCACACCTGAGAGTAACCTAAACAGTGATTCACTGTGGTTACAAATGTCCCAATTTGCTGAGCAAACTCAAAAGCAGTTTTCAGAACTTGAAGCAAGCCATGAGAGGATGAAAATATTAACAGCCTCCATGGAAAAAATTGTTAAAAACCTTCAGGAAGGACATGCTCAATTGAGCAAAGCCTTTGAAGAAACAAACAAAAGACTGAATCTAGTCTTTGAAGAACAACACCACAGAAAAAGGGACAGGGATTGTCTGGATTAAGACATAAACAAACTTTTTAATATCTACCATAGCATGAAGGCCTAATCACAAGACCATGCTATGGATAATCCATATCACCAGGATGACATCAAACCAGATTCCATGCTGATTAATAAGGCAAGATCTCCATAACAATACCAGGATGGAGATAATATATCTTATTCAGAAAAGGAAGACTTGAAACAGCTTCCTGAGGCCTCCAGCTGGCCCAAATTCTCTGGAAATAGAGAATATGATTATATGGAATTCATATATTATATTGATGGACTCTTCATTGATGTACCAAGCATACCAGACTACTGGATTACTGCTAGACTTAATGCAGAATTTAAGGGACATGCTAGTATATGGTACACAGAAATGAAAGAAATCCATGGCAGAAGAAACTGGCCATGGTGGAAGAGTCAAATTATCCAAAAGTAAAGAAATGGTACTTTAGTATGGACAAAGACCATGTCATTTGAAAATGACAAATACTCTGTGGACAAAGCTCCATATGAGTGGTGTCTCAGGCAGTCTGAAAGACTTAAAGCCATTGATACTAAAATGAACATTCAGATGAGGGATCATAAGCTCCTTACACAAATTCCAGGAGAACTAGATCATGCGGTTAAATGCAGATGCAACCACAATTGCACTGTAGATGAAATTGCAAATACCTTACAAGATGTAAGGAAAAGAACTAATATAGGGAAATACACCCCATATAAAATCAGTGGTTTTAAAGAGAAACAACCTTTGATGGTTGAGCTTAAAGACAATCCCGGAGAAAGAGTGGCAGAAATGGAAAAGAGTATAAATTCTTCTCACAACTGTGGCTAAACCGACCACTATGCCAACAGCTGTCCAAAGGCAAAGAAAAAAGTCTATACCATTGAGAAAGTCCCAGAGGAGGAATCCTGTGAACCTTTGAGATATGACCACATACCCAAAAAAGGTCACAAGAAATATTTAATATAATTGTACATTAAAAATAAGTACCTTAAAACTACAAAAATACCATAAACTGGTAAAAAACATGTGAAACAAATTATACCATTGGATTCCACATGGTAAAATACACATATACCATTTTTATGGCATATCTGTAAAGTCAATATTTAATAAGTTATAAGTAATAATACCTTATAAAAACCACAAATCCTTATTTATTTCAAGTGCCAATGAAACAACATGTGAAATAAATGGTACCATTGAATTCTTCATAAAAATCCACACATAAAACAATTAATAAGCTAAGCTTCAAAACCAATACTTAAGGAATTAACCTGAATATATGCACTTTTTTGGTCAACGCATATATTCAAGGATTTTAGCTAATATCTCTTGAATTACCAAAAATAAAGTCATCACGTAATTACTGTAGGAACACAGAAATGAAATTTATTTCACAAGTTATAAACAAGGTTAAAATCTGTAAGGAATTATTGATTAAAATCAGCAGAGCTGTTGACCACTTTGTTGTGAAAGTGGTCCAAACTTAAAAAAAATAGACAGTTGGATTCTACTAGTTCATTCATGAAGAATGATGTATTTTCTATTATAATATTCAAGGTATAACCCCTTGAAATCATAGCTTGAAGTTTAAAATATTAAATTTCGACAGAAAAGATGAGTTACAAGAAAAATCATCAAAAAAAGAGTTTTGATGATGTAGTAAAATGCTCTTGGAAGCATAATAGCGGTATGCCAAGCTATCATAATTCACTCTCCAAATTGCTGTAGCATTTAAATATTAAAAGTTATTAATGATAAAAGTTTGAGCTTAATTTGATCATTTATGATCACTCACTGTAACCTTAAATTAAGTTTAACAGTCATATAAGTGATAAAATTGGTGAATACTATTGGTTTATGATTAAAAGTAATAAAATCCACGAAATTTGGGGTTCTTCCAAGCCTTTGACTTCATCAAAATTAGAGCTATAGTGATAACTCTAAATAATGGTGTAATAATGATGTAATGAGGTTTTATCATGATGTAATCATCACCAAACCTTAAAATATTGATCAATTCCAGTGGATATGATCAGTACACGTCTACTAGAAGTCTGTTGGACTCTAGGAGGGAGGTATTTACTATAAATAGAGCTCTTTTTGCTCTTTTTTCCCCTCAGACGCATCAAAAACATTAAATCAATACAATTAAAAAGGTAATTTCTTTATTCTTTATATATAAAACTTCTATATTATTAAAGACCAAATAGCATCCTATTATAATCATCAATTTTGACGTGATTAAATCATTTTTTTAATTGTTTTTGTTAAAAATCTCTCTAAAAACTCATTTCCACGTAAAAATCAAGAATATTTGTAAATTTCTCTATTTTTTATTGTAAATACAATTTGGAAAAGTTGTATTTGCATTATTTTGGTGTAAAATATCTCAAAATTATTATATTAAGTGTTGAAAGTAGGTTATTTTCTCTTATTATAATAATTTTCTCTATATTATTCTTTTAATAATTCTTTAATTAATATAAATAGTATTTATATTAATTTATAACTTTAATATTGGTAATATTATTGTTATTAATTGTTTTTTATTAATAAAAAACAATTTTTTACGCCTTTATTATTTGTTTGTAACAATAATAAAGTGCCATTAAATATATTAATATATTTATTTTATTATATTATATTTTATAATATAAATTATATTATTATATTTTATTGATAATATGATTATTTTTATGCCATAATTATAATAATTCTTTATTATTATAATTATTTTTATCTTATTTATTTCATTTATAAGGACATTCATAGTACAATAAGTAAAATATTAGTAATTTTTACTTATTGTTTCATAGTCAAACCTTACAAATCCCCAACAGAGGAGTCTGACTCAGACTCTATGGCAGATGCCATCAGAGAACAATCTGATGAAGAGCAAGACCCAAGAGAAGAGTTTATAGTGGAATACCAAGAGGAAACCCCACTAGAAATCCAGGACATATAGTTAGAAGCAGGCATGCCACAAGACACTGCCAACAAAAACTTGTGCAAACACACACAAGATGCACAAACATTCCTGGTCACACCAACCAAAGGAATGGCATAAGTACATGGGACATCCACAAAAATGACTGTTTGCATTGACAATGCTCAACGCCCATTGATCATTGACAGTGGGGCACACTGCTCCATAGTGGCCAGAAATTATCTGGATAACCACTTCCCCAACTGTCAGAAACAACTCTTGCCAACCAAAGCAAAGAACTTCAAAGGTTCTTCAGGGAAGATTACTTCAATCGAGACAATTATTAAAGAAATAATTATACCCCATAGGAAGGGTAATATCAGACTCAACCCAGAGTTTGTAGTGCTTGATGATGCCCACATCCAAGGGATTTTACTGGGAACAGATTAACAGAGGATGTATGGCATAGATATTTACAATAGTAAAAACAGGCACATTACCATTGGTACCAACAAGGAAAAGGAACTTTCACTTGATATTTACCAAATATCTGCCCAAGACCCTCTGGAAGAACAACTGAATGAATTCAGAGAGGGACAGTTTAGTACTACCCTCACCAGTAAGCAGAAGCTAAGTTTACTGGAAATGCTGAGAAAGAATAGACCAGCATTTGCCATTGGTGAAGAACCATTAGGCAAGATTATAGGCCATGATATAGAACTATATCTGGATGTGGAAAGACCTTATCCACCCATGCTCAGGAGACCTCCTTACCCAGCAAGTCTGGAAACCAGGAAGTAAATTGAAAAACATATCAATAAACTCCTGGACATGGATGTCATCAGAAAGATTGGACATAATGAGATAGTGGAAATTACCACTCCTGTCCTGATCACCTGGCATGATGGAAAGTCTAGGCTGTGTGGAGATTTCAGAGCTCTGAACAACTACACCAAAGCTGACAGGTACCCTATACCCAGGATACCTCATGCCTTAGACAAACTGGAAATAGACAGATACATAGTAAAAATGGATTGTATGAAAGGCTTTCATCAGAATTGAGTTAAGCCAAACTCCATGAAATTACTCAGAATCATATGTCATATGGGAATATATGAGTACACCAGGATGCCATTTGGCATCAAGAGTGCACCAGCCCACTTCCAAAGGATGATGGACACCATATTTCAAGAAGAAATATTGGAAGGTTGGATGTTATTATATATCTATGACATCATTATATACTCAGAGACAAGGGAAGACCATGTGCAATAAATAGACAGAGTGCTAAGTAAATGCACACCCATAAATCTGAAAATTACACTTAAAACGTGTAATTTTGGCCAACAAGAGCTACTTGCTCTAGGAAATAAATTCTCAGGTCTTAGTCTGGCAATTGACCAGAACAAAGTAGCAGCAGTACTGCAAAAGCCAGCACCAAGAGAAATCAAAGAGATGCAATCTTTCCTTGGGTTTTCTAGCTACTATGTAAACCACATCAAAATGTTTTCCCACATAACTAGTAGCTTATACAAGTTATGTTCAAAAGATGTAGTTTTTGAAATTACCAAGGAAAGAAGGGATTCATATGAGAGGATAAAACATGAACTCACAAATGCGCCTTTTCTCATCTTACCTGACTTTGAACTACCATTCAAGTTATACATAGATGCAGCATGTAGCCAAGGCTTAGGAGCAGCCCTTCACCAGAGACAAATTGTGGATGATGAACCAAGAGAGGGAGTAATATGTTACATCTCTAGAAGGCTGAGAGATTCAGCAGCCAGGTATGGGGCCACCCAGACAGAATGTCTGTGCTCATTCTGGGCTCTAGAGAAACTCCATTATTATTTGGAGGGTGCAGTCTTTGAAGTCTACACAGGCTTCACATTCTTTAAGTCTCTACTGAACATGAAGACTACCAATAGACACATGCTGAGGTGGAAAATAGCCATTTAGGAGTATAGAGGGAATATGACCATCATATACAAAGAGGTTAAAAGTCATACCAATGCAGATGGCCTCAGCAGATGGCCACTGGATGATGTCAAAAGCAACCCAGCTAATTACCCTGAAGTATCAGCTAAAATTCCTGTCCATTTCATGGAAATAGACAGGAAGAAAAACTTCAGATTTTCTGAGTGGGCACCAGCAAGTGGTACCCCAGACAGTGGAAAAACTAGCTCAGAAGGAACAGAAACTCTCATATTGGGAATACATTCCTCAGAGCTGCACACTTAATTCTTAAATGCAGTGATGAAGACATATGCCAAAGACAAACAGTGTGGCATATTGTTACAACTCCTTCAACAAAAATACAGGATCCCAGCACTGGAATCCCAGTTAGAGGAACCCTGGTTTAGGGACTATAAGGACAATAAATGTTTCTTTATAGATGACCTGCTATACCATAGAGAGGAGCACACTAGTGAATTCACAATAATATACAGAGACCATATATCTTTGATCCTGCACAAATGCCATTATTGCCCCTATATGGGACACATGAGTGAAGACAGGACCAAAGAAAGGGTAGCAAGCACTGCTTGGTGGCCCAAATGGGAACAAAAGTTGAGTGAATACATCAACACTTGTGAAAGATGCCAAAAGGCAAACAGAGAACAAGGGAAGAAGTATGGGTTACTTCAACCCATAGAAGACCCCAAACACTCATGGGAAACCATCAACATGGATTGGGTTACAGGACTTGTCCCAGGAGGCAAGGAGAACTTCAATTCCTGCTTAATCATAGTTGATAGGTTCAGCAAGAGTATTAGGTGCATACCATGCCACAAGGAGGCTACAACCATGGATACTGCTCTGTTATTAAGGAACAACATCATATCTACCTGTGGAGTCCCTAAGATCATCATCAGTGATAGGGACCCAAAATTCACATCTGAAGTTTGGACAAACTTGTATGACATGCTTGGCACCAAGCTTGCATTTTCTACATCTTACCATCCACAAACAGATGGATTAGCTGAAAGGATGATCCAGACAATGGAGGACATCCTTAGAAGATTCTGTGCCTATCGCATGGAATATAAGGACCATGAATTTTACACCCATGACAGGTTTACCCTTATACCAGAAGTCCAGCTGGCTTATAACACAAGTCAGCACTCTACCACAGGAAAAACACCTGCACTGATAGAAAAAGGGTGGAATGCCCTATTGCCTGTGGATCACTTGAAGAAAGATCTTTTGACCATCCACCCCACAGCCAAAGATTTCCATGAAATGTGGAATAGAGCTTGTGACACAGAAACCAAATGCATAGCTGAGGCAAAAGAATATAATAAGCAGAGGTGGGACAAATCACACATGGAACCTGACTTTAAAGAAGGGTACCAAGTATTAGTGTCTACACTGAGCTTTAGTAATCTCAAAGGACCTAAGAAAATGAGATACTCATTTGTAGGGCCCATCACCATCATTAAATTGATAGGAAAAAATTCAGTGAAAGTAAAACTCACAGAGGAATTTTCCAGGAAACACCCAGTCTTTCCAGTGAGTTTAGTCAAGCCATACTTCCAGACACAGGAGGATAAATTCCCCTCCAGGAAGAAGAACCCAACCCCACCAGAAACAGTGGAGGTGGAGGACTCCCCTGGACCTGTGAAGAAAATTATCAAGGCCAGGAAGATCAGACTTAATGGTAAGATTCAGAGACAGTACTTAGTCAGATTCAAGAACCAGACAGCTGATAAGGACAAGTGGTTTTCAGAAGATTCCATACCAGATGGGAACCTTCATTTAAGAAGATTAAGAGCCTCTAGGAGGACAGAAAAGTCTCATCAATGATGAGCTTTTTTTTAGAGGGAGGGTAAGTCAGCCTGCGACTCAAACCAGAGCACAAGCATGACAGCCAAATACCATAAATCAATGGTATAGCCAAGATACCACCAAAACATGGAGCTGAGCCAAACCAGCTCAAAAGGTATCAAAAAAAAGAGGAAACTCACCCCTTTCCAAATATACAAGTCCCATAACCATAGGACAAAGAATAACAAAGTTATTCCTGCTCAAAGTTGTTGCTGAGCATAAACCTTAATTTTCACTTCTCATCTGAAATACAGAGTAAGAGGCTTAACCCCATCAAATGGGTATTCAAAATGAAGCTCTAAGTCATAGCCATCTAATAGTACCAGCAGAACTGAGCTAGAACCAGTATTACAGAAGTTATGGCCAAATTCAGGCCAAATAAGGGTGAATGAAATATTCACCTCTCATCTAACTTCTACAGTTTTAGTGTCAAATACCTAAAGTGGGGTCTTTTTGGAAAGAGAACAATCAGGGCTATTTGATGGTGCCATTCATTTCCCCATATCCTATCTTGAACAAAAGCTATAAGGCAAACAAGCCCAATACAGCTTTTTGCCTAAAACACATATATGTACAAAAATCTTGTACATGGCATAACTTTGCCATATTTAATGATAACCGTATCAAATGAGGAACCATTGTGTAGAACGTATACAGGGCTACAAACCAAACCAATTTTGAGGTTGATATCTCAAAAACAGGCAATGTTATGGCTGCTTCAAGGTCAAAATCCCACAGTTTTTACTTCAATGCCTCATAGTTCATTAAATACTGGGGTCCCAAACAGGTTCTGTACCGCATTCTACACGTCATACATGTCAGAATCAGGCTGTGTGGTCCCCAGATGAAAATTTTCACCCTGTATTGGTGAAAACTGCCCAGATGTGGTTTCAAAACCACATCTAAGCCCAATGAAAGCTATACAGGCCTTTTTTGAAAACCACAAGTCTGTCCTTGAGAGTGAAAAATCTTCACTTCCTCTATGTGAAAAGGTCTAGCATCCTTTTCACCCCATTTCAGGATAAAAGGAGGCCTTTTCACTGACAGAAAAGGAATCCCCATCCTGCTCTTGAATTCCTACGTAGTATAAATGTCAAAAACAGTTATTATTTTGTAAATAATCAGGCTATACTTTAAATTTAAGTATTGTAGCTCTTAGTATAGTAATCCAACTGGTAAGACTGCACCCAGGGCTTTCAGCAGCACTCACCACCATTTTTATACAATAATAAAGCCCTTTTATCATCATTAAAACCCTTATTATTATGAATTAAACTCTTTTAAAACTATTTTGACCATGTCACAGTCATAGTTAAAGCTTGGAAACACTATTATACACCTTTATCATAGACTCAGCCCGACATCTTTCATAATGAGGTGGCAAATTTCTCTCAAAATAGGAAGAAAGCTCTTTATGCCGTTCATTTCTCATTGGCAGGGATGCAAAATGGATTGATCCTTATCTCTCCAATCTCACTACTCAAGATTGAAATTACGTTCTCAATTCATGGACCTTATTTGAGTCTCAACTCTTTACTTTGTTTGGGGACCCAAATGAAGTCAGAAAAGCTGAAGCAGAGCTGGACTCCTTAATAATGAAAGAGGGTGGACATCTTTCATTATACATTGCTGATTTTAGAAGTTTTTTTTCAATAATTTGAGATCGGGGTGAAAGAGCTCTCATCCATCATTTCAGGAAGGGATTGGCCTCTGGAATTCTGGATCAATTGGCCTCCCTCCTTCAAGAATTGACACTCTTCAAGACTTAATGGATATTACCCTGGAGCTTGATACTAGGTACCATGAGAGGCAAAAGGAGAAAGGTCATTTTCAAGAGAAGAATCCTGAAGCCTCAAAGTTAAGTTCTTCTAATCCTCGAAATTCTTCAAGTTCAAATCAAAAGAAGAAGAAGAATTCTCATTTTCAGAAGAGGGACAATCCCCATTCTTCTTTTCTGAATAAGAATGTCAAGTTGATGGGTTTTGAAAAAGAAAGAAGATTTAAGGAGGGCTTATGTGCCTATTGTGGTGGGAAGCCTAGTCTTGAGTCTTGTTTCAAAAGGCCTCAAAACCAACTTTCCCAACCATCAGGAATTTTTTGCAGGCAGGGAAATGCCTGATTGAAGATCATGTTGTGTTCAGTTGTCTTCACCGTTTTCCATCCATAGCACAGTTTTGCATTCTGAATACTGGTGTCAAAAATTCTCTTAAATTTCTTGTTTTGTCTTCTCTCTGATGTGTTTTACAGTATTCCCATTGATTATGGTGCTCACAGCTCACTTATTGCAAAGCAGTTTGTTCACAAGTATTCTTTGACCATTTCAGAACTTCCAGAGAATATTCCTCTTATTATCTTGGACTCTTCTGAGTCCCCTTCTCTATTTTTGACTCACCATATCAAATATATGGTTATACTTCAATCTTTCCCAGGCTTTGAATGGGACTTTTTAGTCATTGATACTCCCAAGGGAGAAGACCTTATATTGGGAATTTACTTTCTTAATCATTTCAATCCATCTATTGATTGGAGACAAGGGCTTATCATAAGGACTATTATGATCTTTCTGAATCTTTCAGTAATGGCTCTTCTTCTGCCAAATCATGTGCAGCTCTTGTTGGTGCTTCTAGAACACCATTATTTACATCCTCTGTCAATATTCCTTCCTTAAATTCTCATCAGTCATTACTATCCTCTAGAGATGAATCTACAAAGAGATTCAAGATTTTGGAGAAGATAATTCTGTATCTTCACTTCATCTCTTCCTTGGAAATACGGACCTTCCTTCCTCATCTTATCATGACTCCCTGGAGGAGCTGTGGGATGAAGAGGAAGAGCCAGAAGAAATAGAAACCCTAAATATTTTTTGTTCTTCTTATCACCAGTATTTGGATGTATTCTCCAAGGTGAAAGCAGAGAAACTTCCTCCTCACTGTGCCTGTGATCATCATATTGACCTGGAGGGGTCTCTACCTCCAGTTAGGGTGATCTACTATTTATCAAACCACGAGTCAGATACACTCAGGGCCTAAATTTCTGAGAATGTAGAGAAAGGCTCCATCTGGCTAAGCTCCTCTTCAACAGGAGCACCTGTCCTCTTTGTCAAAAAGAAGGATGGTGGCCTTCATTTCTATGTTGATTACCACAAACTCAATTCTGTTCCTAGTAAGAACAAATATCCTGTTCCTCCTATTAATCAGCTTCACACTGTATTCAATGGCTCTTCTATCTCCTCCAAGATTGATCTGCGTGGTTCATATAAATTTCTAAGAATGAAGGAAGGTGATGCACATCTGACATGTTTTAGAACTAAATATGGCAGCTATGAGTACTTGGTTATGTCATTTGAGCTTACCAATGCTCCTGCCTCTTTCAAGTTATTGTCAATTATATTTTCTATTATCTTTTTTATGTTGATTTTGTGGTTCATTTGGATGACATTATGGTCTTTTCCAAATGTGAGAAAGGATATTTCACTCATTTGTTCACTTTTTCTGCCAGACTAAGAGCCAATAACCTCTTTGCTAAGGCTTCCAAGTGCCTATTTCATGTTTCTAGTGTAGAGTATTTGGGTTATGTGGTCTCTTCTGAAGGCCTCAAGATGGATAAATCAAAAGTACAGAAAGTTCTCAATTGGCCACCTCCAAGAAACCTCAAGTCTATTTGATCATTCCTTGTCTTTGCCAATTTTTACTTCTGTTTCATCAAGAATTATTCCAAGAAAATTAGTTCACTCAACAAGTTCCTCAAGAAAGATTCCTGTTTTCCCCTCAATGAGGAAGCTTGTAGACAGTTTCATCAAGTTGAAGAGGCTTTAGCCACAGCTCCAGTTCTTTCTCATTTCAATCCTTGTCTACCCACCATTGTGGAGACTGATGCTTCTGATTATGCCTTGGGTTCTGTACTGAGTCAGCTTTCTAACTCAGGAAAAAACCCCATTGAATTTGATAGCCACAAGCATCTTCCATCAGAGCTCAAATATGAGATTCATGACAAGGAACTCCTTGGCAAAGTCTTGGCTCTCAAGTGCTGGAGAGCTTTTCTTGTCTCTCTTTCTTCCTCCTTTGAAGTTCTCACCAATCATTCTTCACTCCAATAATTCATGCCTTCCAAGATTCTCACTTCATGTCAAGCCTGCTGGGCTGAATTCCATTTCTCAATTACATACCACTCTGGCTGCTTGGAAACCGTTTCAGATCTACTGTCACATTGGGACAACATTTACCCAGAGAGGGGGGAGGATTTTATCAGCAAGAATCTAATGAATTATTGCCAAATAATCAAGAAAGATGAAATTAAAGCCTCAAAATTCTTTGCAGTTAAGGTGGATATATTTTCAAATTTTATTGACTTAATCCAGAAGGAATTATGGAAATATTTCCATTGCAGAATTATTCTTCAAGATTTGGGTAAAGGTAAATCTTTGAAAGATTATTCTCTTGATTCCTCTTCCCAACTTCTTCTTTTCAAAGATTTGGTGGTTGTTCCAAATGACCCCACAATTCAACTCAGTATACTTCAAAAGTGGAATGACTCTTGTCTAGCTGCAAACCGTGGCCAATAGAAGACTCTCAAACTTGTCAAGCGGGATTTTCACTGGTCTGGAATGACTCAATTTATCAAGGATTATGTCTCATCCTGTCAACAGTGTTCAAGAAACAAGAATATTCATCATAAGAAGTTTGGACTTCTAAAACCTCTTCTAATTCAAAATTGTCCTTGGATTTGTCTTTCAATGGACTTCATCACTCAATTTCCACTGTCAAATCCATTTGACTCAATTCTTGTTATAGTCAAAAGATTCTCAAAAATGGCAGTTTTCATTCCAACAATGTGTTCAATAACTTTACTGGATTTGGCCCATTTATTCATCAAGAATTTTTTCTCAAAGAATAGCCTTCCCTCAAGCATTGTCAGTGATAGAGGTTCTCTTTTTTTTTCTTCCTTTTGCACCAGTCTTTTTCAGAAGCTCAATATTTCAAGAGATCTGTAGACTTCTTACCATCCAGAAACTTATGGACAGACAGAGAGGGTAAATAAGATACTAGAGCAGTATCTTTGTATGTATGTCAGTTATCATCAAGATGATTGGGACACCTGGCTCCCTCTGGCTGAATTTTCTTACAATAACTCTTACCACTCTTCAACAAAGCAATCACTGTCTTTCACTGCTTATGGAAGAGATCCTTAATTTGACTCATCTCACATTACTCAAGATACTCCCGCTGGAAAGTTATCAACAAGAATTCAATCAGTACAGCAAGATGTGGAGAGAGAACTTTAAGTTGCAATGAAAAGGTTTAATATGTATGCAGATAAAAGTAGAGCAAGTCCACCTGTTTTCAATCCTGGTGACATGGCATTATTTTCTTCCAAGAATGTAAAATTAACTAGAACCACCAAAAACCTGTCTGACAGATGTTTGGGTCCTTTTCTAATCTTGAAGAAAGTCAGAACTCATTCCTAAAATCTCAAGCTCCAATTTCAATTTAAGTCCATCCACCCAGTCTTGTACATTTCTCTCTTAGAGCCATTCAAAGCATCAATAGCCTCCTCCTCCAAGTATAATTGAAGAAGAAGAGGAATAAAAAGTCTCTCAAATACTGTACTCAAAGCTCAAAAGCAGAAAATCATGGTATTTGGTGTAATGGAAAGGTTTCAGTCAAGACCTAGGAAGATCCACTTTGGAAACAACTGAAAACCTCAAGAATTTTCCTGAAATTTTCAAGGATTTTCATTCTTTATATCCTTCCAAGCCAGGATCCAATTCTTCAGGTTCTTGGTGGAGAGAGGAATTACCAAAAGGAAGTCTCACTCCTGGTATGCACCTTTATAGGTATTCTAGCCTTCTTGTTGTAAGCATCACCTTGGCCACTCTGTGAGCACTCTGCAATTTTTGGACACAGATCTTTGGCTAGTCTTTCAACATCAATTCCAAAATTATGGCCATTTTCACTTGGGCAAATTTACCATTGTTTCTTAATTCTTTTCCAAGTCATTCTCCTTTCCTGTAAGATGTGTCTATGAAATTGTTGATAATATTACTATTAGTCAACAATACTATGATTGTTATTATGAAATCTAATAATAAAATTATTTTAGCCACAATTCAAATAATTATTTAATGAATTATTTCTTCTACTTTTTATAAACTACTAGTGAATATAACAGTAAGAAGTACTTATCTACAAGAATCAATTACGAGAAGTATTTATATAATAAAGTTATTTTAATATATAATGATCTTTTACAAGAATAATTATAAATATAATTCTTGAATAAGATAAATACCAGAGAAAAAACTTTAAGAATTAATAATAAATCACTCACTAATATTCAATCAACCTTTAGAAAGAATATGGTAGAGAGATTTTGTGGATAAATTGTGGATTTGGGATCAAAATTGATTTATAGCATTATTACAACAATATATGGTTTATTTCTATTATTTTACATCTTTCTTTATTTACTTTGAAAGAATAAAACACTCAAGAAAATCTTTAAATAGTACTTACTTGTTGGTAACAAAGATATAATTGGATAATAAGATGATTTTGAAAAAACAGCAAGAGGATACCTCTTTTAGGTCAAACACAGCTCACAGAGGCATTCAATAGGGAAAAATAAAAAGCCAGTGAGTGAGAAAACAATAATCCTTTTTGGATTATTTATTACATCATTTGTTGTCAGATACAATTATCATAATTACATAATTAATGCTTTCATGTGACTACCAACCCAAATATGGTTAATAATAAAAGGAGTAACAACTTTAAGTATTCTTATATTTAAAAAAAAATATTTTCTCAAATTTATAAATCTTATTGGAAATTTCATCATAGGTTGTATCTTCTGTTAATTTTTGAAGATTCAGTATTTCACATAGAATCATCAAAAATGAAATGTAAGTAAAAACTTTAATTCTATTTATGAAAAAATAATTCTTTTTTGTTTTTCTATTAGTAACTCCATTCTCCATTGGTCCTGAAATTTTCAGAAAGATTTATTAAGAATTTTATTTTTAATGAATTTTTGACTTTTACCTCATTTCTACATAGAATTGCAGATATCATAGTATGGCAGGTTTCTATGAGGTAAATCAATAGATACTAGTCCAAAAATGGTTTTGATTACTCTTTCAAGTTTTATCCATGGAAAATCATTAATAATTGACATGGTTAAAAGAGCTTAAGTTGCTCTTTACCTCTCTGTCATGTAAAAATAGTAGCTTATTTGCAATTTTCTTGTGATTTAATGAGATTTCAACTTGGTAACCAGGTTTCCAAAAGGCTTTAGTATACTAATTGGGCCATGATCAGCAATGGATCCAAGCCTCAGAGGCCTCAGAAGTTGGGTGCCCTGGCCCTCTTTGATGTCTTTTGTCCTCCTTAGCTATTTTCATGTCAAAAATAGAAATTCAGGCTTCAAGACGGATATCAACTATGGGTGTATCAAAACTGTATGTAATAATACCATACTGTTAAGTGCAACAAACATGCACAACACTATTCTTAGTGTATATATAACATGGTATTTCTTACATTCCCATTATTTTGGCATGAAATTGAGAAAAACAAAAAATTCACAATTCTTTTATGTGGTATTGAATTATTTTCCATATTACCACCTCATAGAGTTAATTCAATCTTATTCACTCTATGGAGCTACCCTAGGTGAACTTTTGTGTAGAATCCAAATATGGCCTTGAATCCATGGATTTACTTACTCACAAAAATGCTTTTCACCTTTTCTGAAATAAAAAGTGATGAATTTTGAATATATGCATTACTTATGGTTTATGCATAGTTCAGAATTTATTTCAAAGATAATTTTGGCCTATTTGGGTATGTAAGATATACCCCAAGGCTCACATCCTTTCCCACCAAAAATTAAATTTTACCACAGTTTTATTAATGATATTAGGAAGAAATAGTCCCTAAACGGGGTTAATGTCCACTTTCCAACCTCTTTAAATTACTCATGTCAAGAATTTTAAAGCACATTTATATAAACATTCAGGCTTGTGGCTTTCTTTCATGTCTAAATCTTCTCAAGAGTTAATCTGGTTCAGTTATTTGTGATTCTGCCAGCCATTCATGTTCATGTACTGGATTTCTATATCTGACAAAATATTCTCTTTTATTTTTACCCCTAAGTCTCCTTGCTTTAATTTCTTTCTTTATCTTTTTTTCTTCACTCTCTTTCACTGGTGGTACAGCTAAAGGACTTGGGTTCCTTAAAGGAAACAATAATTTGTCAGCTGGTTGATAAGGTTTTATCAAACTGACTGGAAAAGTGGGGTGTTTATTTTCTAATTCACCACCCGATTCCACTTGAACTGCATTGGTTCCATGTAAGGCAACAATAAAAAAAGGTCCTACATAAGAATCTTTGAGTTTCTTTGGGCCTTTGATATTATTAAAATTCAAGGCTGAAACTAGAGCTAAGTCCCCTACTTTGAAGTCTGGTACTTTATGACTCTTGTCTCACTTCTTTTTTGCAAAGTCAAAAGCATCATCCATTCTTTGTTTTGCATGATGTTTCACTTTATCAAGAATCATTTTTAAGCTGAAAGCTGTAGGATGGATTTCAATTGAATCTTTCCTCAGTGTGTCTGCTGGGAGTCTTGGATTCCATCCTTTTTCTAACATAGCAGGAGTCTGACCTGTGGAAGAATGGATCAATGTCTTATATGCCAACTTCAATGCAGGTATTAGAGTGCATCAGTGATGGGTACAGCCATCTGAGTATTTGAATTCTAATCCATAAGCACAGAATCTTCTGATCAGGTCCTCTAAGGTTTGAATAATTCTTTCTGCTAGCCCATCATTCTGAGGGTGATATGCTGTAGAATAGGATAACTTTGTCCCAAACAATCTATGAAGATTGGTCCAAAGTACATATGTGAATCTGGGATCTCTTCCACTTATGATATACCTATATAGCCCTGTATGACAAATAACTCTATTCCATAGAAGAATAGCTGTATCCACAGAGGTTTCATCATTATGACGTGGTAAGAATATGGTTGTTTTGCTATATTGATCTACAATTAATAAACAATCATTATAATTTCTATCACCACCTGGAGGAAGGGAGTTCTGTGACCCAATCCATTTGAACAGCTTCCCAAGGGTATTTTGGTTCTTGAATATTAATCGTAATTCCAAATTTCTTTCCTGTACTCCTGTTTTCTTTTTGGCATCTGTCACAGGTATGGCAATATTTAATGGTCTCTTTTCTCCAAGATGGCCACCATGCACAGTTTTCCACTTTTTCAGTTGTTCTGTTTTCTTACAGGTGTCCAGAGCAGATGCTATCATGACATTCATGAAGAACTGTATTGTAAATAATCTACTTCATAATTTCATTACACAAGAATGTTTGGTCCTGTGGTACATTATTCCATCAAACAAGTGAAATCTTCCTTCATAGTAAGACGTTTTCCATACTTCATCTAATGAACTAACCAATACTGTCTTCTTGTAGTCTATATCTAGAAAGGATGTCAGGATATGGAAATTATTGTCTTTCTTATAAGATTGTCTGACTTCTTCAAATATTTCAGTCCCAATATCAGTTATGTTAATGCCTTCAATTGGAATCTGTGGTTCTGCTTCCCAGGTTGCATAGGCTGGGTTATCAGGAGTATTGGCAAAACCACCTACTAAGTCCATCCACATTCTTATGAATCTTTCCTGCTTTATGTACTATAGTCATGTTTACTCTATATTCTTGAATTGCTATCTGCCATCTCAACATCTTTCTGTTAGGTGTATTCATGTTAAGAAGTGATTTCACTGCATCAAAGTCAGTTATCACTTCAAAAAAACTTCCATCATGCTAATAATGCAACTTATCAAGTTCTCATACCAACCATAAGCACTCCATTCAGTTTGCACCATATCTGACTTCTGTTGGCTTAATTTTCCTTGAGATATAAAAAATTGGTCCTTCTGTAGGTTTGTCATCAATAATTTAGACTTGATTTAGGGATGCTCCAATCTATCTCCACATTCATCAATGTACAATTTGAAAGGTATATTCCAGTCCATCATGAGGAGAAAAGGTGCTTCTGTAACAACTTTCCTTATCTTCTCATAAGCTTTAATTCTCTCTTGTGTCGTTTCAAATACTTTCTGTTGATCACAGATTCTATAGAGTGACTTGGCTAGAATTTCAAAATATTTCAGATGATGCCTGTAATAGCTGGAAAATCCAATAAAAGACATAATTTCTTTCTTATTCTGGGGTATTGGCTTAATTAATACTGCTGCTAATTTATTTTTGTCAATACCCAAGCTTAAACCAGAAACAATATTTCCTAGAGCTTTAAGTTCTTCAAAGCCAAAGTTGCACTTCTTGAGTGAAATCTTCATATTTACTCCTGTAGCTTTTTCAAGTACTCTTGAAAGTCTCTCAAGGTGCCAAGAACATGAATCAGAAAAGATGATAATATCATTAATATAAATAATGAGCCATCCTTCAGATAATTCTGTGGGGAAGATGGTATTCATCATTCTTTGATAATGAGATGGAGCATTTTTAATACCAAATGGCATTCTAAGATACTCATAAATACCACATTGGGTGATAATTCTAAGTAATTTCTTGGCTTTGGGTGTCAAAAAATTTTAATGAAATCCTTTTGATTCATCCATTGATGTTATATACTTAGTTTTAGAGAATTGGGTTAAAGCTTCTCTGATTCTAGGAATTGGATACCTATCTGGAACTCTGTAGGTATCAAATTCTCTAAAATCTCCACCCATCCTTGATTTTTCATTATTCCAAGAAATAATAGCAGGCGTTGTCACTTCAACTTCTTCATTATGGCCTACTTTTTTTAGTACACCAAGTTGTATCAGCTCTTAGATATGTTTTTCCAAGGCTTCTCTATCTCTGGGACTTTCTGGATAAGCTGTTCTTCTAAGTATTGGAGGATATGGTCTGTCAATATTAAGAGTAATATAGACTTCATTTCCTTTCATAGCACCTAATGGACTTTATCTGAATCAAATTGATTGTTATATGTGTACAACACATAAACAAGCTCATGCCTCATTTTGGGTGATAATTATGGGTTAATTTGTTCTTCAATAAGTTTATTACTCACAAACCCTCTTTATGAGTATCTTTATCAGAAGATATTTTTGATATTTGTTTGGGCATATTGTAAAAAGCAATTTTTTTTCTTTTATCATCCCTAATTGTAAAATATCTGTCTTTATGGTTATTGATGTTGATACTATAAATATTCAAATAATCATTTCCAATAGTTATATGTTGAGATGTAAAATTTTCTATTACTACTATCTCTGTTTTCATTATCACACTTCCTGCAGGGTTTTTAAATACAATATTAGTGTATAATATGCCCAAAGGGTACATATTATTACTGGAACTGCTAGCCTGCACACCTTCTATTGGTAATAGATGTTTCTTCCATTCATGGAGTATTATTTGAAGGTATTCTTTGCCTATACAAGTGCAAAATGCCCCTGTTTCCAAGTTGACTTTGGCTTCAACATCATTCATCAGAATTTATGAGATACAAGATGGTCCAACATTGTATCCTTTTCCTCTAGCAGGTTTAGTCTTACAAATTCTAGCATCCTGTATATTTATTAGGTTATAGAAATCTTAACTATACTGTTGCAAGTGAGTATGGACTTCAGCGACTTCAAAGAAGACTTTGATGTTCTTTCAGGCTGATTCTATTATAGAGTAATAAAGATAGTATATAAAACTCTAACTTTGACTGTGAAACGTATAGAAATTGATAAAAAAGAGTTTTAAACAGTATTCAAGGGCTTTACTAAAGAGTTTTAGTGGTGGTGAGCATTATTGAAAGCCCTGGGTGCAATAATTATCTGTTGGGCTACAATAATAACTACTAAAATACTTAATATTATAAGTAAACCTGATTATTTTCCAATAGTATAGCTTTTTTGGAAAGTTTTACTATGTAGGAATTCAAGAGCAGGAGGGGTATTCCCCTTTGGGGAAGAGAAAGAGCCCTTTTTATCCTTAAATTGGGTGGAAAGGTCCTCTGGACCACTTCCCATGGAGGAAGTGAAGATTTTTCACTTCAAAGTAATTTCCTGTGGTTTTCACAAGGCCTTTATATTCTTTATTGGGTTTAGATGTGGTTTCAAAACCACATCTGGGCAGTTTTCCCCAATACAGGGTGAAAACTTTCATCTTGGGACCACACAGCCCTCTTCCAACGTGTATGATGTGTAGAATTCTTTACAGAACCTGTATGTGACCCCAGTATTGAATGAAATATGAGGTATTTAAGTATAAAAAAGCTTCTTTGTCTGTTTGAAACCTCATAATCATAGTCATGGGAAAGTATTGCACAGTAAAGGTGTATTGGCCAAACTGTGGAATTTTGACCTTAAAGCTGTTATACATTTGTCAGTTTTCAAGATATTGAGCTCAAAGTTTATTCATTGTGTAGGCCTGGATGAGATATAAACAATTGTACCTCATTTGGTATGGCTGAAAATCAATATGGCAAAGTTATGCCATGTTCAATTTGTGTTATTCCAATATATGATTTTCTCAAAATCTGTATTGAACTTATTTTTCCCATAACTTTTGTTCTAGATGAGATATGGGGAAATGAATGACATCATCAGATAGCCTTGATTGCTCTCTTTTCAAAAAGACACTACTTCAAGTATCTCACACTAAAACTGTAGAAGTTGGATTAGATGTTAATATTTTATATACCCTTATTTGACCTTATTTTGGCCATAGCTTCTGTTTTTTGGTTCTAGCTCAGTTTGGCTAGTACCATTGGATAGCCATTACTTAGAGCTTCAACTTTGATACCAATTTTCTGGGGTTAAGCCTCTTCCTCTGGATTTCAGATGAGAGGTGAAAATTAAGGTTTATGCTCAACTTCTTTGAGCAGGAATAACTTTGTTATTCTTTGTCCTATGGTTATGGGACTTGTATATTTGGAAACAGGTGAGTTTCCTCTTTTTTTTGATACCTTTTGAGCTGGTTTGGCTCAGCTTCCTGTTTTGGTGGTATTTTGCTCTACCATTGGTTTATGGTGTTTGGCTCTCATGCTTGATCTCTGGTTTTGAGTCACAGGCTGACATGTTTTAAATAGAATAGTCCTCTACTGGTGTGTCTTTTTGGACTTCAGAATCTTGGTCAGATTCTTCTTTCTCTTCAGTAAACTGAACATCTTCAATGACTTTAACTTCATTTATTTTAGTCTTCTTGATGCAAGTATTGGCTAAATGTGAGGTGCTTCCACATTTATGACACTTCAATACAGGTTGCTTATCTTCTCTGGAGATATTTGGGATCATTTTGGATTCCATAGGGTTTCTAATCCTTGTTTTACCAATTCTTTTTCTAGTAATGATATCTTCCTTAGAATCAATTTAGTCTTCTGTTGTACAGGGCTCTACAGATATACACTTGCTAGCATGTTCTAGTTGTCCTCCACATTTTCTTAATATTTTCATATTAATAATTGAGTCACACATATCTGGGTATAAAGCAGATATTCTTTCTTTTTGTTTGAGGAACCAAGTAAGTGTTTTATCTTTTTCTGAGTTAAAAATGCCACTTTCAAAAGCATTTTCCATTTTAAACCTCTAAGAATTATCGGCCCACTTTGTGATTATTTCAGATTTCCACCAAGACCAATAATGTCTTCCATTTTCTTGTCTCATTTTGTAATACCATTTCCTTGCAGCTCTGGTAAAGAAAGATTGCAATTTCCCCACTAAAACTTCATCAGGTATATAAAAATCTTCCTGCAACATATCAATTGTTCTTATGAGCTCAATATGATTATATTAACATTCATCAGAGAATGTTAGACATTCTTCTAATTTGGGAATATCTTTTGCAGATATTGCCTTTTCTCCTAGAAAAAGGGTTAAACTTCCTTTCACAGAAAGTTTCTCTTCAGTCAATGGTGTGGAATTTCTGTGAATATGTGAGTTTGGCTCATAATTCTTATGAATTTGTTCCACATGTGAAATTATTTCATTTTTTAATTTCTGCCTCTCACTGTCACTTCTTGCTAAGTGTGTGGCAAAAATATTGGTATTATCAACTATTTCTAAAACATGATTTTTCATAATTTTGAGAGAATAATTAATGTTTTCAATGAAAAGATCTTCCATTCCATCATCTTGGACTTGATATTTACTCTCAATTCTGTCACATGTATTCAAAATCAAGTCAAGTCTGGTAGTTGTTAGCTTATGACAATCAGCAGAACCTTTGTCATTATTTTTCAGCTCATTTATATCTGATATTATTTTATTTAATTTTGAATTAAATTTACCAATTTCTACATCAATACTAGATTTAACAAATTTTATTTCATCTATTATTTGCATGGAAAAGTCCTGCTCATCCTTTCCTGATCTTTTTCTGTGAATTCCATAAGAATTCTGGCCATATTGAAAACACTGTCCACTTCTGAATGCTCTAATTTGAGGATCCTGTACCTTTGTGGATAAGGTCTTTCCTAATTGCCTTTGCCTTTTCCTTTTCCCTGATGGTTCTCAGGACCTTTTTTCTTCTTCTGAGGTCCTTTGGGCTTGTCTTTGGACATTTCTGGAGCTGTTTTGGAGCTGGTAGATGTGACTGGGCCTTCTTTCTCCAAATCTGGGGTCATTTCCAACTCCTTCTTCTGGTCTATGGATAAAAGACTTTTGTTCTTCAACCAATTCTTTATCTTTTTCACCTTGTCTTTGCAAGACAATGGGAACCACCCTCCTAAGAGCTCTATGGTATTCTTCTGACCCAGGAAGCTCTTGATGTGTGAGTAGGAGTACATTTCCCCCTGCTAAAGGCTTGGGCATATTTCCCACTCCTCTTCCTTGGCTGCTCTGTACCAGTTATTGTACTGGGACTGATATATTTCTATTGCTGCCACTTGGAAATGGTTTAGCCCTCAAAATATTACCTTGAATTAGTTCAGGCTCAGAGTTCACATTAAATTCTGTAGGTACAGACCTTGGGGAATGGGGGGAAACTCTGGCATCCTCCAGACATGTCTTTCTTGAGGAAGACTTTCCAGATCTGGCCCTGGTCTTTCCTCTTCTTTGTCCAGATCCATCTGGTTGGGCTTAATAGTTGCTTTCATTTCTGTTATGCACCATTTTTATGTCAATTCAAGAGAAAATAAGAGATAAAGACAAAAAAAACACCTTTTGGTTGTTTTTTGGCTTTTTCTGCTCTAATTCAAGTGCCTCTTTTAGCAATTTTCACTTCAATGCTTTCTTCAGATTCTGTACTAGTAATATATCTCTTACTGAGCTTATTGAGAGATGCACTATACTTTATTAAAGACACTAGAGAGAAAAATTGATAAAAGAAAAATTATTTTTTTTATACTTTTAAAATATCTTTAAGATTTGTTATAAGTTTTTATTTTTTAATATTAAAAAAATGATTCTTTTTAAAGAAAAAGAAATTGAAATTTGAGATTTTGATTCAAAATTACTTCAGAGTAACTCAAAGAATAATTTTATAAGTTTTTGGATGTGAAAAATCCACATGTAAAAAAAAGTATAAAATTAAACCAAATTCCTCAATTAAAAAGATTTTAAAGACAATTTAAATAATAAAAATAAATTTAACTGCAAATTGAAAGAAAAAAATTATTAAATTTGAATATCTTAGAGCTTAAAAATATATTTATTAAGGGTGCAAGGTTCAAAAAACATGTCCAGGCCCCCAAATGTAAGATGTGTCTATGAAATTGTTAATAATATTCCTATTAATCAACAATACTATGATTGTTCTTATGAAATATAATAATAAAATTATTAATGTTTTAAAAACCTAAAAGAATAAATTTATTATACTTTATAGTAAAAGAAAATTAAATTATTTACAAAATCAAATTAGAATAAAAAGAAAAAAATTGATGATGATTTAAATAATTAATTAATAATATTAAGGTAAAATAAATATAAAAAAAAAAAAATTCTTTAAGATTAAAAATTTTAAAATAAAATTTTTATATTAAAAAAAAAAAAAAAAAAAAAATATTAATTACTTAAATAAATTTTTTAAAAGAAATTTAAATTAAATTAATTTTTAAAGAATTGAAATTAATAATTAAATTTCTTAAAAAAATCAAAAAAAAAAAAAAAAAAAAAAAAAAATTGATGAATTTAAATCAAATTAAATCAATTAAATAAAAAATAAAAAATAAAAAAATAAAATAAAATAAAATAAAATAATTTTTAAAACAATTTTTTTTCTTTAAAATAAGATTTTAAAAAAAAACAAATAAGAAAGAACTAAATTAAATTTAATATAAAAAAATATATCTTAATATTGAATTTTTTTTTTTTTTTTTTTTTTTTATGAAACATTTTGCTTGTTAATTATATTAATTAGAAAACAAACTATAAAAAAAATTTAATTATTTTTTAGTTAAATTTGAATAAATTTTATTTTAATTAAAAATTTAATTTATGATTTATATTTTTATGGATTAAAAGGGTAATTAAGATTTTTTATTTTATTTCCTTGAGTTTTTGTGTTTTAGTTTCTAAAAACAAATTGAAATTTAATTATTTTTGGGATTATTATTAAGAGGAATTTATTGTTTAAAACTTAATTAGAATGGTAAAAAATAGTGTTTTTTGAGATTTTGAGGTAATTAAAGATAAAGAGATTAGTGAGAGAAAAATACAATGAGTTAAAATTCCTTGAGAAAGAAGGAAAGAAAATTTTTCAAGTAAGGTTAAAAAAACAAAGTTCAATCCAGACCCTTGAGCTCTGGAAAATGAGAGTCAATTTATGCAACACATGTTCACAGCAGGTACATCTGTACTGCTTCCCTGCCTGTGTTTGCTTACTTTGGGAAGGGCACTGTACAAGAGGTGTGGTAAAATTGGGTGATCTTACAGTTCCAGGTTGGTGAATCCATCTTGTACAAGGAGTGAAAGGCTGTGTTGTTTGATTCAAACTGTATGAGTGTTTCAAAAGAAGATTGGTGAAATTTGATGTTCATACATAGAAGTGAATTGCTGGTTTGGTGAGTTTGAGTCTGGATAAGGTTGAATACCCCTTAGCCCTAGTAGTGGTTTTGACACCTTTCTTGGTTTTCCATTCCATTTTTTGATGACTATGAGAAATTCCCCAAATTAATTCCTTTGGTATTCATAAAATACTTATTTTTATTTATTTGTTTCAAAATTTTATATAATTATATCAAAAGAATTCATTTTTTTTATTAAAAAAACAATTATCATCATTTTTTTTTTTACCTCATTTATTTTATGATCAAATTTAAATTTAATAAATAAAACAATAAATCATCCTACTTATTTATATTTTAATAATTATTAATAATTTAAGTTAAGATAATAATTAATTTAATTAAAATAAAAATAATCATAAAACTTAACTTAAAGATTTTTATTAATTGCTTATATTTAAGAATTTATTTTATAAAATATGAGACTTTTTCAAAATTTATATAATCATTTTTAAAATACCATGACCATTGGAAAAAAAAAACTTATTGATGTAATATTCAAATTCTTAAATTCCATTGTTAATTCTATCATCAAGTACAAAAACACCTTTTTTACTTTCTTCACTTTTAAAAAAATGACTCTTTCAATGTTTGTGTGTCTTTTTAATAGTGAGATAACTTTTGACTTGTTGCAATTTCTGGGCTTCAGCTTTCACATGCTAATTTATCTTCCTATGTCACTTTAGTGACTGATTTATTATGTTCTAGATTTTGTCTATGTAGTTGGCCCTCTTCATGTAAATTTTGGTTGCGCCATTATCCTGATGCTTGACTTGGTATTTCTTCTACAGCCATTTGACTCTCCAATTGTGTTTCATTGATAGCATTTATAGCTTCATTTTGTTAATTTTTACTCCAACTAAGTGAATTGGGTAACTATTCAGTTTAATTGGTCTGAAAAGGGGTTCCTTTTATACCTTCATAAGTGGTTAACTGAGTTAAGAGTGGCATAAGCCATTATTCAAGAGATAAGTGAGACAAAAAAAAGTATCAATTCTAAAAACTCAAATAATATTGGTCCGATTTTTTTTGATGTTACTGAAAATTTTCATGTTAATAACTAAAAATTATTCAAAATTTCAAATTGTTGTAAAACTTTGAGATTATTCTGTCATTTTCTTGAAATAAATTTAACAAAAAATTCAAAATTAAATTCAAAATAATTTTCAAATAGAGTTCAAAACCCAGTCATAAACCAAGTCTAAAATTTAATATATATTTTCTCAAAACATTATTATTGATTTTTTTTTCAGAACTCATTTTATGAAAAAAGGTATTAATATAAGTTAATTTAACGATGAGGCTTACAAATTCAAACCTTTGAATCAAGAATCTTTTGGCTGCTTTAATACTTACAAGCTGATATGCAGAAAACTAACAGCTTGATGGAAGTCGAACATCATCAAGTGTTGCTTTTCAAAAAGGCAGTTCTCCCATCATTGATGTTTTTTTTGATTATGAGCAATGATTGATTAGTATATGATTTTTTGTTTCAAAACTTTCTTTCTCTACTACCTCTTGTCTTATATTCAAAATGGAATAAACAAAATAATCGGACGTTTCGTAACTGTTTTCTTGAATTTGATTTTAATGTAATTATTAATAAACCAAATTTAAATCCCCAAGAAAGCATTAAAATAAATAAAATAAGAAAATTGAACCAATGAATATACATAAATAGTATTACTGAAAAATTACCGTAAGTCTAACAATAAAATTAAAATTCATTTACTTTTTTAAAAAAAAAAAAACTACTTAATTAGAGCACATGAAAGCAAGAGTAATAATAATAATAGAAATAAAGCCACAAAACAACGATCAAGTTTCACAAAAAAAACAAATAAGAAACAAGAAAACAACTCAATTTGTGTCAAAAAAAATGCAAAAAGAATGAAAAACATGCCAAATGACATAAAGTTAAGTTTCTTTTAATGGTGAAATAATAACCTTAATTAACTCGGCGGATACCAAATCATTAGTTGTTCGAATAGTTATCCTGGCCAACTTCAGGACGGAGAAACTGTTAGATTAATCACCAACTCAATCCATGAAAATCTATGAAAATAGCTTACTTTAGCCGATTCATTCGGCTCTAATCTAAGCAAGCAGCCCACTTTTCCAGCAACTGACATATTCAAAACACCCGCTCCAACCAAATTGTTAGGATTTGGATCAACTTGATTTAATAAGTCAAACTTCATTCCACTCAGTAATTGGGCCATTTTTTGATGACTCATCATTTGATTAGATTCCAGTTTCACTTTGAATATTTCTTGCCTTTCTCTAGGCGGTCCACCAATTTGCTTCCATCTTCCAAAAAAAGTAGTAGAATCTAATTGAATCGGTTCAATAAATTTATTTAAAAATATTGGTAATGGAATAGCCAAGGTTTGCAATGAACCTGCTAGGTATGATACGTTTAAAACTGGTGATGTTTCAAACGGCCCCTTGCATTCCACCATTGCGACCTGCTCGATTTGGCTCATTGATTCAATCGTATCTGTTGGAATCTTTGCCATGCTAACCGATAATTTATTCGACTCCTGGTTTTCAATCGACAATGTCAATGATTCAAATGGAGCCGTAATTTTGTTACCAAAATACAATGCCAATCGACCCCGTTCACCATGATAGACTGATTTCAAACCAATCTGTAGCTGTACATCTTCATAAAGAACGCCCTCGTTGATGTAACTCCATCTCGCCAGTTGTTTCTCCGTTCCTCGTGTGAACAATGAAGTGACTGGAGCTGTAATCGGAACGTTTGGTGTTGAAGTCGCATGTATGTCTAGACCATTCATGTTTTTTGCCAACTCATCAGCGATCCCGTTATCATTAGTCCCACTTGTATCTGGCATTGAAGATCCTTGAGCAGCGGCTTCAGCTGAAACTCTTTCAGATGCGCCACTTTTTCGCCGAGGCCCATTTAAATGATTTTCTTCCTTTTCAATGTTGGCGTCTTTGCCTCCAATTACCCAGGTGCGTTTATCCCCGGTCTGTCCAAGAGTTTTGGATAAACGACTTAAGAGTGCGCTCTCTCGCTCTGGAAACGGAGGCATTTCATCACAAATCGTTTGCAATAACTCTTCGCTAGGGAGGTTGGCAATTGCCAAATATTCACCTGTTCGAGTCCATGTTGTTAGCATTCAAGAAAATAATCACTCATGCTTGTTGATTTAAATCGAGTGTCTTTCAATGAGAATCATAAAAAAATAATTGCTTACAAGCACGCTGCTGAAGTTCCGCGTCTAAGACATATGTATATTTTTCAAAGACGTCCAAAATCTGAGCCCGAATCTCTGGGAATAAGTTTAACCACTTTAAATAAGTTGTTAAGAGCATTGAGCGAGTTGATGGCGAGCAAAGATTAGCCTTGGAATGTAAAACTTGAAATTGTTCGATAGGTGACAAGCCCTGATCATTAGCAACAAGATGACCGACTAAGAAACGATAGTTAGTCTTTGAGCTTGAGTAAGATGATGACAACTTTGAAAAACTAACACTCTCCCAAAATATACGCTGCTACCTTAATCATTTGCTCATGGCAGACGGGCATATGAATAAATTCAAAGACCTTCTTGGCAGCATAATCTTGTAATTCTTCGGTATTTGTTACGATTTGAATCACCCGGTACCATATTTCATCACCAAGATGATCGCCCGCCGCACTCATTAGCTTCAACATTGTATTCAAATACCATTCATATTCAGTAGAAAATTTCTCGGTTAGGATGGCGATTTTTAATACCAATTCTTCACGCAAGGAGTAATCTGAGATGGTCAGGTAACGTAATAACTCTCCAACAATCACTTTGGCATTAGTTGTATCGCACATTGAGAACAATAAGTCCAGGCCCCGTCTCCGTACGCTAATATCTTTATCCTTTAAGCTTAGTATGATTGTATCCTGATGTTGTTTTAGTACTTCAAGGTTCTCTGACCGAGCTGCCAGATGTGACATAGTCTCCAGACCAAGATATCGAACATTTGTTTCTTTTGAAAGGATAAACTTTGCAAGTAGTATTGAAGAGCGAGAAACAAGATTTGAGTTGGGATCCAAATGAATGATGAGATTTATAGCTTCAAATAAAACGGCATTTTGAGCATTATTATGTTGAACATTTTTAGGTGTCTCTTGGGAAATATCTAAAATGGTACGAAGAACGTTTTGAAGGCTTGATGAGACAGCTGCGTCAGCTATGGTTACAAGGGTGACAAATACACTTAATCAACATGAGACAACTTTAGAAAATCAAAAAACAATGAATAAAATTAATAATTGACGACCTACTTGAGGGAGGGTAATATTGAAGTAAACGCAATAGTTTACATTGAAGCCAGGGTATCGGAACCTTGTAGTAAATATATTCAGATGGGGTCTCCAACTCAACTACGATCTAACCTTGCAAAAAACAAAAGTGGCGAAAATATAAGACGATTTGAATTAGCCAATTTGAAACAAAGTGCGAAAGACTGATCAAAAACGACAAAAGTCAATCAGTATCCAAAAAGAAGAAAGGGATGACATCAAAAGTGAAATTGATGGTCTTTCGCACTTTATCCTAACCTTATGAAGTCGATCGACGGCTTTTTGATAGCTGAGCTCGAAGTCTTCTAAATGATCTTGAGCAAGAGTTAATACTAAAGAAGTAACAGCCAAGCAAACACCCTTGAAGGTTCATTGAAATAAAAACCAATGAAGTATTCAATGATAGAAATTAAATAAGTCAAGCAAAATACAAATTATTAAGACGTAAAAAAAATATTCTAATACCATACCATATCATGATCATTCATTAATGATATTATACGTAAAGACCAATCTGAAATTGGAAAGACTTCTGAATTTTTTCGGTATAGTCTTAGTAAAGTTAAAGCCGCCTTTTTTTTGACGAAAGCATTTGAGATCGGACTAATCATTAAACTGTAGACATCGTTTAATAAGCTTTCTGACATTTCTTTTCCACCAATATTTGCGATTGCTTGTAATGCTAAACAATTATTTGTTTCATTATGTTCGTCTAAATCTTTTCGAATCGAATTAATCACTAATCTAACTAAATCTGAATTTTCATGCATGAGTAAGGTAAGGGCCAAGTAACCCTAAAGAAATACAATTTAAAAGGTTGGGTGAATAACAAAAGACATTAATTGATTTAGAAAAGGTAAACGGTAGAAAATAAGAAAGATAAAAGAAGTTTTGATGAAAAGAAAACCCTCACGATTTGTTTTTCGGAATATTTAGTACTTGAGATTAAATTGACTGCTTCCATGTGTCCAATATCCACTTGATAACCCAAAATATACGTAAATACAATTTTCGCCAAATATTTCTTTTTTGAATATCCATCTAAATTACCATCTATTAAAAAAAGAAGATCGAATTAATATGAAATGGATTGGGATATGAAAAAATAATAATTAATTTAATTTTTAAACAAATGATGATTAGGACCAATAGAATCCAATAAGAAAGGTGGAATAAATTTTTTAAAAAATAAAGGATGAAAAAGACTAGGACCTTTGAACTTTTGTCTAATATTAGCCATTTCTTTATTTATTCGTTTTTCTTCTAATTCACGTACTCTACAAGCTCGCTATGTTTCATTTTGTTTTTCAAAAAGACAGTATTAAGTCAGCAAATCAAAAAAAATAAAAAATAAAATAATAGATGTAAGTTGTGAAGATGATAAAACTTTACCAAATCGGAAATGTATTGATTCAATCTTAATTTTAAAAAATAAGATGATATGAAGGAATTATAAATTGATTGAATTTTTAATTTCAAAGAAATAGAAACAAATGATGATTAGAATAAAATGATGAATAAAGGAATTAAACAGAAATTCAAGAACAATTAATTACCCTCTCATTTCGGTTGGCATGTTGATTCAATTTAAATATTTTTTTAAAATAAAAAAATAAAAAATTTGATTCCAAAAGAGAACTGAATAAAATTAAAATTAAGATTAAAGATTATTGATAGCAAATGAGAATTAGTTAAGCTATCAATAGAATAAAAGAAAACTCACTCACTAATCATAAAATAAAACAAGTCAAAGATCAAAGATGATAGATTTGACTTGAGAAGATGAAAATTACTAATGATTATTAAAAATTAAAAATTTTAAAGGAAATTTTGATAATTTTGTTAATAAATTTTATACTACGGCAATAATTGAATTTTTGGTAAAAAAAACTTACTCTAAATGGCACTGACTAGGAAGATATCATTAAGGGTAATTTAGGTTTAGATTAGCTTATCTTATTCCTTTTTATGATGGATGACATTCAATTCTCTTAATTTATTTTAATTAATTAATTATAACTTTTGATAGCTCTCACCAAGACAGATTTAAAGATTTTATAGCATTTGTTGGATAATTAAAGAAATCAAATGAATTGATTATTTGATTAATTATTCTTAAATTTTTAATTAATATGTATATGATTTAATTTAAAATTTCTTTTAAAATGAATTAAATTAAAATTCACATTTAAATCTATTGATAATAAAATTAAAAATATCAATTGATTTTTCTTTTTTGTGAAAAAATGCAAAAAAAAAAAAAAAAAAATGATTAATTTTTTACCACTAACAAGATCTAAAATTCTCACAAAAAAAGTGGTAGTAATGAATTTTCTCTCAAAAATGTAAACCTCAATTCAAAAAATGATTTGTTAATCAGATGAATCATAACAAGAAAATTCAATTTTAATTGATCAAAAGATATAAATAAGAAAATTTTTAAAAATATTAAAAGAAAAATACTCTTAGAATTTAGATAAGAAAAAAAAAGTTATACTTTATGTATTTTCTAAAGAAATGACTTTAAAGCCACAGTCTTCTTATAAATATTTAATAATTGAGATCATAAAATGGAATATCTTTTAAAAAATATTTTATCATTTATTTCAGAAATAACTAAAATAAATTTGAAATTTTAATATTTTGAAAAAAATATTAATAAGAATCATTAACTCACAAAATCAAATTATAGTTAAACCCTTGGGTTCTAAAAATATTAATATTAAATTTATTACAAAAATCCTCAATTTTTATTTTTGGTCTTCTTGTGAAATTTTCAAAATCAAAAATCCTTGTCTTGGTTCTGATTTTTTAATAATTCAATATCATCACCTTAATTCTCAATTATTTAATTCTTTCAATATCCCATAATGTAATTTTTCAGACAGAATTTTGGAAAGAAGATTTAATTTTTCACTTTTACTCAATAATAAAATTACCTTATAAGTATTGGTAATTTAAATTTCATTACCTAAATTACTCTATACCCAAATAATTTTAATAACGAAATAAACAAATTGATGAATTCCTAATTTTTTTTGATGGTCTTTAAATATTTATAGATTGATTGAATTTTAAAAGAAATCATTAATCAAAAGAAATATATCTTGAACATTATGGTTTTTTTTTATGAAAATTATAGTGGGTTTTTCATTGAGACACCAAAAACTCATTTTGTTATTAAATATTTAGAATTATCAAAATAATGATGATTTTTTGGAACATGGAATTTTTTAACCTACGGATTTTTTTAGAATATTTTAATTATAACTAATTCATTATCATCCAAAATGAATGTGAGATTTTTACATGACAAAATTGACTCCTAAAGGTAATTTATGGGATATTATTCCCTTGAAACTAAATAAAGTGGTTTTCTAATATACTAATAGCTTTTATTGTATAGTTTTTCCATCAATTTCTTGAATAACACCACCAAAAAAATATTTTTTACTTTTTTTAATGATCTCCTATTTTAAAATTTATACTTTATTAGTATTTAAAACATACTCTGATTAAGAGTTGAACCAATAATTAATTTTTTGATAGAATAGGTTTTTTTCCTTCCAAAAATTATACCCTTTTTCATGTGTATAATTCTCATTGGTGATAATTTATAAGAAATTGAAGAAATGTTCTTTAGAAGATGTGAATATTGAATCTTTTCTCTGGATTTAAACCACCAAATAAGTTAACAGGAATAGAAAAAGAACTTTCAGAAAATGAAGGAATTTTTGAAATATTTTTTTGTAGTACTTCAAAAATATCTTTCAGATATTCACTTTAACATTAAAGGCCCATATAAAAATAATCTTGTTCTTTCAAATAAAAAAAAAATCTATATATTTTAGTAAAATTTATGAATATATAGATTATTATTTATTATCATTTTTTAGTTTTATAAGAATTTGTTCATCTTAATAAAATGTAATCAAGTCAAAAAATCTTTAATTCTTTTTTTTTGGAATCAAAAATCAAAAAAAAAAATATTACAAAATGAATTATTTATAGTTTTGAAATATAATTAGATTTATTACTTAAATATAATAAGATCTATTCATAAATCAAAACAATTTTTTTCTTTGGATTATTCCTAAAAATTAATTATTTGTAAGAGTTTTTGGAATATACTCTTAAGATTAATTTTCTAAATTTTACTATTTTGTTTTTAAATATTTATGAATTTGAAAAAATAATATATAATATATTTAATTTTAATATATTTTAATTATAAAGAGTTTTTTGATTTTATAATCCAATTAATACATAAATTTAATCAATCAATTATTTTGAAAAAAAAAACATTTTAAATTATCATTACTAAGAAAATTCAAGTCTTAAAGAAGAAATTATTTTTTTATTATTCAAATTTAATCTTGATAATTTAATTCAAATTCAAAGTCAAAAAAAAAAAAACTGAGATTCTCAAATTATAATTTAAAAAATATTAATTTTTATAAAATATTTTCTATTTTTTTTATTTTAAATAAATAAGAATAGATTAATATTTATTATTAAAAAAAAAAAAAATGAAATTGAAAAATTTGAAATTATAATATCTTTTTGTTTAAGATTCTTTTTTTTTTTTTTTCATAAAAATAAAAAAAAAAAAAAAAAAAGAAATAAATTTTCCTTTTCTTTTTTTTTTTAAAAAAAAATATATTAAATAAAAAATTAAAAAAAAAAAAAAATTCTTATATAAAAATATTTTTTTTTAATATATATATAAAAAAAAAGAAAGAAATTATTTAAAACTTAAATTAAATTTTTAAATTTAAAATTTAAGATTTTTTAAATAAAATAAAGGAAAAATATTAAATTAATATAAATAATAAATTCAATTGACTTAATAATATATAAGTTTTTTTTTTTTTTTTTTGATAAATCTTATAAAATTTAAATAATTCAAAAAAAAAAAGAATTATTAATAGAATAATTTTAATTTAATTTTTATTAATTATTTATCATTTCATTAAAAAAAAAATTTTAAACTTTAAAATTTTTTGTTATAGATTTTTAAATATATATCAAATTTAAAATAAGAATTTTATCTTAAGATCACTTATTAAAGTTTTTTTATTAATTATATTAAAATCATAAACGGTTAATTTTGAAATAAATTTATCATTTCAAAGAGAATTTATTTATTAATTTGAGGCTTTTAAATATATCATATATAAAAAAAATATACCTTAAAATAAAATTGTTTTATCTTATGAAAAATTTGTATTTTTTTGAGAAATTATATCCCTTATTTATGTTCTATTATTTAAGTAATAATTTCATTTAAATTGAAAAATATCACCCTCATTTTATCCCATAAACCTCTACAGAGAAAATAGGGGGTGTCAAAGCTACCAAATCCCACACTCAAAATCCCAAGTTTTTTTTTGCCAAAATAATGCATTAATGATTTGATATTTCAGAAAACCCACACCTCAAGAGGTGTGGTATTTTAAGGTACAAAAACCCAGGTTTTTTGGTACCAAATCCCATGTTTAAATACTAAAATCCCCCCTTTAGCTTCCCATAAAGGCACATGTTTAAAACACACAACTCAGTAATGGAATGTTAAATTGCATATAACTTTACTTCTCTTGCATACAATATGAATACACTTATCATTTATTAAAGTATTTGATTCCAAATTGCACTTAATACAGGCCTTTTCTTCAATTACCATGCCCAAGGCATTGCAAAGGCTACCTTTACTTCAGATGTTAAACTCACTGCAGCTCATCAATTGTAAGGTGTGGATATGAAACTTTGATTAAAAATCAAGTACTTTTCCTGTCCTCAAAATTTTTATAAGGTAAAAATCAATTCAAAATAGTAAGAAATATTATTTTTAATAGAAAACATGCCAAATTTATTTTCTATAACTTTATTAGTATAGAACAATAATATTATAAAGATTTATTGTTTTACCAACAATACTCTACAAGAGATATTTAAGGCTACAAAAGAAATTTCTTCAAGAGCAATTTCAATTGGAATTAATTGAGAAAAGAAATTAAAGCAATTAATTAAAGAAAAAGGTCTTTAAAAAGAATATTAAAGAGAAAACACTCCCAAAAGTGACCAGAGTGAATTTGGAAACAAAGTGACAAAGTTTACAGTGATGAAAGATGCTTTAATTCACTTTTGGGGTGGTTCAGGGGTAAAAATGATTATAAGACTTACAAACAATGACTATAATGATTTTTTCACGTGGCTAAAAGGTTTAAAATGATTTAACAAAGGTGGTTGGAATCTTGTATTGATTGGTTTAACAGTGTTCAAACTAATTATAAAAGGAAAAGATCCTAACATGAAGAGAAAAGTGGGGCAAAGAAGAAATTCTTTTATAGCAATCAATTTTCTTACTCAAAAAGTAAAATTTACTCTTTTAAGTCGTGAAAAACAGTCTGAAAACAGAAAAGCCAATTATGGCATCATTGAACCCTGGTTTAGACCAAAAAAGGGCTGGTTTAAGCCATTTTTAGCCATTTTAGACCCTTAAATCAGCCATTACTATAGCAATACCTGGTCTAGAGCATTCAAAACATGCAGAATGTGTTTAAGAGGCGTAGAAACCAGTTAAAACCGTTTTTACTAACATTTTTTTAACTTAAGGGTAGTTTTACCCTCTTGGCAGCAGTTAAAACCACCCTGGTTGGTATCAAAACCTCATCATCAATTGAGTCACAGACCCTGTGACTCAATTACAGGCGAAAAGTAATGAACTTTTGCATGGATTTTGACACCCCACACCAGTCAGAAAGGATTTTGGGGGTCTGGCTCCCCCTTAGAGCTAGAGTTTCTTTTCCCCCCCAATTTATTCTTTCCTTTAATTCCTCATCATGTATTATACTTGTAATTTACATATGTAATTCAATTTAATTGTACAGTAAAATACAGTAATAGTTGATACCTCATATGTAAATCAAAGTTCACTTATGTAATACACGTGCAAATTTTGACATTTTAATTGAATTCAATTGAAAATACTTCAATTCCTCATAACTTCTAAGCTAAAAACAACACCTCAATTTTAACACAAAAATTGATGGTTAACACCACATGTGGTGTGAATTAAATCAAAGTTTTTAGGATTTTCAATTTTTGTATTGAAAATACTAAAAACTTAATTTAAGCTTATTTAGAGTTGAGTTACAGAAATTTCATCCAGAGGTGACCCCACTTTCTTTTTCATGAGTAATCAAATGGTGTGACTATTTCTTTATGTTTATTTATTGGATAAAAAGTTATAATATATTTTATATAACTTTTTACCAAAAATATTTTAATTTAACAAATTTTATTAAAAATTTATTTTTACTTAATTTTTACAAGTAAAAATATAATTTCACAATTTTAAATTTTATTGTAATTTTTTTTTTAAATTATAATTAAATTTTTGATTTTTAAATATAAATTTGTATTTATATTTAAATTTTTATTTTTATAATATAAATAAATTTATTTTATTTATATTTATATCTTAATTTATCTTTTGTGGTCTTTTGGGTATATGAAAATACCTCTAAGGCTCACATCAATGCACTCAACCCTGATAGTGATTCTGATATCCAGGAAGATATAATCTTATTAGATATGATAACCTCAAAAGATACATCAATCCTCATAGAAGATATCCATGAAATTACATGTATATGATGAATGATTTACAAACATTATCATCTGGAAAGTTTTGCCAGCTATGTAGGACCACACATGAATCATTTGAAAAATTGGTTGCACAAATTCAAGCTGATAAAACATTTCAAAACTCATCACAAAACAAACAACACAATCCTGCCATCCAATTTGCTGTGGCATTATCAAGGATAGGATCAAATGGCAATGGGGACACTTTGGGAAAGATTGGAATGTTGTTTGGAATTAGCCATGGGGCTATTGTGTTGTACACTCAAAGAGTCATCCAGATATTAATAAATTTGAAGTGAAAAGTGATTGTGTTGCCAACAATAGAACAATGAAGAGAGATTACTCAAGTAATGCAATCAGAAGGCTTCCCTGGGTGCATTGGGTTTATTGATGGGAGTCTCATACCATTATCAAAACGTCCTCCAAATGATGGTGAAGCATATTTTGATCGCAAAAAAAGGTAAGCTTTTGAATCTTTATTCTTTATTTCAATCTTACTGATGGTTTACATATAAGGTATTTAATGTCAATACAACGGGTTTGCAATATCAACAAACAGTTCACTGCTCTAAATGTTGGTTGTACTGGGTCACTTCATGATTTGAATGTCTATCAACATATGAGAATAGCACAAACACCTCAAGAGCTTCATGAAAATGATCAGTACTTACTTGCAGATTTTGCATATGCAAGCTCTCCTTGGGTTGTTCCAGCATAAAAGGGAGTTGCAGCACAGAATGAAGACAACCACTCTTTAAATTACTGTCTAGCAAAATTAAGGGTCAGAATCAAGCATACAATTGGAATTTTGAAGGGGCAGTGGTTTTCTCTAAGGGAAATGCAAAATCAAATGAGGGATAATCATGAAATCAAATATTTTGTTAGTTGGGTTGTGTCTTGCACGATTTTACATAATATGTTAGCACAAATTGGTGATGAATGGTTTGATTTATATAAAGATTATGATCCACCACATTAAGAAAATCTGGCCAACAACAACATTGGGGAAGATGTGGTAAATATGTGTGAGAAAATTAAACAAATCACCTTGGAATGGAAAAATAGTCAATTGTAAATTTCATCAGGACCATTGATTTATGTACTTAATTTAATGGCATACAACAGAGTGAAGATGTTATTCATAAAATAAAACTATTTACAATTAATATTTTTTAGTTCTCTTTTGATCCTGCATATTTCTTTCAAAGTACCCATTGACTCTTGAATTAATTTTGGTGGGTGTCATTTTCAAGAATTTGTCACCTACATTAAATAATTTATGGTTTATTTTAGAAGAACATCCAAAATGAGTTATTTCATCATGATTGATAATTTCTGGAGATGGTTTTGTTGTATGATGAACCATTTTTGATGTCTTCCAAAGAATTTCCATGATGCCAGGTTTTTTTGAAAAATCAATCTCCATTTTCAATTTGGGGAAGTGCAAGCCATGTCCAGAGGGGGTGAAGACAGTTGGAAGTGGATGAAAATCTTTCTTTTATACAAAAGAAAATATACCATAAGTCCAGGCATTGAAATCATTCAAAATTGTTGTGGCTTATTAAAAAATCCATCTTGGGTGACAATGATATTGGTAAATGATTTGAATTCTTCCTTGGGATTGGCAGAAGTCCATTCAAGTTGACTGAAATTGGGTAATTTGGCTTCTACCCTTAATTATTGATTTTAATTTGCTTCTAATTTTGAAAAATGGGAGATTCTTGAGTAAAAAAATTCGTCATATTGATGAAGCTTGATCCATTGATTATTATCTGTTTCAATTTGATGAGGAGTTAAACCTGGTTTTCTGGAGTAAACACCTAATTATTTTGTAATTAGTTAGTAATTATTAAGATAATAAGCCAAAAATATTACACACCTGCAGATTTTCCAGAATCTGAACCAAAACGAAACCCAATACCTTTCATAATTCCACCTTGGAGTTGCTTATTGTTCAATTTCTTGTTGATTTTGGGATAAGGACATTAATTTCATGATGAGGCTTTGCAACATTTGAGAGTGTCCAGAAGAATTATCAAAAGGGGTTATTTCATATATGATGACAGGAAAAAAGGGCTTTGTTGCTTTATCAATGGGTATATAAGGATGGGGGAGAGTGTTGAGTGATGAAAGTTTTAACCATGAGGCATTGGCAGATTTCTTGTCAATCAAAATGGTTGAGAATTTTTAAAATTCTTTGTTTGAATGGCCAAGGTGAGACATAATTTGTTTTGAATCATGGATGTGTTGTCTTTGGCTTCAGGTGAGCTTTCTTTTATGATTTGATTTGGTATTATTATCCCCATGATGTTCTATATTTGGTTTAGTCCTAACCATGAAATCAAGAGGAGCAATAATAGCTTCATCATCTTTCAAATAATTCTGATGATGTGCTGAGTCTGGTTTAGTCCTAATCATGACATAATCAAAATGATTTGAAGAATGAGAGAGAGGAGGAGCATTTTTTTGAATTTTAAGGATGATGGAAGGGGTGTGAAATTAAATGACATTGCAAAAGAAACCCTTATAATTAATCCTCCCCTATATGAACAACTAAATAAAAAGTCTTAACAAAAATCAAAATAAAAAATCAATCATTGGTCAGTAATGATTATAATCCAAAAAAACATCAGTTCAACAGGATTATGATTGGAAAGAAAAAAAGTCAAAAAAATAATAATAAGTGATGGATAATGATCATTATAAAAAAGATAAAAGGCCAGTAATCATCATGAATGAAAACAAAAGAGTAAGATTCATCAGCATTTCAAAAAAATAATAAAAATGAAAACATCATGAGTGACTCATGATGATGATAGAAAAAAAAGAAAAAGAAAACATAAATCAGAGCATGATATTTTTAAAAAGAAAAAAGAAAAAACATCAGTAATCAATCTTTCAAAAAAAAGAAAAATCATGATAATGGCCTCTGGGGGCCGTTAGCATGGAAAATAAAGAAAAAGACTCCAGATTGATTCGGAATCAATTCAGGAGGCCTTCCAAATTGATTCTGAATCAATTTGGAGCAATTTGAGGTGCCTAGGCTCTGGAACCTCCCAGGAGCCTATTTGGGAGGTTCCAGGGTGAGTGGGGGGTTTGGGGAGGTGGATGGTGATGGATGGGTGCCTTTAGGAGGGGGATGGTAATGGGTGGGTTAGTTTTGGAGGTGGAGACAATTAATAAAATGTAAATTAAAAAAATACCTATAGAAAAAAAAAATCACTTACCTGAATTTCAAAAAAAATGGTGAATTTTTTTTTAGAGGGAGGGGTGAAAAGTAAAAATAAAAATAAATAAATTGAGAATTAAGAATTGAAATCAAAAAAAAAATAAAAAAAATGGTGAATTTTTTTTAGAGGGAGGGGTGAAACGTAAAAATAAAATAAAAAATTAAGAGAAATTGAAGAAAAAAATTAACTTTAAAAATTAAAAATGAAAAATTCAAAATTAAAAATCAAAAATCAAAAATACAAGGAAAATTTCCCAATTAAAAGTTGAAACAATTCAAAATAAAAAATAAAAATGAACCATTAAATTAATAAAAAACATATAGAAAAAGATGAAAAAATTAGAAAAAAAAAAGACATTAAATATCATTTCATAAAAAAGGAAAAAAGGTGTCATCAACTTTTATTTTTGAATAGACTTCATGTAAAATCTTGATGCAGAACTTGCCCAAATTTTCTATTTTGTCTTAAATTGCAAATAAATGTCATACAAAATTGAAATTGCAAGTTGGTGCCCCAATTAAGCAGAAACATTGAATTTTCCATTTGGTAATAAAGTGCAGTTATATTTCATGACATAAGATCAATAATTAAACATAAATATCACTTTTATCTAACAAATAACCACATATAAACTGATCACATGATGTATACCTAATATTTTATTTTTTATTGATTAATGTCAGAATGCGTTCCAGCTCCCTAATTGGCCTTCTTGATGACAATGCTGCTATAGTGAGATCCATCTGGCATTACTTTTCCTTCAATTCCAATTCACAATTCCACTTTTCTTTTTCAAATTCATATTCCTTCATATGTTGCTTCTCCTCAAACTCCATTTGCTTTCGCAACTTGACTTCTTCAAACCATTGCTTGCTTTCTCTTCATTCCACCTCTCCCTGTCCAACTCCAAATGAGAATTTTCACTGGTTTCATGGGCTACAAATCATGCATTTTGTCAGTACAATTGATCAGAGTAACCATAAATCCAAAACATACCCTTTTGCCGTGATTCAAGCAAATTTGCATATGTTGGTGCAAACATATCCATTGGCCTTTTCCTAGAGCCACTCTTTTCATTCAAGTTGGGTGTCAATTCTTGATGACTCTTTTGTGTTGAATGCGTTATGGATTTACTTTGCTGGTCAAAGGAGAAATAATCAACAATGGATTTCATAAGTATCAGGATTAAACATACTTACCAATTCATCTTGGAGGTTTTCCACTTGAACCAAGTCATCATCATTATTAAGCAAAGGATCCAGAATTAGAGGTGAATCCAAGCAATCATTCTCTTTTAACAAGTAAATGAGCTTTAAATATCACAGGTAAAAAGAAGAAGAGGCAATATATTACCTTATCAAGTAAAACATCAAAATCATCATCACCATTTAAGCTGTCTTTTTCTTGTGAATCATAGTTTGCAATGGGAGTGACATTGGGCTTGTGGCCAAAGAGCACATCCATTTCAGCATAGCAAGGACACATATTTCCAAGATTTTAACTCATTGATTTTATTCCTTTACTCTCATCTTCTTCCGTTATTCCAGCCCCAGTTAAATTTTCAAATTTTTTTGCTGCCATATACTTCTTTTTATATGTTTGCCATTGATCTTGAATGCTGCTTGAGTTAAGTTTAAGGATATTTCATGATTTCTTGTTGACCTTAATGGCCATAAGCTGAAAGCCATGCTTCTTTTATGAAGGAGGTCTTCCAATAGATGTTGAACCACTAGTACCACCACATGACTCAAAATTGTATTTTACTGAAAGCCAATTAATTATGGTTAAATAATCTGTATGTATTAAGTGACCTGATGGATGTGGCAGGCCAGAGGCAAGCTTCATATCAGACTTGATGTTTCTTGCTTTGGAACAAGGCATTATTATATGGTGTGAGAAGTATAAATGGACTGTAAGCTGTTTGGTCAGATTGTCCAAAATTGAGTGTAGAAGAATATGTTGTACAGGGATGAATTGTGAGTACTCATTTGGGATTTGGGTTAGGTTTCAAGCTCAAAACCCAGATTCATGGGATTTGGTCGAAATACCAGGGGACTCAGTTAAAATGCCATGTGACTTAAACATAAAGAACCCCGCATTTAGTGTTTGTATTTGGGTTCTGAATCCTGAGTTATTTTAAGGCGGGATGTGTTGACTTTGACACCCCCTAATATCAGGTTCTTTGATGGATTTTTTTTCTTTCTTGATAGAAAATTAATTTTAATTTTTATATTCTCTTTCAGAAATAATGAAATTTGAATTCACAATGTTGAACTATTCAATTACTTGAAAATATTAGAAATAAAGATAATTTTAGTTATTATTTAAAGAAAATTAAAGAATTATCTATATCAAGAAGTAAAATAAATCTTAATGAATAAAATTTTTAGATCTTAAATGAAATTAATTATATGAAATCTTATTAAAGGTAATCTTCATTTATTAATATTTTTAACCTAAATTTTCTTCAACTATTTACTAATCTCAAAAATATATTATTGTGATAAAATGTAATGTAATTCAATTTTTATTATTTTTATTTTCTTTAATTTTATAAAACGTTTCTATTTTAAATTTAATTTAATTAATACTTAATCCATTTTTTTTATATTATTAAATTATATTTAAAAGATTGAGAATTATTTAATTAATTTAATTATTGGAATTTTTTTTTTTTTTAAATTTATAAATAATAAAAAAGAATCAAAAAATTAAAATTATTTGAATAAATCAAAATATTAATTATTTTTTTTAAATTTATTTAAATTCAAATTTCATATAATTCATTTAAGAAAAACTTTATAAATTATTATTAATAATTTAATTTAAAATAATATGAAAAAAAAAAAATTAAATATTTATTTTAAATAATTAAAAAACTAAATATTTATAAGTAAATAAAAAATTTAAGATAATTTTCTTTTTTTAAAAAAAAGATTATAATTAAAGATTTATATATTATTAAGAAAAAAATAATAATTGGGATATGTAGTGTTTTTTTTTTCAAAATTTATTTCCGAAGTTTATTGGAAGGTTTTAAAAGTTTCAATTTCTTTCCTAAGTATATAAATCCTAAAAAAATGATAAATTCAAAATTATAAGCCTTTTTATTAGGCTTAGTTGATAAATATATATATATATATATAGCTCTATCAATTTTTTTTAGAATATAATTATAATATGAAAATAATTATTTTTTTACTTGTTATTAAATTATTAAGAATATAGTTTAAGTATTTTTGGATTCATATTTTGAAAAGCGGAACCCAGAAATAAGCTTAATAATTTTTGGTAATTAAAGTTTCAAGTGACACAAATATCACTTTGGAGCTATTTCCAACTTGAATCAAATAATTGTCTCAATAAACTTTTAAAGATTTTATTTTTATTATCAAATGTTTTTCAAGGAATTAAACCAATTTATCTCTTTTTTTGGGGGGGGAACTTGTGAAAATTTTCTTTTAAGAAGTATCAAAACCCAAAAAATGGAACATTTGGAGAATTGGAATGTAAAATAAGGTAAAATGTGTTTGATGGGTGATTAAGGTATTTTAGGAAGAAGGAGTTATTAAGTAGGAGTTTCAGAAGGGTTTTATAGGGAAGATAAGGTGTGTTAAAATAAGGGTTAGATGATTTTTTCATATTAATAATTTATTCCTTAATTACAACTACAAAAAAGTTACAGTAAAAGCTACATGTGTGATAGTAATGAGGACTATCAGAAAAAATAGAGATGAATGTTCCTAGGCTGGAAGAAGATAAGAATAAATTCAAAAGGCCTAGTAATCAAGGGTCCAGTATTTTCAACTAGTAATATGATCACCATTCCGAAAATCAATTGAGTCAAGAAAACTTGGTTTTCCCAAAATCTTTTTAATTATTAAATTTGTATTCAAAAGTTCCACTCAATAAAAAACAAATCCCAGAGAAACTTGGAAAACTCCAAGTTACCTGTTTTTGAAACCCCTATTTAGAGCACAAAAATTATACATAGAGGTTCTCTCCCCCCCAAAAAAATTTTTTTTCCTCATTAAACAAACATAAGATCCTCACAAAAAATACAAAATCTCAATATTCTATTCTGAAGAAACTTCCATCCATCTATTCATTTTTTTTTCTTTTTAGAATTACTCAGTAGAAAATTTTAGTAGCCATTTCTTAGTGATTTATAATTAGTAGTAGCTAGAAGTTTTTCTAAATTAATTATTAAACTAATCTTATTAACTATCCGTCATTCTTAATTTTCTCTCAGTATAAAAGCTCATTATCATTTTATGAATTTTTTTGTAAATAATATTAGTTAAAATTTGATCTAAGTTATTTCATAAATTAATCTAATTATAAAAAATTATTTACTAATTATTCAATCTCAGTATTAAATTTAACGATATTAATCTTCTTAATTTCAGTTTATCATTATAAGATTATTAAATTTCCCAAATAATAATAATAGTAGTAGTAAGAGCATTTGCAGCCGTTTTGGTAAGCCTGTTCATTCCCAGGCTTTTACAGATATTTTTTTATATTACCCACATTTATTGTCTGTGTTATTAATTATTAGATTTCAATGTACTTAGTCTTAATTAATTTACAATTCAAATTACAACTATCACAATAAAAATATGTATATCCTAAATCCAAGTAACGCAAGTTTGACATATCCCCTTTTTGCAAGGCATACCTGGATAAGAAATGAAAGTTATAAAATTTTCAGTTTATCGCTGAAATAGTTGATATTAGAATTGAGAAATAGAGATCTCCCCTGTTTGAAAGGCCTACCTGGATAAGAAATGAAAATTATAAAATTTTTAGTTTATTGCTGAAATAGTTTATATTAGAATTGAGAAATAGAGATCTCCCTTGAGGGGGAGATTCTATGTTGTAAGTTGGGTATTTAAGTACATTTGATATTGAATATATTATGCATATATGTTTTGTCATATTGTTAGGTTTTGATGTGTATTTCTTTAACTATTGTATTGACAAATACAATAACACTCCCCTCCATGATATATTCAAGTTAAATACAGTTGGCAATGTTGGTGAATTTCTTCGTGTTGTTGGCACCAATGCTCTTTGTTAATATGTTGGCAAGTTGGTTGTATGTAGATGTCCACTAGAGGTTTATTTTCCTTTTAATAATATACTTATTGATCAGATTAAACTCTCTAATAAGATGGTGTGTCTGTTTCTGACTGATTGAGTCATTCGCAATTCCAATTGTGGTCTTATTGTCCGACAGTAGATGTGGCATCAGGTGTCTGGTCGCCAACTTGAAAAGATTAGATATCCACAATTTCTCCCTTTCAGCAAAAGAGAGTGCGATATATTTGGCTTGTGCTGTAGATGAAGCAACCGTGACCTGTATCTTAGATTGCCATGCAACCAAATTCTTCCCATGAAGTAACAGGTAACCATGTGTTGATCTATTGCCTTATCCACCCCAATTCACATCAACGTAGCATGTCAGTTTGTTCTCAATTCTGTTTGTCGAAATCAAAATACCCATTTCAGAAGTCCTTCTCAGATATGCAATGAGGTTTTCAAGGGCATTCCAATGTTCTGTGGTCGTACACATTGCAAATCTTGCCAGATAATTCACAGCATAAGCAATTTTGGGCCTTGAACCCTGTGCTATATATAACAGAATGCTAATACATTTCAGGTATTCTTTGTCCAATTGTGTGCTCTTGTCTGATTTGAGTTGACAATTGTGTGGCAGTGGTGACAATTCTGTGATCTTACTCCGTCTAAGATTGATTATCTTCTGCATAAGTTTGCTTTGGTAGAATTTGTATCCATCATTTGTCTTCTCAATGTTCAAACCCATGATTTTGCTTACTTCCACATCCCACTTGATCTTGAGCTTGCTGTTGAGCTTGTCAATCAAATTGTTTAATAGCTTGCTGCAAGAGTCACTTATTGCACCATCATCCACGTGTATCCACAATAAAGATTTCCCTTCTGCATTTCCAAATGAGTAAGTGCTGGGATCCTCTTTGTTTGCATGAAAACCAATCCCTAACAGAATTCTTTTTAAGTGTAACCACCAGCATTGAGCAGCTTGCTTTGCTCCATATAAATCCTTATTCAGTTTGAGTACGTAATGTACAGGAACTTCCATCCCCTGCGGCAGCCAAACAAACACAGGTTTATAAATAAAGCTGTGTAGCAAGGCTACCTTAACCTCAGAAGTCTTGATTTCCCACTTCATCAGGCTCACAGCTGAAAAAAGAAGCCATAGAGAATTAAATGTGGGCATAGGTGCAAATTTCTCATTGAAATTTATTCCTTGAATCTGCCTAAAACCCCTGGCTACCAGTCTGGCTTTGTATCTCTCCGGTTTTGATTTCTTCACAAACACCCATTTGGTGCTCAGTATGCTTTCTTGGGGGGTCTCCTGTAGAGAAGCATTGATGTTGACAGTCGAAAAAACATTCTTTTCTCTAATGCTGTTCATTTCCTCATTCATCGTGGATTTCCAATTTTCATTTTCTTCTGACCTTAGTGCCTCCTTGTAGTTAGTTGGTACTGTTTGGGATATGTTGTGCATAGAGTTCATCGATGAAATTATCTTATATTGGTGTTCTATTTCCTTTACCATGGATGGGTCAAACAAATGCAATGCTTGAATTGTTGATATGTTACCCTTTGAGAAAAAATTAGATTCATCAAACTTTGCACTTGCTGACCAAACAACTGTGTTCTTTGAAGGTATCCAGAACAACCAGCCTTTTGAATCGGGGGCTACACCTAAATAATATCCTTCAATGCCTCTTGGGGTCATGTCCTTTTTGAATAGGTGATTGTGAACATATGCTTTTTCACCAAACACACAAAGAAGATGTAAAGATGGCTTCATACCTGATATACTCTCATAAGGTGTCTTGCATTCGTCCACGTGCAAGGATCAATTGAATATCCATACAGCATGTTTGAAAGCCCAAGGCCATAGCAATGTGGGCAAGTTTGCTGCTAATAGTGATGTTCTCACAATTTTGGATATTGATCTATTTGTCCATTCAATTTTACCATTTTGGTGGTGTTCATAAGGCATCAATAGTTCATGGAGGATTCCTTCATCTTTCAAATAAGTGTGGAATGTGCTGTTCTTGAATTCAGCACCATTGTTGGTCTTCACTTCCTTGATCATAGCCTTCATGGTGTTCATAAATTGTGTCATCCATGTTTGAAGATGACCTCTGGCTTCTGTCTTATTGTGTAATGGTATAAAAGCAGTCAACCGTGAAAAAGCGTCTTGTATTATTAGTGCATATTTTTTACCATTGAAGCTCAGGGGTAAAGGACCCATCAAATCAGCTAATATCATGTCACCTGGGTTCAAGATATGTTTTTGCAAGGGGGCTTGAACTGGCCTATGTTCACTCTTAGCAATGGAACAAGGGTGACATATCCCCACATCATTCAGCTCAATAGGAGAAAAACCATCAATGGCATTGAATTTCAGCAATCACTTAATTTTTCTAATTGACAAGTGGCCCATTCTCTGGTGCCATAAAGTACTAGAATCTTGCAATGGAATAGGTCAAGTGGAGAAATTTAATGGAGGGGAAGATGTATCAACTTTTACCGGTTTGATGTCTGCAGCCTTCTCTTCAGGTTCTAGAAACCACCAAAAATTCTTCTTATGACTAACAAACTTCCTTTTCCCATCAGTTAAAACAAAAACTCCTTCTAAAAATTGAACATTGATGTCTTGAGTTAAAAGCTGTCCAATTGATAAAACAATTCCTGGAATGGCTGCACAATACAACATGTTCTTCACAATCAGAGTCCCAAATTTGGTCTTTAGTTTGATGCTTCCGATGATGTCTATATTGAATTTTTCAGATGATGCAACAGATAATCTCATATTAGTATGGTGTGTGTTGCTGAACAGAGAGAGATCCCCTACTACAGAATGTGGCGCTCTGGAATCCAGTAATATTTCATTATTCTCCAAAGCTGGTACTGCGCCAATCCTAGCAACAAACGATTTTGATTGGTTCACCATATTCCTAGCTTGCAACGCTTTCAATCTAGCCGGACAGTCAGGTACCCAGCGGCCTGCTTCCCCACAGTAAAAGCATGGGTTCTTTGGTGTCAACCATTTCTTCTTCCAGTCTTCAGATCTTCCTGCTATTGGTGAGCTTGATGGCGGGGAGTGATTGTTAAATCTTTTCTTTGGTGTTCTATTGGGTTCCTTCTGTTTATTTTTTGTGTGAGAGTTTTGTTGAGCATTGATTCTAGATAGATGAATTGATCCATCGTCAGTATTCTTGCCACACTTAGAAGCTAGTTGGCAGACAATGTCAAGAATATCTTCAGAGTGTACAGTCAGTGAAGGATTATCTGCCAGTCTTGTATCTAAGGCATTGGTTATTTGGTCATGAAATTGTGGAGCGGAGCAGAAGAGGGATAAAGTTGTGGGTAGGTTGCTATCAATCGCCCCGATTTTATTTTATATTGCTTCAATCGCTTCTCCAACAGTGATTGCATGATTAGTCAGGTTGTTGGAATGATCAGCAGGGTCAAAAATGATGCTTGCATGTCAAACAATTGAGGACCAAGATATTTTATTGAAATGGCCTTTCAGCGCCTTATATGTTGTTCTAGCATTTGGCATTCATATTCAAGAAGTAATTGATTAAAATAGCAACCGCTCAATGCTATGTTGTAGAAACAACATGGAAATCAAGTTTCTTTGGTAATCATTGTCACATTCATGAGAGAAGAAGTATTTGGTGTCTCCCATGAAGCAATCGGCCCAAGTATTGGTCATCCTGCGTGACCATGAATTGAAATTTCCACTGTCAATTGTGAGACAAGGTTGGATCCTTTCCACAATAAGTGAAAATTGATGTAAAATATTGGCTTCCTTGTCAGCCCTAGCAACAATTGTATTATTATGTTCCATTGTCAGGGAATATAGATTGGGTAGCTTTTGTGATTCAGGCATGGTGTGTCTTTGGAATCATTGACCAGAATGTGTTACAAGAAGATCCAGTGTGTGGTTTATAAAGGAAAATTATGAAATCAAAAAAGGAGAGAGGAGATTCAGAGAATAAAATAATTGATCTATTTAGTACGCTGCTGGCAGAGGGCCCATAACCTATTATAGATTATTAGATTTCAATGTACTTAGTTTTAATTAATTTACAATTAAAATTACAACTATCATGATTAAAATATGTATATCCTAAATCCAAGTAACACAAGTTTGAGATCTCCCCTGTTTGCAAGGCATACCTGGATAAGAAATGAAATTTATAAGTTTTTTAGTTTATCGCTGAAATAGTTGATATTAGAATTGAGAAATAGAGATCTCCCCTGTTTGAAAGGCGTACCTGGATAAGAAATGAAAGTTATAAAATTTTTAGTTTATCGCTGAAATACTTGATATTAGAATTGAGAAATAGAGATCTCCCTTGAGGGGGAGATTCTATGTTGTAAGTTGGGTATTTAAGTACATTTGATATTGAATATATTATGCATATATTTTTTGTCATCTTGTTAGGCTTTGATGTGTATTTCTTTAACTATTGTATTGACAAATACAATAACACTCCCCTCCATGATATATTCAAGTTAAATACAGTTGGCAATGTTGGTGAATTTCTTCGTGTTGTTGGCACCAATGCTCTTTGTTAATATGTTGGCAAGTTGGTTGTATGTAGATGTCCACTAGAGGTTTATTTTCCTTTTAATAATATACTTATTGATCAGATTAAACTCTCTAATAAGATGGTGTGTCTGTTTCTGACTGATTGAGTCATTCGCAATTCCAATTGTGGTCTTATTGTCCGACAGTAGATGTGGCATCAGGTGTCTGGTCGCCAACTTGAAAAGATTAGATATCCACAATTTCTCCCTTTCAGCAAAAGAGAGTGCGATATATTTGGCTTGTGCTGTAGATGAAGCAACCGTGACCTGTATCTTTGATTGCCATGCAACCGAATTCTTCCCATGAAGTAACAGGTAACCATGTGTTGATCTATTGCCTTCTCCACCCCAATTCACATCAATGTAGCATGTCAGTTTGTTCTAAATTCTGTTTGTCGAAATCAAAATACCCATTTCAGAAGTCCTTCTCAGATATGAAATGAGGTTTTCAAGGGCATTTCAATGTTCTGTGGTCGTACACATTGCAAATCTTGCCAGATAATTCACAGCATAAGCAATGTTGGGCCTTGAACCCTGTGCTATATACAACAGAATGCCAATACGTTTCAGGTATTCTTTGTCCAATTGTGTGCTCTTGTCTGATTTCAGTTGACAATTGTGTGGTAGTGGTGACAATGCTGTGATCTTACTCTGTCTAACATTGATTATCTTCTGGATAAGTTTGCTTTGGTAGAATTTGTATCCATCATTTGTCTTCTCAATGTTCAAACCCACGATTTTGTTCACTTCCACATCCCACTTGATCTTTAGCTTGTCAATCAAATCGTTTAATAGCTTGCTGCAAGAGGCACTTATTGCACCATCATCCACGTGTATCCACAATAAAAATTTCCCTTCTGCATGCCCAAATGAGTAAGTGCTGGAATCCTCTTTGTTTGCATGAAAACCAATCCCTAACAGAATTTTTTTTAAGTGTAACCACCAGCATTGAGCAGCTTGCTTAGCTCCATATAAGGCCTTATTCAGTTTGAGTACGTGATGTACAGGAACTTCCATCCCCTGTGGCGGCCAAACAAACACAGGTTTATCAATAAATCTGTGTAGGAAGGCTACCTTAACCTCAAAAGTCTTGATTTCCCACTTCATCAGGCTCACAGCTGAAAAAAGAAGCTGGAGAGCATTAAATGTGGGCATAGGTGCAAATGTCTCATTGAAATTTATTCCTTCAATATTCCTAAAACCCCTGGCTACCAGTCTGGCTTTGTATTTCTCTGGTTTTGATTTCTTCACAAACACCCATTTGGTGCTCAGTATGCTTTCTCGGGGGGTCTCCTGTAGAGCAGAATCAATGTTGACAGTCAAAAAAACATTCTCTTCTCTCATGCTGTTCATTTCCCCATTCATCGTGGATTTTCAATTTTCATTTTCTTCTGACCTTAGTGCCTCCTTGTAGTTAGTTGGTACTGTTTGGGATATGTTGTGCATAGAGTTCATCGATGAAATTATCTTATCTTGGTGTTCTATTTCCTTTACCATGGATGGGTCAAACAAATGCAATGCTTGAATTGTTGATATGTTACCCTTTGAGAAAAAATTAGATTCATCAAACTTTGCACTTGCTGACCAAACAACTGTGTTCTTTGAAGGTATCCAGAACAACCAGCCTTTTGAATCGGGGCCTACACCTAAATAATATCCTTCAATGCCTCTTGGGGTCATGTCCTTTTTGAATAGGTGATTGTGAACATATGCTTTTTCACCAAACACACAAAGAAGATGTAAAGATGGCTTCATACCTGATATACTCTCATAAGGTGTCTTCCGTTCGTCCACGTGCAAGGATCAATTGAATATCCATACAGCATGTTTGAAAGCCCAAGGCCATAACGATGTGGGCAAGCTTTCTGCTATTAGTGATATTCGCACAATTTTGGATATTGATATATTTGTCTGTTCAATTTTACCATTTTGGTGGTGTTCATAAGGCATCAATAGTTCATGGATGATTCCTTTATCTTTCAAATAAGCGTCAAGTGTGCTGTTCATGAATTCAGTGCCATTGTCGGTCCTCACTGCCTTGATCATAGCCTTCATGGTTTTCATAAATTGTGTCATCAATGTTTGAAGATGACCTCTGGCTTCTGTCTTATTGTGTAACGGTATAAAAGCAGTCAACCGTGAAAAAGAGTCTTGTATTATTAGTGCATATTTTTTACCATTGATTCTCAGGTTTAAAGGACCCATCAAATCAGCTAATATCATATCATTTGGGTTTGAGATATGTTTTTGCAAGGGTGCTCGAACTGGCCTATGTTCACTCTTAGCAATGGAACAAGGGTGACATATCCCCACATCATTCAGTTCAATAGGAGAAAAACCATCAATGGCATTGAATTTCAGCAATCACTTAATTTTTCTAATTGACAATTGGACCATTCTCTGGTGCCATAAAGTACTAGAATCTTGAAATTGAATAGGTCAAGTGGAGAAATTTATTGAAGGGGAAGATGTATCAACTGTTACCAGTTTGATGTCTGCAGCCTTCTCTTCATGTTCTAGAAACCACCAAAAATTCTTCTTATGACTAACAAACTTCCTTTTCCCATCAGTTAAAACAAAAACTCCTTCTAAAAATTGAATGTTGATGTCTTGAGTTAAAAGCTGTCCAATCAATAAAACAATTCCTGGAATGGCTGCACAATACAACATGTTCTTCACAATCAGAGTCCCAAATTTGGTCTTTAGTTTGATGCTTCCGATGATTTCTATATTGAATTGTTCAGATGATGTGACAGATAATCTCATATTAGTATGGTGTGTGTCGCTGAACAGAGAGAGATCCCCTACTACAGAATGTGTTGCTCCGGAATCGAGTAATATTTCATTATTCTCCAAAGCTGGTACTGCGCCAATCCTAGCAATGGATGATTTTTATTGTTTCGCCATATTCCTAGCTTGCAACACTTTCAATCTAGCCGGACAGTCAGGTACCCAATGGCCTGCTTCCCCAAAGTAAAAGCATGGGTTCTTTTGTGTCAACCATTTCTTCTTCCAGTCTTCAGATCTGCCTGCTATTGGTGAGCTTGATGGTGGGGAGTGATTGTTAAATCTTTTCTTTGGTGTTCTATTGGGTTCCTTCTGTTTATTTTTTGTGTGAGATTTTTGTTGAGCATTGATTCTAGATAGATGAATTGATCCATTTTCGGTATTCTTGCCATGTTTAGAAGTTAGTTGGCAGACAATGTCAAGAATATCTTCAGAGTGTACAGTCAGTGAAGGATTATCTGCCAGTCTTGTATCTAAGGCATTGGTTATGTGGTCATGAAATTGTGGAGTGGAGAAGAAGAGGGATAAAGTTGTGAGTATGTTGCTATCAATTGCCCCGATTTGATTTTCTATTGCTTCAATCGCTTCTCCAACAGTGATTTCATGATTAGTCAGGTTGTTGGAATGATCAGCAGGGTCAAAAATTATGCTTGCATGTCGAACAATTGAGGACCAAGATATTTTATTGAAATGGCCTTTCAGCACCCTATATGTTGTTCTAGCATTTGGCATTCATATTCAAGAAGTAATTGATTAAAATAGTGACCGCTCAATGCTATGTTGTAGAAACGACATGGAAATCAAGTTTCTTTGGTAATCATTGTCAAATTCATGATAGAAGAAGTATTTGGTGTCTCCCATGAAGCAATTGGCCCAAGTATTGGTCATGCTGCGTGACCATGCATTGAAATTTCCACTGTCAATTGTGAGACAAGGTTGGATCCTTTCCACAATAAGTGAAAATCAATGTAACATCTTGGCTTGCTTGTCAGCCCTAGCAACAATAGGATTATTCTGTTCCATTGTCAGGGCAGATAGATTGGGTAACTTTTGCGATTCAGGCATGGCGTGTCTTCGGAATCGTTGACCAGAACGTGTTACAAGAAGATCCAGTGTGTGGTTTATAAAGGAAAATTATGAAATAAAAAAAGGAGAGAGGAGATTCAGAGAATAAAATAATTGATCTATTTAGTATGCTGCTGGCAGAGGGCCCATAACCTATTATAGATTATTAGATTTCAATGTACTTAGTTTTAATTAATTTACAATTAAAATTACAACTATCATGATAAAAATATGTATATCCTAAATCCAAGTAAAACAAGTTTGAGATCTCCCCTGTTTGCAAGGCGTACCTGGATAAGAAATGAAAGTTATAAAATTTTTAGTTTATTGCTGAAATAGTTGATATTAGAATTGAGAAATAGAGATCTCCCCCGAGGGGGAGATTCTATGTCGTAAGTTGGATATTTAAGTACATTTGATATTGAATATATTATGCATATATGTTTTGTCATCTTGTTAGGTTTTGATGTGTATTTCTTTAAGTATTTTATGGAAAAATACAATAACAGTCTGTAATGTTTCTACAACAGTTGAATTCATTAACTTTCTGTGTTCCAAACATAAATTTATGTTGGTCTACAGAATTCTTCAATTCTGTTGGCAATACCTGTATCACATCCTCTTGAGCTATTTCTCACTTTCCACTTCTTGATTTCTTTTATGATATATCTTTTTTGTACAATACACATTTTATTTTTTAAAAAAACAAAAAACCAAATAAAAAAGAAAATGTCAGAAAGATCTCAGTCAAAAACACCTCTTCCAACCCAAGAACATAACCCAAAATTGAAGAAACGATCTCCAAACTGGATTACAACAGAAGAAGAACATCTTGCAATATCTTGGCTGCATGTGAGTCAAGATCCTGAGAGTTCAAATAATCAGACTGGCAATCAATTTTATGCAAAGGTCTGTGAGCAATTTAATACAATGAGAAAATTACATTATTGTAATGCAGACCAAATACGTATTCGGGAGTGTATTTCCAATATTTTATACTTCTATCTTTTGATTTTCTAATTTTTTTTTGTAGCTGGCTTGCAATGAACACTGCTACACTCAAGTTCTCTGCAATTTATAATTGCATTTGTATGAGCCCACCAAGTGGCTCCTCACCCATAGATTGGATGAAGATGACACAGGAGTTATATCAAGCAAATAACACGGGGCAGGCATTCAAGCTAGAGAAAGCTTGGGAGGTAGTACGTGATTCACCCAAATGGGCGCAGGAGGGTGTAAATGCAAGAAAGGATCCAGGATCCTTGCTATCTTTACAGAAAAGCTCATCACACTCTACTCCTTCAAGAGATTTTAGCTCCTCTGATCCAGATACACAGACCCCATTTGATGATCAACCAATTGGTACTAAAAAAAGTAAACCCATGCAAATAGAACAAGAATCTAAAGAAAAACAATTGAAGCTGGATGCAAAAGCACTTGAATTTGCTGAAAAAAAACTTGAAGTGCTGCAATGCAGTGAAAAAGTGAACCAGGAGCTACTAGAGATTCAGTTACTGAAAAGTGCACAAGAGGAAATGGAAATACTCAAACAAAAAGAGGATGAATTAGCTGATGAAGAGAGCAAAGATATATTGAGATTGATGAACCAAGCCATTTGTAAAAGATATGAGAAATTCACTTAAATTATTCTGGTACGCTTGCTTCCAATACATCAATTAGAGAACTACTAACATTTATTCAGGGTTTATTCCATGTCTCATCCAGTTGTGAACTTTTAGATCTCTTGTTAGCTGTTTGTGGATAGCATTATTTTGGAGGTGTGAGTTTTTTTGAATGTAGTTTTCTATGGTATGAAACAAGTTGGGATCATGATGTGTTGGAGTTATTGTTACTGAAGTTGTGCAGTTTTGTTCAAGAAGTAGAAGATCATAAGTCTTTCTGTTCTCAACAATTATATTGTGCAAAATTACACAACAATACATGATATTTTTAATTTTTTTTGAATGACCATATCCAACATGGTTGGCTCAGAATTTGCCATATTGCTTGTAATACACCAAATTCCCTTTCAATATCCTTTCTTGCACTCTCTTGCCTTTCTGAGAATAGCTTTCCGGCTTCATCTTGAGCATGGGGAAAGTTTTTGATTAAAAAAGCCCACTCAGGATAGATACCATCAAGAAGATAGTATCCATGTTTGTAATTAATGCCATTTACATTGAAATCAACATTTGTTTCCATTCCTTTGAGAAATTCTTCAAATATGTTGCTTCAATTGAGGACATTAATGTCACTCAAAGCTCCTGGCGTCCCAAAAAATGCATGCCAGATTCGGAGACTCTTAGAGGCAACTGCTTCTAAAATTATTGATGTTGTTTTCTCCTTCCCCTCAAACTGCCCTGACCAGGCTTGAGGGCAGTTTTTCCAAGCCCAATGCATGCAATCAAGGCTTCCTAGACATCCAGGAAAGCCTTGTTGCTAATATTCTGAAATTATTACCCTCATTTCAGAAGGGTTAGGACCTTGTAAGTACTCCTTTCCATAGATGGTGATTACATCTTCTGCAAAAAGTTTCAAGCACAACAAGGATGTTGATTCACCAAGACGCAAGTATTCATCTGTGGTATCTGCTGATACTCCATAGGCTAATTGACAAAGTGCTGATGAGATCTTCTGGTAAGCCAAGAGACTGTCTTTCTTGCAACAATCCTGTAAATAAAAATATAAATATATAAGCTCATGTTGCTTTAGAAGAAGGTTAGCTGAACTACCTTTTTTGGCTTCCAATAGCTATTGTGCTCTGGATAGGTGCACCCTTCCTTGAAATAGTCATCAAATAAACGCCGTGCACCATCTTCTCTGTTGCGATTTATAAAAACTCGAGAAGGATGTGATGTAATTGGCTGAGTCATAAGATATGATAATTCTTCATCTTCATCATCAATAATGAGCCTTTGGTTCATGAGTAGTTGTGGAAGGAAACTCATCTTTTCTTACAGAAATGTGAATGTGGAACAATCTCTGTAGCTCAGATTTAAGTAATTTCTATGTGAAACTTAGAGAGCGGTTGTGGTTGCATCAAGTTCTGTATTTCTGTTTTAATCACTGTAATTTACAGAAAAAGATACTGAAACGTCTGCAAATGCTCTAATAATAATAATAATAATAATTTCAAAAAAATTATTGTAAATTATTATATAATAATAAGTATTATGAATTACTAAATTTATGAATTTTATAATCAAATTAATATAAGATTTTTTTTTAGTAGTTTTATATCTTTATTTATTTATTTTTTGATAATATTTATTAAATAATTGTTTTCAAATCAAAAAAATAAAAAATAAAAAAATTCTGATAAAGATTTTTTAATAAGATTTTCTTAATTATTCAAAATAAATAAAATGAAATAAAATTGATTTTTAATTTAATTTAAAATAATTTATAAAAATTTTACAGAAAATAAATTTCAAATTATTTTTAAATTAAATTTAAAGAAATTTTTAAAATATTTAAAAGAATTTTTTTTTTTAAAAAAAAATAAATAGTTTGATTTTTAAATTTAAATTTAATTTAATTCTTTAATTATTTCAAAAAAAAATATAAGGGTTTTTCAATAATACCAATTAGGTAAGTATAAAAGAGAAAAGAGTATAGAGTTCCATTTTTAATGAATTTAATAATTGATTTAATTTATCTTTTGAAAACAGATAGTTTAAAAATGAAAAAATGATAATATTTGTATTTATATTTGAAGTTCTAATTAAACAATTTTAAATTTTCTTAAAAATGATTTAATTAATATTTTATATAAGTATAAATGAATTTTCTTTTTTTAATAATTAAGTGGTTAAGGATGTTATAATTAAAAAAAAAGTTTTATAGTTTGAATTTATTTATTTTTTTTCTTGAAAAATCTCAAAGATAAATCCTTCAAATTCAACCTATTAATAGTTTTAAGGAATTAATTTTACTAAATCTAAGTTATTTCAATAATTATTTGATGATAATTATAAAAACTAATAATATTCTTAAAAAAGGTTAATAACCTCAATTCCAAATTTTTCAAGAGAATTAATTTCAATAATTTATTTAAAAAAACTTTTGAAGTTATCCTATCAAAAGAAAATTTAGCTTATTCTAATTGGATAGAATCTTTTGTGAAAAAAAATTAAAGTAATCCTTAAATAATAAGTTAGAATCAGATAAGTCAATAGATTGACTAAAATTAAGAAAGCCACTAAAAAAGTATGTAGTCTTTCATTTACTCGGTGAAATTGAAAGATCCATTTAGAAAATGCTTACAGGTCCAGGTGAAATATAACAAGAGGAAATTAAAATGAAGGAACCAAATTAATCACTAAGAAAATAATTATGAATCTTTTAAAGATATTTAAATCAATTTTTTTGATTAATTAAGAAATAATTCATTATATAATGTTAGTGAAAAAATTATTTCCAAATAACTAAATTTTTTTTTTGTCTATATTAAATTTTATTTCCATTTTATTTTCATAATTTTTCTTTTGAATTGTAGATTATATTAATTTCCATAAATTCTTTTTAAATATTTTTTGATTTTTATAAATATTTTTTAATTTTTTATATTTTTTTATTAGTTTCAAATTTCTTGTTCCATAAATTTTTTTAGTTCTTTAATCTCTGTGTCTTTTTTTTGATCTTCTTATTAAAGGAATTTTGATATTTTTATTGAATTAATTAGAATTTTTTATCTATTTAACATGTAAATTGATTAATATTGATTAATTAAATGAAGTGAATTAATTAACTTTTCCTGATAAAAAATCAATAAATTTTAATTTATGATTTGATTTGATTTGATAAAATTTAAATTTTATTTAGTTAAAATTTAAAATAATTTTTTAAATTTTTTGAATAAATTCTAGAAATTTTTAATTTTAAATTTTAATTAAAATCATCAATCACCCTCAAACGAAAAATTCAACCTCTTCAATTCCAAATTTATTTTTTAAAATTTTTAAAATTTTTAAAATTTTCTATGGATGACTTATTAGAATTAAATTTAAATTTTAATAAAAAAAATTTTCAAAAATCTAAAACTAATTCATTCGATCATCTTTCAAATTCAATCTTAAATAATTCATCAAAATTTAAACCAAATTATTTTAATAATCTTTCTTTAAAAAATTTAAATCAACAACAACAACAACAACAACAACAATCAAATCAACAACAATCAAAATCAGATCATGATGCTTTTAGTTCAATCTTTGATCCAATTCAATCTAATCCAAATCAAAAATCAATCAATTCAAATAATATGTCAATCTCAGAAAGACTTAAATTAGTCGAAATTGAAAAATCTTTGAATTTAAATCAATCAAATCAATCTAATCATAATCTTTTAAAGTAAATCTTCCTTTCTTTTATTAAATTCAAATTGAAATTCAAATCCTTAAACTAATCTAAAATTAATCTTTGTAAAATCTTATATAGTCAAACTAATCATAACTCATCAGAAAATTGGGATTTCGATCTATTTGATCAACAAAATTTTAATCAATCATCAGATCAAAATTTAAATTTAATCAATTCAAATTCTCAATCAACCTTAAATAAAATTGAAATTAATTCATCAGATTCATTTAATAATCATCTTAATCATTCATTATTAGGAAACGAATTCGGTCCTTCTCACGCTCCATCAGAAAAAATCATCAAAATCGATCATTCATCAAATCATCATGAAAATTTAGATTCAATCAATCAAATTCAATCTAAAAAAATTAATCATAATCATAATCATGATCAAATCAAAAATCAAAAATCAAATCCTCCTTCACCTCCTCCTCATTTACTTGGTCATCTCGTAGAAATAGGCTTCTCACCATCTCAATCTCGTCAAGCTTTACTTGAAACTAAACCTCATTCAATTAATCATTGGGACCTTTCAGCCGCTCTAGATAGATTATTGTGTCAATCATCTCAAAATCAAAATCATCTTGATCCATTTAATCATCAATCTCAATCAATCCCTTCTCTTGGTTCAACTAGTTCAAACTCTCGTATTACTTGCGAAAATGATATCTCTAAATCAGAATCTCCTATCCTTTTGGCTGGTCTTAACACAAAAGAACTTCAAGATCAAGCCACAGAATTATTGGCTCAGGCTTCTGCCTATGGTACTACAGCACTTGGTAAAGCCGCCTCATTTTGGAAACAAAGTAAAGCTTCTTTAACAAAAGTCATCGAAGATCAAACTACTTCCAATTCATCTAATCCTTTTAAAGATAATGAACCATCAATCAAACCAAAGTGGATGAGAGATCTTAGATCAACTTGCTCTTTTGATGATCGATTAGCTAAATCAAAAGATTCAGACTCGTCTGTTCAACTACCTCAAAGAATAAATATCAATTCAACCTCTCAATCTTCTCATTCATTCACTTCGGATATCACAAAACCTTATGCCTCTTCTGCTCGTCGCAAAGTGCCAGAGAGAATCAAAAATGATGAAAACTCAAAATTAAACCCTTCTACATTGAACTCACAATCACCCATAGATTTCTTTTCAAATGACATCAATCGGAAATCTTCCTCACCTGTACTTACCAAAAATAAAAGCCTTTCACAATCTAATTTGGCTTCATCTTTCATTTTTCATTCAATTCCACTCGTTACAGCCACTCAAAATCAAATTCATCAATTGGAAAGCTATCGACTTGAAGGAAACGATTTTTTTAAAAAAGGTCAATATGCTAATGCAGAAGAAACTTATTCTAAAGCTCTCAATGTCTTTGAAGATTTCTCTAATGAAATATCATTGGAAAAAGTATACTTGGGTTGTTTACCACTTTATAATAATCGCGCATCAGCACGACTTAAAATTGGAAATGGAAAAGGTGCTCAAGAAGATGTCGAAATAGTCATCAAGGTTTTGTTGGGTGAAGATTTTGAATTGTCCAAGCATTCTGATTATTTAATTCGTCGTTTGGAATCAAATCAGTCTCGAATTCCCGATCAACTTAAAAATAAAATCGATCTCTCACATCAATTAGGAAAAGCATTGAGCAAAAGAGCTAAAATCAAAGAAGATTCTGAAAAATGGCAAGGTGCCAAATTGGATTGGATGAATTGTAGAAATTTGGGTCTGGGTGTCATAAATGGGGCTGGTGGAATAAAAATCGTCAATGAAGGTGTAGCAAGATGTTTACAAGCCTTAGGAATCAATTCAAAAAGAAATATCAAATCATCAAATTCTCAAACTATATTAAACAGACCAAGTTCGCTTGTTCAACGCTCAATGTCGAAATCCGTAGTGACAGACGCTGTTCAAAAACTACGTCAAGCTAATGAACAAGCAGAATTAGAAGCAAATGAAAAATTACAATCAAAGGACATGGTAGATGCTAAGATCTCAAATTGGAAATCAGGTAAAGAGACAAATTTAAGAGCCTTAATTGCAAGTCTTGATTTAGTCTTGTGGCCAGAGTTAGGTTGGAAAAAAGTCGGAATGGGTGAATTATTAACTGATTCACAAGTCAAAATGAAATATGTTCGAGCAATCTCAAAGGTGCACCCAGATAAAGTCAGTTTTGAATTGCTTTTTTAATTCAAGTGATTCCAAAAACAGTTGGCTTATTGTTTGATTATTGATTATTTTTTCGTCTTTTCAGATCCCCAACGAATCAAGCCTAATTGAAAAAATGATTGCAAAGTCGGTATTTGCCACATTAAATGAAGCTTGGAATGCAACCCAACAAAATTAAAACGATCCATCATTCAAAAAAATTATTTTCTTTGCATATCTTTTTGTTATATATTATTTTTCGGCTTCGAATAAAGTATACTTCTAACGATGCCAAAACAAAAAGATTTCAAGGGATTTTTTTTTTAAAAAAAAACAACTTTTTCCTAGGTGTGTATAGATAAACGTGTACCAAATTTTTCGATGGGGGTTAGAGCTTTTCCTTGTGTTGTAGTGATCGGTAAAAAAAAAACAGCAATTCTTCAATTAAAAGAGACATGTTGGGCTGGACATTTTTGTGGGGGCTTGAAATAAGTCGATAGAATAATACTTAGATTATTGTCAAATATGATTTTCAATTTCAATTTTTATCGCCCTTTTATGCAGGTGAAAACAAGCAACAGTTGGGGAGATATCTCAGGCAAAATTGCTCCAATAAATATGCCCTCAAATAAGCTGGCTCCAAATCATTTTCTCATCAACAAAGTTCTGACTTGTGCAACCTGTCAACTAGGGTGTCACCCGAACCCGGTTAAACGAGGAAACCCCGCCTCCCCGCCGAACTCCCTGGAGGGAACGGGCACGGTATCTCTTGGATCTCCTAAAGGAGACCAAACCTAACTTAGGCATTACTTCAAGCAACAAAGCCAAAAAAACAAAACTAGAGCTGTAGACTACAAGCTTAGAATTAAAAAACTATGTGAGACAAAGGACTAAAGGTCCTTGTCCAATCTTTGATGCATGCAAGTTGTTCAACATGCATTTCTGTAAGAGTGCTTCATTGGTAAGTTAAGATATTTCTCCCTCCTGAGAAGACATGCTCAGAGGGAGCACTGGTTTCTGGGATAGACAAATACTTCCGGGCCATTAGTTTAAGTGTAGGAAAAACTGAACTTCAAGATTTCCAAAAAAGCTGAATATTGGTGCTCTTGGGCTCAGGTGGTTCTACATAGAAGTGTTTAGGTTTTTTCTTCAAAGTTTTATATTCCTGTGAGGATGATGTATACATATCATAAAATAACTCCATATCATTGTTTAATTAGATTTGTGATTTGTAAAATATAATTTCTTTCTTGCTTCATCTTTAAAATAATTAAAAGAAATCCAAAGTTAAATTATCACTAAAAAAAAACCTTCAACTTTCATTTAGGTGCCAAAATTTACACAAAAAGAAAAAAAATTCTAGTGTCTTAATTAAAAATTTTCTTTGATTTTAATTTAAAAATCTTTTATTTTATTCTTATTTTTTTATTGAAATTATATATATATAAATATTAATAATTAAATTAATAAAGAATATAATAATAATAATAATAATAATAATACTAATATTTTTTTTTTTTTTCAAGAATTTTTTAAAGAATTAATAATAAATTAAAAAAAAAAAAAAAATGACTTAATTTGTTTTTTTTCTTTTTTTTTTTTTTTTTAAAAAAAAAATAATTATTTAATTATTTTTAATAATTAAAAATTTTTTTAATAATATTAAAAAAAATTTATTATATTAATAAAAAAAAAAAAAAAAAAAAATTAATAATTAATAATTGAATTTTTTTTTTTTTTAATTTTTTTTTATTAAAAAAAAAAATTGATAAAAAATTTAAAATCATATTTTAAAATTTTAATTAAAATTTTTTTATTTTAAGGATTTTTTTTTTTTTTTCTAATTAATTAAAGTTCTAGTTTTTTTCTTTCTTTTTTTTTTTTTTTTTTTTTTTTTTTTTTTTTACTATGTTATGGAATTTGATAAAAAAATAATATAATTTGAAGGAAATAATTTTTTTTTTTTTAAAAAAAAAAAATAATTGATTTATAATTTAGTTTATAACTAATTAAGTTTATTTATTAAGTTTAAAATAAAAATTAATTTATTAATCCCTTGAAGAAAAATAGGAAATTTTAGTTTTGGATTAAAAAAAAAAGGAATAAATTCAATTTAAATAAGTTAATTTTATTAGTTTATTCCATGTAACATATTTCTTAAGTTAGTGATGATTTGGATTTAATTGACCATTAGTGATTTTAAAGATTAATTATAAATTATGAAAAAAAAAAATTATTGATATTTTTTATCTGGTAAAAATATTGAGAAAGATTTTGGAAATTTCAATTCTCAAATTATCACAATAAGAAGTTCATCAGCTTATAACACAAAAAAAAAAAAAAAAAAAAAAAAAAAAAAAAAAAAAAAAAAACTCAATGAAATTTGAAAACTTACCTTCAATTTTCAGTGAGACCTAAAAATGATTGAAATTAGGTGAAATTTTTTTTTTTAGATAGTTTTTTGTGACTACCATAAAAGAATTCAAATTAAGTATGGTAAAATTTTAAACCATAAATGATAAAAATCTTACATTTATGAATAGGGTTTTCAAAATATTCTCTTAATGAAAAAAAGAAGATTCTTGACAGATTAGTGGTCAATTCTGATCAATTCACTGTCAATTTAAAGACACTAGGGTTAAAAATTCCAAGAAGATAATGAAAGTATTTTGATTTAGTTATTTTTAGAGGGAGGTTATGATCAGATAGGATTTATAAAAGTAATTTATTAAGTTTTTCAAGAAATAAAATTTATAAAATTTAGATTATTAAGTTAAATAACTAAATAATTACAAAATTTATGAAAAAAAATACCTTTTTTTGGGTCTTTTTGCTTTAAAATAGCTTTCAAGGCTCTCAAGAGACATGGCCAATTTCTTTTTGAGGCTGGAAATATGATTCAGAGATTTAAGGTGATTAATCATTTAGTTTTTTTCTCCCATTAAAATCCTGTTTAAGTTTTTTTTTTTTTGGAATTCTTTTCTGTGGCAATAAATGAAGCTAAAATGAACAAACGTTTTTTAAATAAATGTAAAATAGAGCCAAACCCAAAAGGTTTTTGACTTTGGAACATTCATAACTGTTTGAAACTTTAGTGTTGTGAGTTAAGATGAAAAATTGGAGTGTTTAGGTAATAAAATAAGGTTAAAAAAACAACCAATAAAAAACTTTTATAAAGGTTTTTAAAGTAGTGGAGGGAAAAAAAAAACAAAGAAAATTTGGAAATTGAAACAAAGAAAAAAAAAAAAAAGAGAAGAGTAATTTAAAGGAGGAAAAAAATAGGATTTGGGATTTGGGGAAAAATAAAATAAAATGGGTCTTATGAAAAAAAAATAGGTGGGGGAATTGAACCCAAGGCAGAAAAGAGTTCAAAATTAAATATTAACCTTAAGCCCCTCTTGACTCTGGCCATAAGAAAGGGTAAAGAATAAGGGAGAATTTTTAGTCTAAGAACTCCCCACAATTATAGTGGGGTGGGGTTGGTAATCTCACAGTAGGTGTGAAACTTTGAGATATGACCACATACCCAAAAAGGTCACAAGAAATATTTAAAATAATTATACCTTTAAAAATAATTACCTTAAAACCATAAAACTGCCATAAAAAGGCATAAAACTTGGTTTAACTTAAAAAACAATGAATAAAAATGTGAAATAAATTACACCATTGGATTTCTCATGGTAAAATGCACATATACCACTTTTATGGCATATCTGTAAAGTCAATATTTAATAAGTTATAAGTAATAAAACCCTATAAAAAACATAAATCCTTAATTATTTCAAATACCAATGAAACAACATGTAAAATAAATTGTACCATTGGATTCCCCATAAAATAATACACATAAAATAATTAAGAAGCTAATCTCCAAAGTCAATACTTCAGGAGTAAAGCTGAATATATGCACTTTTTTGGTCAATGCATATACTCAAGGATTTTAGCTAATATCTTATGAAATATACATGATAGAGTGATGAACCAAAAATAAAGTAACCACGTAATTACTGTAGGAATACAGAAATGAACTTTTTTTTCACAAGTTATAAACAAGGTTAAAACCTGTAATGGATTATTGATTAAAATCAATAGAGCTGTTGACCACTTTGTTGTGAGAGTGGTCCAAACTTAAAAAAAAGTAGACATTCAGATTCTACTAGTTCATTTGTGAAGAATGACATTTTTTTCATTACAATATTAAAGGTATAACCCCTTGAAATAATGGCTTGAAGTTTAAAATATTAGATTTTGACAGAAAAGATGAGTTACAAGAAAAATCATCAAAAATAGAGTTTTGATGATGTAATTAAATGCTCTTGGAAGTGTAATGAGAAAATTCCAAGCTATCAGAATCCACTCCCAGAATAGCTGTAGCGTGTATAGCTCAAAAGTTATTAATGATCAAAGTTTAAGCTTAAAGTTGATCATTTAAGATCACTCACTGTAATCTTATTTTAGTTTAACAGTCATATAAGTGATAGAACTGGTGAATACTATTAGAATATAATTGATAATAATAAAATACACAAAGTTTAAGCTTCTTCCAAGCCTATGATGCCATCAAACTTAGAGCTATAGTGATAACTCTAAATAATGGTGTAATTATGAGGTAAGATGGTTTGATCATGATGTAATCATCACCAAACCTTGAAATATTGATCAATTTGCATATAAAGCATCAGTAAACGTCTACTAGAATCCTGCTGGACTCTAGGAGGGAGGTATTTACTATAAATAGAGCTCTTTTTACTCTGTTTTCCCCTCAGACGCTTACAAAACACTAAAATATTTAAATTAAAAGGTAATTTCTTTATTCTTTAAATATAAAACTCTTATATTATTAAAGACAAAATATGTCCTTATTATAATCATCATCTTTGAAATGATTATTATATTTATTTAACTTTTTTGTTTAAAATTCTCTTAAAAACCTCAATTCCACATAAAATTAAGAATATTTGTAATTTCTCTTGAAATTTATTGTAAATACAATTTAAAAAGGGTGTATTTACATTTTTAGGTGTAAAATTATTCAAAATTATTATATTAAGTATTAAAAGTAGGTTATTTATTCTTATTATAATAATTTTCTCTCTATTATTACTTTAAATAATTCTATAATTAATATAAATAGTATTTATATTAATTCATAACTTTAATATTGGTAATATTATTGTTATTAATTGTTTTTTATTAATAAAAAACAATTTTTTATGCCTTTATTATTTTTTTGGTAACAATAATAAAGTTCTTTTAAATATATTAATTATCTTATATTATTATATTTATTCAATAATATAATTATTTTTATCTTATTTATTTTATTTATAAGGACATTCATACTACAATAAGTAAAATATTAGTAATTTTTACTTATTGTTTCATAGTCAAGCCTTACAGTAGGAACCCTTACTGTTAATCAATGACTTTAAACCAAATCACCAGAATGAAAATAAAATATCAGATAATAGATTTTTATCAAAAATAACCTTCAAATAATTAAAAAAATTTCAAAAAAATTTAATTCATACATATATTTTTTTTGAATTCAAAATTTAACCAAAAAAATTAATAAAAATTCAATAAAAAAATTTAATTTAATAATAAAGTTAATAAAATCGAAATATATTCTTCATAAAAAAGAAAATAAAATTAAATAAAAATAAAATAGGTATTGGTAAACTCATTTAAGAAATTTGGTAAAAACACATAAGTCCTTACATGTTTTTTTTCCATAAAATGGTAAAAAATGTAGGTTTTTAGTAAAAACACATAAGGGGTTCCCTGGGCCCATTTTAAATTAAAATGAAACAAAAAAAAAATATTTTTCCAAAGCCTTCCAAACCCCCCCAAAAAAACCCTTTACCCAATTTTTTCCCTTTTTTTTTCACATCCCTCCCCCAAAAACAAGGACAAAAAAGACTAAACACCCAAATAATCCACATTATCCCCCCCAAAAAAAACATTTTTTTTCTGAAAAACAGCATTAAAAACAAAAATTTTGCAAAGATTTCCACACTTTTTTCCTTTTTTTCCTCAAGTACTGAATTTTCCTCCAAAACAACCTGTGTCCAAGCCTCTGAAATTAACTTTTTTTGAATTAATAATATTATTAATCTCAGTTTTCAAACTCATCCTGATTCAAATTTATATCCATTATATTTCCCAAAATCTAATGTGAACCAGTAAAACTCAGAGATTTTATTTTAAATATGAATGATTGACATGTACTGAAGATGTTTTACAAGGGGCATGGTAACTATATGTATTATCACGTTTCTTCAACAGAAATAGTCTTTGCTACATCATGATTTGTCTTCATACAATTGCTATAATATTTTTTATTTGATGCTTTCTTCAACTACCCTCAAAATAACAAATCATGGATATCCTATCAAATAAGTTGAACATGAATCCATATTGTCTACCATTGTCTGATTCACTCATCCTTGAACCCAATGGGAATTTTCTGTTCAAATTTGTGTAATTAATAAGGGATGCTGGTGAAGTACATCAAATTAATTATTTCTTACAAATTGAAGCTAAAACTTATTCAGGAGGCATTTGGTTTGAGACACACAGTGCGCAATGATTGTATCGCAATAAAAGCGTGGTATCCATTTTCTATCAACTACATAGAACAATTTCTCAAATATATAAATGTGATACTCACATTTTTATTGGCAACTTATGCAGTAATACCCTCCATTGAAGCTCTTTATGATGAGCTACGAGGCGTGTACACCAATCTCTGCCCTCAACTGGAACTTTTGATGCGTGAAGAGCAACAAGGAAGCTTCTGTCTTGCTCTTGATTGAGCAGATTTGTCTGATGGTGCCAGAAGCTTCCTATTGTAGTATTTGATATGATAAAGTTTTTATAAAAATTATTTAGTCTTATGATAAAATAGGTTTATAAAAATTATTTAATATTATGATAGGATAGGTCAGCTCCTATATAAAATAAAGCAATTGTTAATGAAATTTTAAGTGGCCATAAGTCATTTGAGATTTTTGTTAAGTCCACCGTGAGTTGAGTGATTAAAACCTGGTGAGTTTTGGAGTAAGGTGAGCACTAATCACAAGCCAAATAATGGATAAGGTGAGCGCTAAGTGCAAGCCAAATGATGGATAAGGTGAACGCTAATTGAAGTACTGAATTGAAATTATTTAGACATCTGAGAGGACTCAAAATAAAAAAGGAATGAGTATTATGGCACCATAGATCAAATATCTCTTCAGAGAGGTTACATTGGATAGAATTAATATTCAATTTTTGTCAAGTTGCTCCTTCACCTGATCCTCAAGGGATATACAACTTACAATATGCAATTTTATTTCTTTAAACCTTTGTCTATGTTCAGAATTCCTTTTAATTGATATGAAGAACTTAAGAATTTGGCTGCTTGATTTTCTCTTTCAGGCCATATATCTATTTTTCAATTGTTTTATACTTTAATGAAATTTCTCTTAGAAGAAAACGATTTGTTATGGAGAATTTCATTTTAAAATTAAATTCTATCAAAATGATCCATGATCAATTATGCTAACATACATAAACATAACAAACATAACAAACATAACCTTTTAAATACATTGATTGAGTAGTATAGAAAATTGAGAGGAACATCAGCTCAAGTGTCAAAAATGATCTTCACATTTTTTTTCAATTTCCTCTTGAGACATTCCATCCTTGTGCATTTGAGTGATTTCAGCCAAACTCTCAGCACGCAATTCTGCCCCAATCTCATGATTTATTTGTTGTTGACTCTGTTGCAGTTCAAGGTTGATTTTCAGCTGACTTTGTTCTAATTCCTTATTTTTAAAATCAAATTCAAGTTGTGTGCGCACACTCAAAGTGTCCAATTCCTTTGCTAATCTTTTACCTGATTCTTCCATTTGTCTATTGTTCTGTTTAGCTACCAACTTTTTGAGATCTAACTCCTCCTGTTGAAATTTCAATTGTACCCAATGCAATTCAGCTGCATGTTCCTCTTGAGCATACCTATACTTATTGTTTTCTACTTGTATATCATGCTGATAATTTGATTCCATTTCTTTGATTGCCTTGTTTTCTTGTATTTCCAGTAACTTGAGTTCACCTGTCTTTTTATCTTGTGAATTCTGATACAAAATTTGGCTCTTCATATGTTCTGTCCAATTATTTTCTTGCAAATCCAACCTGCATTCCAAAACAGAAATAACTGATTGAGGTTTGTTGGACACAAATTTCTCCGGTAGATTTCATTTTCATATATCAGCTGATTCTGTGAAGGAGAAAGTTAAGAAGATGACAGTTGATCTTCATTTCTATTCAACACATATGAAGAAGATGAGTGTTGGTCCTCATTACCATTCAAAATACTAAACCCAGGCCTTGAAAGTGGAGAAACAAAAGATGGATGGTGTGACATAGTGTCTTTAATTTGCCAAGATGACTGATATCAGTACAGATTGCTAAGTGGAGTAGTGTAAAGATGTGATTGAAGAAAGTTGTGACTTACCTTTGTCACAATGTTGAGATGCAGCTGGGCCAAAAATAAAGCATCATAGTGTTCCATTGGAAAAGAAAACTATGTCCTGGTAGTGGTTGGTTCCAATTTTGATTGGAATTTTAGGAGCTGTATTGATCATGGGGAGTGTGCGCTGGATTACGGAGATGAGCAACAAGCAATGAGCTACCAAAAAAGGTGGCTCATGGCATGGTTCCTTGAGTTAAATTTAAGTGATTGAGAAATCAAGAATGAACCAACTTTTTATTTGCAATGAGCAAAAAAAAAACTGTGCCTTGAACTCCCCTAATATCAGATTCTCACTCATAAATTTAAAAAAAAAATTATAAAGAATAATTAATTTAATTTAAAATTCAAAAAAACTTTTTAAAATTATTAATTTTTAGATCTCTTTTTGTCCTTAATATTTCTTTTCAAATTAAACATTAAATTTTGAATTAATTTTGATTGATTTTTAATTAGGAATTATTTTATATAGATAAAGAAATATAAATTTATTGTGAGCTTTTTTTTTTTTTTTTTGATTATTGAAAAATAGAATTTGAAAGAATATGTTTTAAAGTTTTAAATTTTTAAAATTAATATGATTTAAGTTTAAAACTGAAATTTAATATTTAAGTGATTTAATTAAAAATATAAGGGGACATAATTTTGATGATAATCCATTTTTTACATTAATTTTTAATTTTTTAAAAAAAATAGATAATTAATTTAAAATAATAGTTTTAAGTGTAATTTTTTTTTAAAAACATGATGATTAAAATGATAATTTTTTTGAAGTTTTTAAAGATTTAAAAGTTTAAGATGAATTTATTTTATTTTTATTTAATTTATTAAAATTAATTTTTAAGATAAAATTTAATTATTAATTTTCCAATTTTAATTTAAAATGTTTTTTTAAGATGATTTGATTAAAATTAAATTTAAATTTAAATTTAAATTCAAATTTAAATTTAAAATTTTCTACAAAAAATTCCAAAATTCTAAAATTTTAAAATTTTAAAATCTTAAAAGATTTTAATCGGTTGTTAAGGATTTTTAATAAATTTAAATTAAAATTTAAAATTTAAAATTTAAAATTTAAAATTTAAAATTTAATCAAATTCCCAAAAAATTAAAAAAATTTTAAATTTTTGATTTTTTTTAAATTTTTTTTGATTTTTTTGATTTTATTTCTTTTTCGATGTCAAACTTAAGACCTTTTAATGATTCAAATTTTAATAATAAATCGATCAACAAATTAAATTTAAATCTACAAACAAATAATTCTAATCCTACTAATCCTACTAATCCTAATCCTAATCCTACTACTAATAATAATCCTACTACTAATCTTCAATCCATCTCAAACAATCTCACAGATTTAAATTCAAATAAAAATTTAAATCATCAAAATAAAAATTTAAAATTTAATGAAATTAATCAAAAATTAAATAAAAATTCATCATCTCAACAACAAATTCCTCATCATCAACAAATTCCCCAACAACAACAACAACATCAACAACAACATCAACCAAATTCAGATCCTTCTAGATTCTTTAATACTTATCTTTACGATTATTTATTAAAACAAGGACTTTTAGAAGTGGCTAAAGTATTCGTCACATCAGGTGCTGATTTAGAATTATTAGAAAATCAATCTCATTCATCATCAAATCAATCTCAATCTCATTCTCATTCTCATTCTCATTCTCAATCTCAAAATCATCATCTCATTTCAAACTCTTCCTCAAATTTAAATCATTCAAATTTAGATTCTTCAACTGCTTCAGATTCTTCAATCTCATCAGAATCAAAATCAATCTCAAAATCAAAATCAAAATCTTCAATCTTAATCAATCAAAAATCTTCAAATCTATCAAATCATCCTATTCTAACCTCTATCGATCAAAAATTATCCAATTCAAATTCATCATCTAATCACTCTCATCATGATCTAAACTTGGATCTTAATCCTACTACTACTACTAACTCAAATCAATCTCACAATCAATCTCACAATCAATCTCACAATCAAAATCAAAATCAAAATCATCATCCTACAAATCATCATCCTTCTACAATCAATGGAATTCATCATCCCAACATTCAATCTTCCCCCTTCATCTCATCAAATAACTCAAATCTTTCATCCCCATCTCATCAAACTCTCTCATTAGAAAATTTACCTAAACCAAAATTAGCCATGGACACAGATCAAGGCTTCTTATTCGAATGGTGGACAATCTTTTGGGACGTCTTTCGTGCTAAAACTGGTAGAGGTTCACCACCTGCTAAACCTGCTCAAGTTTACGCTCAAACTTTAGCAGCTTCAATCTCATTAGATTCAAACTCAAATCATTCAATCAATCTAACCAAATCTAGGCGTGACGCTTTAGGTATCATCGCCTTACCTAACCCAAAAGATTCTCAAAAAAATCCTTCAAATAATGAAAAAATTCATCAACATTTTAATTTAATCAATCATCCTAACCTATTCAATCATCCTAATCATCCTAATCATCAATCAAATCATCCTAATCATCCTAATCATTCTAATCATCAATCAAATCATCTCATTCATCATGATCTAAACTCAATCAATTCTATCCCAAATCATCCTTATCTACAAAAACAAATCATCAATCTATCAGATCAATCAAATCGTCAACATCAACTACAAAGATTTCAACATCATCAACTTCATCAAGCTGGTCTCGCTCGTCAAAGAATTCAACATCAAGAATTACATCATTTACATCAAAGGCAACAAGATTTACATCATCATCATCTTCTTCATCATCAAATTCATCCTCATCAATTAAATCATCAACAACAACAACTTGCTTTAAATCATCATCAACAACAACATCAACAACAACATCAACAACTTGCTTTAAGTCATCATCATCAACAACAACAACAACCAACTCAACCTCAAACTCAAACTCATCCTCATCCTCAACAACTAAATCAACAACAACAACTTCATCTTCAACAACTTCATCATCCTCATCAAACTCATTCAGATCAATTTCCTCCCACTCAACGTCAAACTTCCCTAAATGGAAGGCGGTCAGTCCTCTTCTTATCATTTAATCTTCTACAATTCTTTAAAATTTATAACTCTCAACTCCTTTTAGTCAAGCCATCTTAAATGGTTTAGGCCCAGATCAAGCTCATTCAATCATGCCTCCACCTCCCTTTCAACATTCTTCTCCACTCAATCCTCCTCAACAACAACAATCAACTCAAACTCAACCTCCTCAACCAACTCAACAACCATCATCTCAACATCAACAACAAATTCCTCAACAACAACAACCTACTCAACAACAACAAATTCCTCAACAACAACAACAAACTTTTCGTGTCCCTCGTTCTCCCAGTCGTTCAACTCAAAATCATGCTTCTAGTTCTTTTGGTTCTCATCAACCTCAACCTCAACCTCAACCTCAACCTCAACGTGAAAACTCTAATCATATCAATAGTCCAAACCTTCAATCACATCCTCAAACTCCTAGTACCCCTCTTACTTCTACCCCTCAATCTTCCATCTTAAACCCTTCTCAAAGACGTTCAAGTCCTTCAAGTAATCATGATGAACAAGATCGTAAAAAAAGAAAATTAAACGAATCAATCACTCAATCAACCCTTTCACCTACCTTAGATCATTCCGAAATGTCCCCTCAAACTAAATTACATCATCAACAAAATCTTTCCTTCTTTCTTCAACAACAACAACAACAACAACAACAACAATTAAATCAACAACAACAACTTCCTCAACAACAATCAAATCAACAACAACAACTTCCTCAACAACAATTAAATCAACAACAACATCAACAACAACAATTAAATCAACAACAACATCAACAACAACAACAACAATTAAATCAACAACAACAACTTCATCAATTTCAAACTTCAAAATCTAGTCATCAACTTGATCCTAATCATCACTTTCCTCAATCTGATCTCATCTCAAACATTAATATGGATTCTTATAAACAATCAGTTCATCTCAAACAACATAATCAATTAATCTCAACTATCAACAACTCTAATAAATCTCTTAATCTTAAACCTCCTTCAAGTCCTTCAAAAGATTCAATCATTCATTCAATAGATCAAAATTCAATGCCACCCCCTTCTACTGCTTCTCGTAATCTATCTCAACCTTCTCCAACCCTTCAATCTAATCCAATCTTAAATAATTCAATCAATCAAACTTTATCTTCATCAATCATCCCTCATTCTCCTAATCCTTCTCATCCTCTACATCAATCTTCAACTCAAAATACTCCTCTAACTAATCAAATCATGTCCGTCTCAAATAGCTCAACAAGTCAAATTGAACTTAAATCTAATGATAGTCCTAACTCATCATCTCATCATCAATCAATCAATATAAACGATTCAAACTCAGATTTAAAACTTAACATTCCAACTAGAGAAACTAATGGTATCAATAATCATTCAATCGATTCATTAGATTCTTCATTCAATCAAAACGATTCAAATTCTTCTTCTTCTAATCAAATCACAGATACCAAGGTGGCTCAAATAATTAATTAAATACTTCTTCCTCTAAAATCAAACTAATATTTATTTTTTCTCAAAACCAACAAAAAAAAAAAAAAAAAAAAAAAAACAGCCTCAAATTAAACCCACAGATAATATTTGGTCATTAACTTCAACTCAACAACTTCATCTCAATTCTACAATTCAATCTTCATCTTCTTCACCACCTGCATTACCAACATCTCAAAATAATTCATCAGAAGAAATCTCAACAAATAATACTAACGTTAGTAAATTTTAATCATCTCATCTAACTCTTTCTTTGAAATCTCATCTCAAAAAAAAAATATATCTTTTTTCTTATTTTCAAATTAGTCAATCGATCAATTCTTGTCATTTGATTATGATTCTAACTTATTTGACGCTTTCAGTAAGCTTCTTTTTTTCTTCTTTTTTTGGTCGGTTTTCTAAGCTAATCAAATTATTCTTAAATCTTTTTTAGTCAATTTCGACGCAAATCCTTCTGGTAAGATTTCATTCCTTGTTAATTTCTTTCAAATCAAAATCTTTATTAATGTATTTTAATTTTGGTTATAAAACAAAAATAGAAGAATTAGTCAATACCGAATTCTCTTAAACAAAATAACCCAAACCAATTCACTTTTCTTTTTATTTTTTTTTTCAACTCAAGCCTCATCATCCTTATCATGGTCGTTTTATTCTTGAGAAATTAAAAAATTAATTAGTTTTATTGAGATCATCATTTTATTTACATTCAAAGTCGCCTGTTTGGGTTTTGTAGAATTAAAGTTTTAAATTGAAATCGCTTTTCAATTAAAAAAAATTAACAAAAAAATTAAAAACTAAATTGAAGTTTTCGATTATTTTCAAAATTGATGATTGTATTAAATTTTTCAAGAACTATTTTTGCCAAATAACCAACTTGTTTTTTAGGAAATCATTTCGGTGTACATATATTTTTTTCAATTTCTTTCTTTTCTTTTTTCATAGATAATTAAACAAAAAAAAGACGTGATGTTTGTTTCCCAATTTATCATATCAGTTTTATTCAAGTGAAAAAAACATGCAAGACCTTAAACAATTTTTCGTTTTAGTCACTCAATTAATACTAATTGGTCGTATGGGCAAAGTCTTAGTCTTGGATTAAACCGTAATATCGCCCCAAAAGATCATCAAAGGCTACTCATGATACCTAAAGCAGTTTTTTTTTTTCTTGGTCTAAATTTATCTAATAATCATTACTTTTAATCTTGAAATCCTTTGAGGAAAAAAAATAATACTTAACTTGAGCAATAAACTTTAAAAGTGAGATTCAGCTGGCTGATGGTACCTGTTCTCAAGGGGTGTGTGTGCCCAGGGCGGCCCAAAAATATCTCATTTGGCCTTCGCCAACAAGGGCGCTTGCCACCTAATTAAGTTTTACAAAAACAGTCATACTAATCAATCTCCGCTACCCTTTACTACCCCCTAAGCACAAATCAGCTTTATCCACCTATGCCACTAATTTCATTGAGTAAGACTTACTAAAATTTAAATAAATAAAATTAACAATATCTTTTACTCATTCATTCATAAATAAACAATTATGATGAAATTATAATGTTTTGATTTATTGTCTAAATCATTAGAATTATTATTATTAAAAAAGAAGGAAGGGAAGTAAGTAAGGAAATTAGATTTGAAGAAAAAAAAAAAAATTAAGTTAAAAAGAAAAATTTAAATTAAAATTTTAAAAAAAAATAAAATAATTTTTAAATACAATATAGTAGTCAATACTTAAAAAAATATATAAATATATATATATATATATATTATTTAACCAATTTTTTTTTTTTTTTTGATATAAAATAAATTTACTATAATTAAAATTTAAAATTTAAATAATAATAATAATAATATTAAGTATAATAGAATAAGATTCTTAAAAAAAAAAAAAAAAAAAAAATCTTATTTCAAAAGAAAAAATATATATATATATATATATTTATCAGTCTTTCCTTTATTTTTTAAATTTTTAAATTTTTAATTAATGGGGTTCAACCTCATTAATTTTCATTGCTCATGACAGATAAAAACTTGGCTCATTGAGCTTACTTTTTTGTCAGCTTATGCATTTGCTCATGAGTTTTCTCATCACTTGCTCTAGCCTCTTTATACAACCCAATCTATCTTATGAACTTGATAATTTCAATTTAGATCATTTAATCTAAACTTTAATGGCATTATAACATCATAAGCCCATGGTCTAACCCAGTAAAGGGAAGTTTCAACTTTCTAGCATATCATCATACCTCTCAAAAGCCAACCTGTTTTAAAGGAAACTCAACTCAATTCAAGTCTTGTCCTTCAATTTAAGTTATCTAATTCAATTTTCTAACCATTAAGATTTCATTTCAAACTTTATTAAGGTCAATTTTTTTTTTTAAAATCTTAAAACTCACCTAAGGAGGAATAATAATAATAGGATGATTTAAAATATTTATCATCATCAAAATAAAATTTTATATAAATTAATGAATGTAAAAAATATTAATAAACTCATTTTAATAATACAAAAAAAAAAAAATAAAAATAAAAAAAAAGAAAATAATAAATTCTTAAAATTTGCTAACAAAAAATAAAAAAAAAAATAAAAAAATAAAAAAAAAAAAAAAAAATTTTTTTTTAATTAAAATCATAATTTTTTAATTTTTTTTTTTTTATTTTTGTAAAATTTTAAAAAAAATTTATAATAATTATCAAAAAAAAAAAAAAAAAAAAAAAAAAAAAAAAAATTAAAAAAATTAAAAAAATTAAAAAAATTAAAAAAATTAAAAAAATTAAAAAAAATTAAAAAAATTTTCTTTTTTTTGTATATATTTTTTTTTTTTTTTTTTTTTCATATTAAAATTCAATTTATTTATTTTTTATTTTTTTTATTTTTTTTAATAAAAAAAAAAAAAAAAAAACAAATATATATATATATTTTAATAGAAATAAAAAAATTTTTATTTGATATAATATCTTTTTTGAAAATTTTTGATTTCAAAAAAAAAAAAAAATAAACTTTGAAAATGATTTTGATTTAAGTTATTGAGATTAATTAAATGAAAAGTTTTCTTAAAGTAAAGATTCAAAGGAATTTTTGGAAGACACAGAAGATACCCAGAATATTATTTTTGTTAGGGGGTCAGTGGAAAAGATTAGGATTAATTTATAGAATTAAATGTTGATAAAGGGATAAATGAAAAGTATTATGAGAAAATTAAAGGGGGGGGGGAGAAAGATTTAATAGAAATTGTCAATCTTCCACTTTTGGTACAGATAGTATTAAACATAAATCAATGATTTCTAGGGTCATTTCAATTCCTTGGTTCAAATAGATCAATAATGAAACTTTTAGTAGGTAGAACTAAACAACAATAAACAGTAAATCAAAGAAAACATAACTAAAAGGTACTGGTCCTAAGAATAAATTCCCTAAAAATTCTTTTATTAAGAATTTAAAATACTTAGTTATGGTTTTAGAATAAAATCCAGATTTACAAAACTATAAGTGTGAGACTTTGAGATATGAAAACATATCCAAAAAGATCATAAGAAAAACTTTATAATAATTATACTCATAATAATTATCTTAAAACTAGTGAAAATACCATAAATAAGTACAAACTTTGAATTAATTCAGAAAATAATGAGTAGAAATTTGAAATAAATTACACCATTAAATTTCTCATGGTAAAATACACATATATTATTTTTATTTCATATCTGTAAAGTAAATAATTACTGAATAATAAGTAATAATACCCTAAAAAAGATATAAAATCTTCTTCAACTCAAAAACAAATGAATTTTTTTTTTAAATAAATTGCAAAATTGGATTCCCAATAAAAAAAACTAAACATAAAACAATTTTATGAAATTTCTTTAAAGTTAATACTTAAGGAATTAAGCTGAATATTTATGCACTTTTTTGGCCAATGAATATATTAATGTTGTTGAGCTAATATCTCTTAAAATATACAAGATAGAGAGTTCAACAAAAAATAAAGTAATCATGATATTAATTTAAGAACACAGATATTAAATTTATCTTACAAGTTATAAAAAAAGCTATAACTTGTAAGGGTTTATTGAACAAAATTATTAGATCTGTTGACCACTTTGTTGTGAAAGTGGTCCAAACTTAAAACAAAGTAGATATTAAAATTCTACTAGTTCATAATTAAATAATAATTCATTTTTTTATAATAATATTCAAGGTAAAACCTTTTTAAATAAAGGTTTTAAGTTTAAAATATTGAATTTTGACAAAAAAAAAAAAAGATGAGATAAAAGAAAAATCATCAAAAATAGAGTTTTAATGATATAATGAAATTCTCTTGTAATTTTAATAAGGAAATGACAAGCTATTACAATTAATTCTTTGAATTGCTAAAAAGTTATTAATGATTAAAGTTTAAGATCAAAAATTGATCATTTATGATCACTTACTGCAATCTCATTTTAAGTTTAACAATTATATAAGTGATAAAACTGGTGAATAATATTAGATGATTATTAATACTAATAAAATTCACAAATATTAGGCTTCTTCAAAGCTTATGATGTCACTAAACTTAGAGTTATAGTGAAAACTCTAAATAATGGTGTAATAATGAGATAAGATGGTTTGATCATGAGGTAATCATCACTAAACCTTAAAACACTGATCATTTACAGTGGATACCATCAGTAAACATCTACTAGAAGTATACTGGACTCTAGAAGGGAGGAATTTACTATAAATAGAGCTCTTCTTACTCTATTTACCCCTCAGATGCATCAAAACAATAAAACAATTAAATCAAAAGGTAAAATCTACATTCTTTAAATATAAATATTTTATATTATCAAAGACCAAAGTTAATATTTATTATAATCATGATTTTTAACATTATTACTTCAATTGTTTTGTTGTTTTTTTTTGTTAAAATTCTATTAAAAATTTCATTTCAACATAAAATCAAGAAAAATTTTGTAATTTATTTTATTTTTATTTTTAAAATATAATTTAAATAGATTGTATTTCAATTATTTGTTTTAAATTCTTAAAAAAATTATAATATTAAGTATCAAAATTAGGTTATTTTATTTTATTATAATAATTTATCTTTATTATTATTAATATTAATAATTCTTCAATTGATATGAATATTATTTCTATTAATATATAAATTTAATATTAGTAATACTATAGTTTTTTTACACCTTTATTATTTTTTTGGTAACAATAATAAAAGTGATTTTAAATATATTAATTATTAAATATTAATATATTAATTTATCATATTATTCTTTAATAAAATAAATTAAATTATTATATTTATTTAATAATATAATTTTTTTTATACACCAAAATTTTAATAATTATTTTTATATTATTTATTTTAATTTTTAAGGAAATTCAATTTAAAATAAGTAAAATATTAATAATTTTTACTTATTTTTTTATAGTCAAACTTTAAAGTAAGTTATTGAATAAAATTAACAAAAGTTTAAATTATTTAAAAGATTATGATAATAATTAGGGAGAATTGAAATTATTCAAAATTAGTAAACATAAAGAACTTTAAAAAGAAATTTTTAAATTTATTATCAAGGTGAGGTTGAAAATCAAAGAAATCAATATCTCAAGGTACAGGAGTAGTTCACCAAAGAAGTAAATGATTAACAATTGTGAATTTAAAAAGAAGAAATGAATTTCAAAAAAAGTAAAATCCAAAAAAGATTAAAATCAAATTTAAGAATTTGATTTTAATGTTTGGGATTAGTTAAAGGCATCAAAAAAGTGTTTAGAGATGGAATTAAAATTAAAATAAAAGGAATTAGAACAAAAAGAAAGGAAAAATAATCAATATTTAATTTAAAGTCAACAAAAAAAATTAATCATGAGATCAAATCAGAAGAAAGTTCTCAGAGATTAGAAGAAATCATTTTCTTGAAAAAAGATTGGATGAGTTCTTGTGAGATTGAAAATTATATAAAATTGGTCTTTAAATCTTGATTTTGGCTTATACATGTAATTCATAACTTATATTCTAGAATGATTCTTGTTGTTATTATCTTTCTCATTTGGTCTTGGCCTTTATTTGTTTAATTGTGATAGTAATAAATGAAATTTTTACTATAGTAATGGACAATTTGGAAATGATTAGTAAAATATTATTTAAATTAAAACAAATAGATTCCAATTAATCAAATATTTAATTTGTTCAGAACTGAATGTGACAGAGTGACCTTTATTTAAGCAAAATTCAATTTCATTATAAAAGTATTCTTTACAAACAATATTAATTAATTCAACAAGTATCATCATAATCATGATAATTATCTTTTTCTAAAACTAATCTCCCTTGTTAAAGTTGAAATATTCATCTAGGCTTCAATACAGATGGTATTAGAAATCAACTTTCCACTCATCCACCATCATTTTTCTCTAAAGAATTGTTGAATTAAGCTTCTATGACCAATATGTGGTATAAAAGCTTCATAAATGTTGCATGGTGATGGAAAATGATCCAAGGGCCATCATGGAGGAAATATTCAAAATTGAGAATTGAGTTTGTAAATTCAAAAAGATATAGAGAATGATTGCTGAATCAATTGTGGCATGGGCTGAGGAAGGTCAAAGATATTTCCCTATAGCTTACTAAATAATATGCATCTTATGGGGATGTTAACATAGATAGACAACAACTTTAATAACCAGTTTACCTGAAAGGCCCCATCTATTAAATAAAGTATTTTTATATAATCCATGAGAGAATATGTGCCAAAAAATTCCTCAGAATGAAGTAATTCATAATAATTCACACCAAATCATTCATTGAAGTTTTTAATGCTTTTGAGGTAGGAGTTAATAATAAGGTGTAGATTTAAGTATTAAGAAAGCTACCAAAGAAGTATAATAGAAAGAAAATATGAGCCAGAAAAATACTATTGATAATGAAAAGGAGACAATTTTTTTTTTTTTTTAAAAAAAAAGATTCATAATAAGTTTAAAATTACTTAAAGCAAAAAAAAAAAAGAATGAATGATGATTAGTAGAGGTTTTGAGGATATTTTAAGTTTATGAAATCCTGAAATTTTGTTTTAAATGATTAGTATTACATTTTATTGATGATAAAAATTGGTAAAGATTTTGAGGAGATTCTGAGTTAATAATAAAATTAAATTTTGTTTTAAACAATTACTATATGACCTTGAATGAAAGTAATGATCATGAAAAATAATTTTTTATGTTTGAATGATTCAATTTTCAGCCTTTAATTTTTTATAAGAAAATTACTATATGAACTTGGATTATGGTGATGATAATTACCAATAATTTTTTTATGTTTTATTGATTCAATTTTGACTAACTAGAACTGGTTCTTAAGTATTATGACTGGTGATTAAACATAATGTTTCACAAAGATTGAAAAGATTACTAATATTTCTTTCAAGAGAATGAAAAATTGGTGGAACAAATTCCACAGGGATTGAATGAAATTGCAAGGGTAAATTGCTTAAATTTTGATTTGAATTATATTGGATGGATTAATTCATTTTTGAGTTTTAGATTAAATGAGGGGTGAAATAAGATAAAATTAAATAAGAGAAATCAGAGGATGAAGTTATTGAATTTGAACCATTATTAATAAAAATTTCCAAAATTGAATTTCAATTAGATATAGTTATTTTAAGTTCTAGATAGATGATTAGAGAGTATAGAACCCATTTCAGTTAAAAATCCATTATCGGAATCAATAGAGCTAATCAAAGATGTACTTTTTGTTGAAAATTGAGAAATTTTGATTTAAATTGGACCGCAAATTTTAATGTTTAAAGTTTAAGCTTTGAAAAAATTGAATTTAATTTTACATATCCTAAAAGGTTCCAACCACAGATTATGAAATTGGAAGTAACCCTAATTCATAATTTTGGGAAACACACCTATTTTTCACCACCTGATGAAGCTCTGTTGCTGTTGGTGAAGGTGCCTCCCTTTGCCATTGTTTGGGGTGGATTAGACGTGATTACTCACTCAAATCAACCCATTAATCCTTGATTTGTGCAAGAATATTGTGTAAAATGAAGCATGATTTAATCCAATTGACATATGGAATAATATCACTTTGCCCATTAAGTTGCAATCTCATCTCCCTAAGAGAAGCCCAGTGGCCCTTTAGAATTCCAATTGTGCGTTCATTGCGTACTAGTGACTTGGCCAAAAAATAATTGAATTCTGTATTAATTTTCAAGTTGGTGGCAGGCACACGCAGAGACGGAATGAGGTGCTCATTGAGGGGGTATTCTGAAAACTTAAAAGATATTCACGTAAATTGAATTTCATTGTATGACTAAAAAAATCAGTGAAAATAAACTGGTAAATAAAATGAATGCTACTTCACCTTTGTCAAAGAAGTCCATGGGATTATTATACAGCCTCATATTTTTATATACCATTGAATCGGAACATGATCCAGGCCATTTAGCAATTAAGGCTATAATTTTTTTATTGCAATTGCATATAATCTGCGAATTAAGTGAGCAAAACTTCTTACAATCAAAATAAACATCCCCTTTCCAGGAAGGCTTCTGGTATAAAGGAAAATTTGTCCCATTGATGAAACCAACACAGCCCACAAAACCCTCCTCCCTCATGACTTGTGATATTTCATTGTGCCTATTGGAATCAGGCCAAGCAATGTATTGTTCTTCATATGAATTGATTGCCTAAATGACTTTACTGGTTATTGAAATAACAGTCAATTGTACTAAATGGAAATTTCGTAAGAATTTACCCACAGAGCCTGCATTGCCATTGGAACCAAGAAGTTCAAGTGTTACTGCCAATTGATGAGCAATGGGCAGTTTTTTTGAGGTGCTTTCATTTTGGAATACAAGGTTTGTCTTGATCTTATCATAAATAAAAAATAAACCCTCTTTGGATTTTCTCATGAATTGTTTGAAGTCATCATCTCTAATTTTGAAGAGTGCATCCATGTCAAAAGGTACTTGTGTCAGAATTTTCAATGATCTTGAAATATAACGGTTACTAATTGTGAGTACAAGAGCCTGGAAATATAGCCTTGATGCATTTTGCACTTGGAAGGTGCTGATTGTTGTATTAAAGAAATGAGATTGGACTTTATGTTGTAGATTTGGATTTGTTTTGTAAGTTGATGAACTGAGCCTTCCTGTGGTAGCTGAAATATGATTCCGCAAGCCAATAAGAGATCCAGTGGATTGATTATCCAACATTTTTAAGCTGGAAAATTATCTCTGATTCTCTTGCATGCATTTGACAAGTCACATGAGTTGAAGCTCCTTGATTGTTTCCTTTTTCTAAGAGACCTTGGGAATAATTCAAAATTATGAACGGTGAGGGAAAGATTTTGACAATTTGTCACTGGGATAGGTTGATCTACCCCTGCACACCAGTTTTATAAGTGCCAAGGTAAAAAAAGCATCAGCCGCCTTGATCGTGGAAAAACGGGAAGGTGATCAAGGGGCCGTGAAATGTGTGTATTTGATGAGCTTGGACATTGAATTTTTCATAAAATAAATTTTTTTAAAGCTCATGAGCAGCCACTGGAGCAAGCTCATAAGCTTGATTTGTCATGATTAAATCTTACTCATGGTTTTAAAAAGGTTTTCTCATGAAAGCTGGAATTGAACCCCCTTATTATTATTATTATTATTTATTATTTTTATTTAATTTAATTTAATTTTAAATAATTCATAAAAAAAAAACAAATTAAAATTAATAAAAAAAAAATTAAAATTAATAAAAAAAAAAAATTAAAATTAATAAAAAAAAAATTAAAATTTGAAAAAAAAAAATTTAAAAAATCTTTTTTAATTCAATTTAATTTAATTTATTTTTATTTTTATTTTTTTTTTAAACAAATAAAAAAAATAAATCAAAATTCTTATTATGATTTTTTTTTTTAATTTTTTAAAAAAAAGGACTTTTTTTTTTTTTTAAATAAAAAATTCTTGATTATAAAATTTTTAATTAATATATGATAAAAAAAGCAAGATTAAAAAAAAATAAAAGACTTTTTTTTTTTTTTTTTGAATTCTTTTTTCTTAACCAATAATAATAATAATTTTTTTTTTTTATAAAATTGATTTAGATTATATATAAAATATTTCATTTTTATTTTTAATAAGGAAGGAACCTAATTCAATTTTTGATGATAAACTTATTAAAGTTAGATTAAATTAAATTAAATAAATGGAATACTTACTTTCTTTTTTTTTTTTTTTTATAAATTTTGAATACTTTTTAAATTGAATTTTTTAATTTTACTTTTGCTTAGTGGGGAAATTACAAATTAATTTAATTTTAATTTTAAAAAATTATTTTAAAATATAAAAAAAAAAAATTATTTGTATTTTTTTTTTTTAAAAATAAATAAATAAATAAATATCATTATTATAAATAAATAAATTTCTTAAAGAAAAAAAGTTTTTAATTATTTAAAAAAAAAAAAACAAATTTTTAATTTTTTTTTCAAAATTAAAAATTAGTTATCTCTCTCTTTAACTTTATATTCAAGTTTAATAAAACTTTGGGCATGTTTTGTCCCAATACAGGAATCGATGTGTTTCATTTTTAATTAAAAATGGTCCCAGGGCACCCCCTAAATGTTTTTACTAAAAACTTATGTGTTTTTACTGATTTTGTAAGGTTTGACTATGAAACAATAAGTAAAAATTACTAATATCTTACTTATTGTACTATGAATTCCCTTATAAATGAAATAAATAAGATAAAAATAATTATAATAATAAAGAATTATTATAATTATGGCATAAAAATAATTATATTATTAAATAAATATAATAATATAGTTTATATTATAAAAAAAATATAATAAATAAATATATTAATATAGGATATTTAATATATTTAAAAGCACTTTATTATTGGTACCAAAAAATAATAAAGGCGTAGAAAATTGTTTTTTATCAATAAGAAACAATTAATAACAATAATATTACTAATATTAAAGTTATAAATTAATATAAATGCTATTTACATTAATTATAGAATTATTAAAGGAATAATAGAGAAAAATTATTATAATAAGAGAAATAACCTACTTTTGATACTTAATATAATAATTTAAAATAATTTTATGCCAAAAAAATGTAAATACAACTTCTTTAAATTGTATTTACAATGAATTTTAAGAGAAATTACACTTTATCTTGATTTTACGTGGGATAGAGGTTTTTAAGAGAAATTTAAACAAAACAATTAAATAATTGTAATAATAACATCAAAGATGATTATTATAATAACATTGCCTTTGGTCTTTAATAATATAAGAGTTTTATATATAAAGAATAAAGAAATTACCTTTTGATTTAATGATTTAGTGTTTTGTAAGTGTCTGAGAGGAAAACAGAGTAAAAAGAGCTCTATTGATAGTAAATACCTCCCTCCTAGAGTCCAGAAGGCTTCTAGTGGACATGTACTGATGCTTTCTACTAGAATTGATCAATATTTTAAGGTTTGGTGATGATTAAATCATGATCAAACCATCTTACCTCATAATTACACCATTATTTAGAGTTATCACTATAGCTCTAAGTTTGATGACATCATAGGCTTGGAAGAAGCCTAAGCTTTGTGGACTGTATTAGTATTAATAATATTCTAATAGTATTCACCAGTTTTATCACTTATATGACTGTTAGACTTAAAATAAGATTACAGTGAGTGATCTTAAATGATCAAATTTAAGCTTAAGCTTTGATCATCAATAACTTTCAAGTTATACACACTAAAGCTACTCTGAGAGTGTATTCTGATAGCTTGGCATTTCCTCATTACACTGTCAATATAATTTCATTACATCATCAACACTCTATTTTTTATGATTTTTCTTATAACTCATCTTTTCTGTTGAAATCTAATATTTTAAACTGCAAACCATGATTTCAAGGGGTTATACCTTGAATATTGTAAGAAAAATATGTCATTCTTCACGAATGAACTAGTGGAATCTGACTGTCTACTTTTTTTTAAGCTTGGACCACTTTCACAACAAAGTGGTCAACAGCTCTATTTATTTTAATCAATAATCTATTACAGCTTTTAACCTTGTTTATAGCTTATGAAATAAAGTTCATTCATGTGTTCCTACAGTAATTACATGGTGACTTCATTTTTGGCTTATCACTCTATCATGTATATTTCAAAAGATATTAGCTAAAATCCTGAAATATATGCATTGACCAAAAAAGTGCATACATTCAGCTTAACTCCTTAAGTCTTGACTTTGGAGATTAGCTTCTTAATTGTTTTATGTGTAGAATTTTATGGGGAATCCAATGGTACAATTTATTTCACATGTTGTTTCATTGGTATTCAAGGATTCATGTTTTTTATAAGGTGTTATTACTTATAACTCATTAAATATTGACTTTACAGATATACCATAAAAATGGTATATGTGTATTTTACAATGAAGAATCCAATGGTGTAATTTATTTCACCTTTTTATTCATTGGCTTTTAACTTAGACCAAGTTTTATGCCTATTTATGGCAGTTTTGTAGTTTTAAGGTAATTATCCCCTTATTTTTAAGGTATAATTATTTTAAATATTTCTTGTAACCTTTTTGGGTATGTGGTCATATCTCAAAGGTTCACATTCCCTACCACCAAAAAAGATTGTACTACAATCTGATGTGTGTAATTAAGGTATCATCCCCTGTCCTACCTCTTCAGTAGACTTTGTTAGTCTTGAAGCTCAATAATGCTTGATTTTTCTATTATTTAGGTTTTCTTTGATGTCTGAACCTTCTTAGTAGTTTATCAGCATTTGTTATATTTTTCTCAAGTAGCCATTTATCTTCCTGAGTCGGATTTCTATACCTTACAAGGTATTCCCTTTCTTTTTTGTTTCTTGTCCTTCTTTCTTTAAGGACTTTCACAATTTTCTTTTCCTCTCCTTCTTCCAAGGGGGAAATTTCAAGTGGGGGTTTATTTCTTAGTGAAAATAGTTCCTTATCACTTGAGCTGTAATGTTTTATCAGAATTACAGGAAAAGCTGGGTGTTTGTTCATTAATCCACCTGTGAGTTCCAATTGCACAGCATTGGGTCCATGAAGTGCTTTTATCATAAATGGTCCTGCAAAGGAATCTTTAAATTCCTTTGGGCCTTTTATGTTATTAAAATTAAGGGTTGATATGAGGACCAAGTCTCCTATTTTGAAGTAAGGCAGTTTATGACTTTTATCCCATCTTTCTTTTGCATATTTGAAAGAATCTTGCATACATCTGTTTGCATGGTGTCTTGATTTGTCAAGCATTATCTTAAAACTGCTTGCTGTTGGACGTATATCCACTAAGTCCTTTTTTAGGGGATCATAAGGAAGTCTTGGATTACAACCTTTTTCTAGCATTGCTGGTTTTTTTCCAGTAGAAGAATGGATTGATGTTTTATATGCCAGTTCAATCACTGGTATTAGTGTACACCAATCATGGGTAAAACCATCAGAATCTTTGAGTTCTAGTCCATAAGCACAGAATCTTCTGATCATGTACTCCAAGTTTTGTATCATTCTTTCTGCTAAACCATCAGTTTGAGGATGGTAAGCTGTTGAGAATCATAACTTTGTCCCAAACAAGTTATGGAGATTTGTCCATAATGCTGAAGTGAATTTTGGGTCTCTGTCACTTATGATATTTTGGAATAAGCCTGTGTGGCTAATGACTTTATTCCATATCATTATGGCTGTGTCCATAGCTGTGTCATCTTTGTGACATGGTAGGAACATGGGAGTTTTGCTATACCTGTCAACTAATACTAGGAATGCATTATAACTTCTGTCTCCTCCTGGAGGTAATGCTGTTACCTAATCCATATGAACTATTTACCAAGGGGATTTTGGTTCTTGGATTTGGATCATCATACCAAATTTCTTTCCTGTGGCTCTGTTGGCTTTTTGACATCTGTCACAGGTTTGGAAGTATTCTGCAACATCTCTCTTCCAATTTGGCCACCAAGAGCAGGTTTTCACCCTTTCTAGTGTTCTATCTTCTGAGAGATGTCCAGCTGCAACACTATCATGACACTCATGTAAAATAGCGTTTATCAGGGTTCTATCTGTTAAGGCCATAACACATGTGTGTTTTGTTCTATGGTAAAGGATTACATAAAGGAGGTGGAATCTTCCTTCATCATATGCCTTTTTCCATGTTTCATCTAATTTTGATGAACGTGATGGATCTTTGCAGTCTTTCATTAGAAGTTGGCTTAAGATATGGCAATTCTTGTCTATCTTATAGATTTCTTTAGCTTGGTTAAAGAATTCTGTGCCAATGTCTGTAACACATATTCCTTCTATATGGTGCTCTTCCTGTGGTACCCATTCTGGATTGTCAGGGGTCTTTGCTAGAGTCCATCTGCTAAGACCATCTGCATTTTTATGAATATTACCAGATTTATGAACAATAGTCATATTTCCTCTATATTCTTCGATAGAAATTTGCCATCTCAGCATATGCCTATTTGGAGTTTTCATATTTAATAGAGATTTTACAGCATTACAGTCTGTAATCACATCAAATACTGTTCCATCCAAGTAATAATGTAATTTTTCTAAAGCCCACACTAAGCAGAGGCATTCCATTTGGCTTGATCCATATCTTGCCTCTGTTGGCTTTATCTGTCTTGAAATAAAACAAATTGGTCCTTCCACTGGTTTATCATTGATAATTTGTGTCTGGTGTAGTGCAGCATCTAGTCCTTCTCCACAAGCATCAATGTAAAGCTTAAAGGGTAGTTTACAATCTAGAATTAAAAGAAATGGGGCATTTGTAAGTGATTTTTCAATTCTTCATATGCCTTGACTCTTTTTCTTCTGTCATTTCATAGACTGTTTGTTGGTCACATAGTTTATACAAGGATTTGGCAGTTTTTGAAAAGTCCTTTATATGCTTTCTATAGTAACCAGAAAATCCTAGAAATGATTGCATTTCTTTTTTGGTTTGAGGCATTGGCTTAAGTAGTACTTCTGCTACTTTATTTTTGTCTATGCCTAGACTAAGTCCAGATACAAAATGCCCTAGTGCTTTTAGTTCATTATATGCAAAATGACGCTTTTTCAAGGAAATTTTCATATTCACTTGCACTATTTTTTTTAGTAATCTTCCTAGTCTTTTAAGGTTATTTTCCCAAGTTTCTGAGCAAACTACGATATCATCAATATAGATAACCAACCATCCTTCTGATAATTCTTCAGGAAATATGGTATTCATCATCCTTGGATAATGGGAAGGTGCATTATTTATACCAAATGGCATTCTTGAGTATTCAAAAATCCCACAGTGGACTATTATACTTAGTAGTTTCTTGGAATTGTCTGTTAAGACATTTTGATGGAAACCCTTTAGAGCATCCATGGCTGTAATGAACTTAGCTTGTGAAAATTGTGTCAATGTCTCATGGATTCTGGGTATTGGATATCTTCCTGGAATGGTATAGGTGTTCAGGGCTCTGAAGTCTCCTACCATTCTTGATTTTCCATCATTCCAAGCTATAATGACAGGTGTAGTGACCTCTACCTGTTCATTATGTCCTACTTTTCTTGATACTCCAAGGTCCATTAATTCTTTAATGTGTACCTCCAAGGCTTCTCTAGCACTTGGACTAGCTGGGTAAGCAGGTCTTCTTAGTAAAGGTGGGTAAGGTTTTTCCACATTAAGAATTATATCCACCTCATGCCCAATTATGGCACCTAGTGGCTGTTTGTCAGTTGCAAAGGCATTTCTGTACTTAAATAAGAGGTCAATCAATTTTTCTTTCATTTTTTCTGTTAATTCTTGATTGAATTCTGCCTCTTTGAGTTGTTCAGATATGAAAAGTTCCTTTTCTGGACTTTTCTCTTCATTCTCAATAACTGTAATTTGTTTTTTGTTATTTAAGAAGCCAAACTTTGGCCTTTTGTTGTCTCCTATGGTAAAATATCTATCTTTTTGGTTAGGGATATCTATACCATAAATTGACAAGTAGTCATTTCCAAGTATGAAGTGATTACTAGTACAGTTGTCCATTACTACAAACTCTACTTTAATTATGACACATTGTGAGGGGTGAGGAAAAATGAGTGTTAAATCAATTATTCCAAGGGGCTTCATGCTCTCACTTGCACTACTAAGTTTGACACCTTGTATTGGCATAAGTTTTTCTTTCCAATCTGGAACAATGGTTTTTAAATAAATTTTACCAATACAGGTACATTATACTCCTGTATCCAAGTTCACTTTTCCTTCTTGGTTATCAACCATAACAGTACTTATACTTGATTTTCCAGCTGTATATCCCATTCCTTTTGCAGGTTTGGTTCTTTACATTTTGGCATCATGTACATTTGTCAGGTTTGTGTCAGATGTTCCAACTTGTGGTAGGTTTGAGTTAACATCTAGTACTTCATAAGCTATATCAATATTATTAATTTGTGCATTAATTATATTAATTTCATCACTTTCAGAACTTTCTGACTCTTCTGTTTCTTTTTCAGAGTCAGATTCCTCCTCTTTATCATTGTGGTTTTCTGTTTCCACAATTTCATTAATCTTTGCCTTTTTGAGGCAGTTATTGGCTAAGTGTCCAATACCTCCACATTTATGGCATTTTCTTTGCTCATTATTGTTGGATGTATTGGGCTTGAAAGCTTCTTTTTATTTATCTTTTTTGATAAATGGCTTATTTGGACTTTTAATGTCCAATTTCTTCCAAGTCCTGCCAATTTTTGTTCTTGTCACTATGTCCTCTAGTGCATTGATATACTCTTCTGTGGATCAAGGTTCTATACATCTGCTTCTTAGGGCATGTTCTAGCTCTCCTTCACATTTCTTAAGTATTTTCATGTGTACCATCTTCTGTGACATTTCTGGGTACAGTTCATTGAGTCTTTCAACTTGTTTCAAGAACCAAGTTAAAGGTTTGTCTTTGTCTGGGTCAAAGAAAGAATTTTAAAATGCATTCTCTATCTTGTACCTCCAGGCATCATTAGCCCACTTGGTGATTATTTCTTGTTTCCACCAAGACCAGGTGTTTTTGCCATTTGTTTGTCTTATGCCATAATACCATATTTTTGCAGATTTTTCAAACAATGAATGTAATCTTGCAGTAATTAATTCATCTGGTATGGCATAATCTTCTTGTAGCATGTCAATTGTCTTGATAAATGACATGTGGTCATATTCACCTTCTCCTGTGAATGCTGGCCATTCTTTGAATTGAGTTACTTCCTTCATTAAGACTTGGTTGGCATCTTGGTGACTTAATTCTGTTATGAATGGATTTGTTAATTCCTCTTTTGGTTTAAAAGGGCTTCTTATGTGAGAAAATGGGGTGGATAACTTTGGCATATTTGAGTTAGCCTCATTAATTTTATCCATTTTTTCAGTGATAAGCCTTATTTCACTTTGAATGTCATCTTTCAGATGAATTCTTGCTTCATCACTTTTTTCCACATGGTCCAAAAGTAATTTTTGGTGTGATGAAGTCTTTTCTCCAAATTTTTCTACAGAAATACTTAGTTTGTTTAATTTTTCTGTAAGATTGTCAATACTCATGTCATAATTGATTGTCAAAGTTTTATCTTTGATATCTTTTATGTATTTATACAATTCTTGTTGTCCTTGTGTTAATTTTTGAGTGTTATCAATTAAAATCTTTGGTTTATTATTTTCAACAATAAACTTAATGTTGTCAATTTCTTTTTTATTTTGTACAGCAATTTTTGTTAAAGAAGATAAGTTATTGTTTATTTCTTGTAATGATAATAAACTGTTTGTAATTTCTTTTAGAGGTAATATACTATTTTTAATTTATGTTAAAGTATTTACAACATCTTTGGACAAGGTTATTTCTTTGGGAAATGAGGCTGTCTCATTCTTTGTTCTTCCTTGTCCTTGAATTCCATCAAGGATCTAGCCATGTTGAATAAATTGTCCATGGCATCCTGTAGCTTGGGGAATATGGTTTTCTCCAATTCTTTTTCTTGTTCTTCTTCCCTTTTTGGGGCTTTCTGGTAGAAGATACTGGGGCTTCTTCCTTGGTTGCCTCCTTCTTTTTGGCATGGTACTCCTTGATCTTTTTTATTTGAGGTTTTGATGATAGTGGATTCCATCCATTGGAGTATCTCACTATTTCCTCCTCTTTGAGGAACTTTTTCAGGATGTGCCAGGATTTCATCACTCCTTGGTGTATTTGAGGCAACATTTCCCAGTCCTTGTCTTTGTACACTGTGTAGTACTGTTTGTACTGGCTCATGTAAATGTCTATTTGAGCCCTCTGAATGTGCTTTGTACCTGTTTGAGTTACTCATAATTAGTTCTAACTCTGGTTCAGATATCATGGGTATTTCTGGGACTTGCCTTTGGGATAAGGCACTTCATTGTGTGGATTCTGTTCCACTGGGGATATCTCCCTTCCTTTTCCCTTTTGAGGAATCAATTTTACATCTGAGTCCAGCTCCATCTGATTGGATGGAGTATTGGGAGCCTCTTCTGGTAGTCATGTTTTAAGAAAAAATAAGAAATAAGAGGATTTCAGAACAGGAATTCTTCTTATGGCAATTTAGAAATGAGGTACTCACCTTAAGAGTCCTGAATAGTGGGTCCTGGAAAGTCCAATTTATTAGCCTTCTTTTTCTTAGTGATTATTGGTGTTGGAGAACTTGGAAAAGTTTTTTCCACCAATCTTTTAACAGTGGTTTGGTTGTCCTCTGTTGGATTGTCTTCAAAAACTAGAAAAGACAAATAAATATAGGGTGTTGGTAAAAACACGTAAGCAAATTGGTAAAAACACATAAGAGCTTATGTGATTTTACTAAAAACCTATGTGTTTTGGCCATAAATTGGTAAAAACACGTAAGTTTTTAGTGAAAACATGTAGGGGGTGCCCTGGGCCCATTTTTAATTAAAAATAAAACACAATTGGGCCTGTATTGGGCCAAAACATGCCCAAAAGAGGTTTTTTCCCCACAAAACCTCTCTAACTCCAAATTTTTCAGATTTTTTTGCCCAGCCCCCCCAAAAAAACGAGCCCAAACACCCCAATAATCCACATTATACCCACCCCAAACCATTGGTTTTTTTTTGGAAAAACAGCATTACCAAAGGCCTTTTGCAAAGCTTTTCACACTGTTTTTTCTTTTTTTCCCCAAAGACTGCATTTTCCACCACAACAACCTGCTTTCAAGCCTCTCAATTTTCAATTTTTTACCTTCCCTCATCTATTAATCCCAAATTTAAACCACTTTCTTTCACTCTTAACCACTTCTGTTCATTTTTCACCTCTTTTTCACATTTCAAAAGGTTCTTACCCCATTCCAAATCCCCCAATTCCCCCTTTTTCACTTTTATACATATTTTTCATGAAAAAATGCTTCAACCCCCCACTGAAGGTGAATTTCAGACCCTTGAGCGTCTTTGGCAACATGTGCATAATGTTGCCAGGGCTCAGGGGTATGCTGTGTCCACCTTGAGGTCCAATATGACCCACAACCAAATTGAAATATGTTGTGACAGGTCTGGCACCCCAAATCCCAACAAAAGCCCCTCCAAAAAAGTCACCTCAAGAAAGCTTGACTGTCCTTTTAGACTTTATGCCAGGAAATATGCCAAGAGTACCACTTGGACTCTTAAAGTCAAAAATCCTGAACATAGCCATGATGCCACTGAAAATATCATGGCACATCCTGCTTTCAGGAAATTCAATGAGCAAGAAACATCCCAAATTGCTCAAATGTCTGAATCACTGCTCATTCCAAGGCAAATTCAGGCCCAATTATGCAGCCAGAGGGAGTCTGACAGGCCTGTAATCCTTCAAGACATTTAGAACCAAGTCAAGAAAATCAAGAAAGACAAACTGAAAGGAAGAAGGCCCATTGATGCTCTTATTGACACTCTCTAAGAAGAAAATTTTGTTTAGTCCTCTGCAAGGGATTCTGAGGGACACATTACCTCTTCTTTTTTACTCACCCCCTGGCCATAAAACTTCTTCATGGCTTTCCTAATATAATTCTTATGGATTGTACTTATAAAACCAATAAGTACAAAATGCCCCTTTTTCATATTGTTGGATTCAGCTGAACCAATAAGACCTTTTCTGGGGCTTTTTGTTTGATGAAGAATGAAAATGAACCTTCATATACTTGGGAATTAAATCAATACATAGAAAAGGTCCTCAACAACACCAATCTTGTTCCCCCTCCAGTTATTGTTATTGACAGGGATCTGGCCTTGAAAAACTCTATTAAGAAGCTCTTCCCAGACTCCAAAGTCATGCTATGCATTTGGAACATCAACAAGGATACGCCTGCTCATTGCATGAAGAAAATTGGTCATGGAACTGATTTTGAAAATTTTATGGGCCTTTGGAATCAAGTAATATACTTCTTCACTTTTTTTCTTATTATTGTATTTATTAATGACTTTGGGATTCATTTCTCAGCTTATGTATTCATCCACTGAAAATTCTTTAAAAGACAACTGGAAGAAGCTTCAAAAGCAAGTCAACAATCCTGAGGTCTTGCAATATTTGGAAAAGATGTGGCTTCCTCTAAAGGAGTATTATGTGCCAGCCTGGAACAACCACCATTGCCACCTGGGTGTGGGCTCCAGCTCCAGAGTTGAAGGTGCCCATGCCATGGTTAAGCTTTGGCTCCAAAAGTCCAGTGGTACTCTCCTGGAGGTAGTCAGGGCTCTCCACATGGCATTCAGAAAACAATTTATTGAAATTATCAACAGAATCTCCAAAGAAATGATTGTCCATGTCAAGAATTTTCCTCCACACATCTGTGCCCTCAATGGCAAGGTGTCTCATTATGCTCTTCAGATTGCCTTTGAAAATTTCAAAACAAAATTCCCTTCAAATGAAAAATGCACCAACAAATACAATAATTATAAAGGCATTCCTTGCAAGCATAAGACCCAAAAGGCATTTGCCAAGCAGCAAAGGCTTGAATTATCAGACTTCCATCCTCAATGGAATTTGAATTTGCCTGTGAGGGTTTTTTAATTACTTATTCTTATTTTTTTTCTTATTAGCTGATTTTATTTGTCATATTCTTCTCAGGCTGGTTTTCAAGGTGATGATCAAAGTGTTGAAAAAGAAAGAAAGAATGAAGCCAATAGAATATTTGAAGACATTGGGGAAGACCTGTTTCAAAGACCAATGGCAGAAATCACTCCAATTCTTCAACATTTTCAAGATGGTTTGACTGGAAAAGTCCCATTTGATCAAATTCCCAAGAGCCAAGAGGATGATCAATATTATGAAGACCCTCTAGAATGCAAGAATATCCGTGGAATACCCCAAGGAGCCAAGAATAAAAACAAAAATCAAGACAAAAGAGAACCATCAAGATTTGAAAATATTGAAAGTCAATCCAAGAGAAGAGGAAGACCCCCCTCAAAAGTGATCAGTACAACAACATCAAGATCCCAGTCAAATGTCCCCTCTCCAATTATGGAAGTGGACTCGTCTGAAGATTCTGAAGATTCTGAGGACTCATTATCTAAATTCATCAGTTCATCAGATTCACTACCCTCAGCAACTGAATTAAATAAATAAGAAGTAACCCTTAGAAGGTCCAGAAGATTGTTAATTGGAAGCAAAACCTCACAAAGAAAATCACACAAGCCTGCCACCAGTTTGAATATCTATGATGCAATTGAATTGACCTGTGAGCATTGTCAAAGCAATTTTCACACAAGTGATGAATGCTCCAAGCTGTTTGTGAGCTTCTGATCCTTTTTAATGTAATTTTCTGTTGTTTATTTTGATATTTATTCATTTTTTGAACTTATTTTATCAGATAACTGGCTCAAAAGACTTGCCCAAGTTTATATTGAAATACACCTTCAAGGCCATCAATGTCCAGGGTGATGGAAACTGTAGCTACAGAACAGTATTCCACTTCATTTACAAGACTCAAGATCAATGGGCTTATGTCAGAGGTGACTTGGCTGAAGAAATTCACCAAAATAAAGACCTTTATGGAGCCATGAACACCTTAATTCCCTCAGTATCCTCTTATTTGGAAAGAATTGAATGGTATGAAGATGTTGGCCAGGCTCCAAAAAGCAAGTGGATGTCCATGCCTGAAATGGGGGATCCAATTGTAAATAAGTATAAAGGACCAGTTTTCTTTTATTACACAGCCCAATCTTTTTCTTTTTTCCCTTATTTCTGTCCTCCAAATGATAATCCCCCCATTTTCATCTGCTTCTTGAATAGTTGTGCTCATTTTGTTCCTTTGGACATCATCATTTCTAAAGTTTATCCAGTCCCCCCCATTACTGTGAACTGGGAGATTCATGCCCAAAAACAAGCCCTGGGGTGGGCTGATAAATTTAAGAAACACAGAATGTTGTATTTGTCCAATCTTCCTCCCCCCTCTCAGAAAAAACCCACTCTTTTGGAGGTTGATTCTGATTGAATGATTTTTGTATATACAATTTATGCCAATTATCCCCCTCCTCAGTCATATTTATTGCTTAAATCCCACCTCAGTCTCCTTTTTTATTGAAAATGTGGAACTTTTGTACTTGAAAATAGTCATATTACACACAAGAAAAAAAACAGTTGAAAAAAAACACTCATTGTGCCTTAACTTGTTGTCCCACCAAAAGAATTTTCCCAATTCATGAGCTTCTGGTTCTTTATTGTCCAGATTGAACCCTTTAATTTGAAAAAAAAGAAGGAAATTCATAAGTGGTAAGTTATTAAATTCACTTGTCAAAAATAGGCATATTACAATGATGGGAAAAAACATTTGAAAAAAAACCCTTTTTGCACCTTCACTTGTCCCACCCAAAAAAAAACCCAGAATTATGGGATTCTGGTGCTTTATTCTTCACATTGAACCCTTCATTTTTTTAAAAAATTGAAGGAAATTCATAAGTGGGAAGATTTTAAATGAATTTTTGAAAAAATATGCCATTTTGGCATATTGGCCAAATTGGTGAAATTTGGCAAAATAAAATTTTTTATAAAAATTTGTGCTTATTGAAATGCCAAGTTGGGAAAAATATGGCAAAAAAAAATTAAAAAAATCCTCAAAACTGAGCCTGAGGAATTTTTTTGAAAAATAAGGTCACTTACGTGTTTTTACCATAAATTGGTAAAAACACATAAGGGCTTAGGTGTTTTTACTTAAATCTTAAGTGTGTTTACCAGCACCCTAAATATAAGTCTTTCATATAAGAAATGTTTTTTTTGATAAGATATGGCAATTTTCCACGTAAAAATTGCTTTTATATCTTAAAAATGAAAATAAATAAAGAAGTGAAACTAAAATGAATAAAAATAACTTTTTTTATTTTTTTATTGTTTTTTATGTTTTTATTTTTAAAGAATAAAATAAAAAATGAATATGATTCTTTTTATAAAATTATTTTTAATTTATAAAATATTGTTTTTAATTACTAGAGTCACTTAAAGAAAGTTCTTGCAAGTCTAAGGATGTGAAAAACCACGTGTAAGACAGTACAATTGCTTTCCAAATGCCTCAATAGTATTTAAAATCATTAAATATAAAATTATTATATAATTTTATGATTATAATTGTAATTTATTATTGGATAAACCCAATTAGAATCTTTTTAAAGGTCTGTTAGAGTAAATATCACAGCCAGGCCCCCAAATGTAAGGTTTGACTATGAAGCAATAAGTAAAAATTACTAATATTTTACTTATTGTACTATGAATGTCCTTATAAATTAAATGAATAAGATAAAAATAATTATAATAATAAAGAATTATTATAATTATGGCGTAAAAATAATTATATTATTAAATAAATATAATAATATAATAAATAAATATATTAATATAGGATATTTAATATATTTAAAAGCACTTTATTATTGTTGCCAAAAAGTAATAAAGGCGTATAAAATTGTTTTTTATTAATAAAAAACAATTAATAACAATAATATTACTAATATTGAAGTCATAATTTAATATAAATACTAGTTATATTAATTATAGAATTATTAAAGTAATAATAGAGAAAAATTATTATAATAAGAGAAATAACCTACTTTCAATACTTAATATAATAATTTTGAATAATTTTACCCCAAAAAAATGTAAATAAAACTTGTTTAAATTGTATTTACAATGAATTTTAAGAGAAATTACAATTTATGTTGATTTTATGTGGAATAGAGGTTTTTAAGAGAAATTTAAACAAAAAAATTAAATAATTGTAATAATCATGCCAAAGATGATGATTATAATAAGATTGTCTTTGGTCTTTAATGATATAAGAGTTTTATATATAAAGAATAAAGAAATTACCTTTTGATTTAATGATTTAGTGTTTTGCAAGCATCTGAGGGGAAAACAGAGTAAAAAGAGCTCTATTGATAGTAAATACCTCCCTCCTAGAGTCCAGAAGGCTGCTAGTAGAAGTGTACTGATGATTTCTACTAGAATTGATCAATATTTTAAGGTTTGGTGATGATTACATCATGATCAAACCATCTTACTTCATAATTACACCATTATTTAGAGTTATCACTATAACTCTAGGTTTTATGACATCACAGGCTTGGCAGAAGCCTAAGCTTCATGGACTTTATTAGCATTGATCATATTTGAATAGTATTGACCAGCTTTATCACTTATATGACTGTTAAACTTAAAATAAGATTACAATGAGTGATCTCAAATGATCAAATTTAAGGTTGAGCTTTGATCATCAATAACTTTTAAGTTATACACGATACAGCTATTCTGAGAGTGGATTCTGATATCTTGGCATGTCCTTGCTACACTTCCAAGAGAATTTTATTACATCATTAAAAATCCATTTTTGATGATTTTTCTTATAACTCATCTTTTATGTCGAAATCTAATATTTTAAACTTCAAACCATGATTTCAAAGGGTTATACCTTGAATATTGTAATACAAAATACATCATTAGTCACGAATGAACTAGTAGAATCTGACTGTCCACTTTTATTTAAGTTTGCACCACTTTCACAACAAAGTGGTCAACAGCTCTATTGATTTTAATCAATAATCTATTACAGCTTTTGACCTTGTATATAGCTTATGAAAATAAAGTTCATTTCTGTGTTCCTACAGTAATTAAGTGGTGACTTTATTTTTGGTTTATCACTCTATCCTAAATATCTCAAAAGATATTAGCTAAAATCCTTGAATATATGCATTGGCCAAAAAAGTGCATATATTTGGCTTAACTCCTTAAGTATTGACTTTGTAGATTAGTTCTTTAACTTTTTTATGTGTAAAAATTTATGGGAAATACAACGGTACAATTTATTTCACATGTTGTTTCATTGGTATTTAAGGATTCATGTTTTTCATAAGGTATTATTACCTATAACTCATTAAATATTGACTTTACAGATATGCCATACAAATGGTATATGTGTATTTTACCATGAGAAATCCAATGGTGTAATTTATTTCACCTTTTTATTCATTGGATTTTAACTTAGACCAAGCTTTATGCCTATTTATGGCAGTTTTGTAGCTTTAAGGTAATTATTTACAAGGTATAACTATTTTAAACATTTCTTGTGACCTTTTTGGGTATGTGGTCATATCTCAAAGGCTCACAGATTTGCTTATGTGTTATTACCAATACCCTATATTTATTAATCAATAATCTTTCAAAATTAAGAAAATTCAATAATTTTTTTTTTTTCTTTTTTCTTTTTTTTATATTTATATTTTTGAAATTAAGTTTAATAATTATTTATTAATTTTTTTTTTAAAATTAATTTTAATCATTGATTTTTTTTTTAATAATTCGAAAATTAATTAATTAATTATTTTTTTTACTCAATAATTTAATTACCAAAGAATTCCTTTCAAAAAATAATTGAAAAAAAAGGTACACAGTAGAGCTTCTCTTAAGCCATATGTGTTGGTGGACACCATTTTTCATGGCTTAGGGAGGTCTTGGGACAGAGGAGGCCCCCTCTTAAGCCATAAATCTGTATTGAACCTTTTTAATGCCATATCCTCAACACATAATTTGTACTGTAAAATTCATCTACATTTTTGAATATATGGGATTTATCAAAGGTTCAAGAAGCTACAACAATAAAGTACTGTACACAATCTCTCATATTTAAATATCCAAAAGATATAACTTCAATTTGGCTTCAATTAGTCTAACAATTATTGTTTTTTCAAGATTTGAAGATTTTCAATTTCACACCCCTAAGGTAGGAATAGAGATTTTCACTGACATTATCTGCTTCTTTGATTAATTCAAAATCTGAATAAGTTAACACCAAGGATATTTCCTTATGCACTTCAGATAATGAGGGAAGGGGTAGGACTAGTTTGTTAAGGGTATTTTCTTCTAGCTCTTGATTGGTTGGTTGGTTTTCATCAAATATCTCAGCTGTTAAGAGGGAATTGGATTCATTTTATTTGACCGGGTTCAACAGCTCCATAATAGACATTTGTTTGTGGCTGATTATGAGCCCCAAATCTTGTAAACAATTACCTTCTTCTGTGAGTGAAGTCTCTTCCATAGCCACTGCAAAATCATCAGGAATTGGGGTGAGCTTTGGGATTATCTTTGTGTGATCCCAGAAATTAATTATTTTTTCTTGAGTAATTGAGTTCCGAGCCAGGTGGGATAAGCACATTTCACTTATCTGGTCAAAATTGTAAATTTGGTTGACATTTACATTACTGTTGTAATACCAAATGGCAAGTGAGATGAAACGCTTATGGTATTGTGCTTTAAAAGCTTGGATGATTCCAGAATCCAGGGGTTGGATGTAAGGAGTGAGATTTGGCTGAAAAAATATTAGTTTGATGTTTGACAGGCCTTCACTTGGCAGATCATGCCCCTTAAAGCTATAAAAGAGTAAAGAAATCTTCCAATTTTTACCTTGTAGTTGATTGTTCCAAGAGATGATCCATTTTTGAAAGATTTGCCTTGTCATCCATGCCTTAGAGGTATCATAGTACTGATAGCCATGCTGAAAACCAAACTACTTGTCAAAGCAACATGGCCTTTTGTACTTTCCAATATAAAGAAATGGTAGCTTCTACATACCTGTGGCATTGAAGGTAAGTAAGATGGTGATGTGGCTCTTGCTTGAATTTATGCCATTCATTTGAGTGTAAGCTAGACCTTTATCAGGCGGAATTATAAGATAATCAGCCACCAAAATATGGGCTATTGATGATGCAAAGAAAAGTCTTACACATAGAAAAGACCCGTTTCATCCATGTTGAATATGTTTGAGGGCTCAAATTAGCTAAGAAGTGGGCCAAGGAATTTGATTTCAACTTGAACATAAGCCAGATTGGTGAACCCACTTTCACCATGCCGCCTATGGCTTTTGAGGCTGTTGCAATTATTAAAGAAATCAAACCATCTATTTGATAGGTGCATCCAGTTTCTGCTTGGGACACCCAAAAGTCTTGCAAAATATTTCCATTTTCCTCATAAGACATCTCCCGTGATGATCATGTTATTCTGGATTTCTTGTTGAACCCTTTCTTAAAGCATCTTGTAAACTTGGGAATGCTTCACTGGTATGACTCTTTTGACGTCCTTTGAAGTGGTCATCTGATGGTTCTTGAAAATGTTTGTTTCTTCCTTTAGCCATGCAGAGATACATGGTTGTTTAAAACATAATTTAGTATATATGTCATTGAAATGTTATGCTGTAGCACACTGGTTATTGCCATTTTGGTGATGCTAATTGATAATTTCCAGCTTTTGGGATAATTTTGTGATACAATTGTTCTCATGCGAGTGGCTTGGTTTGGCTCTTTTCTTTCAGTTTATATTTTCAATGTAATCCAACGTTCTCTTCTGTGAGCTAGAATTTATACTCTGAATATCATTCCCATGCGCAACCAAACACTTTATGGCCTCAAACTCTATACGTGAAACCTTAATGATATCCTTTCCATAATTATTGCTATCAACAAATTTCTGAACAATTACACTTTCTTTAATTAAGTTTTCATGATTTTTAAGCCACTGTTCCTCTTGACGGGTAGTTTGGTTGGCCTTTAGTTTGCCAATAATTCCAGTCCTTTAAATTTCAATACGTTTGTTCAAGCTTTTGAATTATTTTTTGAATTCGTCCAGTTCAATTTCGTCAATCATGTTTTAAGGAGAGAGATACAGTTGAGTGCTTAAAGTATTTTTGAACAAAATAAGATTTCCACACTGGGTGGTGTACACTGGCTGAGATGGAGGACCTGTGAAGTTTAGAAGGGAAGACATGGTGGGGTGGGGTACTGTACTGTAGAGAAGAAGAAAAAAATGAATGGAGAATTATGATGAGGACATTGCTCAAGAGAGGGTAGTTGAAGTTTGGTGGACAGGTACGGCATGGATTACTGTGTTATGCAGGTTTATGGCTTTAGGAAAAAAATTAAGCACACACAGTGATGGTGGACCAATTTTTCCATGGTCTAACAGGAGTTATGGCCTTCGGGGGGTATGGCTTTGGAGAAGTTCTACTGTATATTTTAATTTTAATTCTCTTTTTTTTTTTTTTTTTTTTTTTAAATCTATTAATTAAATTTATGATTAATTTTTATATATAATATATAAATCTTTTCTTTTTTTCAAATTTAAAAAGAATATTTTAAGCAACTAATTAATCAATTAAAAAAAAACAGAATTGAATTTTAAATGATAATCTTTTTTTTTTGAAAAAAAAAATTAGTTTAAAATAAATTATTTAAGGACTTCTTTTTTAAAAAAGTTTAAAATCATTTGAATTTTTTTTATTTTTTATTTATTTTTTTTTTCGATAAATAAAAAAAAAAAGAAAATTAACTGGATTAAAAAAAAAATATTAATAATAATATTTATTATTATATTTTTTTTTTAAAAAATTCATGTTTTTTTTTCAGATTTTTTATTAAAAGTTTTTTTATTTTGAATATTTTTTTTTTTTTTTTTTTTTTAATTTAATTAAGAAGAATTAATTAATTAATTAAAAAAAAAATTAAAAATAAAAATGAATTTATTTTTTAAAAAAATTTTTTTTTGAGGAAGGAGTTAAAAATCTTTAATTAATTATTAAAAATTTAATATAAATCTTATAAAAATATAAAATTTTGAATTAAAACTGAAATAGATCTTAAAAGTAAATTAATAAAGACAGTTTTTCATTTAACTTAGGTGATATCATTCTAAATACCTTAGGTAAGAGAAATTTGTAATTTAATTAGTGGTAAGTTATCTTAAAAAGGGGGGAAAAAACTAATTTATGTGGTACATGAATGAATGAATGAATTAATTCTTTTCTGAAGTTAAAAAAATCTATTTGATTTATTTCAAATTTAAGTTGTTTTTTTTTGAATAAATTAACAAACTTTTTAATAAAAAAAGAGCAGAGTCATTTTAAGTAGATTCAAAATCCAATGTGTAAGAGAGATAAATAATATTTTAAACTAAAAATAAAAAATAACTCAATAAATGCCTCAAAATTTGAAGTTCAAGTTTTTCATGATTTTAAGTTCTAAAAAAAAACAAAAAACAACACCATATCAAAAAAAAAAAAAACAAGAAGATTCTAAATTTATTATGAAATTGAAATTTATTTTTATAAATTCAAAAATGTATCAAAAGTTTTAATTAGGGAGCTTAAAGACTAAATTATTATCTCAATTAAATTAAATTTATAAAAAAAAAATGTTAATTTTTTTTTGATTTATTGATTTAATTAAATACTTTTTTTGATTTAAAAGGTAAAAATAAATTAAAAAGAAATTCTTCTTATTTTAAATGATAAATTTATTATTATAATATTTCAATTTCACTTGATTAATTAATTAATTAAATTATTCATTTTTTTTAAAAGAAAATTCTCATTTAAAAGAATTATCAAATGAGTGTTGTTAAAAAAATATGTAAGCAATTACATGTTTTTTTAATCAAAATGTAGCTAAAAAACCACCTGTATTGGGAAAACCCCCATTTATGGCATTGTTAATGCCATTATTATTACAATCTATGGAATTTCTATGTCATTGTTAATGCCATTTATGAAACTTTCAAGTCTATGAATGGCATTGTTATGTTACTGTTAATTCCATAACTGGCACTGTCAATACCATTAATGGTATTTCCATTAAATTGTTGATACCATAAAGGGGAATTTTAAATTTCACTAATTTTATAGATTAAATTTTGAATTCCATTAATATCATAAATAAAATTTCAAATTTACTTACAAGAAATGAACAACAACAAAAAAAACATAAAAATAAAGAACTTTTTTGAGCTTAAAATTTTTCCTACCCCCCCAAAAAAAAAAGAATTCCCAAAATTTTTTTAGGTTTTCTGGTTTTTTAATTCTTAAAGATTTGTTCCAATTTATTTTTTTTTTAAATAAAAATTTAATGGAAATTATGGAAAATTCCTAAGTGGGAGTTTTTTTATTTTATTTTGGGGTGTTTGTAAACCCACATAAGCATTTTGGTAAAAACAGGTAAGGGGTTCCCTGGGCCCATTTTAAATTAAAATGAAACAAAAAACCTGTATCAGTCCAAAACCTCCCAAAACCCACCAAATAAAGTTTTTTTCCCCACAAAACCCCCCTAAACCCTTTGTTTCATTTTTTTTGCACATCTCCCCTCAAAAAAAGAAAAAACACCCAAATAATCCACATTATCCCCCCCAAACCATTTTTTTCTTGAAAAACAGCATTACAAAACAAGTTTTTCAAAGATTTCCACACTTTTTTTTTCTTTTGTTCCCCCAAAGACTACATTTTCCTCCAAAAAGACCTGCTTCCAAGCCTCTATAATTTCCTTTTTTTGACTTCCCTCTTCTTTAATTCTTAAATTTAAACCTCTTCATTTCACCTTGTTCCACACCTTTTATCCCTTTTTTCACATTTTGAATCCCCTGATTCCTCCATTTTTTCAAATTTACACATACATTTCACTAAATAATGCTTCAACTCCCAACTGAAAGTGAATTGAAGTACGTTGAGCTTCTTTGGCAGAATGTGCATAATGTTTCCAGGGCACAGGGGTATGCTATGTGCACCTTGAAGTACAATATGACCTACAGCCAATATAAGGTTTGACTATGAAACAATAAGTAAAAATTACTAATATTTTACTTATTTTACTCCAAATGTCCTAATTTAAATGAGTAATAAGATCAAAGATAAGTATAATGATGAAGAATTATTATACTTATGGTGTAAAAATAATCATACTTTTTAAATAAAAAAATAATATATATTATATTATATTATAAAAATAAATATATTAATATTTGATAATGAATATATTTAAGGCACTTTATTATTGTTACTAACAGGTAATAAAGGCATAAAAAATTCTTATTTGATGATAAAAACCATTTTTAAAAATAATATTAATAATATTAAGGTTATATATTGATATGAATACTATTTATATTAATAAAAGAATTATTAAGAATAATTATAAAGAGAAAATAACTCACTTTCAAAAATTAATATGATAATTTTGAATAAATTTAGAGCTAAGAATATAAATACAACTCATTTAAATTGTATTTTTAAATAAAAAAATAGAGAGAATTACTAGTTTAACTATTTCTATATGGATTTAGAGATTTTTAAGAGAATTTAACAAAAAAACACAATATAAGATTAATAAAATCAAAGCTTGTGATTACTAAAAGGCTTATCTTTGGTATTGTATAGTATGATAGAGTTATACATAGAGAATAAAGGAATTACCTTTTTATTTCATGCTTTAGTGTTTTTTATGAGTCTGAGGGGGAAATACAGTAAAAAGAGTCCTATTTATATCAAAATACTCCCTCCTAGAGTAAAGAAGGCTTCTAGTTGCCATTTACTGATAGTATCAACTGGAATTGATCAATATTTTGAGTTGTAGTGAGGATTAAATCATAATTAAACCTTCTTCTCTTATTATCATGCCATTATTTAGAGTTGTCACTGTAAATCTATGTTTTATGACCTCATAGGCTTGGAAAATGCTTAATATCTGTGTATTTTATTATTTTTAATCATAATATACTACTATCTCTCAGTTTCATCACTCATTCAACTGTTATACTTAAAATGAGATTACAGTTAGTGATCATAAATGATCATTTTTCAGCTTTAGCTTTGATCATTAATGACATTTGAGTTATTCATGATTAATAATTTATGAGAGTAAATTCTGATAGCTTAGAATGTCCTTAATACTCTCCTAAGAGAATTTTATTACAACATCAAAAATCCATTTTTGATGATTTTTCTTGTAGCTCATCTTTTCTGTTGAAATTTACTATGTTGAAATTCAAACAATTATTTAAAGGAGTTATAAATTGAATATAATTATGAAAATTACGTAATTATTCATTCATAAACTAGAAGAATCTTAGTATATACTTTTTTCAAGTTTGGGACACTTTTAAATTAAAGTGGTCAACAGCTATTGCTATTTCTCTCAATAAACCCTTGTAAGCTTTAGCTTTGTTTATAGCTTGTCAAATGAAGTTTATATCTGTATTCTTAAAGTTAATTCATGGTAGCATTATATTTGTATCAGCTCTTTGTCATGAATATTTCAAAAGATATGAGCTAAAAACCATGAATATATGAACTAATCATAAAAGTGCATATATTCAGGTTATATCAGTAAGTATTGACTTTAAATATATGAAATAAAAATGTAATATGTGTATATTTTGATGGTAAATTAGATTGTGTAATTTATTACACATTTTTATTCATTGGTTTCCAATATAAGGAAGAATTTATGCCTTTTTACGGCATTTTTACTTATTTTAAAATTATAATTTTGATTATTATGTTGAAAGAAGTTTTGTAAATTTTTTTTGTGACCTTTTTTTGGATTTTTGGTAATATATCAAAAGCTCACATTCCCTACCACCAAAAAGGATTTTACCACAATCTGATATAGTTGATTAGGGTCTCATCCACTGTATTACCTCTTCAAAATGATTTATTAGTCTTTAAGCTCAATAATTCTTAATTTTATTCTTATTTATGTCTTCTTTCATTCATAAACCTCCTTAATAGCTTGTCAAAATTATTTACATATTTCCCAAGTATCCATTCATCTTCTTGAGTTGGGGTTCTATACCTTACAAGGTATTCCCTTTCTTTTTTGTTTCTTTTCCTCCTTTCTTTTAGGAATTTTACAATTTTATTTTCTTCTCCTTATTAAACAGTAGGAATTGAAAGTTGTGGTTTATTTCTTAGGAGAAATAATTTCTTATCACTTGAGCTGTAAGGTTTTATCAGACTTACAGGGAAAGCTGGGTGTTTGTTCATTAATTCACCTGTCAATTCTAGTTGCACAGCATTAGGGCCATGTAGTGTTCTTATCATGAAGGGTCCTGCAAAGGAATATTTCAATTTATTCAAGAATTTGATATTATCAAAGCTTAGAGTTGATACTAAGACCAGGTCTCCTACTTTAAAATCAGGTGGCTTATGACTTTTGTCCCATCTTTCTTTTGCATATTTAAAAGGATCTTGCATACATCTATTTGCATGATGTCTTTCTTTGTCAAGAATTTTTTTTTTAAAATTCTTGCTTTTGGATGTATATCAACTGAGTCCTTTTTTAGATTGTCATAAGGAACTCTTTGATTACAACTTTTTGAAAACATTGCTGGTGTTTTACCAGTTGAAGGATGGATTGATGTATTGTATGCCAGTTCAAGAGCTGGTATATGAGTAAACCAATCATGGGTAAAGCCATCAGAGTCTTTGAATTCTAGGCCATATGCACAGAATCTTCTGATCATGTATTCCAAAGTTTGTATCATTCATTCTGATAAACCATGAGTCTGAGGGTGATAAGCTTTTGAGAATTATAATTTTTTTCCAAACAAGTTATGGAGATTTGTCCAAAATTCTGAAGTGAATTTGGGATCTCTATCACTTATGATATTTTTGGAATAAGCCTTTATGGCTAATGACTCTATTCCATATCATTATGTCTGTGTCCTTATCTGTGTCATCTTTGTGACATGGTAGGAAAATTTGGGTCTTGCTGTACTTGTAAACTAAAAATTGACATTCATCATAACTTCTATCTCCTCCTGGGGGTAGAGCTGTAACCAAATTTATATGAGCTATCTCCCAATGGGATTTTAGATCATCATTCCAAATTTCTTGGCTGTGGCTCTGTTTGCTTTTTGGCATCTGTCACAAGTCTGACAATATTCTGCACATAATTTCTCCAATTTGATAACCAAGAGAATGTTTTTACTCTTTCTAGTTTCCCATCTTCTGAGAGATGTCCAGATACAACACTATCATGGCATTCATGTAGTATAGTGTTTATTAGAACTCTATCTGTAAGGGTAATGACACATGTATGTTTGGTGCTATGATAAAGAATTCCATCAAGGAGGTGAAATCTTCCTTCATAATAAGCTTCCTTCCATATTTAAGATAGTTTGGTAGATAAAGATGGGTCTTTACAATCTTTTATTATAAAAGCCTTAGAGGTATTCTCATATACCCAAAAGACCACAAATAATAAAACAAGATACAATTATAAATAAAATGAATTTATTTATATTCACAAAGAAAATATAAATATACGTTTATACACAAAAATGAAAATTTAATCATAAATTAAAAATAAAATTATATTGCAATTTAAAATTGTGAAAACACATTTTTACTTGAAAAAATTAAGTAAAAATGAATTTTCAACAAAATTACTGAAATCAAAATATTTTTGGAAAAAAGTTAAATAAAAATTATTATAACTTTTTATAAAATAGATAAACATTGGATTCTTCATAAAAAATAAGGTGGGGTCACCTCTGGGTGAAATTTCTGTAACTCAACTCTAAATAAGCTTAAATGAAGTTTTGAGTATTTTCTGTATAAAAATTGAAAATCCTCAAAACCTTAATTTAATTCGCATCACATGTCATGTTAACCATCAATTTTTGTGTGCAAATTGAGGTTTGATGTGTAGTTTAGAAGTTATGAGGAATTGAAGTATTTTCAATTGAAATGTCAAAATGTGCAGGTGTATTACATAATTGAACTGTAATTTACATATGAGGTATCAAGTATTACAGTTGTGTAACTGTAAAACTCAATTGAATTTCCTGTGTAAATTACAAGTATATTACATGATGATGATTTAAAGAAAAAATAAATTGGAAAGATTAATTTTGGAGGGGGAAAAGGAATCTTGGCTTCAAGGGAGCCAGACCCCAAATTTCTTTCTGACAGGCATTAGATGTCAAAATCCATGCAAAGGTTCATCAATTTTGGCCTGGAAATGAGTCACAGGGTCTGTAAGGTTTGACTATGAAACAGTAAGTAAATATTACAGATATTTCGCTTATTGAATGAATAAAATAAATAATAATTATAATAATAAAGTATTATTACAATTATGGCATAAAATTATTATAGGGTATTGGTAAAAACACGTAAGCAAATTGGTAAAAACATGTAAGAGCTTACGTGTTTTTACTAAAAACTTACGTGTTTTGGCCATAATTTGGTAAAAACACGTAAGGGGTGCCCTGGGCCCATTTTCAATTAAAAATGAAACACCATTGGGCCTGTATTGGGCCAAAACATGCCCAAAAGAGGTTTTTTCCCCACAAAACCTCTCTAACTCCAAATTGCTTCAGATTTTTTTGCCCAGCCCCCCACCCAAAACAAACAAACAAGCTCAAACACCCCAATAATCCACATTATCCCCACCCCAAACCATTGTTTTTTTTTGGAAAAACAGCATTAACAAAGCAATTTTGCAAAGCGTTTCACAGTTTTTTTTCTTTTTTTCCCCCAAAGACTGCATTTTCCACCACAACAACCTGCTTTCAAGCCTCTCAATTTTCAATTTTTTACCATCCCTCATCTATTAATCCCACATTTAAACCACTTTATGTCACTCTTAACCACTTCTGTTCATTTTTCACACCTTTTTTCACCTCTTTTTCACATTTCGAAAGGTTCTTACCCCATTCCAAATCCCCCAATTCCCCCTTTTTTGTACTTTTATACATAATTTTCATTAAAAAAATGCTTCAACCCCCCACTGAAGGTGAATTTCAGACCCTTGAGCTTCTTTGGCAACATGTGCATAATGTTGCCAGGGCTCAGGGGTATGCTGTGTCCACCTTGAGGTCCAATATGACCCACAACCAAATTGAAATATGTTGTGACAGGTCTGGCACCCCAAATCCCAACAAAAGCCCCTCCAAAAAAGTCACCTCAAGAAAGCTTGACTGTCCTTTTAGACTTTATGCCAGGAAATATGCCAAGAGTACCACTTGGACTCTTAAAGTCAAAAATCCTGAACATAGCCATGATGCCACTGAAAATATTGTGGAACATCCTGCTTTCAGTAAATTAAATGAGCAAGGAACATCCCAAATTGCTCAAATGTCTGAAGCACTGCTCATGCCAAGGCAAATTCAGGCCCAATTATGCAGCCAGAGGGAGTCTGACAGGCCTGTAATCCTTCAAGAAATTTACAACCAAGTCAAGAAAATCAAGAAAGACAAACTGAAAGGAAGAAGGCCCATTGATGCTCTTATTGACACTCTCTAAGAAGAAAATTTTGTTTAGTCCTCTGCAAGGGATTCTGAGGGACACATTACCTCTTCTTTTTTACTCACCCCCTGGCCATAAAACTTCTTCATGGCTTTCCTAATATAATTCTTATGGATTGTACTTATAAAACCAATAAGTACAAAATGCCCCTTTTTCATATTGTTGGATTCAGCTGAACCAATAAGACCTTTTCTGGGGCTTTTTGTTTGATGAAGAATGAAAATGAACCTTCATATACTTGGGCATTAAATCAATACATAGAAAAGGTCCTCAACAACACCAATCTTGTTCCCCCTCCAGTTATTGTTATTGACAGGGATCTGGCCTTGAAAAACTCTATTAAGAAGCTCTTCCCAGACTCCAAAGTCATGCTATGCATTTGGCACATCAACAAGGATGTATCTGCTCATTGCATGAAGAAAATTGGTCATGGAACTGATTTTGAAAATTTTATGGGCCTTTGGAATCAAGTAATATACTTCCATATTACAATGACGGGAAAAGACATTTGAAAAAAAAACCCCTTTTTGCGCTTCACTTGTCCCACCCGAAAAAATTCCCAAAATCATGGGATTCCGGTGCTTTATTCTTCACATTGAACCCTTCATTTTAAAAAAAAATGAAGGAAATTCATAAGTGGGAAGATTTTAAATGAATTTTTGAAAAAAATATGCCATTTTGGCATATTGGCCAAATTTGTGAAATTTGGCAAAAAAAAAATTTGTGCTTATTGACATTCCAAGTCAGGAAAAATATGGCAAAAAAAAATTAAAAAAACCCTCAATACTGAGCCTGAGGAATTTCTTTTGAAAATTAAGGTCACTTACATGTTTTTACCAGAAACTTACGTGTTTTTACTAAAAGCTTACGTGTGTTTACCAACACCCTTATTATATTATTAAATAAATATAAATATATTAATATTTTTAAAGCTTTTATTATTGTTACCAACAAATAATAAGGCATAAACAATTTTTTTGAATAATAAAAAACAATTAATAACAATAATATTACCAATATTAATATAAATACTATTTATATGGATAAAAAACTATCAAGAGTAATAATAGAGATAAATTATTATAAAAGAGAGAATAACCTAAATTTAACACTTAATATAATGACTTTGAAATATTTTACACCAAAAAATGTAAATACAACTTATTTGAATTGTATTTACAAAATAAAATAAGAGAAATTACAAATATTCTTAATTTTACATGGAAAATAAGATTTATAGAGAAATATAACAAATGGAGTAATCACATCAGTATTTATGATTATAATGAATATTAACTTTGGTCTTTGATAATATAAATGATCTATATATAAAGAATAAAGATTTTACATTTTTATTGTTTTTGATGCATCTGAGGGGGAAATAGAGTAAAAAGGGCTCTATTTATAGTAAATTCCTCCCTTATAGAGTCCAGAAGGATTCTAGTAGATTTCTAATGATGGTATACCCTGGAATTTATCAATATTTTAAGGCTTAGTGATGATTACATCATGATCAAACCATCTCATCTCATTATTATGCCATTATTTAGAGTTATCACTATAAATCTAAGTTTGATGACATAATAGGCTTGGAAGAAGCCTAAGCTTTGTGTATCTCATTAGTATTAATCATAATTTAATAGAATTCAACAGTTGTATCACTTATATAACTGTTAAACATAGAAAAAGATTACAGTGAGTGATCATAAATGATCAATTTTAAGCTTTAGCTTTCATCATTAATCAATTTCAAGTTATACATGCTAAATCCATTTAGAGATTTAATTCTGATAGCTTGGCATGTCCTTATTAAGCTTCAAAGAGAATTTCATTACATAATTGAAGCTCTATTTTTGATGATTTTTCTTGTATCTCATATTTTTTGTCAAAATTCAATATTTTAAACTTCAAACCATGATTTCAAGTGGATTTACCTTGAATATTATGATTAAAAATACATAATTATTTACGTATGAGCTAGTAGAGCCTGAATATTTACTTCATTTCAAGTTTGGACCACTTTCACAACAAAGCGGGCAACAGCTCTGGCAATTTTGTTCAATAAACCCTTACAGGTTATAGCCTTTTTTATAGCTTGTCAAATAAAGTTCATATCTGTGTTCTTACAGTAATTAAGTGTTAATTTTATTTCTGGTTTAACTCTCTATCATGTATATTTCAGGAGATATCAGCTAAAAGCCATGAATGTATTCACTGACCAAAAAAGTGCATATATTCAGCTTGATTCCTTAAGTATTAGCTTTAGAGAAATGTCATAAAATTATTTTATGTGTAGTTTCTAATGGGGAATTCAATGGTATAATTTGTTTTACATGTTTCTTAATAATATTCTAAGTTAATTCCAAATCTATGCTTCTTTATGGTATTTTTACTTATTTTAAGATAATTATTTGGAGGAATAATTATTGTAAAGCTTTTCTTGTGACCTTTTTGGATATGTGGTCATATCTAAAAGGCTCACAGGGTCTATGACTCAATTGATTATGAGGTTTTGATACCAACCAGGGCAGTTTTAACTGTTGCCAAGAGGTTAAAACTACCCTTAAGATTAAACCATTATAGTAAAAACAGTTTTAACTGGTTTTGACATCTCTTACACACCTTCTGACGTTTTTTGAAGGCTTAAAATCAGGTATTACTATAGCAATGGCTGATTTAAGAGTCCAAAAATAGCTGAAAGTAGCAAAAAATGGCTAAAACCAGGGTTCAATGATGACATAGTTGGCTTTTCTTATGTCTGAGTTTCTTTAAAACCGACAAGAGTAAATTTCACTTTTTGAGTAAGAAAATTGGTGGCTATAAAAGAATTTCTTCTTTGCCACACTTTTCTGTTCATGTTAGAATCTTTTCCTTTTATAAATTAGTTTAAAGCTGTTAAACCAATCAATAGAAGATTCAAAACACCCTTTTCTTATCATTTTGAACCTTTCTCCACATGAAAAAATCATTATAATTATTTTTTGTAACTCTTATAAACAGTTTTACCCTTGAGCCACCCCATAAGTGAATTAAAGCATCTTTCATCACTGTTAGCTTTGTCACTCTGTTTCCAAATTCACTCTGGTCACTTTTAGGCATGTTTTCTCTTTAATATTCGTTATCAGGACTCTGTTTCTATATTAGTTTCTTGAAGTCCTTTCTTCAATTAATTCCAATTGAAATCACCCTTGAAGAAATTCATTTTGTAGCCTTGAATATCTCTTGTAGAATAGTTTTGGATAAATGTTTATTGTTGGTAAATCAATAAATCTTTATAATATTATTATTTTATACTAATAAGGTTAAAAAAAATTAATTTGACATGTTTTCTCTTAAAAATCTTAATTATTAACATTTTTAATCATATTTTACCTTATACAAATTTTGAGGACAGGAAAAGTACTTGATTTTTAATCAAAGTTTCATATCCACACCTTACATTTGGGGGCCCAGACATGAGATTTTACCTGTGACATATTTTTCTTACTCTTTTTAAATCCTTTTTCTTATATTGAAAAATTTGAAAAATCCATAAAAAATAAAACTTTTCATATTATAAGTGAGGCTTTATTTTTTTATTTCTCTTTTGAAAGATCTTTTTTTACTTAATTAATTTTAGTGTCTGAAAACATGGTAAGACAAGAAAATATTGAAACTTTATCAACAATTGCTAGAATTATTCCTGCCAGTACTGCCAATTCTAACTATAATAGTACAGCTATTATAGCTCAGAACAACAAACCAGAGCCAATTTCTTCTGAATTAATTAACTTGGACATAAGTAATACCCTTCAGAAGTCCAAGAATATGGCCAATAGTAAGTTTTTTGATGTAGAAATCCTATTTTTAAGCTTTTTAATCATAAATATGCCTTCAACCAGATCAGGAGCCGGCTATAGCCCCTAAAGAAGCTCCCAAAAAGGTCATAGATGGGATTATGGCAGAAGCCAATCAGTTACAGAAGAGCAAGGGTCAGTGAATGAATCCCAAACTGACAAATTATGCCATTCTGAAGCTGATAATACTGTTATATCTTCAAACAAAGCTGAAACAGCCACAAGAAGCCTCAGTGGGCATTTAAAAAGACAGTCAGAAGGCATAAATCAATGCATTTCAGGGCAAAGAGTACCAGATCCTTGCAGATATGTGGAAAAACTGCATGAATTACTACCTGACTGTGAGGAAATTCCTGGGCCATCCCAACACTTGCAAGTTACTCAATGGATGGCATCCATTTATGGAAAAGAAAAACATGATTCTTTTAACAGAAGAATGGAGGAAAAACAACCCTCCACCACCCAAGCAAGTGCCAAAAACAGCCCCAGTAACCAGCAGCAGCAATTCCAATGTGAAAAAGAAGCCACAAGCTCAGAACAAGGGCAAAGGCAAAGCACCAGCTACAAAACCTTACAGCCAGGGCTCCAGAATCCCAAAGATTCAGAAATATGCCATGGAAAATGTGTTTCAGATGGACAGAAAAATTATGGAATTACAGAAAAAGGAGGAAGCCAGACTAAAATACCAGAAATTATTTCTGATATTCTGGATGGCATTCCAAACTTGTACATAGCTATAAATGACGTAAAAAGTCATATTTATGATAAAAATTCATCAATTTGTAACAATCTTAAAACAAATAATTCAAGTCTGAGCCAAATAAATGAGACACCTATGTGTTTTCAAAAAGTTTTAAGAACAGTTAAAAATTCTAATAATTACAGTTAATTTGGAAATAAGTTAGATGAACAATCTGCCATTATTAAAGAATTAACAGACAGATATTCTAAATTCAATATTGATGAGATAATTGAAACAAGAATAAAACAAGCCATAAATATTATCAAAGGAGATAATAAGAAAGTCCTTTATGATATTTCAACTTCATTTAATCGAGTAAAGACATATAAAATTTCTTTGAAAAAGTGTTTTGACACCTCACAACAAGAAGTATCAAAATTAACAATGAGGTTGAATAAAGCCATTTCTGATAATACCAGACAGACAGAATTATGGAAAGAATCAAAACATAAGGAAGATATTTATTAAATTGAAGTAATAAGTTTAATACAAAGCTTCCAACATGAGTTTAGAAGCTCTCAAAGTTGTGAAACAGTGAAATTGATGACATTGACCAATTACTGCACACCTTACCAAGAATGTCTACACCTCTGAATCAACATGAGGGTAAAGAAATTTCCAACCCACAATTATTGTATGTAGAAAATTCACAACTAAAGAATGAATTTTCCACCTCTTCCCATAACTTGGACCCATCAATGGGCCAAGCACTGTTGCAAAAAGTACCAAAGCTTAAGGAATGGCCTCAATTCAGTGGTGAAGGAGAATATGACCATATGGAATTCATCAGGGGTATTGACATGATTCAAGAAGATTTTGAATTACCAGAAGAATTGGTAACAGAAAGATCTAACACCTTGTTTACCAGATCAGCCCACAGATGGTATATCAAATTAAGACAAGCACATGGACACCAAAGTTGGACTTTGTGGAAAAAAAAATCATTAACAAATGGGCCAATGATTCTTGGAGATTTAAGGTGTAAACAGCCTTTGAATATTCCAAATTTAATGCTGAAAGAGATAGAGCTTTACCATGGTTTTGCCAACAAAAAGACAGATTAAAAGCATTATATCCTGACATGTCAGAATTATGATTCACAGTAAAATTCTAAGACAATGTGGAGGTGACTTGGAGCATTCTGTTAAAAGCAGAACTACTGAGCAGTCTTCAGCAGAAGATATGATAAATATACTAGAAGTAACCACCAGAACCAGAATTGGTTCTAGTAGGGTGAATCTCAAAACAAGGTTTAATACACCTTAGAAAGATTCTGTGGACAAAACTCCTAAATGAAATTATAATAACATGAAATATAAATCTGCAGATGTAATATGGAAGTTCCATATTTTCCAGATCACCACACATTTAGCTAATTCATGTCCAAGGAAGGGGAAAATAAATGAAATTGACACTGAAAAGGAACCTGATGTTGAAAAAGATGATGAGGTAATTGAGGAAAATTCAGATGATAAATCATCAATATTTTCTGAATCTTCAAAAGATATAGAAAATATCAGTTCCACTATTGACATCATAGAACCTTATTCCCCCTTGCCACAATTAAGCAATGGTCAACTTGATTTATAAAGAAATTTAAGATGCACAACTAATGAAAACCAAACCAAACAGGTGAAAAGGCTATACAGCTGGTAACTCCTGTATAATAGAAGTGGTAATTGAAAAAAAACCACCAAGCTTTTACTTGACCCAGGAGCCCTCTGCTCTTTTGTTGGCAAATCCTTTCTTGAAACGTTTGTACCAAACTTTGAAGTTTGATTGTTGCCAATTGATGGCATAAAATTTGATAGTAAAAGTAATCCAATGAGAGTATTGGGCATATTTGTGACTACTGTCATATTCCCACACATAAATGGAAATTTAAGAATAATGGTTGAATTTGCTGTTATGGAAAACTGCTCTAGTACCCATTTTATATTAGGAAATGATTACTTAATTATGTATGGAATAGATTTACATAACAATAAAGACAGATACTTTACTATTGGGGACAATAAGAATCAAAAAATTGCCTTTTTAACATTTATAAGACAAATTACAGTAAGCAAAGTATCACCAGTCAGCTTAGAGTTAGAAAAATCCAAGTCTAAACAGTTGAATGAAGCTGAAATCAGTATTCATATCACTGACAAACAAAAAAGTGAACTTTCTGCCCTTTTATATGACCACAGAAAAGCCTTTTCATCAGATGAAGAGCCACTGGCAGAAATTGTTGGTCATGAAGTTGTCATTATTCTTAATATTGAAAGAACTTACCCACCACTCTTGAAAAGGCCTGCATATCCATCAAGTACTAAATTAAGAGAAGCTCTGGAAATACATATTAAAGAACTTCTAGACCATTGTGTAATAAGAAAGGTTGGTCACAATGAGGAGGTAGAAATAACTACACCATTCATAGTGGCATGGCATAATGTAAAATATAGAACGGTTTGGGACTTCAGAGCTCTGAACACTTACACTCTCCAGACAGGTACCCAATACCAAAAATACAAATTTCCCTTACCCAAATATCTCAAGCAGTGTATATAAGTACTATAGATGCCCTTAAGGAATTTCATCAAAATGTGGTGACACCAAGGGCAAGAAAATACTTGGGAATTATTGTTCATTTTGCAGTGTATGAATATTTGAGGATGCCTTTTGGTATCAAGAATATACCTTCACACTTCCACATAATGATGAATGAAATATTCCCTGAAGAACTTTCAGAAGGAGGGTTGATAATTTACATTGATGACATTATTGTCTGTTCCAAGACTTGGGAAGAACATATATATAGATTATCCAGAGTTTTGACCAAAATTTAATCTGTAAACATGAGACTTTCCTTAAAGAAATGTCATTTTGGATTTAAAGAACTCAAAGCGCTGGGACATGTAGCATCTGGTTTATCCCTTGGGATTGACAAAAAAAAGTTGCAGCAGTGCTACTGAAACCTATGCCTCAGAAAAAAAAAGTCATTCTTGAGGGTTTCAGGATATTACAGGAAGCATATTAAAGACTTTGCATCCATAGAAAGACCTCTTAATAAATTATGCAACAAAGACACAGTATTTGAAATGACTGTTGACAGAGTCAAATCCTTTTAATATTTAAGATAAGCCTTGACCACTGCTCCACTCCTACTGATGCCAGATTTTAAGCTGCACTTTAAGCTTTATATTGATGCATCAGGGGGCTAGGTGCTGCACTTCATCAGGTCCATATTATAAATGATAAACCTGTGGAAGGACCCATATGTTTCATATCAAGGAAAATTAAACCAACTGAAGCTAGATATGGGGCAAGTCAGATGAAGTGTTTATGCCTTGTCTGGGCCTTAGAAAAACTCAATTACTTCCTGGAAGGATGTTTTTTTGAATTGATAACAGATTGTACCACTGTTAAATCACTTTTAAACATGAAAACATCTAACAGACATATGCTCAGAGGGCAAATAGCCATACAGGAGTATAGAGGTAATATGACTATTGTTCACAAAGATGGGAATATTAATATAAATGCAGATGGACTGAGTACATGGAAATTACCAAAGAATATTGATAATCCTGCTTATGTGCCAGAAGAAGCTTCCCCACAGATCCAAATAAAAGGAATTAGTGTTACAGATCTGAACACAACATTCTTAGAAGATGTAAGAAGAGCTATAATCAAGATAAGAATTGTAGCATCATATTCCAATTACTTACCAAAGACTGTAAAGACAACTCTTTGATACATGCCTTAGATGAAATATGGAGAAAATCATATGATGAAGGAAGATTTCACTTACTGGATGGTATAGTTTACCACAGAACTAAGCATACATGTGCAATTACAGTTTTGAACAGGTTCTTAATCAATCTTGTACTGAAAGAATGCCATGACAGTGCCTTCTCAATAAATCTGTCTGAGGACAGGACAAGAGAAAAGATAAAAACCTGTATATGGTGGCCAATGTGGCAGAAAGATGTTTCAGAGTATTTCAAAACCTGTTACAGATGTCAAAAGGCAAATAAATCCACAGGAAAAAGACTTGTAAATATGATCAAAATACAAGAACCCAGCAGACCTTGGGAAATTGTCTATATGGATTGGGTAACTGACCTACCACCAGGGGGTGATAGAAGCTATAATTCATGCCTAGTGGTTTTTGACAGATTTAGTAAGACCCAAATCTTTCTACCATGTCACAATGATGCTACAGCCATGGATACAGCTCTTCTAATATGGAATAGAGTAATATCATGGACTGGCATATTCACAAATATAATTAGTGACAGAGATCCCAAATTCACCTCAGCACTATGGACAAATCCCAACAAATTATTTGGAACAAAGTTGTCTTTCTCTAAAGCCTACCACCCACAAACTGATGGTCTGGCTGAAAGAATGATCCAAACCTTGGAAGATATGGAAAGAAGAATTTGTGCATATGGCCTTGAATTTGAAGATTGTGATGGGTTAACCAATGATTGGTGTACTCTTTTACCAGAACTGGAATTGGCATATAAAACATTCATTCATGTCAGTACCAATAAAACTCCTGCTATTTGAGAGATGGAATGGAATACCAAAGTTACCCAAGAGTCATTAAGAAAGGATTTGGTTGAAATACATCCCACAGCTAGTAGTCTCAAAGGAACTCTAGACAAAGCTAGAAGAAATGCAGTAAAGAGCATGGAGGACTCATTTGCATATGCCAAAGACAAATGGGGAAAATCACATGCCACTCCAGATTTTAAAGTGGGAGACTTAGTACCTGTATCTACCACTAACTTCAATAAAATCAAAGGATGTAAAAAGCTCAAAGACTCCTTTTCAGGACCTTTTGTGATTAAGGCCCTCCATGGAGGAAAAGAAATTGCAGTAGAATTATCTGAGGAACTTAGCAATAAGAATCCTACATTTCCAGTAATCTTGATAAAACCATATGAATCTAGTGATACTGAAAGGTTTTCTTTGAAAAAAAAAGTTCCCCAGAATGTACCTTGTATTTGAATCATCTGGTGCTAGGAAACTCACCAAAGTTCTCAAAGAAAGGAAGTTAAGAACCAAAAAAGTAAGGGAATACCTTGTTAGGTACAGTGACCCAACTTGTAAAGATGAATGGTTAGCAGAAAAGGACATACCTGAAGCTACCAAACTTCTTAGAAGCCTCAAACACACTATAAATAACTAAATCACAAAGTAATATATTTCTTAGGGGGGGGGAATGTGAGCCTTAGAGGTATTTTCATATACCCAAAAGACCACAAATAATAAAACAAGATACAATTAGAAATAAAATAAATTTATTTATATTATCAAAAATGAAATAAAATATAAATATAGATTTATACACAAAAATGAAAATTTAATTATAACTTAAAAATAAAATTACATTGAAATTTAAAATTGTGAAAACACATTTTTACTTGAAAAAATTAAGTAAAAATGAATTTTTAAGAAAATTACTGAAATTAAAATATTTTTGGAAAAAAGTGAAATAAAAATTATTTTAACTTTTTATCCAATAAATAAACATAAGAAAATTGGTTCACCATTGGATTCCTCATGAAAAATAAGGTGGGGTCACCTCTGGGTGAAATTTCTGTATTTCAACTCTAAATAAGCTTAAATTAAGTTTTTAGTATTTTCTGTATAAAAATTGAAAATACTCAAAACCTTAATACAATTTGCACCAAATGTGGTGTTAGCCATCAATTTTTGTGGTAAAATTGAGGTGTGGTGTGTAGTTTAGAAGCTATGAGGAATTGAAGTATTTTCAATTGAAATGTCAAAATGTGTGCATGTATTATATAATTGAACTGTAATTTACATATGAGGTATCAAGTATGACAGTTTTGTAACTGTAAAACACAATTGAATTGCATGTGTAAATTACAAGTATATTACATGATGAGGAATTAAAGAAAGAATAAATTGGGAAGATTAATTTTGGAGGGGGAAAAGGAATCTTGGCTTCAAGAGAGCCAGACCCCCAATGTCAGGCTGAGTCTATGAAGAGGTGATAATTGTAGTATTCAAAACCTAGACTATGACTGTGACATGGATAATAAAGATAAAAGGGGCTTTACTAAAAGAGTTTTAGTGGCAGTGAGCACTGTTGAAAGCCCTGGGTGAAGCTTTATCAATTGGATTATTATAATAAAAGACTACAATAATTATATTTATAATTATACCTGGTTATTTCCAAGATGATAACTGTTTTGGAGAGTTTCACTATGCAGGAATTCAAGAGCAGGATGAGGAAACCTTTTCTGGTGGAGAAAAGGCCTCCTTTTATCCTAAAATGGGGTGGAATGGGCCTCTAGAACATCCACGTAGAGGAAGTGAAGAGTTTTCACTATTGAATACTGGCTTGTGGTTTACACAAAGCCTGTTTTTACTGTATTGGGCTCATATGTGCTGTTTAAACCACATCTGGGCAGTTTTCACAAATACAGGGTAGAAATTTTCATCTGGGGACCACACAGCCCTCCTCTGATGTGTATGATGTGTAGAATGCTGTACATAAACTGTATGGGACCCCAGTATGGAATGATCTATGAGGTATTGAAGTATAAAAATTCTTCTTTGTCTGTTTGACACCTCATAATCATAGTTGTGGGGCATTATCCCACAGTGAAGGTTCATTGGCCCAATTGTGGGATTTTAACCTTAAAACTGCTATAAAACCTTCATTTTTTGAGATATTGAGCTCAAAGTTGGATCATTGTGTAGCCCCAAATGAGAGCTAAACGATGGTAACTCTTTTGATATGGGTAAAATTAAATATGGCAAAGTTATGCCATGTGCAAGTTTTGTTATTCAGACATATGATTTTCTCAATATCTGTATGGAGCTTATTTGCTCCATAACTTTTGTTATAAATGAGATATGGAGAAATGAAAGGCACCATCAGATATCCCTTATTGTGCTATTTCCAAAGAGACCCCACTTTTAGTATCTCACACTAAAACTGTAGAAGTTAGATGTGAGGTGAATATTTTGTTCACTCTTATTTGACCTTATTTTGGCCATACCTTCTGTAAATTTGGTGTTAGTTCAACTTGGCTAGTACCGTCTATTAGCCCTGACTTAGGGCTTAAATGTGAATACCCATTTTATGGGGTTAAGCCTCTTACTCTGGATTTGAGATGGGAGGTGAAAATTAAGGTTTATGCTCAGCAACAACTTTGTTATTCTTTGTCCTATGATAATGTGACTTTTATGTTTGAAAATAGGCTGATTTGGCTCAGCTACATGTTTTGGTGGGATCTTGGCTTTGCCATTGGCTTATGGTATTTGACTGTCATGCTTGTGCTCTGGTTTTGATTCACAGGCTGATATACCCTCCCTTAAAAAAAGGCTCATCTTTGATGAGACTTTTCAGTCTTCTTAGATGAAGGTTCCCATCTGGTATGGAATCCTCTGTCAACCATTTGTCTTTGTATTCTGTCCGGGTTTTCAATCTAACCAAATACTGTCTTTGGTCTTTACCATTCAGTCTAATATTCCTATCCTTGATGATCTTATTCACAGGTCCAGGGGAGTCTTCCACTTTCACTATGTCTGGTGGGGTGGTAGTCTTATTTCTGGAGGGGGACTTGTCCTCTCCTGTCTGGAAGTATGGTTTGACCAGACTCACTGGGAATTCTGGGTGTTTCCTGCAGAATTCCTCTGTGAGTCTAACCTCCACTGCATTATTCCCTATCAGCTTAATGATAGTGAATAGTCCCACAAATCAATCTCTCATTTTCTTTGGTCCTTTGAGATTATTGAAGCTGCGTGTAGACACTAACACGTGGGCCCCTTCTTTGAAGTCTGGTTCCATATGTGTCTTGTCATACCTCTGCTTGTTTTATTCTTTAGCTTCAGCTATTCACTTAGCAGCTGTGTCACAAGCTCTCTTCCACATTTCATGGAAGTCCTTGGCTATGGGGTGGATAGCTGGAAGATTTTTCTTCAGGTGATCCACAGGCAATAAGGGGTTCCACCCTTTTTCTACCAGTGAGGGTGATTTCCCTGTGGTAAAGTTCTGGCTTGTGTTTTAAGCTAGCTGGATTGCTGGGAGAAGTGTAACCAAGTAATGGGTATACCCTTCATGGTCCTTATATCCCATACCATATGCACAGAAACTTCTAATGATTTCTTCCATTGTTTGGATCATCCTTTCATCTAAACCATCTGTTTGTGGGTGGTAAGCTGTAGAAAATGAAAGTTTTGTTCCCAGAATGTCATAGAGGTTGGTCTAAAATTCTGATGTAAATTTTGGGTCCCAATCACTAATGACATGAATGCTATGATAGTGTTGTATCTGGACATCTCTCAGAAGATAGGAAACTAGAAAGAGTAAAAACATGCTCTTGGTGATCAAATTGTAGAACATATGTGCAGAATATTGCCAGACTTGTGAAAGATGCCAAAAAGCAAACAGAGCCACAGGCAAGAAATTTTGAATGATGATCTAAAATCCCATTGGGAGATAGCTCATATAAATTTGGTTAAAGCTCTAACCCTGGGAGGAGATAGAAGTTATAATTCATGTCAAGTGTTAGTTTACAAGTACAGAAAGACCCCAATTTTCCTACCATGTGACAAAAATGACACAGATAAGGACACAGACATAATGATATGGAATAGAGTCATTAGCCATAAAGGCTTATTCCAAAATATCATAAGTGATAGAGATCCCAAATTCACTTCAGCATTATGGACAAATCTCCATAACTTTTTTGGAACAAAATTATCATTCTCAAAAGCTTATTACCCTCAGACTGATGGTTCATCAGAAAGAATGATACAAACTTTGGAATCAAGCTGAATATATGCACTTTTTTTGTCAATTCATATATTCATGGTTTTTAGCTAATATCTTTTGAAATATACATGATAGAGAGTTAAACCAAAAATAAAATCACCATGTAATTACTGTAACACATATATTAGCTTTATTTGACAAGCCATAAACAAGGTTATAACTTGTAAGGGTTTATTGAACAAAATCACTAGAGCTGTTGACCACTTTCACAACAAAGTGGTCCAAACTTAAAAAATTTGGATATTCAGATTCTACTAGTTCATATGTGAAAAATGATGTAATGTTTACTATAATATTCAAGGTATAACCCCTTTAAATCAAGGTTTGAAATCTAAAATATTGAATTAAAAATAGAGTTTTTATTATGTAAGAAATGCTCTTGGCAGTTTAATAAGGAAATTCCAAGATATAAGAATTAACTCCCAGAATAGCTGTAGCGCGTATAACTCAAAAGTTATTAATGATCAAATTTTAAGCTTAAGATTGAGCATTTATGATCACTCACTGTAATCTTATTTTAAGTTTAACAGTTATAAAAGTGATAAAACTGGTGAACACTATTATATTATGATTAAGAATAATAAAATACACAAATTTTAGGCTTCTTCCAAGACTATGATATCATCAAACTGAGAGTTACAGTAATAATTCTAAATAATGGCATAATAATGAGATAAGATGGTTTGATCATCACGTAATCATCACTAAGCCTTAAAACAATTATAATTTCCAGTGGATAACATAAGTACACTTCTACTAGAGCCCTACTTGACTCTAGAAGGGAGGTATTTACTATAAATGGAGCTCTTTTTCCTCTATTTTCCCCTCAGACACATCAAAACAATAAAACAATTAAATCAAAAAGGTAAAATCTTTATTCTTTATATATATATCTCTTATATTATCAAAGACCAGAGGCTATCTCTATTATAATTATCATTTTTGACATTATTACTTCAATTGTACTCTTGTTTTGTTATAGATCTCTTAAAAATCTCATTTCCACATAAAAACAAGAAAATTTGTAATTTCTTTTATTTTTATTTGTAAATAAGATTTAAATAAGTTTTATTTACATTATTTGGAGTAAGTTCTTCCAAAATTATTATATCAAGCGTCAAAAGTAGGTTATTTTCTCTTATTATAATAATTTCTCTCTATTATTACTATTAATAATTCTTCAATTAATACAAATAGTATTAATATTAATAAATAACTTTAATATTAGTAATATTTTAGTTATTAATTGTTTTTTATTACTAAAAAACAATTTTATATGCCTTTATTATTTGTTTGTAGCAATAATAAAGTGTTTTTGAATATATTAATATATTTATTTATTATATTATTATATTTATTTAATAATATAACTATTTTTACACCATAATTATAATAACTCTTCATTATTATAATTACTTTTATCTTATTTATTTTATTTATAAGGATATTCAGAGTACAATAAGTAAGATATTAGTAATTTTCACTTATTGTTTCATAGTCAAACCTTACATTTGGGGGCCTGGTTGTGATATTTACTTAAAAAGACCTTTATAAACACTCTAATTGGGCTTATCCAATAATAAATTAATATTATAATGATCACATTATATAATAATTCTATATTTATGAATTTTAAAATCTATTGAGGCATTTGGAAAGCAATTGTACTGTCTTTCACGTGGTTTTTCACATCCTTAGACTTGCCAGAACTTTCTTTGAGTGACTCTAGTGATTAAAAGAGATATTTTATAAATTAAAAATAGTTTTATATTATAAATTAATTTCATAAAAGAATCATCTTCATTTTTTATTTTATTTTTTAAAAATAAAAATATAAAAACCAAATAAATAGTTATTTTTATTCATTTCACTTATTCTCAGATATAAAAAGCAATTTTTACGTGTAAAATTGCCCTATCTTACCAAAAATACCACTTCTTATATAAAAGACTTATATTTATTTGTCTTTGTTAGTGTTTGAAGACAATCCAACAGAGGACAATCAGACCACTGTCAAAAGATTGGTGGAAGAAACTTGCCCAAGTTCTCCAACACCAATTGTCATTAAGAAAAAGAAATCTAAGAAATTAGACTTTCCAGGACCCACTATTCAGGACTCTGAAGGTGAGTACCTCCTTTATAGATTTTCATAACAAGAAATTCTTGTCCTGAAATCTTTTTATTTTTTATTTTCTTAAATTATGACTGCCAGAAGAAGTTGCCAATACTCCATCCAATAGGATGGAGCTGGACTCAGAGGTAGAATTGATCCCTCAAAAGGGAAAAGAAAGGGCAAAATCCCCAGTGGAACAGAATCCACACAAGGAAGTGCCTTATCCCAAAGGAAAGTCCCAGAAATGCCCATGATATCTGAACCAGAGTTAGAACTAAGTATGAGTGACTCAAATAGGTACAAATCACACTAAGAGGGCTCAGATAGAAATTTACATGAGCCAGTACAAGCAGTATTACATAGTGAACAAGGACAAGGACTGGGAAATTTTGCCACAAATACACCAAGGAGTGATGAACTCCTGGCACATCCCCAAAAAGCTCCTCAAAGAGGAGGAAATAGTGAGATACTCCAATGGATGGAATCCACTATCATCCAAACCTCAAATCAAAAAGATCAAGGAGTACCATTCCAAAAAGAGGGAGGAAACCAAGGAAGAAGCCCCAGTAGCTTCTACCAGCAAGCCCCAAGCCAACCCACTTCTCCAAGAAGGGAAGAAGAACAAGAAAAAGAACAGGAGAAAACCATATTCCCCAAGTTACAGGATTCCAAAAATCTAAAAAGATGCCATGGACAATGTATTCAACATGGCCAGAACCTTGATTGAATTCAAGGACAAGGAGGAGCAAAGAATGAGACAACCTCATTTCCCAAAGAAATAACCATGTCTCCAGATGTTGTAAATACTTTAACAGAAATTAAAAATAGTATTTTAACTCTTAAAGAAATTAAAAATAGTTTATCATCCTTACAAGAAATAAATAATAACTTATCATCTTTAACAAAAATTTCTGTATAAAACAAGAAAGAAATTGATAACATTAAATTTATTGTTGAAAATAATAAACCAAAAGCTTTAATTTACAATACTAAAAATTTAATACAAGGACAACAGAAATTGTATAAATATATAAAATATATAAAAGATAAAGCTTTGACAATCAATTATGACGTGAGTATTGATAATCTTACAGAAAAATTAAACAAATTAAGTATTTCTGTAGAAAAATGTGAAGAAAAGACTTCACCACATCAAAAATTACTTCTAGACCATGTGGAAAAAAGTGATGAAGCAAGAATGAAACTTAAAGATGACATTCAAAGTGAAATAAGACTTATTACTGAGAAAATGGATAAACCAAATGAGGCTGACTTAAATATTCCAAGGTTATCAACCCCATTTTCTCACATAAGAAGTCCTGTTAAACCAAAAGAGGAAATAAAAAATCCATTCATAAAAGACTTGATTCATCAAGAAAATAACCAAGTCTTAATGAAGGAAGCACCTCAATCAAAAGAATGGCCAACATTCACAGGAGGAGGTGAATATGAACATATGTCACTTATTAACACAATTGACATGTTACAAGAAGATTATGCCATACCAGATGAATTAATCACTTCCAGATTACACTCACTGTTCAAGAAAACTGTAAAAGGATGATATTATGTCATAAGGCAAACAAATGGCAAAAATACCTGGTCTTGGTGGAAACAAGAAATAATGACCAAGTGGGCTAATGATGTGTGAAGGTACAAAATAGAAAATTCATTTGAAAATTCCTTCTTTGACCCAGACAAGGATACACCTTTGACTTGGTTCTTAAAACAAGTTGAAAGTTTAAATGCACTGTACCCAGAAATGTCACAAAAAATGGTACACATGAAAATACTTAAGAAATGGGGAGGAGAATTGGGACGTTCCCTGAGAAGCAGGTGTATAGAGCCATGCTCCACAGAAGAGTATATCAATGCACTAGAAGATATGGTGAAAAGAACAAAAATTGGCAGAACTTGGAAGAAATTGGAAATTGAAAGTCCAAATAAACCATTTATCAAGAAAGATAAACCAAGAGAAACTTTCAAACCCAATACATCCAACAGTAATGAGCAAATAAAGTGCCAAAAATGTGGAGGTATTGGACACTTAAGCAATAATTGCCTTAAAAAAGCAAAAATCAATGAAATTGTGGAAACAGAGGACCAAAATGATAAAGAAGAAGAATCTGATTTGGAAAAAGACACTGAAGAATCAGAAACTTCTGAAAGTGATGAAATTAATAAAATTAATGCACAAATTAATAATATTGATTTAATATATGAATTACTGGATGTCAATTCAAACTTACCACAAGTTGGAACATCTGATACAAGCCTGACAAAGATACAAGATGCCAAATTTTATAGAACCAATCCAGCAAAAGGGATGGGATATACAGCTGGAAAATCAAGTATAAGTATTGTCATGGTAGAAAACCAAGAGGAAAAAGTGAACTTAGATACAGGAGAATATTGTACCTGTTTTGGTGAGAGTTATTTGAAAACAATTGTACCAGATTGGGAAGAAAAACTTATACCAATACAAGGAGTGAAATTCAGTAGTGCAAGTGAAAGCATGAAGCCTCTTGGAATAATTGACTTAAAACTCATTTTTTCTAATACTTCACAAAGTATCAGATTGAAAGTAGAGTTTTTAGTAATGGAAAACTGCACTATTAATAATTTTATACTTGGAAATGACTACTTGTCAATTCATGGCATATATATCTCTAACCAAAGAGATAGATATTTTACCATAGGGGACAATAAAAGACAAAAATTCAGCTTCTTCAATAACAAAAAACAAATTACAGTTATTAAGAATGAAGAAAAAATCCCAGAAAATGATTTTTTAATATCTGAAAAGCTGAAATAGGCAGAATTCAATAATGAATTAACAGAAAAAATGAAAGAAAAATTGATTGACCTCTTATTTAAATATAAGAATGCCTTTGCAGCTGAAAAAGAACTACTAGGTACCATAATTGGACATGAGGTAGATATAATCCTTAATGTGGAAAAACCTTATCAACCTCTATTAAGAAGACTGGCTTACCCAGCTAGCCCAAGAGCCAGAGAAGCTTTAGAGGTACACATTAAAGAATTAATAGACCTTGGAGTATTAAGTAAAGTAGGACATAATGAACAGGTAGAGGTCACTAAAACTGTCATTATAACCTGGCATAATGGAAAATCAGAGATGGTAGGGGACTTTATAGCTCTAAACACCTATACTATCCCTGACAGATATCCAATACCCATAATCGATGAGACATTAGCACAATTATCTCAGGCTAAGTTCATTAAAGCCATGGATGCTCTAAAGGGTTTTAATGAAAATGTCTTGACAGAAAATGCCAAGAAGCTACAAAGAATAATAGTCCACTGTGGAGTTTTTGAATATATAAGAATGCCACTTGGTATGAAAAATGCACCTTCCCATTACCAAAGGATGATGAATACCATATTTCCTGAATAATTGTCATAAGGATGGTTAATTATCTACATTGATTATATCATAGTTTCCTCAGAAACTTGGGATAGCCACTTAACAAGACTAGAAATATCCATGCAAAAGATAGTACAAGTAAACATGAAAATCTCCTTAAAAAAGGGTCATTTTGCATACAGTGAGCTAAAAGCACTAGGACATGTTGTATCTGGACTAAGTTTGGGCATAGATAAGAACAAAGTTTCAGCAGTACTATTGAAGCGAATTCCCCAAACCAAAAAAAGAAATGCAATAATTTGTATGATTTTCTGGCTATTACAGACAGCATATAAAAGATTTTGCAAGAATTGCTAAGTCCTTGTACGAGCTCTGTGACCAACAGTGTGAGCCTGTGAGGTATGTATAACATATCCATAAGGCCACAAATGATTTTATAAACAGCTAATTTTGTCTTAAACAGACTTTTTAGTTGAAATTAAAATAAAAAATAACAAAAAATAAGTATAACTTTATTTTGGATAAACAAAGTTATGAATATTATGTCATTTTTGGATTCTACACCAAAAATAACCTAGGGTACATCCATAAAGTGTTATACCCAAAAACACTTATTTCTTGTGTTATTAGAAGATTTAAGAATCTCACAGTACCAATGTAACTTTTTTAACATTTTTTTAAAATTGTTAAATTTAAGCTTAAATAAGCTTAAATTTAAAGTTGCATAAGGTTAATGCAAACTTACCAAAATTTTAGTTAAAATTGAGGTGTGGTGTATATTTACTGCATTACCTAAGGATCTGCAATACAGAATGTAAATCCTGCGTGAGCTCAATTTAAAAGGGTTTAAAGCCATGATATGGCTTTAAATAAATAAAAGGGCAAAATCCACGCAAAAAGGTGGGACAAAGGAAAAAGACCAAATAGAGCTGGGGTACCCAGCTTTTTGGATCTGCAATCATTCAATTAAGGTTTTCCACCTGTATTGGAGGATTTTCAACCTTATTTAAACTTTAAGATTAGACTTTGATCCAACCTTAAGGTTTAAACTGGTTTTATCCCAATTTGGACAGGAATTTCAAGCTGCCAAAGGGTAAATCCCAATATGCAGGCTTGAAATCAAGGTTTTAAGAACTTTCAAAGCTTAATAAAGCTTAAAAACCTTAAATAAGCTTAAAACTTTAAAGTTAAGAGCATCAAAACCTTATCAAAAGCTAAGGTTTGGTGTGTATTGCTATTTTACGTGGAAAAATAGCAATAACTTTAAAAATTCATTAAAAATCCAAATCTTAATGGATTTGCTTGAAATTTTCACACAGCTTAGAATTTAATATTATCTATTTATAAATTAAATTTTAAGTATCTTTTATAAATAAATTTCTTGGGTAATTAGCCTGTAAATTTACTCTTTTAATTAAGCTCAAAGAAAATTATGATTTCTTTAAAAATTAATTAAAAATTGAGTTTAAGAGATTTCTGCTTGAAACTCTATTTTTAAGTTGTTCATGTAATGAACTTTAATATAAATAAGTTTATTTATATTAAAAACTTAAAATAATTAGTTTAAACAAGGATTAAAGCTACATGGAGTTAAGAATAACACTGGTAACTTTAAAATTGGAATTAAAAACAAGTTGCCTTAAGTTAAGAACTTTGTTTTTAAGTATGGTTTTTCAGTTTTGACCTGACCACGCCCTCTATATTCATTATGAATCATGAGAGCTGCTCTGAAGACATAAAAAGAGTCTTTTCATCACTGTTTTTGTCCATCATTCATTATCAATCCAATCATATTAGAAATTTAAACAGGTAAAGTTTTATTTTTTATAAAATCTTATTATTAAAGTAATTCTTAAGTTATTTTATTCTTTATTAATTGTAAATTAATGAATTGAAGTCATAGAATTCATATTATTGTTGTAATCATCAATAATATATTTTATATTATAAAATTTTCATCTTAAATATCTTTTAAAATCCACAAATTCCTCTTAAAAACTCTTTAATCTTAAATTTTATCATAAAAAGTTGTTTTATCCTTAAAATTATTGATTTTAGACGTGTTTTTAGCTTATAATCATTACTTAATATAATAACTGTTGCTGTTTAACTTGTTGTATTAAATACATATTATAAGTAAGTTTTCTCTAAAGTTCTATATTTTTTTATCTAGTATTAGTTTTTTTATATAGAATTTTATTCTATAAGAATTATTTCTGCACAGTGTGTGTTATAATTATTTTATAAATAATATTTATATTATTTATAAGTGTTTAATATTTATATTTCCACATGTAATTGTCTCATTAAGAGCTTTACAACTCTTATTGTTATAACTGTCAGTGACTATAACAATAATAGAATAATTATAATTTATTATAATTATTATATTTTTATAATAATAATTAAATTTATTTCTTTATATATAATTATTTTTAATAATTATATTTAAATTTGTGGTTATAATATTTTATTATATTATATATTTCTATTGAGGACAGTCATAGTACTCTTGATTTTGCTACTATTATCAAGAGTTTCATAGACAAACCTTACATTTGGGGGCCTGGCCATGATTTTAAACCAAGTTTTGGGACATAAATCATATTCTAGACCTTATTTTACTGTTTTTTGACGTAAAATTGCCATATTTATCTTAACATTGGCTTTTTTGGGACTTATCCCTTATAAATAATCTTTATAATATTAATAAAGTTATTTTCTTCTTAAGAATATTGTTTGAAACAATATACTATTGAGTGAGTTGGAATAAATTTCTTTTGTCTAACTAGTGGCTTTTTCACATCACAGACTTGAAATTTATTCTTTGAGTTATTCTAGTATAAAGTGGATAATAATACAATTTTGATTAATTAACTTGTTAATTGCATAATTATTATTTCTTTAAAGAAAATAATAAATCAAATAAAAAATCTTTACTGTAAAACTTTTTTTCTTATCTTAGACATTTTTCTTTATTTTTGACATAATTTGCCATAAATTACATTAAAGCAACTTTATTTAATAAGTTGATTTTATAAGTTATTTTTATTATTTGATAAAATAACTTATATTTTTAATTTTCTCTAGTGTCTTCCATAAGAGAAGATTCTTCAGACTCTGAAACCTCAGAGTCCAGTATTGAAATTCAAACCAGTCCAGCACCAAGGGGTTTGATAACCAAAGAGCCCTTTAAAGGTCCTGCAGGTGAATTGAATTCAATTTTACTCTATTCTTTATTAAAATTGACGTGAAATGACTCCTACTAGAAGTGGAAGCAACTACTCCATCCAATCAAATGGATCTGGACCAGGACATTCCAGCCACAAATCTAAAAGGCAAGAATGTCTTCCCAGAGGAGAGGCACAAATGGAGGATGCCAGAACTTCCACCAGTTCCCAAAGGTTAGCCAGCACCTTTGAACCTCTTATTGAGAGTCCAGAAGCTGACATAACTTCTATTGCTGTTAGACCTGAACCATTTCCAACAAGCAGCCGTGGAGATTTATCAATCTCAATGGAAGAACTGGTTCTTGGCGTCAAAACAACAAGAGTGGGAACTTCTCCCAAGTCTTTGGATAGGCACCATGAACTCTTATCTTCAAGTGAAGAAGTTCATGGGACCAGAAAAGACAGAAGACCTTCTGATGGGTTGGACACCCATGTCTGTCAAAGGACAAGTCCAACAGATAAAAGCTTGGTTGAAAAACCAAAGCATGTTATCAGAGGATCAGAAGAAGAAGTTGGCCCAAGTCAAGGAAACCAGCCCAGTGGAAGCTCCTCAAGCATCCACCAGCAAAAATCCGCCTCAACAAGTGCCAAACAAGCCCAAGCAAGCCCCAAAAACCAACCAGAAGGTCAAGCAAAAGGCAAAGGGAAAGGCAAAGCCCAAGTGGAACAAGCCTTACCCTCAGAATTACAGAATCCCAAAGAAGGAAAATACAGCCATGGACAATGTGTTCAATATGGCAAGAACCTTGATAGAATTCAAAAACAAGGAGGAGGAAAGATTGAATCAATCTTTCCCAAAGAAATAGATCTTGTAAAACTTGTAACTCACTTTGAATCTTGTAATAAAGAAATTATGGAAAATATAAAGCATTTGATTATGTCCAACAGAAGTTGGGTAATGAGATATTAAAATTGAAAGAACAACAAAAGACTATTATAGGCCTTTAAAATGTTAATAAAGACAATATTGTGTCTTTGACGCAAATTTGTGAAAGACTTGAGTCTAAAGTTACCTTACTCAATCAACCAGATGAGAACTCAATTTCTTTTATAACTGGACAGTTAAGAGAATTGAAAATACAAGTTCAAAACTTGGAAAATTCTACTGGTCACAATGAAGCTCTTTTTCAAGAACAATTGGAAAAAATTGATAAAGCAAGACTTGAATTGAAAGAAGACATTCAATCAAGTATTAAGAATATATCACTAAAAAATGAATTGCCAAGGCAATCCACACCAATTCTTGACAGAAATGTTCTTAACTTGAATAATGATTTAAATCATACAATTTCAAGTCATGATATGGAAACTGCTTGCAATTTTAAGGACATTTCAAGATTAGAGGAATGGCCAACCTTCAGTGGTGAAGGAGAATATAATCATATGGAATTTATGAAAACAATTTATATGTTCAAAGAAGACTTTAACATACCAGATGAATACATAAGTGCCAGATTACACTCATTATTTACCAAATCAGCAAAGAAATGGTATTATAAAATGAGACAAGACCATGGTAAACATTCTTGGCCTTGGTGGAAAGAACAAATTATTTCCAAAGGGGCAAATGATTCCTGGAGATTTAGAATGGAAAATTCTTTTGAAGAAGCCATTTTTAATATTGAGAGGGACAGGCCCATGACTTGGTTTCTTAAACAGAAGGACAGGTTAACTGCCCTTCATCCTGATATGTCTGAAACAATGGTACATAAAAGGATATTAAGAAAATGTGGTGGTGACCTTGAGCATGCTATAAGAAGCAGATGTATTGAGCCTTGCTCTACAGAAGATTATATCAATGCTATGGAGGACATCACTACTAGAACAAAAATTGGAAGAAATTGGTCCAAAACCCCAATAGACAACAAGACTAGTGGGAAACCAATTTCAAAGCCAAATAAACCACATGACAGACCTCCTTTGAAATGTCATAAATGTGGAAGCACATCTCATTTGGCAAACACTTGTACAAAAAAGACAAGAGTCAATGAGATAAATGTTGAAAAAGTGGAAGACACAAAAGAAACTGATGTATCTTTACATGAAAGTGATTCTGAGCCTTCAGAAGAAGAAGAAGTATCAGAAGAACTTAGTATAGAGAACATTAATGTCTCTTTTGAGGTCACTGAGGTACATACTGACTTACCACAGTATAGTGATGAATGTATGGATCTCATACATGTGCAAGATGCCAAGATGCAAAAAACCAAACCTGCCAGAGGTAAAGGTTATACAGCTGGGTCATCTTGTATCACTAATATTGTGATAAATAACACAGAAGCCAAGATACATCTTGACTCAGGTGCTTTTTGCACTTGTGTTGGAAAAGATTATCTTGACAAAATTTATACCAATTGGCAAGACAAATTAATGCCAATTGAAGGTATAACATTCAGCAGTGCTAGCCAAAATATGCACCCCTTGGGTATATTTGAAGCGGAAATCATATTTCCTCATCCTGCAGGAAGTATAAGACTGAAAGTTGAAATTGTTGTTATGAATAATTGTACTTCACAACACTTTATACTTGGGAATGATTATCTCAATATTTATGGTATTGATATTAATAATCATAAAGACAGGTATTTCACTATAGGGGAAAATAAAAGACAAAAATTTGCTTTTCCTCTAGAAAAAGGAGAAATTACTGTCATTAAACAAGTACAAAATGTTAATAAGGAAAAATTTGTATCAAGTCAATTAATTGAAGCACAAATTAGTCCTGAGTTAACACTGGAAATGAAGGAAGAGCTTATTGAAATTTTATTTCAATACAGGGAGGCCTTTGCTTCAGATAATGAACCACTTGGGGCTATAAAAGGCCATGAGGTGGACATTATTCTTAATGTGGAAAGGCCTTATCCACCACTATTACGAAGACCAGCTTACCCAGCTAGCCCTAGGGCTAGAGAAGCATTAGAAAATCATATTAATGAACTAATGAAACTGGGAGTTCTTAGAAAAGTTGGACACAATGAGGAGGTAGAAGTCACAACCCCAGTAATCATTACTTGGCATAATGATAAGTCAAGGATGGTTGGTGATTTTAGAGCACTGAATACCTATACCATCCCAGACAGGTATCCAATCCCTAGAATTCATGAGACTTTGACTCAATTATCCAAAGCAAGATTCATCACTTCTATGGATGCTCTAAAAGGCTTTCACCAGAATGTTTTGACACCTCATGCTAGGAAATTATTGAGAATAATTGCTCATTGTGGTATTTATGAATATTTGAGGATGCCTTTTGGTATTAAAAATGCACCCTCTCATTACCAAAGAATGATGAATACTATCTTCCCACATGAATTATCAGAGGGATGGTTAATCATTTATATTGATGACATTATAATTTGTTCAGAAACCTGGAAATTACATTTAGAGAGACTTTCATTAGTACTTAAGAAAATTTTACAAGTGAACATGAAAATTTCTCTTAAAAAATGTAATTTTGGGTTTCATGAGTTAAAAGCTCTAGGACATGTGGTCTCAGGACTAAGCCTTGGTGTTGATAAGAGCAAAGTGGCTGCAATTTTACTGAAACAGATGCTTCAGAACAAAAAAGAACTGATGTCTTTCTTAGGTTTTGCCAGTTACTACAGGCAACACCTTGAAGATTTTGCAATCCATGCCAGATCATCATACAGAATTTGTGATCAACAAACTGTTTTTGAAATGACTCAGGAGAAAATCCAATCATATGATAAAATCAAGTATGCCTTGACCAATGCACCATTATTACTGATGCCAGACTGGAAACTCCCTTTCAAGCTGTATATTGATGCATGAGGTGAAGGTCTAGGAGCTGCTCTTCATCAAGTTCAAATTGTCAATGACAAGCCTTATGAAGGTCCAATTTGTTTTATTTCAAGACAAATTAAACCTACTGAGGCCAGATATGGAGCTAGCCAAATGGAGTGCCTTTGCCTTGTTTGGGCTCTAGAAAAACTTCATTACTATCTTGATAGTAGTGTGTTTGAAGTAATTACTGATTGTAACGCAGTAAAGTCACTTCTTAACATGAAAACTCCAAACAGACACATGTTAAGATGGCAGATTGCTATACAGGAGTATAGAGGCAATATGACCATATTACATAAAGCTGGAAATATTCACAGGAATGCTGATGGCTTAAGTAGATGGTCATTACCCAATACACCTGAAAATCCTGCCTATGTTCCTACAAGTGCAGAACCTCAAATCCCAATTGAAGGAATTAACATCACAGATGTGGGAACAGAATTCTTTGAGGAAGTTAGAGAAAGCTATAAGCAAGATAAAAATTGCCATATACTTACTGCTCTACTTGACAAAGATTGCAAAGATGCAGCATTGGCTAATTCTCTGGATGATATTTGGAAAACATCTTATGATAATGGAAGATTCCATTTTTTTGATGGTATACTATATCATAGATCTAAACACACATGTGTCATGGTCCTATGTAGTAGAATGTTGATTAACACAATAATACTAGAATGCCATGATAACATTTATTCTGGAAATCTGTCTGAAGACAGAAAAATGGAAAGAACTAAGACATGTGCCTGGTGGCCATCTTGGAGAAAAGATGTCATTGAGTACTGTCATAGTTGTGATAGATGCCAGAATGCCAATAACGCTACTGGTAAAAGATTTGGTCTGATGATCCATATCCAAGAACCAAGTACCCCATGGGAAGTGGCTCACATGGATTGGGTAACCGCATTACCACCTGGAGGTGATAAAAGTTACAATGCATGTCTTGTTATTGTAGACAGATATAGCAAAACACCAATCTTTTTACCATTTCACAAAGATGACACAGCTATGGATACAGCTCTTTTGATCTGGAATAGCGTAATATCCCATACTGGTCTCTTTAAAAATATCATTAGTGACAGAGACCCAAAATTTACATCAGCCTTATGGACTAATTTACATAAGCTTTTGGGTACAAAATTATCATTCTCAACAGCATACCATCCACAAACAGATGGGTTAGCAGAAAGAATGATTCAAACCCTTGAGGACATGATCAGAAGATTTTGTGCTTATGGCCTGGAGTTTAAAGATTCTGATGGCTTTACCCATGATTGGTGTACTCTTATACCAGCATTGGAATTAGCCTACAAGACCTCCATCCATGCTTCAACAGGCAAGACCCCTGCAATGTTGGAAAAAGGATGTAACCCCAAACTTCCAATTGATACTTTGAAGAAAGATCTGGTTGACATTAATCCAACTGCGTCAAGCTTTAAGCTATTGCTTGATAAAGTGAGACATCATGAAAATCAAATCATGAATGATGCCTTTGAATATGCTAAGCAGAAATGGGATAAAAGTCATAAAACCCCAGAATTCAAAGCAGGGGACTTAATACTAGTTTCAACCTTGAACTTTCATAATATTAAAGGCCCAAAGAAATTGAAAGATTCCTTTGCAGGACCATTTATTATTAAAGCCCTTCATGGGACAAATGAAGTACAAGTAGAACTGTCAGGAGAACTGGAAAATAAACATCCAACATTCCATGTCAGTCTAGTAAAGCATTACACTTCAAGTGACATGGAATTATTTCCTTTAAGAAATGCAACACCCTTAGAAGTACCCCCACTAGATCCAAGTGAGGAGAAAAAGGTACTAAAGGTCTTGAAAGAAAGAAGACTTAGGGGAAAAAATGAAAGAGAATACTTAGTCAGGTATAAAAACCCACAACATGAAGATGAGTGGATTGTAGAAAGCAAAATACCTGATTCCCAAAAGTTTCTCAGAAGATTCAGACAGAAGAGAAGACCAATTGCTCAATAAAAAGTTTGAATTGTGTGCTTTACATACTTAAAAGTATAAGTAGAGAGGTTGGACAGTGGATTATACCCCCCTCAAATAACTTGGGGGTATACTACAAAAGAAAAATTGTAGTACAATTTTTTTTTTGGTGGTAGGGAATGTGAGCCTGTGAGGTATGTATAACATATCCATAAGGCCACAAATGATTTTATAAACAGCTAATTTTGTCTTAAACAGACTTTTTAGTTGAAATTAAAATAAAAAATAACAAAAAATAAGTATAACTTTATTTTGGATAAACAAAGTTATAAATATTATGTCATTTTTGGATTCTACACCAAAAATAACCTAGGGTACCTCCATAAGGTGTTATACCCAAAAACACTTATTTCTTGTGTTATTAGAAGATTTAAGAATCTCACAGTACTAATGTAACTTTTTTAACATCTTTTTAAAATTGTTAAATTTAAGCTTAAATAAGCTTAAATTTAAAGTTGCATAAGGTTAATGCAAACTTACCAAAATTTTAGTTAAAATTGAGGTGTGGTGTATATTTACTTAATTGGCTAAGGATCTGCCATACAGAATGTAAATCCTGCGTGAGCTCAATTTAAAAGGGTTTAAAGCCATGATATGGCTTTAAATAAATAAAAGGGCAAAATCCACGCAAAAAGGTGGGACAAAGGAAAAAGACCAAATAGAGCTGGGGTACCCAACTTTTTGGATCTGCAATGATTCAATTAAGGTTGTCCACCTGTATTGGAGGATTTTCAACCTTATTTAAACTTTAAGATTAGACTTTGATCCAACCTTAAGGTTTAAACTGGTTTTATCCCAATTTGGACACGAATTTCAAGCTGCCAAAGGGTAAATCCCAATATGCAGGCTTGAAATCAAGGTTTTAAGAACTGTCAAAGCTTAATAAAGCTTAAAAACCTTAAATAAGCTTAAAACTTTAAAGTTACAAGAATCAAAACCTTATCAAAAGCTAAGGTTTAGTGTGTATTGCTATTTTATGTGGAAAAATAGCAATAACTTCAAAAATTCATTAAAAATCCAAATCTTAATGGATTTGCTTGAAACCTTCACACAGCTTGGAATTCAATATTATCTATTTATAAATTAAATTTTAAGTATCTTTTATAAATAAATTTCTTGGGTAATTAGCCTGTAAATTTACTCTTTTAATTAAGCTCAAAGAAAATTATGATTTCTTTAAAAATTAATTAAAAATTGAGTTTAAGAGATTTCTGCTTGAAACTCTATTTTTAAGTTGTTCATGTGATGAACTTTAATATCAATAAGTTTATTTATATTAAAAACTTAAAATAATTAGTTTAAATGAGGATTAAAGTTACATGGAGTTAAGAATAACACTGGTAACTTTAAAATTGGAATTAAAAACAAGTTGCCTTAAGTTAAGAACTTTGTTTTTAAGTATGGTTTTTCAGTTTTGACCTTAGAACGCCCTCTATATTCATTATGAATCATTAGAGCTTCTCTGAAGACATAAAGAGAGTCTTTTCATCACTGTTTTTGTCCATCATTCATTATCAATCCAATCATATTAGAAATTTGAACAGGTAAAGTTTTATTATTTTTAAAATCTTATTATTAAAGTAATTCTTAAGTTATTTTATTCTTTATTAATTGTAAATTAAAGAATTGAAGTCATAGAATTCATATTATTGTTTTAATCATCAATAATATATTTTATATTCTAAAATTTTCATCTTAAATATCTTTTAAAATCCACAAATTCCTCTTAAAAACTCTTTAATCTTAAATTTTATCATAAAAAGTTGTTTTATCCTTAAAATTATTGATTTTAGACGTGTTTTTAACTTATAATAATTATTTAATATAATAACTGTTGTTGTTTAACTTGTTGTATTAAATACATATTATAAGTAAGTTTTCTCTAAAGTTCTATATTTTTTTATCTAGTATTAGTTTTTTTATATAGAATTTTATTCTATAGGAATTATTTCTGCACAGTGTGTGTTATAATTCTTTTATAAATAATATTTATATTATTTATAAGTGTTTAATATTTATATTTCCACATGTAATTGTCTCATTAAGAGCTTTACAATTCTTATTGTTATAACTGTCAGTGACTCTAACAATAATAGAATAATTATAATTTATTATAATTATTATATTTTTTTTATTATTATATTTTTATAATGATAATTAAATTTATTTTTTTATATATAATTATTTTTAATAATTATATTTAAATTTGTGGTTATAATATTGTATTATATTATATGTTTCTATTGAGGACAGTCATAGTACTCTTGATTTTTCTACTATTATCAAGAGTTTCATAGACAAACCTTACAAACAGACAGGTTATGAAATGACTGAAGAAAGAGTTAAGGCATATTAAAATTGAAAAATTCCTTTGCAAATGTCCCATTTCTTCTACTGCCAGATTGCAAACTGCCCTTTAAGCTATACATTAATGCTTGTAGAGAAGTACTGGGTGCTGCACTACACCAGACCAAAATAATCAATGACAAACCTGTTGAAGGACCAATTTGCTTCATTTCAAGACAAATAAAGCCAACAGAAGCAAGATATGGAGCAAGCCAAATGGAATGCCTCTGCTTAGTGTGGGCTTTAGAAAAATTACAATATTATTTGGATGGAAAAGTGTTTGATGTAATTACAGACTGCAATGCTGTAAAATCTTTATTAAACATGAAAACTCAAAATAGACATATGCTAAGATGGCAAATTGCCATCCAAGAATATAGAGGAAATATGACTATAGTTCATAAATCTTGTAATATTCATAAAAATGCAGATGGTCTTGGTAGATGGGCTCTGGCAAATACACCTGAAAATCCAGCATGGGTACCACAGGAAGAGCACCATATAGAAAGAATATGTGTTACAGATATTGGGACAGAATTCTTCAACCAAGTTAAAGAAAGCTATAAAATGTACAAAAACTGCCATATTGTATGTCAAATTCTAATGAAAGACTGAAAAGAACCATCACTTTCATCAAAACTGGATGAAATATGGAAAAAAGCATATGATGAAGGAATATTCCACCTCCTTGATGGAATCCTCTACCATAGAGCTAAACATAAATGTGTTATTGCTTTAGCAGATAGAACCCTGATAAACACTATTTTACATGATTGTCATGATAGTGTTGCAGCTGGACATCTCTCAGAAGATAGAAAACTAGAAAGGGTGAAAACCTGCTCTTGGTGGCTAAATTGGAAGAAAGATGTTGCAGAATACTTCCAAACCTGTGACAGATTCCAGAAATCAAACAGATCCACAAGAAAGAAATTTGGAAGGATTATCCAAATTCAGGAACTGAAATCCCCTTGGGAAATAGTTCACATGGATTGGGTAACAGCCTTACCTCCAAGAGACAGAAGCTACAATGAATGCCTAGTATTAGTTGACAGATACAGCAAAACTCCAATGTTCTTACCATGTCACAAGGATGATACAGCTATTGACACAGCCATAATGATCTGAAATAAAGTTATTAGCCACACAGGCTTATTTCAAAAGATCATAAGTGATAGAGACCCAAAATTTACTTCAGCATTATGGACAAACCTCCATAACCTGTTTGGAACAAAATTATCATTCTCAACAGCTCACCACCCCCAAACTGATGGTCTAGCAGAAAGAATGATACAGACCTTAGAAGACCTGATCAGGAGATTCTGTTCTTATGGCCTATAATTCAAAGATTCTGATGGTTTTACCCGTAATTGGTGTGCATTGATACCAGCTATTGAACTGGCATATAAAATATCAGTTCATTATTCAACTGGAAAAACACCAGCAATGCTAGAGAAAGGCTGGAATTGGAGAATTCCTTATGATACCCTCAAAAAGGACTTAGTGGATACACACCCAACAGCAAGTATCTTCAAGTTAATGCTTTACAAAGTAAGACACCATGCAAACAGATGTATGCAACATTCTTTCAATTCTGCAAAAGAAAGATGGGATAAAAGTCATGAACCACCTGAATTCAAAATAGGAGAGTTGGTCCTAGTGTCAAATCTAAATTTCAATAATATAAAAGGCCCAAATAAATTGAAAGATTTCTTTGCAGGACCATTTATGATAAAAGTACTACATGGACCTAATGCTGTGCAACTAGAGCTCACAGGTGAGCTAATGAATGAACACCCAGCTTTCCCTGTAAGTCTGATAAAATCTTATAGCTCAAGTAACAAGGAATTACTTCCACTAATAAATGAACCCCCACTTGAAATACCCCCTTTAGAAGAAGGAGAGGAAAAGAAAATTGTGAAAGTCCTTAAAGAAAGAAGCACCAGGGCGAATCTCGCGTCAATCGTCGGCGATTGACTTCACGTCGCACCGCGGTCAGTATAAAATCTTGCTTCAGTCGCGTTAGTGTCACTTTATAGTCACTGGATTTAGTGGGTCACGTCACGTCAGCGTCAAGACAACGTCAATCGTCACATGTGTCACATGAGAATTTCGCTCAAAGCCCAAACCCATTTCAACACTATGCGCAACGTTCGTGTAATTTCACCTCATTGGCTTCCGCCTCCCTGACGCTTAGCATGCTTACGCACCCGCACCGCCCTCCATCCGGATGAGACTCCGACACTGCCCGCCCCTCTCCGTCCTCACCACTCCTTACGCTTTCACACCCCCACCCCTACCATCCTCACGCTTGTGTAGTACCCTCCCGACATGCCTCCGACAACGCTTACCATCCTTATGCTCATGTAGTGCCCTCCCGACATGCCTCCGACACCACTGATGACCCTGACGCTTGTGTAGTGCCCTCCCGACATGCCTCCGACACAGCTTACCATCCTTACGCTCATGTAGTGCCCTCCCGACATGCCTCCGACAACAGTTACCCTCCCTCCCGACATTCTCCCGACACTGCTTACCATCCTTACGCTCATGTAGTGCCCTCCCGACATGCCTCCGACAACAGTTACCCTCCCTCCCGACATTCTCCTGACACTGCTTACCATCCTTACGCTCATGTAGTGCCCTCCCGACATGCCTCCGACAACGCTTACCCTCCTCACGCTTCCGTATTACATCCATAGTGTACAGTACGGTGGCTTGTTGGCGTACACGATGAACGCAATTGCCGAAATATGCTGAGTGGCCTTCTCTGCCAACAGGACCTAAGGGGATATTGGTCAGTATATTCACCATGTTGTGGCTAGGGTTTAAATCATGAGACTCACAAATTAAAACCTAATAAGTGGACTATTTAAGACAAGAATTGTGTCTCCTGTTTCGCCGACAAAACCATTTTATTTCATATCAATCAAATGAACACTTTGCTTAGTCCTTACCTCATGAGCATTGAATAGTTCAAAAGTTGACTTTAGTAGGTTTCTCACTAGTCAACTTTATTCAATGTCTCACAGGGAAGTGATTTCATTTGCATGATATGAAATAATTTGCAAAACATCGCCTCCTTCAATTTCCCGACAAATCGCATTTGCACCTTTTTTCTTGAATTTGGATCTTTTATCAAAAAATTTTCAAACAAGTTAGCAATCAACTCGTCACCATCTATTTGCTTAATAAACTACCTCCGCTATGGCCCGAACCCCGGGAAATTCAACAGAATTCAATGAACGACCAACTTCAGCCCCAGAGAGTGGAAGTGAAATCTCTGATATCGCCAGTAGTCGTGAATTAGGCATTGAAGTAGAGAGCCAGTCACATGAAGATAATCAAGATCCACCAGTTCTTCCGGCATGTGAGTATGCATCCATCTTTAATATTTCAAATCTCTCAAAACCTGATATTGTGTCATAGCCTTTATTTCAGGGCAGCCTCCAAGCTCTCAGAAACCGAATTTTAAAAGTTATGAGAAGGAAAAGACTGTTGAACCTTGTGCACCGACAGAAGATGATGGGCAAGATGATGTAATTTTCAGTGGGGAGGTGGAAATTATATCCAAGGAACAATTTGTCTCCAACATTGCTCAAACAATCCCAAGGCTCAAAAAAATCCAAAATGATAGTAAAATTCCTGATTATGTGCGTCAAAAGATTGCTGAAGCCATGAGCCTGCTCAAAATGGATTTGAACCGTAAGTCCATTACTAATTCAAAACAAAATTGATAAAAATAGCTGCTTACAATATATGGGCAGGTGTGGAGGTGGGAGAATCTCTACCTGAAGGATCTCGAGTCGTAATTGGATTTCCAGGCAAAGGATTAGGAAAAAGACCAAATATACATGCGACCAAAAAAACAAACAAAAAACGCCGTACCTTTGAAGCCGCAAACGATTCTCGCGATCAAGGTGATGAAATTATCAATGCTGAAGGGGACCATATTGATAATGAACCTCCGCATACTGAACCCCCCCAATACTCAATGAAACAATCCATGATGAAGCTCCACATACTGAAAGTCCCCCGATACCCAATGAAACAATGCATGATGCAACCCCTCCCGCCTCTCCTCGGAACATTCAAGCCTTTCAAGAAAGGGAAACAATTAAACATGATACAATGGGACGAGATATGACTGATATAATTCCCGACGCTGAGCCCGAAGTGTCATCCGCTGCGAATTTTCAAGGAATATTTTTATCCCGCATGGAAGAGTTTGCAGGCGTTTTGAATTATCATTCCAATATTACTCAACAATCATGGAAAAGGGGGCTTGATAATATCAATAGGATTTACAAAAATAGATGGGACAATTTACCAACAAAGGATGCTCATACATTCCTGCCCGTTGGTATTAAGGTGATCAGTAACCGAGATCTTAAAATGTTGGCTTGGCTGCAGGACCTTGAGATGGCAGGTGAGTTTTTTTTTATCTTTGTGCATGATACTTGATTATTGGCTGTTGACTGGTGATATAAATTGCAATATACAGGGTTAGATTTTTTTAAGCCAACCGAAACAGAAGCGTTTTTTGATCACAACATTTGGAATCTCAAATTGATGAAGGAATCAGCTAAACCTCCAGATAATCTCCCAAAATCTGAACACTCCTTCTTCAAAATGGTTCAGAGCCTTCTTTACCCCGCCAATCCAGTTAAACATTTTTGGGCAAATGTTATGTTTGAATCCATTAGTTTAGTCTCATACGATGTGATTGCACCCAAACCATATGTTGCACCAACATCAAATTCGACCGATCCTCTTGGACTCGAACGGGGAGCAGTTGAATACCTTGCCTCCTGCTTGAGTAAATCGAAGCAACGTGCAACCCAACTCAGCATTGAAGGTGGCGGGGCTGACAATGAGATATCCACAAAGCCGCACAAGAACCTGGAGGATCTAATGGATACAGTTATCCATTTGATGATTGCGTACAACATGGTACGTGCACATACAAAGGTCGAAGTTAATGGCATCAAAGGCAAACTCACAAACTCAAAAAAAAATGAGGCCATCAAAGATCTTTTGGCGTGTCACAAGAATCTTGGAATAAATCGAATTTGCTATGGTATATTAGCGGCATTCTGTGCGGCGGGGGTTCGTGGTTTGATGGTATGCTCAGATGACTGGAGAACAAGCTCAGTTAAAGGGGCTTTAGCACTAATTGACATTTCCGCAAAACTTTCAGAGGGTAAAAATCTAGTGGAGCCAGTGTGGCTACGTACTAATAAGTATATATGTAATTTACTGAATAAAAGTTTCTTCTCATCAGAGTCTTTTAACCCCACTGTACCTCTTAGATTTGATTTTGCATGATGCTTAGTATTAGACTTTGGTGATGCCTGGGTGGCAAATCGCGGGCTTGGTTCAAGTGATGAGGTCACCTTGACGGTACCCAGGTCAGCTAAACTCACAACCAGGATTGACCCGTTTTAGATTAGCTTTGTACTAGATAGATTGTAATTTAATTTTGCAAAGTGATTTATGAATTTAATAATCATGACTTCCTATCCTACTACTGCCCAGATGCCACAGTCTGAGTACCAATAGTAATTGTACGGCGGCATGCCTCCGTACATCATTGCGAAGACTCCGACAAGACGCAAGCTGAGTCAGGCGTTGTGCCCGCGAGTAGCACACGCGGGGGCATTGCGGGAGGTCGCGTGTATCACTTCACGCCAGCCCATAATAGGCAAAAGGTTCCTGTGTCTTTCAAGAGGAGTGGGATAACTAGGGATCCGCAGCAGGATGCATATTGCATTTGCGTGTGCTTGCAATATTCCAAATTGCTGGATTGGAAAGTGATTGCATGGGAACATCAATGTGTAAAATTGAATAATGCACTATCCACTGCAATTTTCAGGTTCAGGTATTTGAGATCGTGAATTTGCCAAGGTCAGGCGTGAGCTTTCTTTTTAGCCGCAATTAAAAAAGATTCATCCATCGCAATCCAATTTAGGTGATATTAAGAAATCAGTAATCATTCGGTTTCATTTCATTTTCTGCTGAAAGCATGCCATTCACGAAAAAAGGAAAAGAGCGTAAAAGGGAACTCGCGAGAAAGCGTCGGGCTGAGGAAGGAAAGTGTGAGTTACTCGCTTAATCTCAGTGTATATATATAGATATATATATATGCTTCCACATTTATGTGGCACCCTCATTGGGCCCCACTGAAGAACATGGGCTTTAGTCGGTTCAGATTGTGCCAATGTCATGTGGGCTCCAACAGGGAAGTCAAAGGATGTGTGCCGAAGAAAGCTCCTTGGCAGTATCTGATATCTTGTGTGCTTCAACACATAGTGATCCCGCAACCACTCGGGAATAGTAGCAGATCCCAAAAGACAAATGAGCGCAAAACGACCCGAATGAATAGGTTTTTTTCCTCCTCTCGCCCAACAGCACAAATATCAATGCCAGTATCAGCAAATATCACCCCAAGTGAAATTCGGAGGGTGGTGGATGTCAATCAGATCAAACGCATTCACTTTGGCCGTGTGGCAATTTTCTCTTCAACCGGATTACTCATTGCCCTTGTTGAATTCCGACCATTCACAACAATGAGTGAAGTCGAGGTCAATCAATGGGATGAATTATCACAATTCTTATTTCGCAAAAAGAGGTTCACTGACCCTATTGCAACAAATGGAGCATTACTGGAGGGATTTATGTTCGCGATTGGGTGGCGCAAATGCACCACGAAGAATGAACAATTTGGTCTGTATGGTAGTGCTGGCAAAATTGAAAATGCAAAAGATGAATGGCGGGACCGAGGTGCCAATCTTAGCTCGGTGGGTCGCATTCTAGGTCAATCCTTACGATATGTTGGGGATAATTTATTTCAGAAGATTCAAAATTGCTACAACTCATTGGGGGTTCCGTCTTTTGATCAAGTCAACTATGAAGGCGATATTCCGGCAAATCAGGGTGCATTCGAGTTCGCTTCCGCACTCACTTTCACCATGAATGGATTCAAAAACGCACCTCATGTTGATAAGGATGCATCGCTGCATGCTTCGGGATGGTGGTTTCAAGCTGATAAGCGGACCGGCCAAATTCAAAGAGATGCGTCAAAGCGGTGTACAGGGGGAAAATTGATTTTCCCAAATGAGCATTTTTGGATTGATCTATCCACATGTCATGGGCTCATTCAGGTAGTGTGGGCCAGTAGTACATTTGTTCATTATACTGATCCAGCACAGGACAACGAAAGCACGACACTAGTGGGTATGTCCGCACAATGCTCAAGCAGGTTAGCAAAAACAATGCGGCAAAAAAGCAATGGCTATTATGAGATTGGCGAGAGAGCGGGCTATCAAATCAGGGATGGTAATACAATCTCATGCCGATTCAAAGAATGAGGAGATTTGCAAGTGGGTTGGGTAAGTAATGGTGAGGTAAGGCAGAGGACAATATACACCAGGATTGGATGGATTCGAGTGCGGGAGATGGGGTGTCTCACATGAAAAAGGGGTGAAGTGCATTATGTACGGTGGCATGCCATCGTACATCGGTCCTGGTTTGTTGCTATTGTCCAGGATGCCAATGCTTCACACGCGAATCCTTATGCTTGTGCAGGTTCCAACAATGCTAAAAGTTCCTTACGCCTATGCGGGGGGCCATCGCTACACACGCCAATCCTTATGCCTGTGCAGGCTCCCGAAAGTTTACACGCCAATCCTTACGCCTTTACAGGCTTTCGACGATTCACACGCCAATTCTTACGCTTGTGAAGCTTCCCCACAATGCTGAAATTTTCTTTAGCCTGTGCAGGATCCCAAGAATTCACACGCCAATTCTTACGCCTGTGCAGGCTCCCAACAATTCACACGCTAATCCTTATGCTTGGGGAGGGTCCCAAAAGTGCTAAAATTCCTTACGCCTGTACAGGCTTCCGACGATTCACACGCCAATCCTTACGCATGGGAGGGTTGCCAACAATGCTGACAAATTCTTACGCCTGTGCAGGCTCCCAACAATTCACACGCCAATCCTTACGCCTGTGCAGCCTCCCGACAAGTCACACGCCAATCCTTACGCTTGTGAAGGTTCTAGCCAATTTAAACAATTCAATACATGAGTAAGACTAATAGCGTGTGACCATAGGAAAGGCCATGTTTCACGAATCTGGACTCGATTGCTCACATACGGGAACCTCCCGCTTTTTTACAGTTAAGAATGGGTATGGCTCTAAACCATGGGAGAAGAAAATATAGGAGAGGATAACGGCAACTATTGGCGCATTTTGAGAAAAAGAGGTTCACGAAAACAAATACTCACTCAAACTCTTGGTGGGGCACTTACAAAAATAATTCTCACGCAATCAGGGTTTTTCTCTAAGGAGGAAATAAGTAATTTTTACGTGAACAAAGAATGTAATAGAATTTGAACATAACAATAATTTAAGACAAATATTTTATTCAAAAGAAAGTATTACAAAAAATAAAAAGAGGAAATAATGACATTTTTTTTAAATTTTTATTTTTCGAGGAATTTGGAGACCATCCCGGTTATGTCCTCCTTTGGATAAGCCTCCAGTGCCTGGGCAAGGAGGGAGTTTAGTTCCTCCCGGAATTCCCGGTGCATCTCATTTCGATGAGTTGCATCCACGAAAGGAATCATGTGGAGCAAGCGACGATGCTCCAACAAGATTCGGTTGATCGAATCGTGGACGATGGCTCGAGGAATCATTAGGGTCGGTCGCAGGTCGGTGAATTCCTGGCGAGCGTCATCGTGGGAATGAGACGAGCTTGGCACCGGGGGGGAGGAGGCGTTGGGGTTCTCGGGGGCACTGGAAGGGATCTCTGGGGAGGGAACCGGGGTTGGAGTGGAAGGGGAAGATGGTGGAGTCGGTGAAGAAGAAGGGGGAGGGGGATGGGGTGATCCCACGGGCGTATCGTCGATGATGATGATCGAGCGAGGAGTGGCGGGACGATCTGGAGACGGTCGAAGAAAAAATGAGGAAAGGTGAATATGGATCGAAGAGAAAGAAGGGGTGACTTACCATAAGGTTCCTCCGTGGATTGCGTAGGAGCCACCTCAGGTTCTGGCTCACGAGTCGTATCGTCCTCAGGTGGTTGGGACGATGGACTTGGGCCAGGAATAGGTGGCTCTTCAGTTCGGGAGGGTTCTAAAAAAGGAGTAAGAGTCAGTTCACTCGACTCGAAAGTGAAAGTGAAAATGAAATGAAACTTTGGCTGCTTACCACGGAATAATTCCTCAGACCATCGGGTGCCACTCGGGCCTGGAGTGGGTTGCCGGGGGGTTTGCTCGCGAGGCAAACTGGGAACGGGAGAGTCGTGTCGGGGGGGATTCGGGGGGTTTGGTTCTATGAGTAATGGAAAAAAGTCAGTATTATTGCGTGAAGAGAAATGAGATAAAGAGGAGAAATAAAACTTACTTTGGTGTTTGAATCCCATCGGTGACAAGACATGGTGACGATCAGCCCAAGCTCGAATGTCCTCTCGCCATCGCCATCCTTCATTGGCCGGATAATCACTTCGCTCCGGTCGAGGAGTGAAGTGACCATCGGATGGTGGCCTAGGAGGGGGAGTGGACAAATCGATACTGGAGGGGACAGGGCTAATCGTCCGGAATCGTTCCCGTTGGCCTGTTTGGGGGCCCGGCGTCCATTCACGCTCGGAAATGGTTTCATCATCGTCGACCACAAAGGAGTCCTCGCGAGGGCGTCTTGGGCGAGAACTCGTCTGGCCTCGTGGTCGGAAGGGGCGGACAACGAACGAACATTTCTTGTGTGCTTGTCGGCAAGCATCACAAGCGTCGTTCGTCGTCGAGGAGCGAATGCAGGGGATACCCCGCTTGGTGCATAACGTGCACGACATCTAAAAACAAAACAAAACAGGTTAGTAACTGAATAGAAAGTAAGCAATCAAGAAAGAAAAGGAAGACATACGATGATATATATAAATTTAAAACGGAATCAATATAAAAACGCTCTAGTCGGAAGTTTTTAAAAGTCTGGAAGGAAGTCGTGAAGAAAGAAAAATATTAATATCGGTACATAATGTTGACGAAAGTTTAATTGGAGAAAACGTACAAAGTAGATAGAAGTGGGGTTCTGAAAGTATTAGCAGGAAAAACAAAAAGCAAGCAGGAAGGGGAGTGGGGTTAGTCGAGTGCGAAAGAAAAGACTGGAAAGGCAGGAAGACGAGGGGGAATACGCACAAGAAGGACAAACGCGGGTGAGGTTGAGCAAAGTGGAGCGGGTGAGAAAGAAAGTGAAGTGCGTGTCGTGTGAAGATGGTCTTTTATACCAAGGTGAAGCTGAGACGATCTCAGCAGTTGCAGCACCTGCAAAAGTCTCAGCTTCAAGGCGTGTGGGCAAAATTGAAGCTGAGTCTCAGCGAATGCTGCAACTGAGAAGTGAAATGCTCGCGTGAGGCAGAAGAACAATGGGGGTCTGGCTGAGTATTTCAATTTATTGAATTGTCAAGCTGAGTATTGCAATTTATTGAATTGTCATGCTGAGTCAAATCCCCTTTGTTTCCTTAAATTGCCACCCGATCACCCAGGAGGGTGGTCGTGAGGCCCTTATTGATTGTGCATTGTGGGTGCAATGCACAAGTGACCGCGGCAAGATCACCGGCCTTATGGCCTGGTGATAGTCTTTGAACAAAGGGGGGGGCTGTAAGACAAGTGAATACAGCGTGAGCTTGCCTCGACCCATTGCTCAGGTTTGCTTTCGGGTCATAATTGAAATGCTCAGTGGCTGAACATTTTAATTGCACAGTAATTGAACAATTGATATAACAATATCAAATGCACCGCTGAGTATTGCAATTTATTGAATTGTCAAGCTGAGTCAAATCCCCTTTGTTTCCTTAAATAGCCACCCGATCACCCAGGAGGGTGGTCGTGAGGCCCATGTTGAATGTGCATTGTGGGTGCAATCCACAAGTGACCCATGCAGAAAAGCACCCGGTGCATTTGGTCACAAGTGACCGCGGCGAGATTACCGGCCATATGGCCTGGTAATAGTATGTGAACAAAGGGGGGGGCTGCAAGACAAGTGAATACAGCGTGAGCTTGCCTCGACCCATTGCTCAGGTTTGCTTTCGGGTCATAATTGAAATGCTCAGTGGCTGAACATTGGAATTGCACAGTGATTGAACTATAGATATAACAATATCAAATGCACCATGCTGAGCCATTGCTCAGTCGTTTTTGTATGCGCGCACTCTGAGCATTTGGCACAGCATCGGATGACATTTCAGCCAGGTGCAGCATTTCACACGCTTTGGTGAAGTGCTCCAAACTGAGCCTTCCAATGAACTATTGCAAAAAAGTTCATTCCATGGCTTTACTGAGCACTTTCTCACGGTGCTTTTGACCATGACATGCTCAGCTTGCGTGTGCAAATCAGGTGAAACGCAATGCTGAGCATGTGGCACATGAGCTACGTAAATGCAAACGATCGGAAGGTGCATGCACATTTGCTAGATGGATGCAGGCTCAAGTAGTATTACACCTTCCTGATCTGTACAGTACAGTCGACACTGTAGTACGCAGTACACCTTTGTAAATGTACTGCGGGGCAGAGCAAAAAGCTGTTCAACAATGTAACATGCAATAACGTCAAGCCATCGAGTCATATCTCTCACCTGCATCCCTTTGATGCACCTTGTTGGACAGCTCTGCCTAACTACGGCACAGATGCACATGTAATCCAAATTAATGTAAGTGGGTCTTAATGGGATGACTTAATATTTGGGTCTAACACAAAGAGTTGATTCACTCCGGTGCCATTGTTGGGGCAAACAATGACTGGCCCGCTTGTTCATTGTCGGGCAGCCACACGCTTTCATACGCACCCCTGATGGGTCATACGCAGGCAACTTTCACACGCCTGGAAGACATTTTACTGCCAGTCTTCCAGCTGCCTATTTTCTTGGTCGGGTTGTCAGCTTGACTGCAGACGCTCACCCGCTTGCGCGTGGAAACCTGAGGCCAATCAGTGTGGATTCGCTTCAGCCTCATCCACATTAGAATAACAATCCCAGCCTATGATTGCTGAGGCTGGTCATGTTCGCGTGGGTATCTCCCACCGCAGGTCATTTTCTTCACGTTCTCACACGCCCCGCGCAAGTTGTGGCACCTGGCTTGCAGCCAAAAAATTCCTCGGGCGTGTGGCCTCTTTCTCCGGAGTTCTGTACGCGCGTGAGGCAAAGAGGCCAATGCCAATCTCGGTGGATTAGTACTCGCCTCAAAGGCCATAGGGGTGAATGTATATGTGGATCACGGCTCACGGCTGTCGCCCCCTTTGATCATCCCAGACATTCCCCCCTGAAAGCCCAGTATGCATCAGTCAGCAAAAAACTTCAGGCCAAACCAAAGTCATGTTCGGTGGCATGCCACCGAACATATCTCACCCGCCCACACACAAACATCCCCACAGTGAGATTGCCCTTTGAAACTGCCAACATTGCCCAGTAGGTCCCTGTGAACAATTAACCTGGGGAGGATACGCTCATTGTTCGCTGTCACACCAGCGAACATGACTGCATGCCTCTAATATGCCCTCCACAATAAGCTGCTACAACCCACCCAATTTCGGATGTGCTAATGTCAGCCTTGTTCCACCAAAGGTTTCGTAACTCGCTGCAGATCCAGCAGTCAAATGGTGCACCCACATTTTGGCCACCTTGCCTTGATATATGCCCCAAATCGGATATGAAAATTATGAGCCCAAGAGGCCCACCTCCATCAAGACCATGCACGTAACCACAGGCCATCCCCCTTTTGGCCTGTTGCTGCCACTCATATAAGTTCCCCACCTGCGCTTATTCCTCTTCATTCCCTTTAGCTAACCCTTCCCAATCATATAATTCCCAACTGTCCCCAAATAATACAAAATAGCCATCATGTCAACCCCTTCACAACCACTTTGCATTGGGATGATTAATATTCGTATTCAAATAAATAGTGATATAACCTTAAAGCCTGAGAATTCCCACTTAGGTTCTTGGATTATCCTATGGCACAATCAACACAACATATTCGTATATCTCCCCAATCACCAGCATGCTATTGGCTCTCTCCCGGGAACCCTTTCCCAAACGGTGATACCATTCCTTGGGGCACCCAAAACGTTCATGCACTGTGGTCCTGGTGGGGCATGGATTGAAAATTGCCAATCCAATCCTACTCAAATATTATTCGTTGAGGGAGTATTTATGACTGATGCCAATGATCCCTCCTCATCTCAGAAACCCAATCTAGCATTGATGTTCTTCACATGGTATCCAAACGTTCTATTCATAATGGAAAGCTTTCGAACACAAGATTTCAAGCTTAAAATGCCCAAAGAATATGACTGTACTACTCATTGTCAATGTCAACTCTTTACTCCGACATTTCCCGCTTCAAACTTGACGCCTGCTTCATATCCTGCTGTTTCATCATTGATTTCCAAGCAAAAACTGATACAATTACCCAGTGGATCAGACCTCCCCATGATGACCCCGCCCCATTCCATTATTCAAACCCCCCTCCTCCCTCATCAAAAGACCGGACTAGCTTTTCTCTGGGATCGAGAAATCCCCAATGGCCAATCAGCCCGTAACCTTTGGGCAACCTCACCCCCAGGATCCACTTTTAATGCCAGGCACATCATTACAAACAAGGTCGTTAGCTCATTTGAATCCCTTTCGACCAATACCCCTCTTGGAGGACTGCTTGCGGATGATATGGGATTAGGTAAAACCATTCAGGCCATTGCTCTAATTGGTACCTCCAAGGAGCGGATGATTGCAAACCCCCATCGCTCCACGCCCACCATGATCATCTGCCCCCCTCGCTTAATTACCAACTGGCAATCAGAAATATCCAAGCATGCTCAGGCTGGAGCACTGCATGCCAAAATCTACCATGGTCCCACTCGTCACTCATTATCCCAAGCCGACATCTTAAAATATGATATCATCATCACTTCTTACAATACTATCACCCAAGAATTTAAGCAAACCAATCCCTCTACATCATTCATTTTTCAAATCAATTGGCATCGTATAATCTTGGATGAAGCACAGTGAGTGGCTGAGCTTAAATGATTCAAATTACCTTTTATATCCAATAACCCTTGCCCCCTCTTATAGCTATATTCGCTCTCAATACACTGCCACTCACCGTGCCATTAATAGCCTCCTTTCATCCCGTCGAATATGTTTAACGGGCACACCTATTCACAACACCATTTATGACCTTTTGGGCATAATATCCTTCATCACTCAACCCCAGAGCGCCGATCAAGATAACTGGTCACCATTCATCCTGAGTAGTCTTTCAAAAGGTTGCAATGATATTTTGCATTTGGCATTGCGGCATTTAAGTTTGCGCCGCACCAAAACCACACATCTCGAATCTCTCCCCACTATTAGCCATCATTATGAGCTGCTCCCACTCAACCCGACCATGCAGCAAGAATATTCCACATTATATGAAGAATTCCTATCATCCAAAAGCAAAGGACCAGGAGAGTTTTTCAGAAATATTAATAAGCTGCGAATATGTTGTAACCATCACATCATGCTTAACACAATTGCGGAGGCGGAGCTGGAAGACCCCGAGGGCAGGAGCACTCAGGATAACTCCCCAAGAATCACACGAACTATTGTGGATGTGGAAACATGCATGATGAGTAGTAAAATTGCACACCTCCTACAAAGCTTAATGAAGAACAAACAAACAAGGTGTGGTCCAACGAAATCGGTGGTTTATACCCAATGGACCCAATTTCTAGATTTGTGCGTTAATTCTAATATGCATCCATTACCAATTGACTCCATCTGACTTTTTTATATTGTAGAATTGGTATTGCTCTTGCCCATCACTCTATCCTTTCAGCACAAATTGATGGAACAATTACACCACGAGCGCAGGACAAGGCGCTTGAGAATTTCTTCAATAATCCTGAATGTGAAGTACTCATTGCATCCATTGCCGCGGCTGGAACTGGCCTCAATATAACTTGTGCTAATGTAGTCTATTTAATGGTGAGGGGCCCCCCAAAATTCTCCCCTGATTTTCGGACCCTGACATCCACATTTCCAGGAGCCCAATTGGAACCCAGCCATTGAGGCTCAGGCTGTTGATCGTCTACATCGTATTGGCCAACAACGACCTGTACAGGTCATCCACTATATCACTCCTCATTCAGTTGAGGTCAACATGCGGAAGGTACCTTTCAAGCTCATCTTTCACTTGATTGTATTACTATTCTGAAATCATTCCTTATGGGAATGCCATATTCCAATTACCAATAGGTCCAAGAAAAGAAAAAATCATTAACTGCGTGAGCCTTACTGATATTATATAATTTGTGATTGACAAAGTTGATAACTCCTGTTGACTCTGGCACAGGTCCACAATTATGAACACCATGAGCTGGATCGAACTTCTTCAATATTTCCTCAATGAAAATGAGCAATAGAGTATTATTGCAAGGGAGACGGTGATACATTTCAATTCATATTGTCTATATTCTAACATATTTAGCAAGTTGTTGCATCCTTAAGAGATAATAATCAGATTTTATTACACCTGCACAAATAATTCACGAAATTTTAATTTGTCACAGTGCTATACCGTGACCAATTACTAAGTTATTGCAGAGCATCACCATTAGGCCTAATAACTGGCATGTCAAGTATCTTGAGGGCGCTAGTCTGCATCTTACTACAGCCTTTGAGCCAATCTTGATCAAATACCTGAAATGATAGGCCTTCCGGAATATCACCATCATCTGTCGATCGTAATTCTGGCAATCTATCAATAGTTTTTTTACCCTTTTTTTTAATCCGATTACAAAACTCTATCTCTCTATCCATTTTCAATACCAAATCATTAAATAACTGGGAGCGCCAGCGTAATCCCACTTTGCGGTAAACTTGACGGCCATTTTCCAGTACCTCCTCAGTATCTGAGCATACTCGAGGGTCATTGAATTGTGATGCTAGGATGGGAAATTTAGCCGTATCACACCATTCACGACGGCGCTCACAGGTCTGCACATAATCAAGTAGATCATCATCAGACTTGGTCCACAATGAAGAAGAGATACAGTAACTAACTCTTTGACAAATCTTTGCGAGCTTTTGATTCTCTTTCTTTTTTACCAAATACTCGGCATCCTTTTGAATAGACTTCCATTCTCTTTTCAAATAAGTGAAATATCGCTCCATTAAAGCCGCCACGACCCCATAGTTGTTATGATCCTTGTTCCAACAGTAGTGATGATACTCAGTGCTGACAAGTGCGAGACGGAATGTACGGTAAAACACCATAGACATCAGCTCGTTGAACGGATGTTGCCATGAGCTCTCCCAGTCCCAAGTGAATCGCTTTAGTCCTAGCTTGTGCAGCTCATTTTCGCAGTAGCTTTGGAAACCCTGAGACTGAACCTGTGTTGATGGCTCATTGAACACATCCTCGGGGACATAACCGAGATGACCAGCCACTTGAATTGCAATTTCACGCTCTTCTGTGCTGGGTGGTGTTGGTAGTGAGGAAAAATCCTTATCCCTAACTTTGAGTAGGAACAGGCAATGTGCGTGTACTGCTGATCTCATTCCATGGACATTCTCTGGAAGTTCTGCCTTCAGCCATTTTTGTTGCTCCTTCTGGCTTGCACGTTTTGCCACATTGTGAGCTTTGCGGGCCTGGTTCCTTTGCTGTCTGACCTCGGATTGTTCAAGCATACTCTGGGCGAGGCCCAGCTGAGGATGGGTGAACTCACTATTTGATTGAGTGCCTTGCTCATGCGCTGTGAAATTGTCCCTCCTTGGTTCATCATTTCTTTCACTTTGAGTCGGAGACATGTTCTCATCCTCATCATCCACCATTGTTTCTCTTGATGTACTGGCATGACCCGTTCTTGGTTTGGAGGCATATGGATGATGACGTCCACTGACTTTCTCTTTATGGACCAGAGGTGAAGACGCATAAAGTTCATCCCCTGCTATGCAAATCATCAGTTAACACATCAAAACATTAATGAAGACTGGTCATCCTCACGATCTTCAATTGGCTCCTGAGATCGGACTGACTTGCCTTTAGGTGCCATGTCTAACCCATGAAACAAACATATCAAATCATGAATAAGTTTCTACTCCAAAATTCAAATGACTTACTTTGATGAAGCGTCAATACTGGATTTCCCTCCGACAGACCGCTCCAAGTTACATTTTCCAAAGGTCTTTTTCGTCGCCCCCCATCCACGCGCCTTTCATCACCCACATGAACCTGCGATCCTGATGGAATATTGAGGGTTGGCTGTTTACTTTGGCCAAAGGGATCCTGGGATGCGACTGGACTCCGACCGGGCTTAAGGAGGAACTCACGTGGAAATTTTGATTGGGGATTAGCGTGTGAGGAGATTTGAGGTGTGCCTTCTGGCCCCTGAGACACATGAATTTGTGTATTAGTGGGATTCGGGGGAATTGGAGTGACGGAAATATTTGGGATCGACCAAGTGCTTGAAGTTGGAGCCTTTGGATTGCCCACATCAATGTTAAGACCTGATACATTCATTGAGGATGCGATAGGGGTTGTGAGAGGAATGTTGGGACTCAATGGTGACTGTGTTTGAACATATTCTATGCTAGATTCACTATTTGAGTCATGAACAGAACCTGAACGGGATTTATGTGACTTGAAAGATGACATAAGGGCCGAAAAAGTACAGTAATATTTTTAACTAGATAAAACACCTCAGTATTATGATAAAATAGAGTGATATGAGATGAAATCTTTTCAAATTTAGAATAGAGAAATTCTATGAATAGTTGGAACTAAGTGTTGTGTGGAAGTCGGATAAGACTCTTTTGAGGAGAATCCTCCCTGCCTCCTCTTGAGCTCCTCCGCTTTTGTCGGAAACCACCCTGCACGGCCTACCAGCATATAATGTGATATTTCCTTGATCTGAAAGGGGACCCATCATCCATAGGTAATCATATTTGGTAACATTTCCGCCTCCCCATTGTCACATTTTGTGAATTATCCAAACTGCCAATATATGCATTGAAATTCCCCAACATTGTACATCTGTAAAGGGGTATATTCATGAAGGATTTACCCACAAAAGAGACATCACCTTTTCACGAAAGGCAAGACAATCCAAATCACATTCCAACTGATTCAAAGCCCGCCGTACTCAAACCAAATACCAATACTTTAGCTGCACTCCAACCCCTTATGTAATAGAGTTATATAGTTATGTCTGTAATAAGGTTTAAACCATGTACGATGGCGTGCCAGCGTACATGGATTAAATGTTAATCCCCTCAATTCAATGGTAACACTTCACTAATGGAACCCCCTCAATGGTCAAACCCGCACTATCACAATGTGTAAATAAACTAGAATATGTATGAGCATTGAGCAGCATGGCATTTTACCCAATTAAACGCCTAACCAATTCCGCCATCCAGATGAGACATGTTAAACTTTATCCACTGCAGCTCATGCTCCATTACAAATGGGATAAAATCCTCAGCTGGCTCAAATCATCTCCCCCTTCATAAATAATCACTGAATTTTATTTCCAATTAATAACACTCCTAAACACTTTCACATCAACCATAGATATTTATACACAAACCAACCGTACTCCCAATTCCTGCAACAATGACAACCCAGCCATATTCCTCAATGCGTATATGCATGTGTCAACACTCCTCAACTCAAACACATTCTTCCCCTGAGGGTGATAGGCAAGGAGTTGCCTTCACACCTTTCCAATATAAACAGCACATTAAAAAGCTCAAATCAACCATTGCACCCAAATCTCTTCCAAACATCCCTACTTCTGCATCAGGATCTGGGTGCCCACAAATTCTATTGGATCAAATCTTCCCAGCTGATTATTCACGTTTGACCCAAAGCACTTTCCCAACTCCAGCGGGTCTCAATTCAACTGCACAGAAACCATATAGTGGCAGTCAAACCCTTCCCCCACAAGACCTAGGAATGATAATATCTGCCATTCTATCATTAAGGTATAATTTACCCCGCAGGGCTTCACGCATACTCAACCCCGCCCTGAACCTGCTGATCAAGTCCAGTATCTCAAGCTCAGCTGGTCCCCCCGCTCCTGCATTCCATATACCTCAAGATCTGAGTACCATATTTGAACATCTCCAATTGGAGCCAGTGATTCAAAACTATATATGTTGTCCTCAATGTTTCTCTCTTAATGGCCTTACTGAATCAGTCACAACTGACCAACCCCACTGTCAACGCCATAATGACCCAAATGATCATGATCCCCCTTGCACACAATCATTAGGCAAATTCATCTATTCATCTGAACCCCACACCCAAAACACAACCAACATGAAGCAAAAATTTATACCAACAAAACATTTCATTTATCAACCATTCAAAAATTGGCTTGCCAGATTCCTCCAGCGGGCTGGAATTATGGACATTCTGCATCAACATCAACAATCCCAAACTCCCAAAGATTCCCCAAAACATGACGTCTGGGATGGATTGGTCTGGAGACGCTTCACTGGCACTAGAAATATCCATGACCCCCCATTCATGTCCATTCCTGGTGCATTGGCCTTCTCCATATATGTGGACTGGTTTAATGCACATGGAAAGTCAACCCGGTTGGCTAGCATTGGACCTATCATGCTTATTTGTCTTAATCTCCCCCCAAGTGAAAGATTGAAGCCCGAGAATGTCTATGTTGCAGGAATCATCCCTGGTCCGAAGGAGCCAACTGCGCTTCAATTGAATTATCTATTAATGCCACTCATCAACGAGCTCAAAGAGCTATGGCAAGGTTACCATTTTGCACCCACCTCAACAGGTCCATCAGGATCCTTTATCCGTGTTGCCATCCTCACAGCCATTGCGGATGTGGTTGCCATGCGCAAGCTTACTGGATTTATTTCCCATTCAGGAAACCACTTTTGTAATTTTTGCACCATTCACAAAGCTCAAATTGAAGAAATTGGTCCTCAATTTCACTACACGCGCTCATACCAAAGTCATAAATCAACCATTGCCAAATGGCTTCGGGCAACCCCACAACAAAGACAAGCAATTTTCTCTGAGTATGGAGTGCGATATTCAATTTTGGAAGACCTTCCGTATTGGGATGCAACCAGAATGGTTAATCTTGACATAATGCATAATTTAATACTTGGAATTTTGAAGGATCATGCAACTTTCAAATTGTGCATTCCAGAGGCGAAATCAAAAATTTACTTCAGGTCCCGCAGGAAATCCAATGACACCAACAGTTCAGACTCAGATTCCATGACCTCCAACAGCTCTCTTGATAAAATCACATTGAGAGAGGCCCGCTCCCTGAGAAGAGACGCAGCAAAAATAATAAATGAGCCACTCCCCACTACTTCCACCCGAAAAAACTACTTCCCAATGCCCACCCCTAACACAGAACATCCATCTAGTGGTTCTGCGGAGATTCCTTCATTTGATGCCGATTACATCCCCACTTCTGAAATACCCTCTGAATTGGATATCACTGCACTGAGTGATCACCAGATCAAGGGTGAGGCTCTTGAGCATCTCCGACAAATCATATCTGAGACCATAATTCCCTCATCATGGACAAGAGTTCCCCGCAAAATGGGTTCCCCCTCTCATGGTAGCTTAAAAGCCGCTGAATGGGCTCTCTTATATAAGGTCTATATTCCATTTCTAATGCTCAGTCAACAGATGTCATTAGATGCACACCAATCTGCCAACACTCAAAGAAAAATGGGTCAGTCAGAAGAACTTGCAAATGAACTAGCCAAGAATACATTCCATTTGATTAGTGCTATCAACATTGCCACAAGCTGGACTGTTTCAATAGATGATGCGACTGCATTTGCTGAACATTGGAAAAAATTCCGCCTTTCCAATCAACACCTGTTCCCAAAACAGAAAAGTAAACCAAATCATCATTTTGCTGATCATATTCCCGAACTCTTCCAACGTTGGGGCCCAGCACAAGCCTCAGCCACATGGGGTTATGAGCGCTTGATTGGAGTATTTGCAAAGATGCCAACAAATAACAAGATATGTAAGTCAATTAATAAGATCAATATATTCACATTGATTAAACACCTGAACTGAATAAGACTAACTTTTTGCAACTCTGAATAGATGATATAGATAAAACCTTACTTCAACATATCTGTCGATGTTCCAACCTTTCCGTTCTCCTGAAATCCCCATCTGTGCCATGTGAAATAAAACAGCTTTTCGAATCACAGCCACCTGCCGTGTTCAATCACCATAAATATAACAAGCCATCCCGCCATGACCAACAAAATTATGATTGCCTGGTTGAGTACTTACAGACTTTTCATGCAACAAGGGAAATAGTTGATTGGATCAGCTTAGACACTACCGTGCAATCCACAAGTCCTCCCACTTCAAGGATTGTCTCACCTTGGTATTTTCCAGTTTCAAACATTAATATTGGGAACAATATATTTTCAACTGAATCCAAAAATATCAGCAACAGTGTGATATGTTTTCTGAGGGGCAACTCACGACAATTTGGTATTATTGATAGCATTTTCAAAGTCTCTGAGCCATCTAGCATACTGAACAATAACTTTCTGATTTTAAAACCTTTGAAGATTGATGTGAATTTCCTACCAGATTGGCCGCATCTGAATATTTATAAAGCTGTTGGTTTTGATGATGGACACTTGATTATATCTGAAGAAGAAATAGAAGGTAACTGTGGATTGTATGATAACAAAGCTCTGTCATGTGGACTGCTTGTAATGATAAAGCCGTTATTTCATGATATTTAGTCTACAAAATGCAAATCTCTCAGATTCATCAGCAATTTTGCTAGTGAAATAATTGCCTCAAAATTTAGTGACAGAGACATTCCATTGTGACAAGCAAAGCCCATTATTTCACATTGCCACAAAGAAGTTACTATTTTGACATTGGGTACAGTGTGAATAAGCCAAGTCCAATGATCAAATGACCCACACACTCACCTTTCACAGCATCCAAAATTTCTAACTGCGCCATCATCATGTTGGAAGCGGAATCGGCTTTTGCGTACCCACACCCGCACGCGCCAATGCACACGCACACCCACCGGCACGCGCCAATGCACACGCCCACGCACACCCACCCGCACACGCAAACGCACCCGCCCCCACGCATGCACACGCACACTTCATGGATGACCTGGTGAAGTCAAACCCCCCGCCTACATCAAGACTGGCTGAAGGACATCTTTGATGTGTGTGTGTGCAAACAGGCGGGTCTGGTGTAATTTTTACCAATCATCGGACGGTTGTGGGATGATCAGGCGGTGAGGAATCTGAGTTGAAGGCACAGGGGAACCAATATTATTGGATGTCACAGGATTTGGTGTAAGACCAGAGTGTGACGTGTGCTTGACGTGAGCTCGACTTTTATCCTGCTTGACGTTTGCTTGACGTGAAGTCAATCGCCGACGATTGACACGAGATTCGCCCCGGTGAAGGACAAGAAACAAAAAAGAAAGGGAATACCTTGTAAGGTATAGAAATCCAACTCAGGAAGATAAATGGCTACTTGAGAAAGATATGAAAAATTCTGATAAACTATTAAGAATGTTAAGACATGAAATAAAACCTAAAGAATAGAATAATTTAGCATTATTGAGCTTCAAGACTAACAAAGTCTATTGAAGAGGTAGGACAGTGGATGATACCCAAATTAACTGAATCAAATTGTGTTACAATCCTTTTTGGCTGTAGGGAATGTGAGCCTTTGAGATATGACCACATATCCAAAAAGGTCACAAGAAAAATTAGATAATAATTATACTTATAATAATTATCTCCAAGCTAGTGAAAATACCATAAATAGGTACAAAATCTGACTTAACTCAGAATATAATTAGTAAAAACTTAAAATAAATTACACCATCAGATGCCTCATGGTAAAATACACATATGTCACTTTTATGGAATATCTGAAAAGTCAATAATTACTGAAGAATAAGTAATAATACCCTAAAAAAGACTTAAAATCTTATTTTACTCAGAAACCAATTAAACAACATGTAAAATGAATTTCACCTTTGGATTCCCCATAAAACAATGCACATAAAACAATGCACATAAAACAACTTTATGACAATTCTCTAAAGTCAATACTTAAGGAATTAAGCTGAATATATGCACTTTTTTGGTCAATGCATATATTCATGGTTTTTAGCTAATATCTCTTGAAATATACATGATAGAGAGTTAAACCAAAGATAAAGTCACCATTTAATTACTTTCAGAACACATATATGAGCTTTATTTGACAATCTATAAACAAGGCTATAACTTGCAAGGGTTAATTGAACAAAATCACTAGATCTGTTGACCACTTTGTTGTGAAAGTGGTCCAAACTTAAAAAAGTAGATATTTGGATTTTACTAGTTCATACGTGAATAATTCTGTAATGTTGAATATAATATTCAAGGTATAACCCCTTGAAATCCAGTTTTGAAGTTTAAAATATTGAGTGTCAACAGAAAAGATGAGTTACAAGAGAAATCATCAAAAATAGAGTTTTGATTATGTAATAAAATTCTCTTTGCAGTTTTATAATAAAATTGCAAGCTATCAGAATTCACTCTCAGAATAGTTTTAGTGTGTATAGCTTAAGAGTTATTAATGATCAAAGCTTAAGATTAAAATTGATCATTTATGATCACTCACTGTAATCTTATTTTAAGTTTAACAGTCATAAAAGTGATAAAAATGGTGAATAATATTAGATTATGATTAATACTAATAAAATTCATGAATTCTAGGCTTCTTCCAAGCCTATGATGTCAGCAAAGTTAGATTTATAGTGATAACTCTAAATAATGGTGTAATAATGAGATAAGATGGTTTGATCATGACGTAATCATCACTAAACCTTAAAATACTGGTCATTTCCTGTGGATACCATCAGTAAACTTCTACTATAAGCTTACTGGACTCTAGAGGGGAGGTATTTACTATAAATATAGCTCTTTTTTACTAGTTTTCCCCCTCAGATGCATCAAAACAATAGAACAATTAAATCAAAAAGGTAAAATCTTTATTCTTTATATATATATCTCTCTTATATCATCAAAGACCAGAGGCTATCTTTATTATAAGTATCATTTTTGACGTCATTACTTCAATTTTACTCTTGTTTTGTTATAAATCTCTTAAAAATCTCATTTCCACATAAAAACAAGAAAATTTGTAATTTCTTTTATTTTTATTTGTAAATACAATTTAAATAAGTTGAATTTACATTATTTGGCATAAATGCTTCCAAAATTATTATATTAAACATAAAAAGTAGGTTATTTTCTCTTATTATAATAATTTCTCTCTATTATTACTATTAATAATTCTTCAATTAATACAAATAGTATTTATATTAATAAATAACTTTAATATTAGTAATATTACAGCTATTTATTGTTTTTTATTAATAGAAAAAATTTTTACGCCTTTATTATTTGTTTGTAACAATAATAAAGTTCTTTTTGAATATATTTATTTATTATATTATTTTTCATAATATAAGTTATATTATTATATTTATTTAATAATATAATTATTTTTACGCCATAATTATAATAATTCTTTATTATTATAATTGATTTTATTTTATTTATAAGGACATTCAGAGTAAAATAAGTAAAATATTAGTAATTTTTACTTATTGTTTCATAGTCAAACCTTACAAACACAGCTAGCCATTACTCCTGCGTAAATTACACATCCTCTTCCACCAAACCTAACCCCTAACATATGCAAGTAAAATCAAAATTAATCATGTGATACTGCCTCTACCAACAGCATATGATGTGAAAGAAAAAAGGCTGTAAAAAATGAAAATCCTCAGGACAAATAAACTAACCTCATTCATGCAAGGAAACTCAAAGAAGCTCATGTAATAACCAGCTTACCAAAAAATCAGTTGTGGGATAAATGGAGCCTTTTCAGAAGAAAACTAATCACTAAAATAAATCACCTCACACATTCAAGAAAGCTACTCACTGAAAGCAAAGTCACATGATGGAATAAAGAGGAATTGAAGTGGAAAAAGACAGCTCCCATGGAGTTCCACCTGGGATCCCAAAAGGTATATATGGAGGGGCTCTCCCCTCCCAAATAATCAAGATCCTAAAATAAGAAGAAAAATTTATTCTTCACCTTGGAGGTAGTCTGGTATATTATAGTTACCTTACTTTCCCAGAATCTAAGCTCAGTGGAAGTATAGTGTTTAATATTAACCATTAGCTAAGCTCAGTGGAATATTAGTATTAACAATAAATTAACCCATTATCCAAAATTCAGTGCACTGCTCTATTAAAAATATTTCATCCAGTAAGACAAAACACCATTTATCAATATTTTAAATCAGCTTACCCCTTTAAATATCCAATATAAAATAATCTTACCTTTTAATCTTAACAAATACTATTTTATCTTATTATTACAGACTCTCAAGAAATATTAAACACTCAAGAAAAAATAATGTTACTCTATTATGACTTTATCTTAACAAAATTAACCTTATCAACCCTCATCAAAGTTTCCAGAATATCTCAAATGAAAAATCTTACCAAAACTTCATCACCAAGAGTAAACCATTTTCTCCCATTTTACCTAATATGAAAACTATACAGACAATTATTTCATTAAGATCTAAAAATTAGCCAAATTACTGAAATTATATCTCTCATTATATATTGAATAATTCTTATATGAGAATTGTGGATTTTTTCTTCTGCAGCTTTAAAGCCACTTACTAATCTTATTTTGGTTCTAACCTCCAAGGAATATTTTTTTCAGTATTTTAGGAGGGGAAGGCAATACACCCCAGTTACCCTTGGCTACAGGAGTTATTAAGAATTTAAAACTATCTACCTGTGATTTTGCCCTCCATGTACTGCCTCATTTTAATACCACACAAGAAGAGTTCTCAAAGAACTGATTTAAATAACAGTTGAAGTCTACATACTCCTTCACTAAATCCTGAATCTCATTAAGTTAATCATGACTCATTTTTTCAAGTATCACATTCTAAAATTTAATATGAAAAAATAAATTAGTAATTACATGCAGAAATTTCAAAAAATATCTGACCCCTAGTTTTTGGATAAGTTTTCTCCTATTAATTTGCAACCAAATCCTTCTCTTGTAAATCAAAAGTAGTAATTGGTGTTATATTGGGCTTTTGGTAAAATAAAGTATCCATTTCCTTTTCAAAAGGCCATATTATTTCCCATTTTTAAGCCATTTTATTCATACGCTTTATTTAATAATCTTCCATTACCACTTATTCATTACAATTCTCAAATTGTTTGGTCAAAGAAAATTTCTTCTTATCTGTTATCCAAAATTATTGCATTCTTTCTGTAATAAAATTCAAGTTGTTTTGGTACTTCAATTCTTTTTTCTTGAAGGGGGGCTTCCAACTTAAGCCAAACCATTGGTCTCAAAACAAATATCATAATTTTTATATATTCTTAACCAATTAGTTATTAATTAATGAGAAAAACAAGTTGGATTCCCCAAATTTTCAATAGTTATGGGGTGTGTTTGTGTTATTTAGTAACCCTTTGGGTATTTATGCAAGGAATTCCAAAATTTATCTTTCAGAAGCCAAGTGAAATTAAAGTTATTTGAGAATAACCAATGTGATTGTCACATGGATGAAGATCAGCTGAAAGAAGCTGGTTCAAATAAGATTAATTACAAGAGCTTCTATACATAATTTCAAAATTTTATTATGTTGTTAAAATGAAAAAATGATGTGATTTGTTGAATATTGGAAATTTTAAATGAGAAAATGGATCAGGTTTCACATTTTGAATCGCAAATTCTTTTCAAAACTGAAATTTTAGTTAAATAAAGGCTCACTCAGCTTAGAAAATTCAGCATTTGGAACTGGAAAGCTGTGGCTTTTCGATGTGGGATTTTCTTCAAAAACCCACATTTTTTAATGTGAAATTTGGTATGTTTGAGACATCCTATTTTGGGTTTTTTTGAAAAATTTATTTAATTTTAAGAAAAAAAACAAAACACAATTATTGAGAGCTATTAATACTAATTAACAAATTCTGGAAATCAGTATTATATTTCAAATTAATATACCTTTGAAATTCTCATATAGCCCAAGTAATATTTAAATTGAGAGAAAAACCTTTCAAAAATATCAATTCAGTAAATGTTGATATCCTTAATTTTGGGAATTTTAATGTAAAATACCAAAGATCAATTATTTCTGATATTTCAAATGATGGTTCAAAAAAATATTTGAATAAAATATTTCTTTCATCATTATAAAGCTCTTATCATGATTTTTATTTCTATTATTGATATTATTATTTTATTTTATCAAGTGATACTAAGCCAGTTCCTCTTTATAAACTGAAATTGAATTTCTTGAGATATTTTCAATGCTTTGTTAGATATTTTTCTTCTTCTTCTTTTTTTTTTATTTTTTTTATTTTTTTATTTTTTTTATTTTTTTTTATTTTTTGATTTTGTTTCAATTTTTTATTTCTTAGAACTTTATCAAATAATAAAGTAGTCAATAAAAAAATCAGTTTTTTCATTATAGGAAATTTAATTAGTACATGAGCTCAATAATAATATGTAATTAAAATTAAATAATAAAAATAAATAAGAGAAAAAATTAAAATTTTCATTATTTAAAAGTTTGAAATAATTGAAAAAAAAAACAATTATCAAAAAGATAAAAGAAAGAAATTTTGATTTTAAAAAGAGAATATTTTTTCAATTTTCAATTATATTTTGGAAAAAAAACACACAAACATAAAACATAAAACAATGGTTCTTATTTATTAATTTAGTTAGAGATTTGATTACTTGTATTGATTATTGATATTGTAAATTATAATAATCAAAAGTGATTGATTTTATTTTCTTTGATTTGATTATTTAAAAAAATTCTAAATTTGTTTTTTATAAACTCATTCTGATATTATTTAAAGTTCTGAATGGTGATTATTCATAATTATAGATATGAATTCATTATCTACTAATTTATGTACATAAGCTATATAATATCAGACATAACTCATTAATCAGTTTGAAAAAAAAATTCTGAATTTTTTTCTAAGGTATTTAGTTTTTAGTTTCAAGTTATTATAATTTTAAAAAAAAACACCTTTCCAAGTATAAAGTAGAAATTTCAAATTTCAAAAAAATCAAAAAAAAGGGTTTTGGGTCAAATAAAAGTAAAATTTAAGAAAAATCTATTCCTTTTACCTATAGGTTTAATTTCCTTTTTTTAAGAAAGGAATAAAAATAAATAATAAGCCATAAACTTAAGACAAAAAGGATATGTTGAATTAAACAATCCTTATTTATTTATTTCAGGTTTTTTTTTCTTATAAATTTCAAGTTATTTATACAACTTCAATACCTTTTTACCTAAATCAAAAGATAAAAACTTACACCCCCCCCCAAAAGAAAGAAGAAAAATTGATTTATGTTACAAAAGAAAGTCAAACCTTAAATTTAATAATTATCTTCATAACAAAAATTCTCAAAAACATTCATTCATTATCTATACAAAAAAAAAACAAAATCAACAATAACAAAAGAAAACTTGTTATGAATTTATTCAAAAAAAACATTCACAATATTTTTTTTGTTAATTATTATTTTAATTTTTACTTATTTCTTTTTAATCAAATGAATCAATTAAATAGAAAAAAAACTATTTATATATATAAATTAATTTTAATTTTCACCTTTCTCAATTTTTTCAAAAAAAAGGATTTCTTTCCTCCTTTCTCTATTTAAATCTCAAAATCTCAAATTTAAAAAAACTAATATATAATTTCTTTATTGAGTGGAATTTATTAAGTGGGTTGGTAAGAACATGTAAGCTCCTGATTTCTTTAACCAAAAACCTACATTTGTTAGCTACAATTTGGGAAAAACACATCAGATTATTGTAGATACCCATGACCAATTTTCCAGACCCTTTTTTATACATAACTTCAGCTTAATATTCTGATAATACCCATTATAGTATCCATCTTACAACCATTAAAATATGGCTTGGAAATCCATAAAAGAGTTTCAACCTAAACAATGAAGATATTTCTATGGAAAAAATTAAACATGAAAATTTCTTTTGATACAATTAAAACCTTGTATTTTTAAAAATGAAAATATTTCCATAGAAAAATTGAAGTTTTTTTCAATGAGTAAATGAGATTATTGTTATTTAAACAATGAGATTCCTTTTATTTATTTAATAAGGTTTTTTTTATTGTTCCAACAATCTGGAAATTTTTTCAATACAAGAAACCTTTTTCTATAGCATCCTTTCCATTTTTTTAGTTCCACAGTCTGTGGCCCCTCACTGAAGTTTTTCAAACTTTTATTTTTTACTTCCACCAAAATTTCTTTTCCTCAAGAAGGAAAACATTTAATTTTAATAAATGAATATTTCATCAATTAAAAAAATACATCTCTCATAAATATTATTTGTGTTTTTTCATAACAACCCCCCTTTTTATACATGTAAATTTTTATTCAAAAAAAAAACTTTTCCTTTAATGAAAAAATTAAGGAAACTTGTAATCTAGATCCTTCTCAATGCATTTTTTGTCAATTTTCCAAGTTTTACAATCTAAAAAAATTGGTATTCTTAACAAGCTGGAA